>JAECWJ010000571.1:0-1200000 GCA_018150375.1 Drosophila sturtevanti
AATTTTTTTTTTTTTTCAACTTTTTTTCAACTTTTAACGTAGTTTTTTAATACGGAAATTATCCAGAAGATTGATGTAAAACTTTTCAAAATCGGCCAAAAGATGGCCAACTTAGAGCCTATAAACCATTGGTAAAATCCTTCAAAAGAAGGACGAATCCTTCGAAGGAACCTCTACTTCAAAGGGCTCCAATTCAGTCAAATCTCGTCTGATTTTGAAAAACTATGCCTTCATTTGATTTTTAGAATCGCCGTTTTTAATTAGCATAAAAATCTGGAAAACTAATTTTCAACTCGATTTTCGCAAATTTTAACGATGGTTACACTGCAAAAATTCACGAAAAACCGTTCAAATTTTTTTTACAACTTTTTTCAACTTTTAACGTAGTTTTTTAATACGGAAATTATCCAGAAGATTGATGTAAATCGGCCAAAAGATAGCCAACTTAGAGCCTATAAACCATTGGTAAAATCCTTCAAAAGAAGGACGAATCCTTCGAAGGAACCTCTACTTCAAAGGGCTCCAATTCAGTCAAATCTCGTCTGATTTTGAAAAACTATGCCTTCATTTGATTTTTTAGAATCGCCGTTTTTAATTAGCATAAAAATCTGGAAAACTAATTTTCAACTCGATTTTCGCAAATTTTAACGATGGTTACACTGCAAAAATTCACGAAAAACCGTTCAAAATTTTTTTTTACAACTTTTTTCAACTTTTAACGTAGTTTTTTAATACGGAAATTATCCAGAAGATTGATGTAAATCGGCCAAAAGATAGCCAACTTAGAGCCTATAAACCATTGGTAAAATCCTTCAAAAGAAGGACGAATCCTTCGAAGGAACCTCTACTTCAAAGGGCTCCAATTCAGTCAAATCTCGTCTGATTTTGAAAAACTATGCCTTCATTTGATTTTTAGAATCGCCGTTTTTAATTAGCATAAAAATCTGGAAAACTAATTTTCAACTCGATTTTCGCAAATTTTAACGATGGTTACACTGCAAAAATTCACGAAAAACCGTTCAAAATTTTTTTACAACTTTTTCAACTTTTAACGTAGTTTTTTAATACGGAAATTATCCAGAAGATTGATGTAAAACTTTTCAAATCGGCCAAAAGATGGCCAACTTAGAGCCTATAAACCATTGGTAAAATCCTTCAAAAGAAGGACGAATCCTTCGAAGGAACCTCTACTTCAAAGGGCTCCAATTCAGTCAAATCTCGTCTGATTTTGAAAAACTATGCCTTCATTTGATTTTTTAGAATCGCCGTTTTTAATTAGCATAAAAATCTGGAAAACTAATTTTCAACTCGATTTTCGCAAATTTTAACGATGGTTACACTGCAAAAATTCACGAAAAACCGTTCAAAATTTTTTTTTTACAACTTTTTTCAACTTTTAATGTAGTTTTTTAATACGGAAATTATCCAGAAGATTGATGTAAAACTTTTTCAAAATCGGCCAAAAGATGGCCAACTTAGAGCCTATAAACCATTGGTAAAATCCTTCAAAAGAAGGACGAATCCTTCGAAGGAACCTCTACTTCAAAGGGCTCCAATTCAGTCAAATCTCGTCTGATTTTGAAAAACTATGCCTTCATTTGATTTTTAGAATCGCCGTTTTTAATTAGCATAAAAATCTGGAAAACTAATTTTCAACTCGATTTTCGCAAATTTTAACGATGGTTACACTGCAAAAATTCACGAAAATCCGTTCAAAATTTTTTTTCCAACTTTTTTCAACTTTTAACGTAGTTTTTTAATACGGAAATTATCCAGAAGATTGATGTAAATCGGCCAAAAGATGGCCAACTTAGAGCCTATAAACCATTGGTAAAATCCTTCAAAAGAAGGACGAATCCTTCGAAGGAACCTCTACTTCAAAGGGCTCCAATTCAGTCAAATCTCGTCTGATTTTGAAAAACTATGCCTTCATTTGATTTTTAGAATCGCCGTTTTTAATTAGCATAAAAATCTGGAAAACTAATTTTCAACTCGATTTTCGCAAATTTTAACGATGTGTTACACTGCAAAAATTCACGAAAATCCGTTCAAAATTTTTTTTTCCAACTTTTTTCAACTTTTAATGTAGTTTTTTAATACGGAAATTATCCAGAAGATTGATGTAAAACTTTTCAAAATCGGCCAAAAGATGGCCAACTTAGAGCCTATAAACCATTGGTAAAATCCTTCAAAAGAAGGACGAATCCTTCGAAGGAACCTCTACTTCAAAGGGCTCCAATTCAGTCAAATCTCGTCTGATTTTGAAAAACTATGCCTTCATTTGATTTTTAGAATCGCCGTTTTTAATTAGCATAAAAATCTGGAAAACTAATTTTCAACTCGATTTTCGCAAATTTTAACGATGGTTACACTGCAAAAATTCACGAAAAACCGTTCAAAATTTTTTTACAACTTTTTTCAACTTTTAACGTAGTTTTTTAATACGGAAATTATCCAGAAGATTGATGTAAAACTTTTCAAAATCAGCCAAAAGATGGCCAACTTAGAGCCTATAAACCATTGGTAAAATCCTTCAAAAGAAGGACGAATCCTTCGAAGGAACCTCTACTTCAAAGGGCTCCAATTCAGTCAAATCTCGTCTGATTTTGAAAAACTATGCCTTCATTTGATTTTTAGAATCGCCGTTTTTAATTAGCATAAAAATCTGGAAAACTAATTTTCAACTCGATTTTCGCAAATTTTAACGATGGTTACACTGCAAAAATTCACGAAAAACCGTTCAAAATTTTTTTTACAACTTTTTTCAACTTTTAATGTAGTTTTTTAATACGGAAATTATCCAGAAGATTGATGTAAAACTTTTCAAAATCGGCCAAAAGATGGCCAACTTAGAGCCTATAAACCATTGGTAAAATCCTTCAAAAGAAGGACGAATCCTTCGAAGGAACCTCTACTTCAAAGGGCTCCAATTCAGTCAAATCTCGTCTGATTTTGAAAAACTATGCCTTCATTTGATTTTTAGAATCGCCGTTTTTAATTAGCATAAAAATCTGGAAAACTAATTTTCAACTCGATTTTCGCAAATTTTAACGATGGTTACACTGCAAAAATTCACGAAAAACCGTTCAAAATTTTTTTTACAACTTTTTTCAACTTTTAACGTAGTTTTTTAATACGGAAATTATCCAGAAGATTGATGTAAATCGGCCAAAAGATAGCCAACTTAGAGCCTATAAACCATTGGTAAAATCCTTCAAAAGAAGGACGAATCCTTCGAAGGAACCTCTACTTCAAAGGGCTCCAATTCAGTCAAATCTCGTCTGATTTTGAAAAACTATGCCTTCATTTGATTTTTAGAATCGCCGTTTTTAATTAGCATAAAAATCTGGAAAACTAATTTTCAACTCGATTTTCGCAAATTTTAACGATGGTTACACTGCAAAAATTCACGAAAAACCGTTCAAAATTTTTTTACAACTTTTTTCAACTTTTAACGTAGTTTTTTAATACGGAAATTATCCAGAAGATTGATGTAAATCGGCCAAAAGATAGCCAACTTAGAGCCTATAAACCATTGGTAAAATCCTTCAAAAGAAGGACGAATCCTTCGAAGGAACCTCTACTTCAAAGGGCTCCAATTCAGTCAAATCTCGTCTGATTTTGAAAAACTATGCCTTCATTTGATTTTTAGAATCGCCGTTTTTAATTAGCATAAAAATCTGGAAAACTAATTTTCAACTCGATTTTCGCAAATTTTAACGATGGTTACACTGCAAAAATTCACGAAAAACCGTTCAAAATTTTTTTTACAACTTTTTTCAACTTTTAACGTAGTTTTTTAATACGGAAATTATCCAGAAGATTGATGTAAAACTTTTCAAAATCGGCCAAAAGATAGCCAACTTAGAGCCTATAAACCATTGGTAAAATCCTTCAAAAGAAGGACGAATCCTTCGAAGGAACCTCTACTTCAAAGGGCTCCAATTCAGTCAAATCTCGTCTGATTTTGAAAAACTATGCCTTCATTTGATTTTTAGAATCGCCGTTTTTAATTAGCATAAAAATCTGGAAAACTAATTTTCAACTCGATTTTCGCAAATTTTAACGATGGTTACACTGCAAAAATTCACGAAAAACCGTTCAAAATTTTTTTTTACAACTTTTTTCAACTTTTAATGTAGTTTTTTAATACGGAAATTATCCAGAAGATTGATGTAAAACTTTTCAAAATCGGCCAAAAGATGGCCAACTTAGAGCCTATAAACCATTGGTAAAATCCTTCAAAAGAAGGACGAATCCTTCGAAGGAACCTCTACTTCAAAGGGCTCCAATTCAGTCAAATCTCGTCTGATTTTGAAAAACTATGCCTTCATTTGATTTTTAGAATCGCCGTTTTTAATTAGCATAAAAATCTGGAAAACTAATTTTCAACTCGATTTTCGCAAATTTTAACGATGGTTACACTGCAAAAATTCACGAAAAACCGTTCAAAATTTTTTTTACAACTTTTTTCAACTTTTAACGTAGTTTTTTAATACGGAAATTATCCAGAAGATTGATGTAAAACTTTCAAAATCGGCCAAAAGATAGCCAACTTAGAGCCTATAAACCATTGGTAAAATCCTTCAAAAGAAGGACGAATCCTTCGAAGGAACCTCTACTTCAAAGGGCTCCAATTCAGTCAAATCTCGTCTGATTTTGAAAAACTATGCCTTCATTTGATTTTTAGAATCGCCGTTTTTAATTAGCATAAAAATCTGGAAAACTAATTTTCAACTCGATTTTCGCAAATTTTAACGATGGTTACACTGCAAAAATTCACGAAAAACCGTTCAAAATTTTTTTTACAACTTTTTTCAACTTTTAACGTAGTTTTTTAATACGGAAATTATCCAGAAGATTGATGTAAATCGGCCAAAAGATGGCCAACTTAGAGCCTATAAACCATTGGTAAAATCCTTCAAAAGAAGGACGAATCCTTCGAAGGAACCTCTACTTCAAAGGGCTCCAATTCAGTCAAATCTCGTCTGATTTTGAAAAACTATGCCTTCATTTGATTTTTAGAATCGCCGTTTTTAATTAGCATAAAAATCTGGAAAACTAATTTTCAACTCGATTTTCGCAAATTTTAACGATGGTTACACTGCAAAAATTCACGAAAAACCGTTCAAAATTTTTTTTACAACTTGTTTCAACTTTTAATGTAGTTTTTTAATACGGAAATTATCCAGAAGATTGATGTAAATCGGCCAAAAGATGGCCAACTTAGAGCCTATAAACCATTGGTAAAATCCTTCAAAAGAAGGACGAATCCTTCGAAGGAACCTCTACTTCAAAGGGCTCCAATTCAGTCAATTCTCGTCTGATTTTGAAAAACTATGCCTTCATTTGATTTTTAGAATCGCCGTTTTTAATTAGCATAAAAATCTGGAAAACTAATTTTCAACTCGATTTTCGCAAATTTTAACGATGGTTAGTTACACTGCAAAAATTCACGAAAATCCGTTCAAAATTTTTTTTCCAACTTTTTTCAACTTTTAATGTAGTTTTTTAATACGGAAATTATCCAGAAGATTGATGTAAAACTTTTCAAAATCGGCCAAAAGATGGCCAACTTAGAGCCTATAAACCATTGGTAAAATCCTTCAAAAGAAGGACGAATCCTTCGAAGGAACCTCTACTTCAAAGGGCTCCAATTCAGTCAATTCTCGTCTGATTTTGAAAAACTATGCCTTCATTTGATTTTTAGAATCGCCGTTTTTAATTAGCATAAAAATCTGGAAAACTAATTTTCAACTCGATTTTCGCAAATTTTAACGATGGTTACACTGCAAAAATTCACGAAAAACCGTTCAAAATTTTTTTTACAACTTTTTTCAACTTTTAACGTAGTTTTTTAATACGGAAATTATCCAGAAGATTGATGTAAAACTTTTCAAAATCGGCCAAAAGATGGCCAACTTAGAGCCTATAAACCATTGGTAAAATCCTTCAAAAGAAGGACGAATCCTTCGAAGGAACCTCTACTTCAAAGGGCTCCAATTCAGTCAAATCTCGTCTGATTTTGAAAAACTATGCCTTCATTTGATTTTTAGAATCGCCGTTTTTAATTAGCATAAAAATCTGGAAAACTAATTTTCAACTCGATTTTCGCAAATTTTAACGATGGTTACACTGCAAAAATTCACGAAAAACCGTTCAAAATTTTTTTTACAACTTTTTTCAACTTTTAACGTAGTTTTTTAATACGGAAATTATCCAGAAGATTGACGTAAATCGGCCAAAAGATAGCCAACTTAGAGCCTATAAACCATTGGTAAAATCCTTCAAAAGAAGGACGAATCCTTCGAAGGAACCTCTACTTCAAAGGGCTCCAATTCAGTCAAATCTCGTCTGATTTTGAAAAACTATGCCTTCATTTGATTTTTAGAATCGCCGTTTTTAATTAGCATAAAAATCTGGAAAACTAATTTTCAACTCGATTTTCGCAAATTTTAACGATGGTTACACTGCAAAAATTCACGAAAAACCGTTCAAAATTTTTTTTACAACTTTTTTCAACTTTTAACGTAGTTTTTTAATACGGAAATTATCCAGAAGATTGATGTAAATCGGCCAAAAGATAGCCAACTTAGAGCCTATAAACCATTGGTAAAATCCTTCAAAAGAAGGACGAATCCTTCGAAGGAACCTCTACTTCAAAGGGCTCCAATTCAGTCAAATCTCGTCTGATTTTGAAAAACTATGCCTTCATTTGATTTTTAGAATCGCCGTTTTTAATTAGCATAAAAATCTGGAAAACTAATTTTCAACTCGATTTTCGCAAATTTTAACGATGGTTACACTGCAAAAATTCACGAAAAACCGTTCAAAATTTTTTTTACAACTTTTTTCAACTTTTAACGTAGTTTTTTAATACGGAAATTATCCAGAAGATTGATGTAAAACTTTTCAAAATCGGCCAAAAGATGGCCAACTTAGAGCCTATAAACCATTGGTAAAATCCTTCAAAAGAAGGACGAATCCTTCGAAGGAACCTCTACTTCAAAGGGCTCCAATTCAGTCAAATCTCGTCTGATTTTGAAAAACTATGCCTTCATTTGATTTTTAGAATCGCCGTTTTTAATTAGCATAAAAATCTGGAAAACTAATTTTCAACTCGATTTTCGCAAATTTTAACGATGGTTACACTGCAAAAATTCACGAAAAACCGTTCAAAATTTTTTTTACAACTTTTTTCAACTTTTAATGTAGTTTTTTAATACGGAAATTATCCAGAAGATTGATGTAAAACTTTTCAAAATCGGCCAAAAGATGGCCAACTTAGAGCCTATAAACCATTGGTAAAATCCTTCAAAAGAAGGACGAATCCTTCGAAGGAACCTCTACTTCAAAGGGCTCCAATTCAGTCAAATCTCGTCTGATTTTGAAAAACTATGCCTTCATTTGATTTTTAGAATCGCCGTTTTTAATTAGCATAAAAATCTGGAAAACTAATTTTCAACTCGATTTTCGCAAATTTTAACGATGGTTACACTGCAAAAATTCACGAAAAACCGTTCAAAATTTTTTTTACAACTTTTTTCAACTTTTAACGTAGTTTTTTAATACGGAAATTATCCAGAAGATTGATGTAAATCGGCCAAAAGATGGCCAACTTAGAGCCTATAAACCATTGGTAAAATCCTTCAAAAGAAGGACGAATCCTTCGAAGGAACCTCTACTTCAAAGGGCTCCAATTCAGTCAAATCTCGTCTGATTTCGAAAAACTATGCCTTCATTTGATTTTTAGAATCGCCGTTTTTAATTAGCATAAAAATCTGGAAAACTAATTTTCAACTCGATTTTCGCAAATTTTAACGATGGTTACACTGCAAAAATTCACGAAAAACCGTTCAAAATTTTTTTTACAACTTGTTTCAACTTTTAATGTAGTTTTTTAATACGGAAATTATCCAGAAGATTGATGTAAATCGGCCAAAAGATGGCCAACTTAGAGCCTATAAACCATTGGTAAAATCCTTCAAAAGAAGGACGAATCCTTCGAAGGAACCTCTACTTCAAAGGGCTCCAATTCAGTCAATTCTCGTCTGATTTTGAAAAACTATGCCTTCATTTGATTTTTAGAATCGCCGTTTTTAATTAGCATAAAAATCTGGAAAACTAATTTTCAACTCGATTTTCGCAAATTTTAACGATGGTTAGTTACACTGCAAAAATTCACGAAAAACCGTTCAAAATTTTTTTTCCAACTTTTTTCAACTTTTAATGTAGTTTTTTAATACGGAAATTATCCAGAAGATTGATGTAAAACTTTTCAAAATCGGCCAAAAGATGGCTAACTTAGAGCCTATAAACCATTGGTAAAATCCTTCAAAAGAAGGACGAATCCTTCGAAGGAACCTCTACTTCAAAGGGCTCCAATTCAGTCAAATCTCGTCTGATTTTGAAAAACTATGCCTTCATTTGATTTTTAGAATCGCCGTTTTTAATTAGCATAAAAATCTGGAAAACTAATTTTCAACTCGATTTTCGCAAATTTTAACGATGGTTACACTGCAAAAATTCACGAAAAACCGTTCAAAATTGTTTTTACAACTTTTTCAACTTTTAACGTAGTTTTTTAATACGGAAATTATCCAGAAGATTGATGTAAATCGGCCAAAAGATAGCCAACTTAGAGCCTATAAACCATTGGTAAAATCCTTCAAAAGAAGGACGAATCCTTCGAAGGAACCTCTACTTCAAAGGGCTCCAATTCAGTCAAATCTCGTCTGATTTTGAAAAACTATGCCTTCATTTGATTTTTAGAATCGCCGTTTTTAATTAGCATAAAAATCTGGAAAACTAATTTTCAACTCGATTTTCGCAAATTTTAACGATGGTTACACTGCAAAAATTCACGAAAAACCGTTCAAAATTGTTTTTACAACTTTTTTCAACTTTTAACGTAGTTTTTTAATACGGAAATTATCCAGAAGATTGATGTAAATCGGCCAAAAGATAGCCAACTTAGAGCCTATAAACCATTGGTAAAATCCTTCAAAAGAAGGACGAATCCTTCGAAGGAACCTCTACTTCAAAGGGCTCCAATTCAGTCAAATCTCGTCTGATTTTGAAAAACTATGCCTTCATTTGATTTTTAGAATCGCCGTTTTTAATTAGCATAAAAATCTGGAAAACTAATTTTCAACTCGATTTTCGCAAATTTTAACGATGGTTACACTGCAAAAATTCACGAAAAACCGTTAAAAATTTTTTTTCCAACTTTTTTCAACTTTTAACGTAGTTTTTTAATACGGAAATTATCCAGAAGATTGATGTAAAACTTTTCAAAATCAGCCAAAAGATGGCCAACTTAGAGCCTATAAACCATTGGTAAAATCCTTCAAAAGAAGGACGAATCCTTCGAAGGAACCTCTACTTCAAAGGGCTCCAATTCAGTCAAATCTCGTCTGATTTTGAAAAACTATGCCTTCATTTGATTTTTAGAATCGCCGTTTTTAATTAGCATAAAAATCTGGAAAACTAATTTTCAACTCGATTTTCGCAAATTTTAACGATGGTTACACTGCAAAAATTCACGAAAAACCGTTCAAAATTTTTTTTCCAACTTTTTTCAACTTTTAATGTAGTTTTTTAATACGGAAATTATCCAGAAGATTGATGTAAATCGGCCAAAAGATGGCTAACTTAGAGCCTATAAACCATTGGTAAAATCCTTCAAAAGAAGGACGAATCCTTCGAAGGAACCTCTACTTCAAAGGGCTCCAATTCAGTCAAATCTCGTCTGATTTTGAAAAACTATGCCTTCATTTGATTTTTAGAATCGCCGTTTTTAATTAGCATAAAAATCTGGAAAACTAATTTTCAACTCGATTTTCGCAAATTTTAACGATGGTTACACTGCAAAAATTCACGAAAAACCGTTCAAAATTTTTTTTACAACTTTTTTCAACTTTTAACGTAGTTTTTTAATACGGAAATTATCCAGAAGATTGATGTAAAACTTTTCAAAATCGGCCAAAAGATGGCCAACTTAGAGCCTATAAACCATTGGTAAAATCCTTCAAAAGAAGGACGAATCCTTCGAAGGAACCTCTACTTCAAAGGGCTCCAATTCAGTCAAATCTCGTCTGATTTTGAAAAACTATGCCTTCATTTGATTTTTAGAATCGCCGTTTTTAATTAGCATAAAAATCTGGAAAACTAATTTTCAACTCGATTTTCGCAAATTTTAACGATGGTTACACTGCAAAAATTCACGAAAAACCGTTCAAAATTTTTTTTCCAACTTTTTTCAACTTTTAATGTAGTTTTTTAATACGGAAATTATCCAGAAGATTGATGTAAAACTTTTCAAAATCGGCCAAAAGATGGCTAACTTAGAGCCTATAAACCATTGGTAAAATCCTTCAAAAGAAGGACGAATCCTTCGAAGGAACCTCTACTTCAAAGGGCTCCAATTCAGTCAAATCTCGTCTGATTTTGAAAAACTATGCCTTCATTTGATTTTTAGAATCGCCGTTTTTAATTAGCATAAAAATCTGGAAAACTAATTTTCAACTCGATTTTCGCAAATTTTAACGATGGTTACACTGCAAAAATTCACGAAAAACCGTTCAAAATTTTTTTTACAACTTTTTTCAACTTTTAACGTAGTTTTTTAATACGGAAATTATCCAGAAGATTGATGTAAATCGGCCAAAAGATGGCCAACTTAGAGCCTATAAACCATTGGTAAAATCCTTCAAAAGAAGGACGAATCCTTCGAAGGAACCTCTACTTCAAAGGGCTCCAATTCAGTCAAATCTCGTCTGATTTTGAAAAACTATGCCTTCATTTGATTTTTAGAATCGCCGTTTTTAATTAGCATAAAAATCTGGAAAACTAATTTTCAACTCGATTTTCGCAAATTTTAACGATGGTTACACTGCAAAAATTCACGAAAAACCGTTCAAAATTTTTTTTACAACTTTTTTCAACTTTTAACGTAGTTTTTTAATACGGAAATTATCCAGAAGATTGATGTAAATCGGCCAAAAGATAGCCAACTTAGAGCCTATAAACCATTGGTAAAATCCTTCAAAAGAAGGACGAATCCTTCGAAGGAACCTCTACTTCAAAGGGCTCCAATTCAGTCAAATCTCGTCTGATTTTCAAAAACTATGCCTTCATTTGATTTTTAGAATCGCCGTTTTTAATTAGCATAAAAATCTGGAAAACTAATTTTCAACTCGATTTTCGCAAATTTTAACGATGGTTACACTGCAAAAATTCACGAAAAACCGTTCAAAATTTTTTTACAACTTTTTTCAACTTTTAACGTAGTTTTTTAATACGGAAATTATCCAGAAGATTGATGTAAATCGGCCAAAAGATGGCCAACTTAGAGCCTATAAACCATTGGTAAAATCCTTCAAAAGTAGGACGAATCCTTCGAAGGAACCTCTACTTCAAAGGGCTCCAATTCAGTCAAATCTCGTCTGATTTTGAAAAACTATGCCTTCATTTGATTTTTAGAATCGCCGTTTTTAATTAGCATAAAAATCTGGAAAACTAATTTTCAACTCGATTTTCGCAAATTTTAACGATGGTTACACTGCAAAAATTCACGAAAAACCGTTCAAAATTTTTTTTACAACTTTTTTCAACTTTTAACGTAGTTTTTTAATACGGAAATTATCCAGAAGATTGATGTAAATCGGCCAAAAGATAGCCAACTTAGAGCCTATAAACCATTGGTAAAATCCTTCAAAAGAAGGACGAATCCTTCGAAGGAACCTCTACTTCAAAGGGCTCCAATTCAGTCAAATCTCGTCTGATTTTGAAAAACTATGCCTTCATTTGATTTTTAGAATCGCCGTTTTTAATTAGCATAAAAATCTGGAAAACTAATTTTCAACTCGATTTTCGCAAATTTTAACGATGGTTGTTACACTGCAAAAATTCACGAAAAACCGAAAAAGGGCTCCAATTCAGTCAAATCTCGTCTGATTTTGAAAAACTATGCCTTTATTTGATTTTTAGAATCGCCGTTTTTAATTAGCATAAAAATCTGGAAAACTAATTTAAATATAAGAAGATTCATTTAATATGAAGAAAATATTATGTAATATAATATATTTTGTCGGAGTCTGATTTTATGAAATATTTCTTATTGGTACAGGGTATACTCCAAGTCGGCAGGGATGACTTGCTTACTTCATTGTTATTGTAAATACTTGTAGTGTACGTTGCTGTTGCCGTTGTAGTTGTTGTTGTTGCTCTTGTTTTAGTTGTTGTTGATGTTGTTGTTATTGCAGTTGCTGTTAAATTTAAAATAGTTGTTAGAACCCAGAGCAAAATTTGCTAGTTCCCATGGCAACATTTTCTAGTTCCAACCACAGCAACAGTTGTTAGACTTAACAGCAACAGCTGCTAGTTACCACTGTATGAAATGCTAGTTCCTACACAAACAGTTTTTGATTCCGATAGCAATTGTTGCTAGTTCCCGCAGCATCAGTTTCTGGTTCCGTCAGCAACGGTTGCATATTCCGGCATCTGCAATTGCTGGTTCCTGGAGCAACAGCAATAGTTGCTAGTTCATACAGCAACTTCTTCTAGGGCAACAACAACTACAACATTAATACCAACAACAACAACAACCACAATTATAATTTCTGCTGACACAGAAAGATTCTGGAAAATTCTTTAAATGGCTGAGAAAAAGATACTTTTCTCTTTGCAGTAAATTGCTTATATCAAGCATTTCCTTTGCACGTTCAGGACAAAGTTAATTCTTTTTATTCAGAAGGAGTATTTTCTGACCCAAGACATTTTGAAGGTCATGTGGAGTGGTTTGGAATTTGATGTTTTTCGCCCATTTTCTGTACATTTTTCTGGCCGCTGAGAAATAATTTTTTTGTCATATTTTTTGAGTGTACAATTAAAGTTGCATCAAATCTTACGAAAATTGGAGATTAATTTTATTGTTATTAAATAATGGCAAGCTATTTTTATCCATTTTTCTAATTTTTCAATTTTGTAAGATATGAAAATCTTAGAGAGTCTAATAGATATTTTTCTCTTTAGGTTTTCAAAGAATACGATGTAGAATTGGGCAAATGATGGCCAACTTGTTACATAAAAAACATTAGAAAAGTCCGAGTGAAAAACGTCAACTTTCTGAAAAACAATAAATTTATATGCTACTCACATATTTTGGTTCGCTTTAAAATCTGGGATAAATCTTGCAAAGAAATACGAAAGATCAATGGAAACAGTAATGGTTAGTGCAGAATAAAACATATATGTACATATATAAATATTACATATATTGAAAACCCAATTGGATATAGTTAGCTGATAATTCTTAAATTTCTATATAGATAGATAGATACCTAATGTACGATTTTTAATTCACTTTAAATGCATTTGAAATAATTATCAAGCATTCATGCCAAATGTTTGCTATCACATTTACTTTATGAAATTCATTCAAAAGTATAAACTGATTTCTAAACACTTGGATTCAATTGAGTTTTCATTTGTTTTAATTATATTTAAATGCAGAAATAAATGCTTAGGTGGGGCAATTGTAAAATCATAATTAGTCTTGTTTATTTAGGGAAGGCGAAAAGTTGTTAAATGATATTCGCAACAGGTCAACTATTATATGTAGTAAAGTTAATGAGATAGTTGAGAATGAGAGAAGTGATTGAAATTATATAGAAGCTTGTGTACACTATAGTATGCACATGTATTTTATTACGATTAAATAGTTCGATTATACATATTAATACCTTATTAAATAAGAGAAAAGAAAATTGGTGAGACTTTGATACATTCCATGTATGAACTATATACATATGAAAAAAATAATTGAAATATTAAAAGAAAACAATGTCAACATTTGTGCTAAAACAAACTGCACCTAACCGGTTTTAGTGTATTTAGTAATTTATATTAATAATTATTTAGGTTGTTTTGCGGATTAACTTGTGTTCAAAGTAAGATCTGGCTAAATCTATTTGACAGTTGTTTGAAAAACCTTTAGGTGATTGCATTCTATGCTCAAAATGCTCGGACAAATAGTGTTTAGCATTTTAATTTTGGTTCTATTAGAATCGATGGCATCCTGTTCTGTAATAGACGATATATTGGCTGAAATACCCAAGGATACTTTCAATATATCGACTCCGCTTACACAATGCGAAGAACAGCTAATAGAGCTCATGAAAGCTGCAGATAAGCAACATTCTTGGGCTTTGAAGGGTAAGTTAATTTTAATTAAAAAAGGAAAAAAAAAGGAAAAAAAAAATTGGGCTTACAATAATTAGGCAACTTTAATTTCGATAATTCGTATAAGCTCTTGACGCTTCGCCTGGGAATTTGAATAACTTTATGCTGGGACAAAATCATTGGCTGGGCAATGCTGCTACTTGCCGGGCTGTGAATGAACCCATTCTTATGGATTTTACTGATCAGCAAACTGAACTATTAAAGAAAACGGCACCGTTTGATTTTGAATATCATGTGGCCTATATACAGGCAAATTCACCTTGGCAATTGATAGCTCAACCTCAAAAAAATCGTCTGTTGCATATTGGACTATGTTTACCCAAAACTTGCCATATTAAGCAAGCGGAGAAGCTATTAAATAATTCCCTAGCACATGGTGAGACCTGGCAAAAGTTTGAAATGCAACCAAAATTGATGTACGTAAAGATACCAAAACTGAATCAGAATTTCTATGAAAGTGGAATATGGAAACTATTTTTAATGATTATGACTGTTAATGGTATTTTAATCATAATTCCCACTTTGGGTTTTGCTGAAAAAAATCATCTATTACAATGTTTCAATATTCGTACAAATTGGAAACGTCTTTTTGATGAACCGCAACCGGATAAGGAGAATAGCATGATCAATGGACTGCGATTGCTCAGTGCCTTTCTTTTGATGGCAATGCATGTGGTTTTTTATAAATATTTTTCTGTTGACTCGTCCCTTCAAATGGGTGAAAAGGTGGTCCATATGCTTATGAAGCGTTCTTACTTGCCATTCATGATGGAATTTTTCTTTTCAATTAGGTTTGTAGTTATTATTATACATATTTAGAATGATCAATATATTCGTTATTAATTATTCCATCATTATTACCATAATCTCAATTTCAGTGGCTTTCTAACTGTAACCAATTTTCTGAGTAATGAGAAAGAACAGCAAAATATTAGCCAGGATAATCTAATTAACAATATATTACGCTTTAGCCGACAAGTCTTACATCGGTATTTACGTTTAATGCCCCTACAATTTGTGGTATTGGTTATAGCAATGTTGATCGGTACATATTTGAGACAGGTTTCCGTTTTCCATATCATTGAACCTGCGGATGAATATTGCCAACAATATTGGTGGCGCAATGCTTTATTTATTCAGAATTTATTTCCTCTATCCGATATGTGTTGCAATTGGACTTGGTCACTGGGCTGTGATATGCAGTTCTTTGTGGCGGCTTTGTTCATTCTCTTTATACACACAAGATATCCCAAATTGATACGTTCATTATCTTTAATCTTTATTATAACGAATGCCATCTATACTTGGTTACCGATGCGCAATGTAAAGAATAATTTTGAGAATTTTTATGGACAGGCCGATTTCTTTTATATTAATCCAAATGTACGTATTCTCGGCTATGCTATTGGTTGTTTTTATGGCTATTGGTATTCCAATCAAATGCCTATGTCACCCTATAATTATGTATTTAACAATATTTGGCGAAAGTTAGCTTTTATTAGTGTAATTGTGGCATTGTTCATACGGTTTGAGTATTGGGATTTACCATCGACTAAAATTTTAGTTGCTGTAACTATCCTTCTACGCTTCCTAATGGCTGCATTAACTGGTGAAATTATATTACGTAATTCCAATAACGATTTGGCCAAGTCCTGGAATTGGATACTTAACCTGCTTAGAGCAGGATGGATTCAAAAGGCCAGTCGAGTGACTTATGCCATCTATTTGCTGAATCCGGTTGTCATTCTCACTTGCTATTATATGCAGAGTCAAAGCTTGGCAATGGATAATTCCATAATGGTAAAATTAATGCAATCAACTAAACTGGGAAATTTTTTATTGATTTAGTTTTTATATTACAGATTCTTTTCATTGCGGGTTATACGATTATTGTTTATATCTTGGCTATTATATTTACCGTACTCATCGAAATGCCCTATAATAGATTGTCAAATTTATTGCTAAACAGATCTTTAAAAGCAAAAGTTCCGTAAATGCAATAATTATAATGAAATTTTCTACAATTGAAATCATTTGTGAACGCTAAAGATATAGATATAAGTAAATAAAAATTGTATTTGGATATATCTATAAAAATGAACCAAAATGTTTGTTTCTTTGATACAATCCGTATTTGAATTTTTGTGGAATTTCTTAATTTCGATTCTATAATTCTCATTCCCGAAATATTCCAAAAATATGCTTCTTATTATTCATTCACGATTCATTATAATACCATTTTGAGTTAATTTCTGATAATTAAGTAAAACACAATTATTAAGTTGAAATACCGAAAAAAATATACGTTTATTTTCTCCATTAATTAGAGGTGTCCAGAAATTTTAGGGTATACTATTTAGCAATTTTTTGTGTGGTTTCTTTAGCGGATGACAGTTTTGCTATTTCAAATATTGTGTTAAATTTAGGTTTTCTTTTTGGTTTTTGCAATATTTTTGTATTTGGTTTTTCTTTTCTTTTTTTTAGTTCTTGCGTTACATTTGTTTTAGCAACTGGACAAAAAAAAAAAAAAAGAAATATATAGATGGATCATTAAGATTGAGTGTTCGTTGAAGTCTTTAGATAATGATTTTTAATATAAATATATATTGTAGGTATATATATATATATATTTATTTTTTGTTTTATTTTAAAGAGTCAGGATTGCAGCGGTTTATGTGATGAGTTGTAGTCTGCGTGTGTGTATGAGTAGTGAATCAATTTTTACAGCTGTGTATGTGTGTGTGTATATATATCTACAATGTATGTATACTGTGTATGCATACATATACATCTATGTATGTATATATATTTATATAGATATTACTTAGTGTTTAACCGACAACAACTTCCTGAACTTTTCGTAAACCGTTTCCACTTTTTTTTATTTTATGTTTTTTTATATATTTTTTTGCTTATCTATTCACTTGTCCGTTTAATCAAAATTGTAAATAAAACCAAACGAAAAAGAAGAACCAGAAAAAAAATTTGTTATGTAATTTCAAATTGTAATTTTCTTCATATATTTGAATATTGTTAATGCCATAAATTTCAATTTTCTTCATTGAAAATACTATTTTTTCCTTATCTTTTCTTTTTCTTTTTTTTTTTTTTTTTGGTTTTTTGGGGTTTTCAATTTTTCTCGTTTTTTAATGCTTAAGTAAAATTGAATCAAATTCCTCAGTGCTTGCAGTGCATACTTAATTTTTTGTCTGTTTTTTTTTTCCTTTGCTTTAATTTTCAATATTAACATTAAGCTTAGGCTAGGAAAAAAAATAGATACCAATATTTTTTTGCGTACTTCTGCTTTATATATATTTAAATACCTATATATATATACATATATTTCCATATATGTACCTATATATAGAAATATGTATATATGCATATAATATCTATGTATATTTTACAAGCTTAAAGTTTGAAATTAGTTGTAATTAAGACTGATATATACAAAACATTTAGTTGATTAAGTTAAAGTTAATTTACTTTAGTTTAGTTTAGAACTTTTCGATAGCAATACTTTCAGACTTGCAGAGTTTGAATTGAAAAATATATGTACTTGTATATGGAAAAAAATATCGATCAATCGAACTCGATGTATGGGATGGATGATAAATGATAAATCAAATGTATATACACACACTTTAAAGAGTTTCCGTTTCAGTTTTTAGTTTGTTTTTGAAAATAAATTTTTGATTTTTATTCTCCACTTGCATAATTATATAAATTAATTATATATATGTATATAACTATATATATATACATATATATATATATATATAATATTTTGGTTTTACTCTTCTTGATAGATCTTTTATTCCATATTCCATATACCATACACCACCATATCTTCGTTTTGTTTGAAACTTTTACAATTTCTGTTGCCTTAAGAGCTAAAAAATGTTTCATAAGACTTGCGTTTCATGCGATACTCAATATATGTATATATATATATACATATAAGCACTCAAGTATATATATATATATATATGTATTTATATATATATATATATATATATACATATATATATATGGATATATGTATTTATACATATGCATATATATGTATATATACATATATACTTGTTGGTGTGTACTTATATATACATATATATACATATATATGGAGTTTATTGTTATATACATTTATTTATGTGCATTCAAGTTACTTTGAAAATGCTTGAAAAATATATATGTATATAATTTATAGTTTGGCTTTTGGACCCGGTTGTTCTCCGAACAAGTGTGTGTGTGTGTGTGTATGGGTTTGAGTGTATTTTGTCTGTATGTGTATGTGTTACAAAATAAACATCTTCCTTGCTTCCTCAAACTACAATTTCAACTTTGGTTTCGAAAACACAAAAAGAAAAAACAAGAAGTAAAATGACGCATTAATTTCGAAATTGATTAGCAAACGTTTTCCTTGGTTTCTCTTTCCTTTTGCTATAATTTTCTAGATTGTCATTTGCTAAATATATATAAATATATGTATATGTAGTTGTATTTGTAATTGTATTTGTATTTGCAGTTGTATTTGTAATCGTATTTGTATTTGCATTTGCATTTGTAAAGTTAGATATTATCATCAATATTTCTTTCGTTCAAATCATTCTGCCTTTACCTTTCTTATGTTCGTTTTTTTTATTTTTCCCTAAAAAGTTCTATGTCTAAATTAGAAATTGTTTGAAATTTGGTAATAAATTTCATTTTCATGTCTACGGGGGCATTTTCCTGCATGAAATGAAATTTGAAAAACCAAATTTTTTTGTTTTAATGTTTTAGTTTTTGTAAAAATTTTGAATTTTGTTTTTGTTATCTTTGAAATCCAAAACATAATTACGCTTTTATATATGTATATGTATATATAATAATTATCTTTGCTTAGAATCCAAATTGGCCTTGGGGATATGCCATAGCTAGAGCCATAAGCCAAATGACTTAAAGCCAATTTGAAGTTAGCAAAAATATCTTGCCTTAGTTTTTCCCTATTTCAATTTGGTCAAACTGTTATTTAATTGACACTTGAATGCAAATAAAAGTATAATGAAAGAAATATCTATTGTACATCAATCTATTATTATTTTATATGTATATGTATTTATATATATATATATATATACATATATATATATATATATATATTTGATAAAATATTTAATATATCGTGTATATATGTATATATATATATTTAGTTATATATATGTATCTAAACTATTTTGTTGTTTTGGTATTCCTGTTTTTCTTTTGTTCATTGTTTTAGAGTCTTTAGTTTTGTTTGTATTTGGGATAAAAAGTTTTGGATTTATAGGACGGGGTTAAGTCTTAAGAAGAAGAAGAAGACGACGGGTTGTGCATTCGAGTGTGTGCATGGGACTTTGCTAAGCATGTGTGTGTATGTGTGTGTGAAAATGTGTTTGTTTAAAATATACAACTAGACTATTATACAATCAAGTTTCTATTAGTTGCTCTTCTATATATATAAATATACATATATATATATATATATATATATATATATATATATATATATATATATATATATGTTATGTTTATTAGCTGCTGCTGTTATCTGCTTTCTTATTTGATCAACTTGAATTCAGTGAAATTTACAAAGAGTATTCAAGCAATTGTTATTTTAATATTATAGTTATTAATATGTAGTGCTGACTGTTTAATTAATATCAATTTTTAGTTTTGCTTTTCGCTCACAATTTAAATTAAAATTGTTTAATTTAAATTTAGATATCACAATTTAAACATTATATATTTGTTGCCAAAGAGTAAAATATGAAATAATAAAATTAAAAAAACCAAAAACTAAATATAAAGATCAATGCTTAATATCTGATCCCTAGCCCATTTCTATTGATATTCGAATAATGCGTAACAATTATCAAATAAAATTTAAAACAAATTTTGTCTTCAACAGATACGTTACATTAACTGTAAATAAGATTAAATTACTGATCCATAATCGAGTTTGGGCAGTCAAATACAATCAATCAATATTTCCAGATTGAGGAATCTTTATATTTGAGTTTATTAATTACTTTGAGTTAGTTAAAACTAATCAAATCATTTCAAATTAAGTATTTTAAAGGTATGTAAATTTTTGTAACTTTAATTCGCAATGGCTAATTAATTTACTTAATTGAAAAATTCGTTAATCATAGGCTAGAGTTCAGATACAGTTTATAGCAATTGATCTATTGAAATTCATGTTTCAATTGGAGAAAATTGCATAATTATTAATATTATTCATTTCATTTCCGTTTTTTTTTTCATTAATGTGCTAAATATATATATATATATATAAACATATATATATATATATATATATATATATATATGTAGGTTGAGTGCTTTTCCTTGCTTAATTTACAAATTAATTAATTAATGTGTTTTATTTCTTTCATTCTTATAATTTATAATGCATTTTTCATTTGCATTTTTTTTTACTTCCTAAGACACACAAAAAAGTCAATAACTATAAATTTTTCATTACAATTTCTTCTTCTTTTTTTCGGTTGGTTTTTTAGTTTTCCTGTTTTTCATGTTTCTTTTTTTTTATTTTTAGATTCTAGTCTGAACTTCCAAATGCATGAAACGCTCTTGACCTTTAAAGTAGTGGAATGTTTGTGTTGTGTTTTTGTTTGTTTGTTTTTCATAAGTTACATATATAATTTTTTTTATATATAATAATGTAAATTTTACAATTATTTACAAAGAGATTAATTAATTAATTTTTCCCAGTTTTTGCGGTTGGCAGAGAAAGGAGAAAGTTATCAAGATTAGAAATAATCAGTTTCAGTTTCAGTTTCAGTTTTTCATTTGTTTGGAGTGCATATGGAGGGAAGCTTTTAGGGTTAGATAAATAGATGTGTGTTTGTGGTATATGTGCCTAGCCATAAGATCTACATGGATGGATGTGATGACGATTTATTCGAATCGGATTTAGTGTTGACATTGACGGCCCAGCTGCCTATATCATCACCGGTTCCGTGTTCGAATTGGATCGGGTAATGCGGTTGCTGTTGCAGTTGCAGTTGCTGATGTTGTTGCTGCTGCTGCTGCTGCTGCTGATGATGGTGTTGCTGTTGTTGCTGTTGCTGCTGTTCTTGTTGCTCTTGCTGCTTACTTTCCAAATAAGTGGCTATCTCATTGGCATTCTTATTAAATGCCACCATCATGGCTGTATTCCCATTAGAGTCACGTGCCTGTAAATTGGCTCCAGCTGCCACAAGCATAACACAAATATCGCGACGATTTTGTTCAGCGGCAATATGTAAGGCAGTTTGACCACTAATTATATTGAAAATATAATTAATTGAAATTAGAAAGACAAAAAATTTAATTGATTTATCATACCGATCCTTATCCGGCATATTGATGACACGTCGTGTGGCACAGGAAATGATATATTTGACAATGTCCTTATGGTTGTATTTGCAAGCAAAGTGCAGAGCTGTCTGTCCATTTTTGTTCACTGATTGTAATGAGTATCCTTGTTCATGTAGTGCACGTAACTGTAATATAATATAATGCCAACAAAAGAATAATGTTTAAAATTTGACCATATCTTTAAATTATGCCACTAATATCACTTGCTAATTATACGAAAAAAAAAAAATATATATATATATTAAACAACTATTTTAGAATTAATTGTAATAGATGAACTACCATATTGAGATCGCCGCTCTGGGCTGCTAGTAGTACGGCATCGGAAGTTTGCTCCAGAATAGGGCTGTTATATTTATATATATTAATATATATATATATGTATATATATATATATATATATATGTTGGTGTATTTATGTGTGTGTGTGTATTGTATTGGTATTTGTTTTGTATGCATGTGTGTTTGTGTGTGTGTGTGTGTGTGTGTGTGTGCATAGAAATGTAGAGAAAACAAAAAGAAAAATTCAAGCATCAGTTTTATATTAAATTTGTAATTTTTTCTTTACTTCATTCTATGTAGGACTTTCTTTATATATTTATATGTATATGTGTTTGAGATTGTGTGTAACAGTAAAGTTAAAAGATATAGACAGAAACAAAGAGAGAGAGAGAGAGAGTGAGAGCGAGAAAGAGAGCGAGATAGTAAAAGAGTTGGAAAGTAATATACAGAATACCTGAATCCATAACCAAAAACATCTTCATTGAAACTGAACAAACGATCTTTGTTGCTGCATGCACAGATCAGAAATTAACAAATAATATTAAAAAAAAGAAACAATAAAACAAAAAAAAAAAAACACAATTCATAAAATCACAATTTAAATAAAGAATTTTAAAGAAAGATTATTTGAAATCGTGACGCGAAAACTTGTTTTCCATTTTAAACATAGATTTTGAAAAAAATGTTTAAGTTTTCGTGTCACGGGAGAGAGAGAAGGAGATGGGAGAGTACAGAGATATATATATATAGTAAGATGTCTATATATAATCAAAGATATCGTTATGTATGTATGACAAAAAGCGCCAATTTTCACACAAGAGACAGAGAGAAGTGAGAGAGATAGAGAAAGAGATAGAGAGAAAGCCAAGTGGGTAGGATAACATTAAAAAATTATCCTACACATTTGGTTTCGAAATAAATTTTGTTTTCTTTTTCAATTTGCTTGCAAATAATGATTGAAATGAAATTTCAAGTTTTCTCATTTTTTTTCGTTTTGTTGAAACGTGTTTTCTTTTTTACCTCTTCCATTTCATCACTTTAATGGGCTTGGAGCCAATTTGTAAATCCTCATCTTTAAATGAAATTATTTTTCAAGTGTATTTTATGTATGCATGTTTATGTGTGTGTGTGTGTATGTATATGTGTGCGTGTGTTTATATGTGTGCATGTACAAGTGTTTAAAAAGAAAAGTTATACAAAATTATTAGTATTAGATCATTATATATAAGAATTATTTACAGAAATAACTAAAATCATAATTCGGAGAGGGAGCAATTTTTAGTGTAGGTAAGAGGTGTGGTTTAACTTCGATTTTAGCCGAAGATAAGTATATATAGTCTTGCAAGTATCTAGTTATATATATATATATATATATATATATATATATATATATATATTAATACATGTATATATATTTATATATATATATATATATACGAATATGCGTAGAATATTATTTTAAAAAATTTGCCTATTTAAAAAATTTGTAAGCTTTTGTCTAACGCATAAATTCTAGAAATATGTATAATAAATCATTTTTTCTCTATCTATAAGATAGATAATTAAGATATACACTAAACTCATGATTTAGTGATTATATTATGCTCACATCTGCTAGGTTTTCTAGATATATGTAAAACAAAATTGCTAATAAATATCGAAAAAATCGTACAAATTCTTTGTTAAAAAAAGATTTACTTTATCGTAAATCGTTTTCTAATTATTGCAAAAACTTTTAAATATATTTACTATTTACTTATTTGTAAAATGAAAATTATGAAAATTTTGAAAGATAAATAAATAAAATTTTTTTCGGCTATTAAAGATTTAGTATATAAATTATAACTAGATAATGTCGATATTGCAAGAATATATAATTGATTGAAAAGGTAGATAATATCTTGGTTTATATATGTATATCTAGTAATTACAGACCTACCCGTTTATGGGGTCTTATTGTTTAGTTATATAATTTGTTTTAAATTGTTTTGGTATTTGGGTTTTTTTTTTTTTTGGATTGGGTGTTTGTGTTGTAGAACGGAATACGGTTTAGTCCTTGCTGTTAAAACTGTTGGTTAAGTCATGTGATTAAAATGATTGGCTCAAATCAAATATATGTTAAATTGTCACTACTTACATGGCAAAGACTAATCTGTATTCCAGTCCTAACTGATGGATGGATGGATGGATGGGTTTGTGATAAATGTTTCAAGGATTGAGTAAAGGTACAAGGTATGTTAAGGCATGCAAGACAATATATACGAAACATAATGGTAACGATAACGGTAACGGTAACGATAACGGTATTTTTTCTTCTTTTCTTAAAAAATTTTGTTTTTTTTTTATGTTTTTGATTAATTAAATTAAAGTTCGATGCGCTTCTTGCGATAGTGCAGATGACAGAACATGCGTCTATCTAGATATGGCTGCTGCTCGGCCACCTCCTGCTGATATGCATCCAAGCGTTCTTGCAGCGTCATTTGCTGTTCGATGGACGCATTGGGCGTCCGCATTGGTGGCCAGCAGCCAGCTAATAGAAGCCTACCCGTACTGCCGGCTGGGCCACGTCCTTGAGCCTGATCCATTTGCCGACGTTCATTTTGTGCCTGTCGTTGAGAGAAGGCAGCAAATGATCGCTCCTGATCCGGTGTCTGTGGCATTGTGGCCGCCTCATGATCCAGTATATATAGCTCATCTATGGCAATATCGCATATATAATGCAAATGCTCTTGGGCACGATCAATACGGAAATAGTGCTCCGCTGTACAGGCTAACAAAATAACAATAATAATTTTATAAATTTATTTATAATAATTTTTTTCTTTTATTTTTCATATTTACCATCAATGAAACACCAATCTTGAGATACCTTTGGATAGGATATGGACTCTTCAAATTTATTATTTAACATGTTGCGCACATGTTCGAGATCGCATTGAGATTCGATTTCAATTTGACCCAATTTATTGGCCAATTTACGTAACATTTCCTTATCATAATGATATTGCTCATATTGTTGCATTGTTACGCGTAATATGTTCAATTGAAGTTTCTCCAATGGATTGACTCTGTCATTGTGAATGTTAAAGCAAAAGAAAAACAAAAATTTTATTCAGAAATTTAAAGTATACTTTTAGGCTCTTGTAGAGGGCAATGTAAATGTATCATGTAATCGGTTAATGTGACTGCAAAATATCCACCAAATTAATAGATAATGAATAATTTGTGTTTCATCAACTTTCGATAAGCTATATAGTAAATTGAGTTATAACAAAAGAAACTGATTAATCCCTGTAAGGGGTTCAATCCCAAACACAATAACAAATTAAAGTAAAACAAAAAACTGAACTTGGGTTAGCATTGTCTGCTTTTGACATATTATGGCATGGAAAAGTGCATGTTCGTACGTGTCTGCATTGGTGTGCGAAAGGGATAGATAGATAGAAGATACTCACTGAACATCGCCGCGTCCATGCTTACGCTTGGCCAACATGAGCGCCTTGTTAAGCAATTCAATCTCAATGATTGAGGGCTTGACGCGACAGGCCTCGCCATCAACTTGCATGGGAATGGTACGCTTTGTGATAATCCTGGCCTTGCGGCACTGACAGATACAGGTGCCATGCATGCCCGCCTGTAGCATTGGTAGCTGATAGGTGGTAAGACCCACCACCTCCATTAGACCATCATCAATCGATGGTTTCGATTGGCCAAAGGAATCATTCCAGGGATGTGTACCACCGCCATAGCTATGGGGGATTTTTAAGTGAGTAATGAAGCATATAGAAATAGAAAATGATAATGATGATTACTAAATTTCCAATACAATAATAAATGAAGAATAGTCACCTGGGTATATTGAGAAAGAGTACGGCATGACAGCCAGCATCGCGTAATTTGCCAGTAAAGTCCTGGCCATCGCATTCAAGTGTTACCCATTGGGAGAGATTGCGATATTGACGTAAAATTAAATCCTTGCCACCCATTTGGCCATAGTACATTTTATTACGCAAACGTGAATTGAAACGTTCCGGATGTGCCTCGCGTGCCTCATGAAATTCCAATGCAATATGGGCATCGACACCAAATGAGAAATAATTATTAATCACATTAAGTGGTACATTTGGTTTACTACGATCAACATGATCATCGGTAACATCATCATTGGGCGTAACCTTGACACGCCAGCGATCCATTAAAACGCATTGCGACATTCCAATCTCACGTAGAATTTTACCAATTGGTTCATCCGTATAGCCCTAATATATATATATATATATATATGCATTAACTAGATTCTATTTCTATTTGATTGAAATTTATATATAAATTTTTACATACCCCACCCCAACCTAGGGAGCGAGCGAGATCATTGCCAGTGCCCAAGGGTAAAACACCAACAGCTGGTACCGGTTGTAATGGTGGATGTATCTGATCTAATACAGATAATACCCAACCAACAGTTCCATCACCACCACAAGCAAGGACACGTAAATTTGGTGCCTTACGAAACATATCGAGGCTAAATGAAATGAAATCGATATTAATTAATTATACATAATTATTATTGTGATAAATGGTAATTATTTTTAATTACTTACCCCATTTTGGGACCACCTTGAGTTAGATCAAATACTTGACGAGGATTAAGTAAATGTTGAAATTTACCCAATAATTTGACACCCTGATTGCCTCCGGATTTTGGATTGATAAAGACAATGACCGGTATTACCTCCGGTGATGGTATTGGCTTAACAATAAAAGCACGTGGCTCCTTCTTCTCCTCTTTGCCCTTTTGACGTTGCTTTTGAGTTTGCTTTTTACTCTTGCCACCGCCACCACCACCGCCGCCGCCACCACCGCCTCCGCCAATACCAGCCCCAGTAGTTCCACCAGCTCCACCGACGCCACCTCCACCGACTGCATTGTTCTTATTGCTAACACGTATCGAGGACTTAAAGTTACCCTTATTGGGTAACTTAACAATCCACGATGGTGGCACAATAATCGGTGCATAGTTGCCTAGAATGATAAGAATATATATATATATATAACGATGCTGGGACAAGTGTGAAAAGTTAGGCCAAAGGCAATGAGACAACCAGCTAATTGAGTGTGCGTGTTGCTTGGAAGCTAAATTTAATTTGCCACCTTTAAATACAACAACGACAAAAATAGCAGCAGCAGCAACAACCATTACAACAACAACAACAAGAACATCAACAGTGAACAGTCGATAAAGTAAATTCAGTGGCAGTTTCTCCTCTTCTTACTAATACTGTACTTCTTAGCATTTGCGGACATACCAGAGAGCAATTATGAATGCCACAAAAAGGGATACCCCATAACAGGCATCAGGACATAGAACAAAAGAAACACTTGGCCCGGCCCCAAACCATTCGAGATGATTGCGTGAGTTGTTTGTAATTTTGATATCGGTAAATAAATATCGGTTATAAAGGCAAGATTCAGTTTAATAACTATAAAAACATGGCCATATTTTGATATTCAAATTTCACATTTACTTTCTTTTAATTTGATATTAAAATATTAACTTTTATATTCGATATTATGTATATGTATATATATACTATATCGTGTAGAACTTTGATCTTTTGTTCCAAGAAAGGTAAAATTTATTCTCGCAGAATAATTTTATATATTATTATTATTTTACCATTCAATTTGGGATTTCAAAAAGAAAAGAATATAAAAATGAACTGATATCTTTTCAGAGCAAAAAGAGAAAAAAATAGTTTAAGTAGAATAATATTTAAAAATGAATACCTCAAGCCATAAAAACATAAGAAAACCAAGGAAAATATTTCTTTACCTTTCGCCCTCATTTATTATAATAAGAATAGAAAAGAAAATTTGTTTTTCATTTGTTATTTTTTGGTTTTAATCAAAGGTTTTTCAAATATGGATTTAGTTTTTAGTTTTTGTTGAGGAATTGTTAAGGCATCTTTTTGTTTATCTTTTATTTTTTTTTTGTTTCAAATTGTTTGCACTGTTTTTTAAAATATTATTATTATTTATATTTACTTTAAGCTCATCTTTAATGACAGATGTATGTCAAATATCATAAACTTTGATATGCGGAAAGGTCTCTGAAAACCTTTACGTTTCGGTTGCATTTAATGATTTTTCTTTTTCATTTCCATTTTTTGTCTTTTCTTTTCTTTTGGGGTTTTTTTTAATGTTTTTTTTTTATTTCACTTCTGTCTCGGTCACGGCGCCATCTCCAAAAAAGAAAATCGTATTAGATCCGGAGATGCGGTTGGTTAAAAGCTGGCAAAACAAAAGGTCGCCCAGTGGATGCCAAAGAGATGAGACGTGTCCATGAGGTCGGTCTTCCATGTCTGTCAGCAAAGAAGAGCAGGGGGGGGGGATGGCACAAGAAATGAGATGGAACCGACCGACTGTTCCCGTCTACTCTTTCCTTCATCTTTTCATCATCCCACACACACACACACACACACACATACACACACACACACACATACACAATTGTTGGTCCAGTGTTTCAGCAGTCAGTGTGCTAGTAATTGTGTTTTGCGCTTTATTTCGTTGTCTTGTCTCGTCCGGCATTGTCTCGAATGCCTTGTTCTTCATTCTTATTCACATTTCTGTCATTGTGTGTATGTGTGTGTGTGTGTGTGGTGTGGGTGTGCTGTGGTGTGGTGTGGGTATGTGGATGGATATATACGGGTGTGTGTGTGTGTGTGTGTGTGTGCGTAATGCGATGCTACGAGAGTGTGTTAACAAGACGCTCATTGAGACACTTTATAAAAAAAATGTGCGGGCCATGGTTAGCTAGAGAGGGCGTGGCATCATCAAAACTCAACAAGAAAAAGAAAAAGCGGGGCGCAAAGAGGGAAAGATAAGCAAATAGAAACGGAAAGAAAATGAAATGTCTATCAATAAGTACGAAAAATAAAAACCCTTGTCTAGTTGCATTTACGATTTATCAGATTCTGGTTCTGGTTCTAGTTTTAGTTTTATTTCATTTTCTTTTGTTTTGTTTATTTTTTTATTTTTTATTTTTAACAACATTACAATTTATAATTTAAAATATGTGTTAATAAAAAAATATCTGTTTATATATAAACTAGACATATTTGATGAGTTGACAGACAATTAAAAATTTCCTGTTAATTTCAAATGTTTTTCGTTTTTTTTTGAAATATTTTAAAAGTATTTTTCCGATCAATTATATAGCTAAGAGCGGCTGAAATTGTTGTTAAACCGGCTATATACCAAAGGCCATGAAGTATTGGATGATCTAAATAATTCCATATGGGTGCACCAAGGCTAAGGCCAATGGTAACCAATTGTACACCAGTATTCACTTTACTTATTAATGTTGGCTCCAATTGGGCAGTCACATGGCTGACATCAAAATAACGTGCAAGGGTTTTTGGTGGGGGTAAACTAATATAACGTATTGTTGAGCCGGCAACCAATAGAAATATATCACGGAATAATATTATACCAGTTAGCCACATTGGCAATAAATCAGTATTGTAAAGGGATAAAACAAGAATACTCATTAAGAATTTATCTGCCATGGGATCAAGAAATGAGCCAGCTTTGCTGGCCTGTGATGGCCAACGTCTTGCTATTTGGCCATCTAAAAAATCGGTAATGCCAGCTATAGTTAATAAAATCATGCCCATGGTGAAATCACCTTGAACTATAACATAGCCAATATAGGGTGAAGCGATGGCACGGCTTATGGTTAATAAATTTGGTATTGTCATTATATTTTCACGCTCCTCTCTAATCTCGTTAACCTTTTTGCGTAAACGTTTTTGGGCCCTCAAACGTGCCGCACATATATCCTCGACCAGTACATTTCTTCGTTCAATGAATCCAGCCCTCTGCTTATCAATTACATCTTGTAATAAATTTCGTCCTCGAATGGTTCTATTATGTAACGATTGTTTCTTAGCATCGGCATATAAACGTAAATGGGCCACATCCCAGTTACGATGTTGATTGATATCCAAAAATGATATGCGTATAAAACCAGTTGCAGCAGCATAACGATTTAGGCAATTAACAAAACTATTACCATCCACACCAAAGATATGTACCAATGCGGTGGATCTACCCAAATGCAGGGCACCAGCACTCATTGATCTCTGCATTTGCCGGAATAGGATTGTGGGTAGCATTATTGTGATCGAATTATCGTGTTCACACAAAATTTCTAAAAATCTTTCCTTTTCCCTATTATTCAATACTTAATAGCGTTGCCAGATGGGTTACCTCAACTTGTCAAATTAAAAAAAAAAAAAAAAAAAAATAGAAGGAAAAACCTGAACTCCAGAAGAAACCGAAATTTTATTTGCAGAAACTTTGTGTTTGAAGTAACAAAAAAAAAAAAAATGTAGAAATTGTAATTCGGATCAAAATTGGCTAAATTCCAGGTACAAAATATCCAAAAGTTTGTCTTTTTTTGTGTTTTAAAAACAAATGGCAAAAAATTTGAGTATTTTCAAAAATGAAAATAATGGCACACTAGATCACACACACGTGGGAAAAATTAATATCAAGATTGTTGGTGACTAAATGATATTATTTTGATTATTTTATGTTTCGCAACAGAATCAGCTAGAGATGAGCTAACGATATATCAGAGTCTGACTTAATATACTTAATAGCATCTAATAATTTCATAACATAGAAATTGGTTTTTACATAGATTAAATCGAATTCTTAAATAAATTATTAATTACATATTTAAAATGTGAAAGAAATTCTAAAGTAAATGTTTTAATTCTTGTTCATTAAAGAAAGAATTTTTCTTTTTAGATATTTGATATACAAAACTCACATAAAAACCAGGTAATATATAGATAGAAAATAATATTTAGTGTTCAAATATTATATATATATATCTAAAAGTCAATTTGTGGAACATAATCTATTAAAATTGCACAACTTTTAATTTAGATTTCTTATAATAAATGTAATACTATTTATTTAACATTAACCATTATACGCAGTGGAAAATTGTTATTTCAATATAATAATAGTTTCTTTTCGGGACTATTGTTGAACTAATGGAAACAACGTCAAGAGTTTAACGTAAATAAACTGTTTTGTTAAGGGGAAATAAACGCAGTCACCTACAATCCAACGCCCATAACTATGCTACACTTTTAATCAGTTTACCTTGGTTAGAAAGGAAACGAGCAAACATAATAAAAAGAGCAAGAGAGAGGGAGAGGGAGGGAGAGAGAGAGAGAGAGGTAGAGATAGAGACGGGACTGAAAAAGGGTTAAACTAAAGTCTATGGTGTGAGTTTGGTTTTTACGCACAAATTTTAATTAAGTTAACGGGCCGCAATTTATATTTGCATGCGCGTCACGTAATTAATCAAAGGACAATGGGCAGGAGAGGTTAACGAGTGAACGAGAGACAACGAGAGTGAGATAGAGAGAGAGAGAGAGAGAGAGAGAGAGAGAGAGGGATAATGGACGAGAAGATGGATAAAATCGAAATGAGAGCCACAATACAATACAGAATGCATATATGTCTGTATAATATACGAGTATATGGGATGTATGTATGTATATGAGAAACTTACCCAAACGACATTCTTCTCCAATTTTTGCCTGATTGAAACAAGTCTCCTTATTGTGATAGATCTCATGACACCAGGCACAGGACAAAGCAACGATTTCCTTCGATCCAAATAGTTTACTTTGTACAGCCTGCAGTAAATAGAAATATATGCATATAGATATATGAATATGTACATATATGTTTATATGCATTGATAATCACCTTGCCACATTGCTTGCATTTGCCCTTCTCCATTTTGCGATGCACCCAATGATGATGAGTGGTTGTCTGCTCTCTATATTGCCGTATTCCCACATCCCGATATGTTGGCTTACACGCTAGTTGAGTCTTTTCATTCACAATTGGAATGCAATTCTGATGTGCAATCAGCTGACAGGCCGAACACTTCATACGCTGTCCGCTTTTCTGTAAAAATACATATACATACATATGTACAGTTAAAATACATAATTAATTTTCTACCCATCACCCACCCCCAATCACCCTTTTTCAGTTGTCAGTTTAAGCATTTTCTATTTATATTTTTTTTTATTATTTGGTTTTTCTAATTAAATTGTCCCCAGACAGCTGACAACCACAGAAAAAAAAAAAAAAAAAAAAACAGATACACACCAAATGAAGTAAGCAAGTTGTCCCTGCCGACTTGGAGTATACCCTGTACCAATATGAGATAAAATCAGGCTCCTTCCAAATCCCCATTAAATTAATTGAATATAGATTTTTTTATAAAATTCTCCCAGCAAGCCGAAACACCAAATACATGCTTTCTCGCTCACTCATATCAGTGAACGAAACTAATGCGTCATTCAGTACAAAGCAACATGCGCATGCTATCTCGCTCACACATTTTAGCTGTTGCTGCACATAGAATTTCAGTACAAAACATATATGTGTATATCTCCGATATTTATTGACCGATTTCGGTCAAATTCGGTCAAATGGTACATATTTGATATATAATTGAGTTTGTTGGGTGGGGTGGAAGTAGGCGTGGCAAAAACTTGAAAAAAAAACTTGATCTGCTCTTATAGTCTCTGAAATCTAGGTTCATACGGACGGACAGACGGACATGGCTATATACACTCGGCTGTTGACGCTGATCAATAATATATATGCTTCATGGGGTCGGAAATGTTTCCTTCTCCCTGTTACATACATTTAAGCGACTTTAATATGCCCTTTTACCCTATGGATGCAGGGTATAAAAATCTGTGTAAAATTATAATCGAACATCTGCAATGCTTAAAACAATAAAAAGAAAAAAACAATCAAAAGAAAAAAACTAAAATAAATATGCAGAAATAAGGAAAATTTGTTAACTATTATCTGTCGAATGAAAATTCATTTTGAGTCGTAAATTAATATAATCAATGTGTTGGCAATTTATTTATGTACGTATTTATTTATTTATTTTTTTGGTTATTCAGTTAAATAATTTAGTAAATTGTCAATAATTTACAAGTTCTTAGTTTTATTTTGAATTTGAAATGAATCCTTTAATAGGTATAGGGATAAAGACATTTATGGTTAATTATGTTTAACACCAAATAGACAAATAGTTGTATAACCCAAAATTGATAACTTGGTCGAACAGTTTATTGGTAAATAAGTTCATCAAGAATCTAACATGAGACATGTTTCTAATGCAAATGTGTTAGACGATTCCTAATTAAGTCAACTTCATGACAAAAACTTATTGGGTTAAAGGAAACATCACAACTTTATTACTATATCATCCCGTTCAATCCGGACTCTGTTGCCCTGCTATGGTTTTTTTTTTTTGTACTTGTTTTTCTCCTCGTTGAGGGTGGTGAGAGGGCCGTTTTTTTTTTTTTTTTTTTGCTTGTCTCTTTTGTTGAACATTTTCTGATTAGAATATTTGCCTTTGTCCAACTTTGGCCTGACATACCCGACTCACATTGCAGCCCAATCATTTCCCCCTATATATAACCAAACTATACTCATTCCAATGGTCATATACATACATACATATATATGTTTGTATGTACATACACCCGATATATCCATACTTGTCTTTGGCCCAGCACTCTCTCTCACATTTCCATCTATTCCCTTCTGTTTCCTTTTTTTTTTTCTTTCTAATTTTCTCACCCACATGCAGATGAAGATAAGCAGCATTCTCGCTTTCAGTTCTCCATCTTCTCATGCTGGTTTTCTACTTGTCCGCCAGGCAGGCAATGACCATGACAAAGCACTTGCAACTTTTGGCAGTTATACCACCCCCCCTTCCCCATCACGCATCATACTAACATTTCAGTTTGTGCCACGCCCATCCTACACACATTAAATTGCGTGTGCGTCTAACAAAAATAATAATAAAAAAAAAAAAAAACAACACCAAAATAACCAAAAATAAGTAAGAAGGGAAAAGAAATGTTGGACAAGCACGCAATAAATAAATTACACATGTAAGCTTTCATTTGTACTTGCTGCTTTTCTGGATTTACCCCCCACCTATCAAACAAACCTCCCCCCACCCTCCTACATCATATTCTTCTTTAATTGAATTGAGGAAAATTTTGGCTTTTTTTTTTTTTATATATACTTACAATGCACTCCTCATTGAGGCAACAGAGATCACCGGAGGCCGATGTGGGCTTCCAATAATGTTCACCCTGGACTGCATTCTCTGTCCAATCAGGCACAATACGTATAGGTCGACGGGCATTGCTCGAGGAGGGCGTGCGCCTAAAAAAAATAATTAAAAATCAATTCAATTAGTTTATTATTTTAATTTTATAAAATCACATAAAGAGACATCCTTTGATAAGTACGGAAAGCACGTTAGAAAAATAAGTCAATGTTTCTTTCATCAATTAAAATATATTTAAATATATATATATGTATATATCATCAATCTGTGTTCAAAAATCGAAAATTATCTTTTATCGAAATAGTTAAAGCTTTCATAATTTTAAAAATTCTTCATAATTTTTTATTAACTAATTATATTATTAATATTTGAATTTTTTTTTCCAAATCGGGATAATTTTCTGTCGTAACTGTATAACAATATAATAATAATTCATTTGTATAATTTCATAAGTAAATAAAAATAAATAAAAGTTTGTCTACATTCAGATAGATAAAAAGCAAGCAAGTCTTTCCCGTTGAATTTTTAAATACCCTGTACCAGGTGGTGATATTTTATAGAATCAAATTCAATCGAAATCGCCATCAATTTAATAAAAAATTGAAAATAAAATTCTCTTAAGATGCCGACACAGCAAATGGATGACCGAAACTATACTCCTTGCAGCGAATTATACTGCTTGCAGCGAATTATACTGCTTGCAGCAAATTATACTGCTTGCAGAAACATATACTGCTTGCAGAACAAAGCATCGAAAGCATGCTACCTCGTTCGCTTATATCAGACTTTCTGGGACTTGACACTTCAGTACAAAACTTTCCTTCGTATATCTCCGATATTTATTATCCGATTTGAACAAAATTTAGTCAACTGATATATATTACTTGATCTGAGTAGACACTAGACGGATGTTTCTCTAGTTTCCATAGTCTTCAAGATCTAGATGTTTATACGGACGAATAGAAAGACATCGCTGTTGAGGCTTATTAAGTATGTATATACTTTATGAGGGGAACCCAATGGGGTACAGGGTATGAAAACGAATAAATATGCCAGCACATTTTCAATGATTCAGATAATCACATTCATTGTTAAATAATGAATCATTTCGCCGCACATATGGGATGAAAAAATATAAATAAATTCTGTATTAGATTTAGTTAGGAAAGATAATCAATTTAAGTATTAATAACTAACTTAACTAGTTACTAATAAGCCAGCTTAAAGATCTTAAATATATATTTTCAATTGCCCCTGACTGTGACCCTTTCGAATAAAATTTACTTACAAAATTTAGGAAATTGTAAAATATTGTAATTAATATATACCTATATATAATCCATTCACTTTGATATAATAAGTTATATGTAATTTAGTATCCATTCAGTAATTCAAACATATTGATCAGTAGAATTGCCTTTTTAGCCTTATAGCGGTCACTCACCTCTTGCGTCGCCAGGCGCCCAATGAGTCAAGTTTCCTCTGACGAAATGCTGATTTTCTTTGCATGCCAATGGATGAGCGTCGAAAGCGACGTATGCCCCCCGATGTGGAGCTGGCACCGCCAACATTAACTGGATTAAGTAAGCCCGTTTCAACCCATGATCCGCCTACTCCAACGCCCATATTAACTCCCATATTAACTCCCATATTGACGCCCATACCAACACCCATACCCACGCCCAATCCACGCTGAGATTGAGCTAGCGACTGTTGATTTTGACTTGATGCTGATGACATTGACGATGTTGACGTTGATGATATGGAGGAGGAATGGCTACTATTACCATTTTCTCTACCACTTCCCTCATCATATTCATCTTCCGTTTGGAATTCTTCGTGCACTGCATGAAGCAGACGTTCCATATTTAGAAATCTTGTTGCTTCGTTCACAATGTTATTGGTGTTGTTATTGCTATTGGTGTTGGTGTTGCCATTGCTGTTGTTGTTGTTGTTATTGCTGTCGCTGTCACATTTCAAATAAGATATGAACATGGCCAACAACTTCTTTGAATTTTTTCTTAATTTTTCATTTTTCCTACTTGTTGTTCAACTTCACTTCACTTGATTACATATTTATTTATTGTTGTTTTTTTCCCGCTTTTTTTTTTTTAAATTTTTATTCGCGTTTTTCTTTAGTTAGTTGCCTTTTAGTGTGTGTTTCAAAATTAATTTTAAATGTAATTCTAATTTGCTTTCTGCCGCCTTGTAATATATATGGCTAAAAGCAATACCGCTTGCTATCGTGTCTGTGGCTGTCATTATGAATGGTTGGATACAAAACGATTGCCGCCGTTGCCAGATACAATCTTTTTCTGTTACGCTTTAAAAATTGAAAATTTCGAGTATTATTAACGATTTGTATCAGTTCATCAAGCATTTTACAATAATTACGTTTCATCTATTTGAAAATTTATTAACGAAAAAAAAAAAACACACTTATTAGCTGGCAATCGAAAAAAAAAAAAATTAATGTGGCTGCATATTTTATCTATCTAATCATGGAAGGAATAATCTTAATATATATATCAAATTCAACCTTCTGAAAACTCTTCTTTTGTTTAAAATTTTCAGAACTATTCAATTGCTATTTATTGATATGAAAAATAATTACTAAATAGGCAATTTATAATTTTAAATATTTCTAACTTTTGAATAAATTTGTTTTGATTGTGTTGAAAAAGTTGTTAAAAATTATTTTTTTATTTTTTTATATCGTAAATGCTGAGTTAATTATTTTTCATTTTTAAGACACACGTTTTTTTTACTTATAATTTAAAATATATCGTTAATGTTAGAGTATTTCATATTCATATAATGTCAAAGTTTTCCACTTGGTTTCATTTTAATCTCCGCTCACTAACATTACCTCTCGCACTTTATCCATGCTTTAATACATTTGTATACAATTTTTGTTTATATGCATTGTAATTAAATTCTTATCAGATGGAAAACAGAAAAATGTGACTCGCTTTTATAGAAGATGGGGGTAGAAGAATAACCAAAGGAAGAGCTGCGGTGGGTGAAGGTTGCTTGGGGTCTACGTGTTCTGGTGTACATATACACACGCACATACACACAAGCACATACATCCAGCACAGATATACACATACACGCACACACACTTACACATATAAAATGGAGTGTGAGGTTGTTCGTGGCTGTTGTTATTGGCCCTAGCAAATTGCAGGTTTTTATTGCAGATTTTCGCATGTCAATTGTCAACGTTTAGAGCCAACATGCTACACGATTCTTTTAGCCAAAAGCTTAGGGCAGTGTCCTTTGTTATGTTGTTGGTTTTCCTTTTTTTTTTTTTTCTTCTTGTTTTTGCTTCGTTTTGGTTTGTTTTTGTTTTTAGAGTGCGTTCTGTTAGCTGTTTTTGACGCGCCAACATTTTTGTGCCACATTTTTGGCAGCCACGCTTGATTTACGGTTAAATGTAGCGTGTATGTGTGAGTAATTGTACATGTGTGTGTGTGTGTGTATGTGCTTTTGATTGACATTGCCTTTGCCCGTGACCTAACATCACCCCTATATCCATTTTCACATCTCAAATCCTTAACGTCTCCCTCCCACTTAACAAAAATTTCCAACGCATTTCTCTATAGATTTTTTTTACAATTTTGTTTTTGTTAGAATATATTTTAAATGCAATTTAGAATTTGTCTTCTATTCTATATATATATATATACATATATGTATATTTTTCCTTCTATTTTTAGCATCTGCAATTATGTCAAAAGTTCAGTGGTTGCCTTAGATAGAAAGACTTTGCCATTCTGCAATATGACATGACCCTGGCACCAGAATGAAAGCCTCTTTCGAAGTTGCAAAATTGAATTGCAAATTCAATTTTTCCTGCTTTGGTCTTAATATATCAAAAATGACAGAGCTAAAGTGCAATAAGAGTAAGAAAAATATGATAAAAATAGTTAAAACTCATAGTTGGACATGAAAACCAATCGGTTATACGGAATATAGAGGGAAGTCCAATCGTTTGAAGTCCAAATTAATTTAATTAACCCAATTCTAATAGCTATAGTAAATTGTTTAACTATTGTTATTCAGTCATCTTTTATTTTATAAACTTTTATGGTTAATGATTCTTCTTTTTTAAAATATTTTTATTAGATAGTTATTGAATCATTGATTAATATTCAATTTAATTACAATAACTAATTAGTTTCTAATAAAACTAAAATTTTGAGATTTGGTAAGTCAATTTTAAAGTTCTCATCACAACTGTTTAAATCATTATTTGTATAATTAATCAAGTTGCAGACAATTTGAAAGTTTATAAGTAAAAATATTTAACTGAATAATAATAATTATTTTCAATTTCATTATATTCTATATGCCAGATCTATGTGATATATATATTTTATGTATATTTATTTGCAAATATTTAATTTTAAAATCAAGTCATTTTGAAAATTGTTGTTTACAAATTTAAATGTATTTTGCATAATTATTTGAACAACGAGTCTCATTCGATAAATATAATAATATATAAGTACATAGGTATCTACCCTGTTTACCTACTACACTACATCATGCCATGCCATGCCATGCCTAGCCATGCCATGTGCCATCATCATAATTGCCTACAAAAAGCAATCATTGCAAATTATTATCTCCAAGTTACAAATATGGAATGACCACCACAGAATTTGAAACGCAATTTCCATTTCAATGTGATTAATTTCAAAGACGCGCGCCACTGTCTAGGCCAACGAAAAAGTACAAGGTGGGCTCTTAGATGAGGGGATGATTGTTGGGGTATTGGGGTGTAGTTGGCAGGAGGGATGAGTGAGCGAGGGGTGGGGAGGGGAGGGGGAGAATGGCCAACCCAAAGAAACGGAAATGCTCCGTTAATGATGATGATGATGATGATGATGCTGATGTGAGGAGATGTGGCGAGGAGAATCAGGAGTAGATGTTGCTACCTCGTTGTGGCCTCATTGAATTGGCAAAATCAATAAAAACCTTGGGAATATTTTTACAAATTTCTTTTTTTTTTCCAATAATGACACTTTAGCTGCAATTCTCTTACTCTTTCTAACACTCGCGCTATCACTTTCTCTCTTATATATACTCTAACGATTGAGCATCATTTCCTTTTGACTTTTGGTCGTCATCGCAGTTTGCTTTTGCTTTTCATACCATCATAAAAGTAAAAATAATAAAAAAAAAAAAAAATGGAAAAATATTATCGTTCGCTAAAATATTAAAAGAAAAAATAAAATGCGAAAAAAATTTGTTATTAAGCTAACAGAAATTCGACTATTCGATACCCTATTTTTTGTGATTTAGTTTTACTCAAGCTGGCAAATTATTTTCCGAAGACATTTCACTCTTTCTCTCTCTCTCTTGGATGCATATTTTCCATTTTTCCATTCTATTTTTTAAATTTAAATATCATAACACAAAAAAAGTTTACAGAGCAACTCGACATGTGATACCCTATTCAAAATTGAGTTAGTAATCATTTTAATTTCAATAATCTGAATTTTCTTTCAATTTTTTGAAAATGAATACACCTTCTCCCCTTTTTGGATATAGGATATCATCGAAATGCGAATACACTTTAATATTCTTGCCAAACGTTCATCGTCTTTGAGTAAAGGTAACAAGGACGAAAGACAGAATTATATACACATACATACATTAATATCATGAATATCTAGTTAAATGTATAGATATAAAACGGGAAAACGATTCGTTATTTATTTCAAGCGTTTGAGAGTTTTAAAAGAATTTTTTAGACTTCGAAATGGATGTTGGGTATATCTAGAAATTTTAAAAAGTTTTACGTCAATGTCATCGCTACTTAAAAAATTGGAAAAAATTTTCACTGGTTTTAAAAAAAATTTAAATTTTCAAATTTGAGAGTTGAGATTCGTCTTAGAAATCTGCTGAAAATCGTTGGAAGAATTTCTCTCGCTACTTAAAAAATTGGAAAAAATTTTCACTGGTTTTAAAAAAATTTAAATTTTCAAATTTGAGAGTCTCAATTCGTCTTAGAAATCTGCGCAAAATCCTTGATAGAATTTCTCTCGGGTTAATTTAACTTTCTTCTGGCCGATTTCAAAAAGTTCTACAAAAGGTTCATCATCGCTTATTTCCATAGAAGAATATAACAAAAAAAAAAATATATATATATATATAGTATTAATTTGTTTAGTTTATCTATTTTGTTTCATCAATAAATAAAGCAAAACCTAAAAGTAATTAATCTAGTTCAATGAACAAAAGTAAATTCGGATGATGGAATAAAAACTGATTGATAATCGCATTTAGAATATATGAATATAAATATATATGTATATATGTATATATGTGTGTGTGTATGTATATGTAGTAGATACATCTATGATAATTATAAATCAATAGAAAACGTATTTAGAATTATTCAGAATTATGATGAATTTTCATATTATCATTTTAGTGAGATCAGAAATTTGTGGTCCATTGCGTATACGCAACGTTGAGCAATCATTTGCTTGGAAATTCATTGAAAAGCCACAATTGTATACTACAAAAGCAATTTTCTATGACCACATACATATATATATATATATTTTGTTGTCTCCCCTCTCGACCACTGTGACTATTGTCACCATTTGGTGTCATGGCTATTAATAATGGTATATAACTATAAGCTTTATATAGATTATATTTATATATATATATATATACATATATATGTACTAGATGTGTATATATGTACATGGATCATTCAATCCGTCATTCATTCATTGGTTCGTTTTTGTTTGTTCGTTTTGCGCATTTAAGCCAGTGAAAAATCCATTTTAAGCAAAACCAAAATGAAAAATTATCTACACGTCGTCCATCCGTTCATCCATCGACTCAACTAAACTCAACTCGACTTGACTCATTTCATTTCATCTAAATTGAACTGAATTCGGATTTAGCATCTCGAATCTCACGCGTCTCGCGTCTCGTTTGTTATTGCGATAAATGGCAATAAATGGAAGCCATGGAGATTGGGAATGAGAACTGAACTTGAGAAAAGGATTTTGATGCTAATGAATATTAACAATTGCCAATTGGTCTAGAGGATGAAATCCATCTATGCAAAGGAGATGGAACGAACACCAAACAATAGTCAAAGAAGCAGTTGGAGGATTCCTGGCGGGAATCGTTCTACAATAAACGAGCCAAAGCTGCAAACGACATTAATATTGTTAATTGGCATTAAGCGTTGAGGGGGCTAAACATTTGAAAATGAGACCAAGACTAGCATCCATGACTAGCCAAGTACCAGGACAGCAACGGAGACAGATATTATAGAGCAAAGAAACTGAGCAAGACACCAAGAGGGAGAGACAGACAGAGGGAGAGAGAGAGAGAGAGAGAATAAGGCAAGGCGGGGAAAGACAACCAAAGTGAGCAAAACATTTCAATAAAACACAATCTGGTTGACGGTAGAGAAGTGGGCGAGCGGATTTAGTGAATTGGACAGGCTGGCTGGCTAGCTGACTGCCAGGGTGGATGGGGTGGATGACTGGCTGGCAGGCAAGTCAGTCCAAAGCGGCCTACAATGGACAAAAGAAGATATATTATAGAAACTTTCCAGACAACCGATATGCTTTGGCATATTATGGTATGATGTTAAAATGGGCATAGCTATCGAATAGAAATTCTTGATGTCGCCTTTTTCATTTCAATTTTTTTTTTTTTTTTTGGCCTAAGGCCGATTGTTTGTGTGTGTGTGTGTTTCTGTCAAAAAGTTTGACAACAATTAGTAAAATTAAAATGAAATTCAAGATGATGAATTAGTTGCGACAAAGGCAGAAAAATGAAATACGAATTAGGCAAACTAGCAAAAAAATAGAAAGGCAGAGAGAGAAAGAGAAAGAGAGAGAGAGTGAGAGAGAGTTAAAATCCTAATGTAGACGTCAAATGAAAAATTATAACTATTTAAATTGAACAGAAAGTAATTATTAGGTAACACAAAAGATATAAACAAAAAGAAAAAAAACGAAAAAGAATCAATAAAACCAAAAACAATATAAACATTTTGACAAAAAAAAACTGCCGTAATAATTGTAAAGAGAACCAATAAAAGGAAACTCCGCAGAACAATGACAAAACGACAACAAGCAATAACGTAATATAAGACGAATTGAGAAGAGAAAAAACACAAAGAGTGAGAAACAAAAGTTTTTCTTAAAATTCAAGTAAACCAAGATAAATAAAGAAAGTGGTATAAGGTGATAAAGGACTGAATATGTATCAATGATATATACATATATATATATATATATGTATATATTGTTGGAAAACAAGGTATTCATACAGAGGAAAGAGGTAAATGAAAAACGAAAAAGTTGAGTTAAATATAAAACATTTTCATTTTGATAAATGGAAGTTCAATGTCACATAAAAGGATTAAATTATTTGAATGAAAATGTCATTTGCTTTCGTAGAAATTCTTAACTTTTAGTCGGTTCAAATAAATCGATTAGCTTAAGATAATTTAAAGTAAATTTGTATATCAATGAAGTTGCCCTTTAAAAATGAAATACAAATTTTGGTAAATATTTCGGCAAAATAATGTTTACAAGATTAATTTACTATTTAAAAGGGTCTAGTATATATTATTTAAAAAAAAAAGATTCCTGCACAGCATTAAATGAAATCGAATACAATATACGAAAATTGAATGAAAAATTTATGTAAGTCCCAATATGTGATGGCATTTTTATGGAAATCTATCAAACAAGTTTTGTTTTTCTTTTTCGCAAATAGAATTTTCGATTACGATTAAGTGAAGTAAATATATTCACTATACTCCACCAATTTAACATATTTTTTTCCCCGTTAAGTAAGGTAATTTGGATCCGGCTACAAATGGAAGACAAATGTGTCACAATTTATTTTATCTCTTGTTCAAATGGCTTCAAGTATCCACAACTATATTCTAATTCTAATTTTATCTCATAATTTTTTCTGTTATTTTTCTTTTATCTTTTTTCGTGACGCTTGTTAAGTCTCGTTTTTAAAATCAAAAAAAAAACGAACTAAACGATAAAGACATTGCCGGCAGTTAACTTTGTCTAGTCGAAGTTTTTTATACCCTAACTAGCAAGACGAAATTGTTTGATGAGTAATTCAAGATCATAGAATGAATTTAAATAAATGTATTTAACCAATCGCTTAAAATCGTTAAAAATATTTTTAATTGTTACCATTTGACATTTGTTTCTGTTCCGTCTATGACAAAAGATTTAGGCAAATAAATAATAATCACTGTAAGTGTATATAATGTGTATGAAATATACACATATACATATATACAAACTGTTTTGCTAATCTATTAAACAATTAACATTTATCTCTATTTAAATCTCTCCTACTCCCTCTAACTCTTGCTATCTCCCAAATTTATGAATGAATTTAGACAAACAGCAAATGGGGCAAACAAATAAACAAACAAGCAAACAGACAAACAAAATTTTCGACTTTTTAAGCAGAAAATTGTCACATGGTTTTAGTATTTGTATTAGTTGGTCTTTATGTTAGTCCTATATACCCCTCCACACACACACACACACATATATATGCAAGCATATCTATATACACACACACGAGCAATGTTAAGTATTTATTTAATTTGATCATGTTTTTTTTTTTTTTGTTGCCATTTCATTTGTTTCACTTGAATTTTCATTTGCGTTGCTGCTTTTCTCCCATATTTTAATTGAAATACTTTGTTTGCTTTGCTTTCTTTTTTTTGCTCTTTCTATATATATATATATATATATGTGTTATATATATATTCTGATTTTTGGTCAAGACGACATTCTACATTGTTGTTTCTTGCTGTTGTAGCCCATGTTGTTAATTTATTTTGTTGTTTTTTTTAATATTTTTTTTTTTTTGCTAAAAATACTTAAGTTAATTATAAGAAAACGGCAAACATTTGAAGAAATCTAAAACATGTGTGTGACTTGATATTTATTTTTAACATTTTTTCCCCACAAAAAAAAAAAAAAAATTAAGTAAGAAAAAAAAAACGAGAAAGAGTAAAGAAGAGCACACAGACAAATAGACAGGTGGAAGAAGAAAGGTACCAACAATTTCCATTTCAATTTCGTTTTTCCTTTTCTCTATTCTCACTTTTTGTGATTGAAGTGAAAATTGTTTTGGTCAATTAATTGCGGCTGGAAATTAGTTTGGCTCATAAATTGCAATCGAATTGAGGAAAAATGCAAAATGATTTAAGATATTTTCCCATATTATATACATACATATATAAATATATATTTATTTCTGGCATATTAGTTTTAGAAAAAAAAAAAAAAAAAAATTTTTCAAGCACTTAAAGTTAAATCCATCATGGTTAGAAACTATATATTGAATATATTTTTGTAAAATTCATTATATAAATATTCTTAATCAGCATGACGGTCTGATTTTTATTTTGCCAATGATGTAAATCAAATAAAGCACTCAGTAGTAATAAAATTATGGGGCACACTTTGTAGGTATTATGTCGAACTCACATAATTCTCAATTCGCAACTATCGCTCAGGTAAACAAGGATTCTTCCAGTATTTCATTCAAAATATTTATATACACAGTATTTGTTTTTGATTTAAAATTTTGGATACTAAATGGATTTTTGACTGGAATATAAAATTTTTTCTTTTTTTTATTGTTTCTAATGTTATTAACGTCTGAATAGTCCCTATGGTTTCCATGTAAAATTTGAATTAACAAGGGTATAAAGACTACGGGGTATTGTCACAGTTGTTCCGGCACTTTGTTGCTGCTGTTTTTTTCATTTCTTTCTTTTTTTTGTATTTGGCGGTGAAATTGAATGGGTGTGGCTTATTCTTGGTGTTTGTCTTGTGATGTGTGTATTTTTTTTTTTTTTTTTTTTTGGCTCTGCTGCCAGCGAAAGAAGAAGGAAAAAGAAAAAAAATTGAGAAGGAAAACACGAATCGACAATAAATCAAAGAAAATAGTCGAAATAAGATGCGTTATTTTAGTTTCTAGTTGTACACGTATTTGTTGTTCTTGTTTTTTTTTGTTGTTGTTGTTATTATTATTTCTGTTGTTGTTGCTGATAAACGAGTGCGAAATTCTTTAAATGTCATGGCTGGCAGTTAGCCTTTTGGTTCAGTTTCTGTCATGTCGTCAGAAACTTAGACGAGAAAACCTATGAATAAAAAAATGAACAAAAAGAACAAGAAAAAAAAAACAAACATCAAGATTGCCTCACAAAATTGTACAGTAATGAGGGGAATTTGCACTAAATAAAGTTCAATACCGCTTACAATGTATACATTGTGGCCAAAAAGGTAGGTAGGTAGGTATTCTACGAATGAAATGACAGCTTAATTACAGCGGAAGTTATCAATTTTATGTTAATTGAGAGTAGGCGGAATAGGGTCTGGGAAATTGCTTGTTTTTACGTAATATGTATATAGACATATATGATAGATAATATGTGTTCATGCATAGGGAGTATTTGTGCTAGTGATAAGTATCAACAAGATATAGTTTTATAATAACTTTATATAATCTGTGCATTCCTTAGTTTGGGTGTTTATGTGAATTTAACATATGTATTTTTTCTAACTGAGATTTACTTTTTATTAACTTTTTTAAAATATGCAGCCACACTAATTGTAAGTGATCATTTCATATTAATTAAATTTTTTTGAACTGTTTTGAATATTTGAACTCAAGTTAGGTTGAATCAAATCAAATTTAAGCTTAATCAAGAGTCCTGTCGTATGGTAAATGTTTTAGGAAATTTTTAGGAAATTTTACCATACTATTTTCCATCTATTCAATTTCTTAAGAGCATGTGTCGATTTTTATTTTCAACAGTTTTCTCAAGTTCATTGATCAAATTAATTGAAATTAAACAATTTGTCGTTCAATTAAGACAACGAATTTGTTTGGTGTCTTCGTTTTCTTCTATTTTTTTTATATATTTAAAATATTTGGTTGGGTTTAATTGACCCAAAAGGGTGGTATCTTTTGACACTTTAACATCTTTTCATCTTCTTCTTCATTTATTTCATTTGTTTTGTTTGGATTTTGCGACTTTTTCATCAAAATTTGCACTCATTTTCAACACTTTTTATCCGCTCATCGGATATATGTATATATATATATATATCTTTTTTTTTTCTTTTAAGGGGCCGCACGCGCATTTTTCGCTATTTATTTTTGTTGTTTTCTTCTTTATCTCTGCGTTTCTTTTTGGTCTTCGTTTATTATTATTTTGTATCTGCTTTTGGGTTAGCTATCGGCAGCGTCCAACCACACAAGGCAACTGAAAGCGGCCCCCTCAAGCGGCGGCGGAGAAGTCAAAGTCAACGTCGACGAATTGTCGACGGCTATGGCGAGATGTCGAGAGGTGACGCTGCCCCGGCCCCAACATAGAACAGAACAGCCAGCTGCTGGCGCTTTGTCACCTCGATCTGGATGTCTGTTTTGGGGCCGTCGACGTCAGCGCTAGCGTCGCCATCGTGGTGAGTTCGGTGTCTGAGGTGTCTGAGTGCCGACTGCCGCGATCAGTGCTGACATGTCAGAAAGATATGCCAGCAAATAATATGTACATAGAACCGTTATAGATTACTATTATAGCGATTATAACAGTAAATATTTATACATTTTTGGAAGATAATTTATTACCCTAAACTTGGTATTATCACAGTAACATTTTAAATTGTACTAAGTATTAAGTAATAAGTACTAAGAGTTATACTTTTTTGTTTTTCATTTTTGGTTATGTAAAAAAATTTTTCCATTTTTAATTAAAAATTGAAAAATTTTCATTTAAGGAGCAATTTTAAATATGAAATGAAAATAGTTTTAGCTATTTTCCATATATCTATTTTTCTGGTTACCTCTAGATGATCAACACTGAGACACTCTTACGCTCTCTTTTTCTCTCTCTCTCTCTGTCTCTCACTTGCTATCTCTTTGCGGATATGGTCGACGATCTCAGAGATCGGGTTGGTTATTTTTCAGATTTCCATTTCGTTTCTATAGTGACATTTTTTCTAGAGTTGACGTTGTCATACGTTGCGTTATTCTGTGCTGCGGTTCGCTTGTTGGTTTTTTGTCTCCCGCTTTGATTGTTCAGACGGGCCTTACAATAATGTATGTATACACATACACTACATATGTTTGTTTGTATGTTTGTATGTATGTATGTACATTTATCCATCTATCCATATATACATACATATACTTATATATATATGTACATACCTTCTATAGGTATATCTTGTTGTTGTTGTTGTTTTTTATTCGCTTTGTGCCTTTCAATTTGCATTTCAATTTCGCCACCATTTACCCACTGCCAATCTGCCCTGCCCCTGCCCCTGCCTTGCCTCTCAGTTGCTGACGTAGTCTGACGATTCCACGCAAAAAAAAAAACAAAAAACATAAATAAAAAGAAACCAAGCGCAGAAAAAAAAAAAAATGAACACAACATTCATAAAACTTAATTGTGGTTGAGGTCCACCGAAGCAGCGAAGGCGGCGGCTGCTGCTGCTCTTGTTGCATGCCGCCGATTCTTATTGTGCGTCAGCAAAATGCGGAACTGGAACTGGGTAAACTGGAACTGAAGACAGATTCGAATGGTTCATTCTCTGAATCAAAATTGATTTCCGACTATTTCGAATACAAATACTATACATATATATATACATATGTATATATACAGACATTCTATGGTTTTTACGAAATGCGCTTTGTTTTGTGAATGCAAACATTGTGCGTCAATAATTTTCCTAGATTAATTAAGAGGAGTTTTTCCCCATTATATTATGGAAATATCCATGTGCCAGAGATGAGCAACGCTGCGTGTGATTGTGGCAAATAGCAACCATTAACATCTGTTTTTGTTTTTCTGTTTTTTTTTTTCTTTTGCAATTGTAGCCACAAATACTTATACACTCTTAAGGCAAGAAATGGTACAGAAACTATATAGGAGGAGGGGATGATGGCAAAGATTCGTAGTGGAATGAAATGGATATAAATTCTGTCACAAAAGTCTTCACCAGTTATACTTTGATTTAGATAAAATTATGAATTGTTTGTAAGTATACGTAATAATACGTATACGTCAGGTAGTCCTTTTCGATATTAGAAAACTAGTGCAACATTTTTTTATATTCCGTATTATTGGTATATTATATATATATGTACATATATAGTCTATACTCATCTATATATATATGCATAAAGCTCTATATTTAAGAGTATTTTGTTTAAACCCTTTTTTGTTGTTGTTTTTTTTTTGTCTACCCCATCAAAAGTTTCTTTCAATATATTTGGTTAACTTTAATTTATATGCTTGAAAAACCATAAAATATTTGTCTAAGAAATACAAAACTTAGTTGCTCCCAAATGTAATGCTAATTTCTGTGGTTTAGCTTGTTGATTTGCTGCTGCCAATTCGTCTTCTTTGGTTATCCCTTGAGGAGTATTTTCATAAAATTATTTGCGCTATTGTCATAAAAGTTAAGTTAACTTTTTGTTTTATTTTGTTCAGTTCACATTTTCTTGTTTTTATTTGCTATTTGTTGGTGTTGTTGTTGTTGTTGCTGTTGTTGCTGTTGCTATTGTTATTATTGGCCCAAGGGGAAAACCACAAACAATGGGGCTAAAACGAAAAGAGGACCCCAAGTCGCGTGAATGAATCGTATATGCCCGAGGGTAAAGAAACGATGACGTTGAAAATCGAAATGGATATAAAAATGGCGATGATGACGACGACGGCAACGACAATATAAAACCGATGAATGAAGCTGTTTGTTGCTGGTCAGACAGATGCATAACCGATCAAATCGTCCAATCGTCCGTCCGCAACTCTGTCTGTCCATATGTCCCAATGTCGTTCCGATGTCTGGCATGCGTCGCATGATTGAATGATTTTATAATAATTTTTTTTCCATTTTATTAAGCAAAAGGTCGGCCAATGGATATATATATATAAATGGGATGAATAGACGGTTAAATGGCTGGTTGGGTATCGCTGGATGAGAAAAAATATTGTTGGGCTATATGGGTTTAATTAAACATATTCCATGGATAATGTGTTGTAACCCAACAATCGAAAAGAGATAATACCATGTCATGGTCGTAAATCGTAAATGGCAAATGAAAATTGCTACAATTTCCCTTCCGATTCCTCCACTATTAGCGAAACTAAAATTAAATATTTTCAATATTAAACTGGACAAAATTTTTTTTAAACTATTATTTAATTTTAAAAAACCTTTAAATGTGTTGCTTAAGTTCGAAATCAATATATATAAAGTTAGATTTATTCTTTTATTTTTTAATATTTAAATTTGTCTTGTCTACCCAATAGATAATAGATAATTTATAAAATTTAAATAAAATTTTAACTTAAAGATATTTTATACTTATTAGATTTTTTTAAAGAGTCCCGATCACAGATAGCGGAAATTGACCGCGGTAAGAAGAAATAGTATAAAATCGAACAATGTACATAAATATATATGTTTATACATAAATATATATGTTTATATATATATATGTATATATATTTAAATACTAGATATTAGAAAAGAAGTTTCAGTACTTATCTTGCAAGGATTTCTTATCAAAAGTTTAATTTTTCTTTTATTTTATGTAATACGTACCTGTAAATGAAAGAAAATATAAAGATATAAATAAGTTATCGTATAAAATAATTTATTTATTGCATGTAGACAAAGTATTTAAGTGTATTTAAGATATAGATAATATGCCAGCATGTATAGGGGAAAATATATCATATAATATTGTTTTAATAAGACTCAAGTGAATTCGTCAATTAAAAAAGAAAATTAATAATTAACAATTCACTCAATTCATCAATATAAGTAATAGAGTTAATCAAAAAATAAAGTCAATATTAAACAAATAGAAATTTAATTTGAATCAATTAAAAATAAAAATCTTCATTTATTTGATACCCATGTAATTCCCTATAAAAATTTGATTTCAACTATGTATTTGAAAATTTTCCAATACTAGAATATTTAATTTAATATTTTAATTTTTAAATTAGTTTATAACTAAATCAAGTTTAACAAGTTACTAACTTTTTAACTTATTTTCCCTCACGGTTAAGGGAAATCAAAATATTATGTTTCCCATTACCAACTTGATTTTGTTTTTCCTTTTTTCGATTCGATTCGATTTACCATGAATTTGCTAATAAGCTTAATTAATTTCTTCAGAAACAAATTAACTTTCCCACTTATGTTTTCCAGTATGTAATCTTATCGCATCGATATATGTATGCATGAATTATATACTACCAACTTAATGAGTTTACCCCCATCTTCTTATTCCATACCAAAACCGGAAAATGGGAGAAACTGCATGTCATGTCCTAAGAAAAACCACAAAGCCATAACCGAAAAAAAAAAAAAAATAATAAATAAAGGAAGAAAAATAAGAAAAGAGAAAAGAAAATTGACCGCTTAGAAACAAATTGTGGTATCCGCCCGCTTGGCCTAGGCAATCGCATCTATGTATCAGAGGGAATGGATGTGATGTGAGGAGTGAGGAGTGAGGAGTGGAAAGCGGATAGGATTGGAGCCAAGCAACGGGACACTTTGTTTGAGTGTTATTTATGAGCTGCTTTTGTTGAAATTCAAGGAAATCGGTATGCTAGCCGTAGATATTTGTTCCGTCTGTCGGCCATAATTTATGCATAAAACTCATGTTGAGAGACACAAGGATTGTACATATACACAATGTATATATATATATACATACTTATATATATAGTATACAGTCAATGACCGAACAAACTGAGTGTAAATTATGAATGTCTTGTCAGTAAATTTCTCATACTAATTCTACTTATATACATATGTATGTATATATATAAGCGACTTTCTAATTGGATGACCATCACATGTTCATATACACGTGTCCTTCTTTTCTTTTCCTTACTTCTACCTCCCCTTTTCATGTGTTTCCAAATAACTTCTAACAACTTCTAAATGTTGTCATTCAACTCGATTTGTTCATAGCTTATGGATTATAATTCAAAAAATATATAATTATAAAGTCAATATTGTTTTATTTATATTAGATATGATTTTATATAATAAATTCAAATATTTTTTTTGAATTATAAAAATTTAAAATGTATTTTTAATTTCTTAATCAATGGTTAAAAGATATAATTTTTTTTTAGATATATATATAAATATATTTTTATTTTTGAAAATTTTTCTCTCTTTTTTATATATTTATTTGTTTTGTTTTGGAACCAAAACATTTATATATATATATATATTACCCCCCAAACAAAAACAAAAGGAAAAAAAGATAAACAGAAGAAAAAAGGTAGAAGGAAAAATTTAGAATGTTACAAATTATAAAATTGGCGCCTTCGCTGGAAAAGGACCTTAATACCCAAACGTGGCCAAGGCTAACACAATTATAATGATCCTGAAGGTGTTTTCTTTCCAGTTTTCATTCAATTTTTCATCTACTTTTTTTTTTTGTTTTTTTAGTGCTTGTCCTCTCTCTTTTTTCCCTTTTTATACCCTGTACTTATAGGGTTCAAGGGTATATTAAAGTCGCTAAAATGTATGTAAAAGGCAGAAGGAAAATTTTCCGCCCCCATAAGGTATATATGTATATTCTTGATCAGTATCAATAGCGAAGTCGATTGAGACTTGTCCGTCTGTCTGTCTGTCGGTCTGCCTGTCTGTCCGTCTGCCCTACTGTCTGTATGAACATCGAGATCTTGGTGACTATAAGAGATAGACCAACCAAATTTATTTTGTAGATCCGTATACTGGACAGATCAAGTTTGTTTCAAATTTTTGCCACGCCCACTTCCGCCCTCGCAAATTAGGAAAAACTATAACTAGAGTACTATTAGAGCTATCATATTTCTTTTTGGCAGACTCAATTGTATAGCCAATATATACCATCTGACAGAAATCGGTCAATAAATATCGGAGATAATACGTATATATGTTTTGCACTGAAATGCCATGGGCAGCAGCAGGTGAAATGTGTGAGCGAGATGGCATGCGCATGTTGCTTTGGACCGAATGAAGCAATAGTTTAGTTCACTGATAGGAGTAAGCGAGACAGCATGCCTTCGCTGTTTTGGGTTTATTAAGAGAATTTTATAAAAAAATTTACATACAATTAATAAGGATTTTGAAGGAGTTTATAAAATATCCCATATTGGTACAGGGTATACTCCAAGTCGGCAAGGACGACTTGTTTTTTTTTTGTTATTACGTTTTTTGGCCACGTGTTAAGCTCGTTTGAGTTAATTTGAAAAAGTTAGCATAAGCTAAAAATAGAGGACAAAAAAAAAAAGAAAAAAAAAATTGTACGAGAAATTCTGCAGCTGAATGAAACTCAAACTTAAAGTAAACAGAAAAGGAGAGAGAGAGAGATAGAGAGGAGCCCAATTAAGGGTAAAGGTTTCATTTGAATATTGAACTTTTCAAGAGAAGGTGAACCAACTGCGAGCAGTGGAAAGACGATGATAATAATTATAATAATAATAATATGGAGAAGAAATCGAAAGAAAAGAAAACCCGGAACTAAATAGAAAATTATATTTTGTTTATATTTACCCTGCAGAAGGTAATAAAATTTAATTGATAGACTTGTTGTAGTTAAAGATTTGCTTATTAGAGTATAGACCTTACCCATCTGCATAGAGTCCAGTGGCACCGCCAGCCCCTGTCATGGCCAATGCCTTATATCGAGCCTGTTCATCCGTGGGCAGAACAATGTCCACAGATCTTGATCGGGTCGCATTGACATTGGGCACGGTGAGAAAACAACCATCATCGGAGGGTTGAAGCTCCTCGGTTTTGGGACCCGATGACAGTTTCGAGAAACATGAATCCACAGATGCAGCTCGATCTCGTTTAAGATCTGGTACTGTAAGATATATATCACGTACCACAAATGAACTATGATGTGTGGTGGTGGCATTGGTGGCGGCAGCTGCTGAAGCTGCCGCTCCAGTTGGTGAGCCACAGGTTGCCATTGTGGATGCCTCATCTAGAGAATCGGCCGTATCCACCGATGATTTATTGGCATTATTGTCAACCTCGGCATGGGAGACATTTTCAAGTGAATTGCCAGTGGGTTCAACAAATATGGCCTCTTGTCTGGAAATGGAACGTCGTCGTGGCCTAAATGGTATACCCATTGCAGCCGCAGCATCATCAGCATCAGCTTGAGATACTTGATTTTGTGTGGCGCAGGATGATGACGATAATGATGAGGAATTCGCTATAGCAGGTAGGGTTAGAGCAGCAGCAGCTGCTGCTGCTGTGGCACCCATCAGAGACTGATTCTGATTATGCGGCGGTAATTCCAAAACAGGACTGCCACGTATCAGAGTTGAGGCTGATGGAGAAATAGGTGGCGATGCGGGATCAATGGGAAATCCATAGCTGGGAAAGGGCGGGTAATCTCCATTCGTTGGCGATAGTGTGAAGGTAATGCCGCATGGTGTTGTCGGCTGTGGTGGCAATAGAGTATTACCAAAATGTGGAGATCCATGATCGGAACCCTCAAGTCCTTCATCTTCGGAGGTGGTAACCGAACTACCTATGGTATGACGACGCATTTGACGGGGTAGACGAGCTCGTGACTCTTCAATGCCCATGCTAAGATTTGCCATACTAATATCCATTTCCACAGCTGCATCATCATCATGATCCTGTTCTGCATCATGATCATGGTCAAGGGATACCTCACCAGTGCAACTTTGATCTACGCTTCCCTCATCTTTTTGTTCTGTATCGACTGTATCCACACTGTCACCAGTATTTCGTGCACCATCTTCCTCTTCCTCCTCTTCTTCATCCTCCTCGGCCTCCTCATCCTCGTCATCGTCGCCACCCAGAGCTCCACTTATATCCTCATCATCGCTTACATCCGAACTGGTATTACTATAGCTCAACGTTGTCAATTCCCGATGATCGATAAAATATCTCTGTTCGGCACTCATTTGCTTCTCATACAAGTCCAGATAGTAACAATGGATACATGGCGGCGGTGTCTTTGTGGATGAGCTGCGTCGCACCTTAAGACGTCGCGGTACTTCCAGAAATGTACCCGAATCATCGCTACCAACTGAAGCAGCTGCCGAATCAAATGAATGCGAACGTTGGGTATGTGCTGCCTGCGGTACTTGTAAATAACCGCCTTCCGATGATCGTTCGTCCGCCGAAGAGGATGATTGTTGCTTTAATAGATGGGCCGATACACGTTGGGCCTCCAATTGCATTTCATCAAAGGAGGCGGAACGTACCTATGATAAAAATATTAAACGTAATCGGGGGGTAGTGGAGACGAAACGATAAATGTGTTAAAAAAGAGACGGAGAGGGAGAAAGGGAGAAAGGGAGAGAGAGAGAAAAGAGAAAAAGAGAGATCAATATTGTGTTTTTCGATCAATAACCGAAAAAACGGCACAACAACAAAATGAGAACATAATTTTCATATCGACCGATAATTGTTGATCGATAAATCAATAACGAAAATTGAACAAATATATATACACATATATGTATGTACATCCATGCATGCATTATTGCAAAAAAACAACAAAGAAACAAACTAACTGAATTGTCTTAACTGATTCTGATTGACTGTACCTGTTTAGGAACTTCAAGGCTATTCTGCATTTTCATTTCGGCTCCCGTTGGGGTACGCGAACGCGTAAATGTGGTACGTAGGCGCTGCATTGTTGATTTAAATTGTTTTAAATTGGTTTTATATCTATATATATATATATATATATATATATATGATTGCTTTCTTATGGATTATTGTTTAATTTGAGTAGTTGTTGTTGCTGCTGTTGCTGCTGTTGTTGTTAATGCTGCTGTTGTTGTTGTTAATGCTGCTGTTGCTGTTGGCTATGTAATTGCTAATGCAATTCACTTGACTGTAAGCTGCGTTATGATTGCTGCTTACTGTTTTTGTTGTTGCTTTAGTTGTTGTTGTTGCTTCTGTTCCGGCTGATGTTGCCAATGTTGCATTTGCTATTACTGTTGTTAATGTTCTTGTTGTACTTGTTGCAGATTGTTGATCAATGTCTATTGTTGTTTTTGTTGTGGTTATCGTTGTTCTATAATTGTTGCTATTGTTGTTGATGTATTTGCTTATGTTGTTGCTATTATTATTATTATTATTGTTATTATTATTAATATTTTTATTATTATTATTATTATTATTATTATTTTTATTATTATTTTTATTATTATTATTATTATTGTTGGTTTCTTGCTGATCGTCGTTGCTTTGTCTCTTTCTTGTTTCACTGTAATTCTTATTTTTTTTGCTTCTGCTATTGCAGTTGTTGTTGCTGCTGTTGCTGTTGTTGTTGTTGTTGTTGCTAGTCTTGTTATAGCTAGTTAGATGCCGATTGATTCTTCCGATGGTCAATTCCATTTCGATGATGATATTTTCACACAATTAATGTTTATTTATAGTTTCCCCTTAACGAATTCAATACACAAAAAAAAACACGTAAACATCTGATGGAAAACGCACGCTTTTACTTTCACGCGTTTCATGCGCGAGTTTTATCGCCTCGTTGCGTGATCGTTGTTGTTGTTGTTGTTGCTGTTGTTACTATAGATGTTGCTGTTGCTGTTGGTGTTGGTATTGTTGCTGTTGTTGCTGCTGTCAGTTGTTGTTCAAAGTACCAACATTGTGTTTTTGTCTCTTTGCTTTAACTTTTAATTAATCAAAAGTTTTTGCTGTGAATTGCAATTTAGCAATGAAAAAAAGGGGGGGAAGACAAAAAAGAAGGTAGAAATTTGATTAAGTTAGTTTCACATGTCTAAAAAACATTTTGCTCCATTTGCTCAAAATAGGCAAACACATACACATACACAACACACATACACTCACACAGATTTACAAGAAAAGTAAAACATAAAACAAAGTTCTCAATTTACAAACAAAATTTGCTGACCAATTTCACGCAGATATATAATACATATGATGGATGAAAACACAAAAGTTGAATTATCCATTTGTTGCAAAAGTCTTGCTAGTTAATTTAACCTTTCAATTAGATCTTTACCATGAAAACTATCTATTACTCGTACAGATTAGATTAAATGTCGTTTAATTAAATCAAAGTCCTTACTTCAATGGCATAATTGTTGTTCTATTTAGAATAATTACAATATTTACCTTAAAGCTATAATTGATAAACAAAGTTTTTGTGTTTTTGTATGAAAATTAAAAAATTTATATATGATGAATCAAGTTGCAGCAGCAAGAAATCAATTTTAAACTAATTTTCTTTTTTGCTGGTATTTTTTTTTTTTTTTTTTTACAATATTGTGTTATTTTGTTTTCAAAGGTTTTCCCTCTACTTTTTCTTTTATTTTTTATTTGTTTGTTTTCTATTCCCCTTTTAAAAAGTATACACACACGCACACCTCAGCTACGGTTTCATTTTACAGACAATGGGTGACAGGAAAAAAAAAAAAATAAATAAAACCAGGAAAAAAAAAATCTATTATGGCATACCTTTGGCATGTGCCGCATAGCGCGAAACGGTGATGAGGTCAAACTAGACACTAGATAGAAGGTGAGGCGTTGGAAGGTTGGACAGAAAGGATACGGTTTTGGACAATACCGTGGCTGAACAAACAGTGTACTGTGTGTAGTGTAGGTTTGTATGTCTATGTGTGTGTGTGTGTGTGTGTATGTGCGTGGGCTGGCAAATTGAAAGCGTGAAATTAAATGAAAATGATATAGCTTTGAAATTGAATTCCATAGAAATGCCAAAAGTTCAGTCATCAAGACAGCGCCAATGAGAATGAGCGAATTACATAGAGCCTCCGAGATGAAAGAGAGAATGGACGGCGGACAGAGCAGGAGAGAGAGAGAGAAATATAAAGAGAGAGATTGAGCGATAGGGAATTTAACAAAAATAAACGGTAAAGGAATTTTGAAAGCGCGTAATTAGTGAATAAAAAAGCTGATGATGATGGATGTTAAAATCCAAAATGAGATTTTACAATCTATAGCCTACTTTTAGGCATCACATAGGAAAATTACATTGAAATGAAATTTCCCATATACAAAATGTCGTTTACCAATTGAATGATTATCCATATGCTTGCATTTAACCTTTTAACTGCAAGACACACACACACACACATACATACACACTTGCCATATATGGGAGAAAGAAAAAAAAACATAGAAAACCTTTACATTTGACCCTCATTCGTTTCGTAGGCCATTGTTTTTTCTCCTTCAACCATTTCGTTCCGCCTTGTTAAAAAGCAATAGAGAAATCATTAATATGTACATCCAGACATATTTATACATATGTATGTACATAGCAATATATATACATATATACAGTGAACAAGCAGCTTATTACAAACATATTATTTATTTGCACTGCTCTTCCTTCAGAAGTCCACCTCTCTCTTCTTCTGTTTATCAAACGACCTCGTAATTGTTCCGAGCCCCAGTGCCACTAAGTAAAAAGTTTTGTATAATTTTTCATAAAGGCAGAAAGTAGGAGGCAGCTCTCAGATCCAAGTAACCCAGCATCCAGTTCCCTTTCGTTTTTTTTTTTTTTTTTTTTTTTATATTTATTTATGCACCCCTCACCCGCTCGTCTCTTTTTGTTTCGCCTAAATGGAGCAACTGGGGAATCGGTGGCGTATGAGCAATGGCCTTATTATGTGACTGAGCCTGGGAATTGAGAATTTCTTTGCCCTCTGTTTTCGAGAGTAACAAAAAGTTTTGCTCTCGCCTTTTTGACTTATATACTATATACATATATATATATATATATATCTATATATATATATATCTATATCTATATATTAAAGGTGACTGAAATTAAAAACATTGAAATTGCTGCAGTACGTCTTGGCTAGAGATCAAGGTCATTATAATACAAATTGCGAACTATATAATTGAGAAATTTGTTAATTAATTTATTAATTATAAACTATGTAATTTAATAAAAAAAACAAATTTAATATTCAAGATAATTTAAGGTAAGTAAGTAAGTATAGTTTTCTTAAGCTAAAAACTAGTAAAATAAATTATATAATTTTTCGTATATATTTATTTTGCGCATTTTGAATTTGATCAATTATTATTATATTAAATTAATCTCATATATTTTAAAGTTTTACCCGGAAGGGTCTGTTTTAGCATCAAAAAGTTTTAGTTATGTTTTAACTATTTATAAAATCAAATTGTATAACTTTATAGAAGTTAGTATGAAGTGTATGTTAGGCTTTCCGGTTTTGTTTATTTAACCCATTCGGTGCTTTAAGCAAAGTGTTTTGACAGGAATCGTAAATGGTGTATGTTAATAGACTGTGACTGCGGCCAGGAAGGGGAATTCTGTTCACAAACTACTCAGATGAACTTTCAGGAAACTGGCGACGAGACCAGCGACCACCATTAGACTTAGCTTTATTCATTTACACAACACCGTCAGGAGAGGGGAGAGGGAAAATGATGGCAAGGGAAAGGGATAGAGTGGAAGCGAGGCGGCGGAGAACAAAAAAGTCAATTTGGAAACTTTTGGAAGGGTTTAATTGGTTTGGGTACATTTTTTGTTCCTGCTGCAAAGTATAGTAAAGATGCTGAAGGGTTGAGTGAAATCAGCGGCAAGGAAATCAACTTGACAGCTGAGTTATGGAGTAAATGGAAGAAAACCAAAAGAAAAGAAAAACGAAAAGAAAAAAACAAAAAAAAACAAACTGAAACCAAAAACAACAAATGACGAGAAAGGGAACTGGCCATAGAGAGGCTAAAAAGTTGTCTTAAATAAAAGAAAGGAAGAAAAAAAAATATGTTAATTTCAATTAATTGTTGGCATCCGAAAGAGAATCGAAAAGAAAGTTTCCCGTAAAAGAAGAGTTGCGAGACGAGAACGAAGAAATAAGACACAACCAAAAAAAAAAAAAAAAAAAAAAGATGAAGGACCAGAGAGAAGATGTTTTCGTGGGTGGAATTTGGCCTGGCCAAGCGGTTGAATTGGAAAAAGCTGGTAGTGGTAAAATGAGGGAGCATGGGTGAGGGTGAGGGTGAGGGTGAGAGTGGGGGGATGAGCGTATTCTCTTCATAATTTGCTGCCATTTGTCGCTGCCAAGGGTGTTTGTTTCCATTTAATGGCTGTTAGGAAATTATTTAATACGAAAACGTTTTACGAATCCCAAGGAATAAAGAATGAGAAGAGAAGGACTAAACCAAAAAAAGGACAGAGAGAAAAGGTAGGACAGAAGAGTTCCCCAACAAACAGGCAGAATATTTAAATAGATTCTTACATTTTCATTTTTTTTTTTTTTCTGCTTTTGGTAAAGAAAAACTTTTTTGAATTCATTTTTTGTTCGTCGTGGTTGTTTTTTCGTTTCTCTGTTTTTTCTTCATTTTTTTTTTTTCATTTTCAGTTTGCTCTCTACGTGTACACGTGTCGAAGGACGTGGCAAGAGGAATAAATAAGAACATTTTGTTCTTTGATTGATTTAAAAAAAAAAAGAAAAAAAAAATACAACAGCAACAAGCACAACGAAAAAAAAAAGTGCTAAAGAAAGAAAAAAGGTAAAAAGTTATGACTTTGGCAAGTAGGTCAACACACACATAACCACACACTAACCCACACATACACACCACAAAAAAAAAAAAAAAAAAAACTTGAGTTTAGTGTTCTTGAGAGGATCTATTGAAAACTAGAGCAGGTTAAGTGCCATATCCTTCAAGCCATCGATTTCAATACGCTTTCAATATGAAAAATAAAAATAGTTATTGTAATTTTATGATTCATTTTTATTTGTTCTTTGTTTTTATTCACCTCCCCCTCCCTCCTTCCCTCCCTCCCATCTCCTTCCTTCTTTCTTTTTTTTATATATATGTATATGATTTATTTGGTTTGGTAATTCGATTTGGTTCCAGTCGCGTGTAAAACGATTTGCCATTATTTTCCCAAAAACTGACAATCAGACAAAAGCCAATGTGTGGAAATTATAAAAAATGGAAATGTATCGGTTTTTTTTTTTTTGTACATTTGTTTGCCTGATAGTCTGGCCTGACCTAATCTCACTTGACATTTGACATTTGACATTTAATTAATAAGAGTTATAAGCTGCATTTTCATATAAAAAAATTTTGCAAGCGAAATAGATTGAAATCGAATTTAAATTTCAAAGAAAAAACTCTTTACAAATAAAGTATATGAGTTCAGAATTTTCCAAGTGTTGTAATAATTATTTAAGGATTATGAATACATATACTTTTAAGTATTAATTTCAAGAATTTCAATAACTCAAGTACAAAAAATTACTTTATCAGAGTATATAGTTTCAATGTCTATATAGTTTCAATGTCTATATAGTTTCAATGTCTATACTAAATATTTAAAGTAGGTACAGTTAGAAAATGCTTTGGGAATATGGTAAATTAGGAAAAATATAGATACTAATTGTTTGGAAGGGCGAGGTAAGTGTCAGCCATCGTTGGTTTTTCCAGCTTTATTACTAACTGCAAACATATGATTGATTGATTAGTTGATTATGATAGAAGGAAACGAGGTTTAGGGGAAGGGAAGAGCTCTTGTCTCTCTAGTCATAATCTATATAGAGTGATATATGACATTTTAATACCGATACAGACATAACCAAAATTCTTCTGTTAAGCCATGGTTAAGACAGCTTGTTATTGCTTTTTGGTTAGATCACATCATATTGCTAAGGCGATGTCAAGTTAAATTAGGGCATTTAACATGCTAACGATAAAAAGTGCTTAAATACAATATATAAATATATATACAATATATACAATATATATATATGTTAAATAAAAACATATGCTGTGTTTGTATATACATACTTATATATAAGACCCTTGACCAAAAGGCAATGGCTCAATGGATTTTCTTTTAACAAGCGTAGAGAAGCGAATTCTTCGAGTTTATTGGTAGCAAAGTAAAGTAAAGTTTAACAACAAAACAAAAAAAAAAAAAACATACAAAAAAACTTAAATATGATGAACAACAAAGAGAAGAAAAAAAATAAGTGCTAAATACTTGTATACATAACAACAAGTAAACTGAAATCTCAGTCTATTGGTAATTTGAAACTTGTTATACGAAAAGTGTTAATCAAAATTTTTAAGCGGTTTCTCGTTTTGCTCTACTCTACACTGTTCTTTTTAACTTCTGTTCTTTCTCTCTGTTTCTCATCTGTCTTTTCATCTCAGTGAACTAAATTGTAATTTTCCATATATTTTGCGTTCAGTTCATTTATAATTTTCAACTCGAACGGTTGTCTGATTAAAAAATCTTAACCTATTCCTTCTATTTTTCTGTTTTTTTTTTTTTTTTTTGCCTTTTGTTGTTTTTGTGTGTTTATTGTTTATAGTGATCCTTTCGTTCGAACAGCTAATGTATTTGGCAAGATGTCGGAATAGCTGAAAGTCACACAAAATCATATAAAATATTATAATATTTTATTATTGTTGTGAATTTTATTGATTTGAAATATTACGGCTATGCCTCATCTAGTCAATTGTATTAGTCTGATTAAATCAACAGATGACAGAGTGAAACCAGAAAGAAGAAAAATTAAAAAAATGTGTTAAATAAATTAATTTAGAAAAAAAAAGCTACATCAATATGCAAAAAGATGACAGATATGAATAGGGAGGGGGTAGATGGGAGCAGGGGCTGTGCGTATGGTGTACTACCTATTAGTAGTCTTCATTATCTATCAGAAATAACAATGTGCTGCAGTTTATTGTAATATCTATTGAAAGACCAAACTGGCAATGCAATCACTAGCAACAGGCATTGACGGAAGGAGGCGGGGGTATGAGAGGTGTATGCCGTAGAGGCAAGAGGGCAGACTAACTTTTTCCATTAATACACAAAGGGACGTAAGCCAACAATACATTCCCTTTTCTACGAATATGTTTGTTTGTATATAAGGGTATATACCATTCCTTTTATTCTCCTCCCATCAAACGACCTTTGTGAAATCTATAGAGACCAAGATAATGAGCAACTCTACATGAGTTTTAGTTGCATTGAGTTTGGGCTCTACCCACAAACATATGTATATAACAAAAAAAAAAAAAAAAATGAAAAAGAAAAAAGAACATAGAAAAAGATGAGGAAACTTTTCAAAGGTTAACATAATTTGGCCATAAAGTTTCAGTTAAATCAATATGGAACATTTCCTCAAAATATTAAACAGAATATCAAAAGAATGTTCATAGAAGCTTCAACAGAAAAATGGATGTAGAAACTTTATATAGATCATCAGCGTTTTAATGGATAAAATTGATAATCTATATAGACTATGGATTTTTTTCTCGACGTTTATGTATATATATATATATATAAAAGTCTAACTCACATACGTGGTTTCAACTCTCTGAATTATTATTATTATTATTCTTGCCAGCCATAACTAAGTTTTAAGATTAAAAGTACTTATAGTAGTTTTGAAATAAAAAAAAAAATTTGAACGATGCAAAAGAAAAAATTAAAGTTTTCGAATCTGAGATCGATATATGTATATACTTTACAGAGATATCATTTCATTTAGTTTCTAAGATTTAATTTTTCAAATATTCTACAAGTAAAAATTTAAATATTTTCCCTTTGCTATAAAATATAACTTCTTAACTTACTTTAATAAACATCCTCTCATAAGTATACTTATCATTACTTAAAGTATTATCAATACAATTTCTTAAACTCTGGCAACTCTCTACGTGAGTGGCAATAAAGCTTACTGCTTTATCTTTAGAGTTAAGCAGTTCAATATCGATACCTTGGACATAACAGTTTAAAAGAAAAATCAAGGCTCAAACTTTTTCTTCCATATAAGGTCCATAAAGTATTCTATAATACTTTTCTTTTACGTTTAACAATCGAAATGCAAATTTTTGCTATAACAATGAAGAGAAGAACTTTGCTTTCGAAAAGCCATCAACACTTGGTTGTGGTTGTCATCATCTTCTTTCTCCCTACATAAATTGTTTGTTTTTCTTTTACTTTCAATAACAACAGAAATGAAGGAACAGAAGCCACGAAAGAACGGAAACAACGGCAGGCATCAACAGCATTGGCATTGGCTAAAGAGACGGGGCAGACGTTACAGGGAAAACAGAGTGAGTGAGTGAGTGAGTGAGAGAGAGTAAGAGAGCAAGAGAGAGATAGAAGCACATCATGAGGACAAAATACGAAAAATGAAAACACACGCACACAAAATGGATGAGACGAAAGCAAAGCCAAACAACAATTAAGCGCATAAAATGAGGATAATCCGGTCGAGCAAACAAAATGGTAATAGAGAGACACGCTGCAACACACACACACACAGGCACACACACATACCGATACCGAAAAGAGAGATGGAGAGAGGAAGAGAAATTGAGATAACCAGAGAGGGAAGTAATTTCCATAAACATAAACAACAGTTTGAGCGCATAATCAAGTGGAAGAATTGTTACCGCACACCAAACCCAAATACAACTGAGCACAATCTAATTGCAAATTATGTTGGCTAGTGTAAAAAAGAAGTTTGTCGTTTAGCAACGTAACGTAACGCAACATAACGTAACGAAACTTTTACTTACCTACTGATTTATATACATTATGAATGAAATTTATAACCAAAACCAAACCAACAAACAGCAAACAAAACAAACAACAAACAAATAACCAACAAGGAACAACAAAAGTAACAATGGGTAACGAGGCGTCATATCAAAATACTTTAATGAATTTTGCAACAATAAGAAGAAACTTTTATTTTATTTACAAATATTTTTTTTTTTTTTGTTGGCAACAAGTTTCATTATTTGATTTCAGTTTATTTGGTGTTGCCTAAAAGTATGCAGCACCAAAGTAGAAAATAGCAACAACATCACACTGACTGCAAAAAGTTTACTACGTCGCTCGACAAGCCAAAATTTATGCCACCTACAACAATAAATCGAAAAAAATACAAATAACAAAAAGAAAAGAAAAACCTAAAAACAGCAACAAACTTGCAAGACAACTTTTCTGTATGTATTTTTTGTTGTTGTTTGTTTTGCTTTTGTTTCGCTAAATATATATACCACTGATGTATGTATGTATGTATGTATGTATGTATGTATGTATGTATGTATGTATATATGTGTATGTGTGATTGTGCGTGTGTCAGTATTTTATTGCCTTGCCAACGGGGTTAGAGGTAAGCAACAGGCAAATGAATCATTGAAGTTGACATATGAGTGTGTGTATGAGTGTGTGCGCCCTGTGAATGCCACAAATTGAGTTGTAATTCATTTTGAGGACGAGACTTTAACAGACAGAGACAGGTAAATAGGAAAAGAGAGACGGAACAAAAGAAAAAGGGAGATAGATAGATGAGAGTGTGAGGGCACAACAATGAGTGAGGTTGATGAACATTTGAGAAATGTTCAATTCCTGAAGAGATGTGATATAATTTGTTAGAAAATTGAAATAAATCTCTTCCGTTAAGTCAGGAGCAACGACTAGAAATTATTTAAGTTAATTTTTATTTTTCTGTTCATTCAATTTCAACATTCCCCCCCCCACATACCCTTAACAAAATTAATTAACAAAATTAGATTACTTTAAGACAATTGAATGAATCACTTTTATGGGTAGCTACATATATTTTGGTAGCAGTAGAATGAATAATAGTTCTTTTAGTTATTTATACAATTTAAATAAGTTTATAACTATGTACATATGTATGTAGATATTTTAATTCATTTTAGTTTTAAGTTAACCAAATGAATTTATTTTATGATACAGATATTGATTCTTATAGAATGTCTTAGTTAGACTTTTTTAATTACGGCATTAAGTCCGAAATGATATCGATATTAGAAATTTAATCGCATTTAAATTGATTGTTCACTAAATATGTATTAGAAATATTTAACCTGAAATTGGCAATCTACTCTAAATGTTTTTACACATACACACACACATACACGCACACACCGACATTTACTTATTTACTCACTCGTTCACATCATTCACTCACAGTTGCATTTTGCGGTCCATTCAAAAATGTGCCAATTCACACACACACACATACACACACGCACCCACACTTCATTTCCAGGCGAAACCAATCTCAGTCAGCAAATTGAAATCACTTTCAAAAAATTATAGCATATTGTAATTTTAGTTTATGGTTGGTCATACACACTGACTGATTTACTTACCCACACACACACACACACACACACACAAATTCACCCACTCATTTGGTGCTCAGACTGCGTAACCGGACATTATGTTAATGTGCAACGCACGAAAGTATGCAATAATAATTTGTCGTATTAAAAGCTTGTCATGTGAGGGAGGGATCTGGGTGTGGTGAACCAAATAAATTTCCGGGTCAAGAGTTGAGAGCCCAGAGATCGTTTCAATCTGGTCACCGAGGTTGTGAGTGCGTAATAATTATAATGAATAAGTAATAAACAAAAAGCATCAAGCAGGCAACGCAATGCATAGTTGAAGAGTAGATTCTGGATTGCGGACAAAGGATGCCGGATGGTGGACGAAGAAGAAAGGACAGTTGCATTTTTAATTCAATTCAATTATTCATGGCATACACAAACCTACACACACACACACACACACACATACATACACAAACACACGCAGACACACATGCATTCACACGCAGACACACACACATATGTATAACCCTAATTATATATTTAAGTATATATGTATATAATATTCTCTAAATCGAAATACAACAAACATTCAAAACGATGATGGGAATGACATGGGAATTAAAACCACAGACAAATTTACCAAGTGGTATACGATATTCACAATTGTCAATTAGTGGTCAACTATCGTAATATTACAACAATTTAAAAATTCCAATTTTAATTAAGTAAACTTTGTGATACAGCAGAAAGAGAAATAATTATTGAAAATAGAATTTCACATTATATAAACAACAACTGAATGCACTAATGCCAATAAAAATATTCAAAGATATATATTGAATAAAATATATCAAATGAAAGGTTTCGTGAGATCGAAATATAATCTAATAAAAACTGAAAAATAATCTTATTTTTATAATCTTGCATGTCTGCGAGGATTGTTTATATTTTTCTATTATATATTACGTTTGTCACCAATTTACTGAATTTTTTGTTTTATTTTTTTTTTTTTTCCCCAAAATCTCTTATAATTCTCTGAAATTTTAAAACCTGCAATTTTTAATTGTCAATTGTAATTAAAAGTTTTTTATTTTTTGGTCATATCTCGACTTTACATATATTGCAGAGATTTAAATAATTTACTTAATTCTGGTTAGATTAGCTGATGGCTTAAACATTTCATTCAAATTTTCAAGGCAAAGACTATGAATTGACCTTCTGTCTGTCGGTCGGTCTTCTTGCGCCTACCAATTGATGATGATGGAAGGAAGCTGTTGACATTTTGTGGCTAATTAAAGTCGCTAACTTGTCCCTTAGGCCAGGACTTGTGGCAATTAATTTTAACATAAATTTTCACCATCAGCAACAGGCTTCTCTTCTTCCCCATTCCCCTCTACCGAAACTGGCTTTTCATTCTCATCTTGTGCTCCTTTTGTTTTGCTATCTCAATTCGACCTTGGTAAGGTTCTGTTTCCGTTTTAGTTCCGCACCGTTCCGCTGCGTTGCGTTTCGTTTCGTTTCATGACGTTTCGTTGCTTTTCCACATGTTGCGTGTATTTAGACCGTGTTGTTGACCCAATTTGCCACCTTGCCTCATCACTCTTAGTGCCAATAAATTTTCGTGAAAGTTAAGTAAAAAAAAAGAAAAGAAAAAAAAAATTAAATAAAACAAAAAGGAAAAAGGGCCAAGCAATATAATGGCCACGTTCAGAAGTTCACATACTTCTTCGCCTAACTAAGTTTAATATTCTCTGCTCATTTTTTTTCTTTTTCCTTTTTCCTTTCTTCTTTTTTTCATTTTATTTATTTTTTTTTTCCTGTTTTGTTTTGTTTTTGCGTACTACATCAAAGTCGAAGGTCCGAGTGATTAAATGAAATTTACGAGTATTTCACATTGTGTTGTCCTTTGGATCGAGTACGAGTTTTGCATAGGCCCCATGTATTCTGTCAGAGATTGATAGGTAGCATTTTGTCTGTGCTGAAGCATAGGGACGCAGCGGGATTCGCGTGTCGTAAGCTAAGGGATTTAAACAATAATAAGAGTCTCATTGTAATGAAGTGCTCGCCGCATACATGGCGTATAAGTAATCATATTCCATTACAGCTAGGGTAGAAAGAGAATGGGCCAGACAGTGGAGAAAAGAATTCGAGCCCAATGGGCATGAGGATTATAATGAAGATAATAATTATGTGCAAGTGCCAAGTATGTGGCAGTTTATGTGTGTGTGTGTGCGTGTGTGTTTGTTTAACTCGTGAGACGGAGACGGCAAGAGAAAATAATAATTTTCTTAACAAATATTTGAATGTCAGAGAAAATGAGAAATGGTGCTGGAATGTGATTGACTGCTGACTTTTGTCGAAAACAATTGCATACTTTTGGGGTAAATTAATTTAGTAATTGGTGGTTAGTAATATTTTAAACTTGAATAGCTTTATCAATGTGCCAACTATAAACTTCTTCCCTCTCTCCGATGTTTATTATATATACATATATATATAATATAAAAAAAATGGAAAGCAACATTGCTATCCCGAATGAATAACTACAAAAACAACAGGAAAACAAATGTGATGCGATAGTTTAAACAACAAGTGACAGCATTGGGCCAAAGGGGTCTTATTTTTTTTTTTTTTTTTAGGTGTTATCATAGGAATAGTATATATGTATATATATATATATATATAGGAGAGAACATCGTCGTCTAGATGGGCCTCATGTTTATGAGCTGCAATGGCGACGCGTTGACAGCCATCAACTTGGCCTGGGGCTTGGCTCTCAGTGTGCTTTTCATGTTTAAATATATATATATATGTATATATATATATATATGTTGTTTTTTTTTATTTTTTTTGTTTTTGTTTGCGCTTGTGCCCCCTGTCCCATCGATCCCGCAATGCCTCCATTTTTTACGACAAGCAGCCATTTTATTGCAAGTGTTATCCCCCACAGCCAGACCATTCGTTTGCCCGTTTGAGGTTATTAAAGTTTCAGCTTCAGTTTCATGGTGTGAAGTCTCATTGCGGGCACTCACCAACGCCAACAACGCCAGCATTGACGTTGGCTAGAATGACTATAGTGTCCCTGGCCCGCTGGCCCATTGGCCTGCTGGCCTCTTATCCCCTTAAAGCTATAACTGTGGCTGCCTTTTTTTTTTTTTTTTTTTTTTTTTATATTTTATTTTATTGCTCAAAAGTGCAATCATAAAACGTTCAAGGCTCCCGCGCACTCACTTGCAACTAGCTGTGGCGTCGAGTCGTGTCGCGTTCAACTGTGAGTTGCATTAAATTTGCAAAAGAAACTAAAGACAAGGCGCATAAAAGTCTATTGACGCAAATCAAAGAAAATGGAAAATGAAAACCCCATCAAATGGTCAACAGAAATAAATAAAACAAGAAATGTCATTGAAATGTTGTAATAGATATATATACATATATATATATATATATATATATATAAGTATATAAAATTATTGACTAGTGTAAAAATAAAACATTTCAAATTAAATTAAAAATCAATTACTAAAATTGGTTTCTTTGATTGAAAAGTTTTCGTTAAATTGTATTGTCATTTTTTGACTAAAATTTGTTTAAGCTAATTGTTAATTTTGTTTGTAAAATACGCATACGAGAGAATTATTTGGCTTAATAAACACAAAAAAGTGCAATTTACAAAACATTTTATCGATTCTAAAATGAAATGAAATTCTTTAATAATATTTTGATATATTTATTTAAGCAAATTAAAGATAAAGTAATGATAATTTAGAAATATGTAAACCGTTAAATCGATCATTTCAAGAAGCTATAAGTAAGTCACTTAATCACACTAACTAGCAAGTTAATCCCATAAGATATTTGTGTCTTCTGTTTAATGCATTTAACTAAAAAATTAATCTATAATTTAAGTATTTAGCTAATTAGCTTTTATTTCTAGCTTCAATACACAGATGCAACAAAAGATGAGCATTTTTATAACCTTGCAGGGGGGTATATTAATTTTGGTCAGAAGGAAGCATCTCCGACTATATAAAATATATGTTATTGATCCGTCTGTCTGGATCAACAGCTTTTCCTCAGATATCCTTATAGCTACAGAACTGAAATTTTCAACATTTCCTTTTTGCTGATACACAATGCCATATCTCAAAATCATCCCGATCGTATAGCTCCCATAGGAACGATCGCTCATAAATAAGTTTTATTTTCCATATCTCTGCTATTTTCATGCCATAAAATATTTCTTAATATTTGTGCGTTTCATATACTTATTATTACTTCTACTAAGTTTCATGAGAATCGGTTGACTATATCATATAGCTGCCATAGGAACAATCAATCCAAAAAAATTTTTTGTTTGAATAACTTTTTGTTTCCGAAGCCAGGGACAAAAAATTTGGTACTTGTAAATTTGTTATGTATAGAAATCTGTCTGCTGAGTTGTAATAGAATTCGTAGAATATATGCTAATTGCTTTTTTCTATTAGCTATTCCCGAAATATAAATAGCAGCCCTCGCATAATTCTCAATTGTATAGAGACAATCTGCAAGGATATATGAATGTCAGCAATGCCGAAGTTAGCCCATTATTCTAGTTTTATATAAAATCGATTGGATATACAATACGTAGTTTATCTATCAATCGATGTTAGTTAAAAATATATAGAATCCAAGAATAACTTGCGTGTTAACCACTGAATAAATTGAAATCTATGTATATATATTTACTAATCTGAAAGTATTTTCAATTTACATTTGTAAGAAACGCTTCAGATGATCTTGGTATATGGTATATTTTAAAGTAGATTTTTAATTAACTAAATTGATACTATACAATTTTTTGTATTCTGTCAAAGAAAGTGATAGATGATTAGATTAAATTTATACCCATTTTGTATTTGAGTATATTAAATTGAATTGAAAATTGAATTGAAATTTATTCTAGCCACATGCAACAAATAGAGATGATGATAATCGCTAAAGATAGTCGGTCAGTAGTTTGGATGAGACCTCTGTCTCTCTAGAAGTAGACAAAAAGCCAATATCACGATTGTAAAAGGGAAATGCAAATATTTACTAGAAAATAACTAAGAAAGTAAATATGAAAATTGAATAGAAGGGAAAAGGATACGTGTCTGTTTCTATCTCTCAATGTGTGTCTGTTTTAGAAAGGATATACACATACACATATGTGTTTATATATATGTACATACATATATACAGCGGCAAAGTTGGGAGAGTGACAAAAGTGGCCATTGTTGGCAACCGGAAGCTGGTTAACGGAAATACATGTATGTATGTATGTATGTATCAATGTATCCAAAAAAAAAAAAAGAAAAAGAAAGAAAAAAAAAAGAAAGGGGAAAAAAGTGTAACGGAAATCTGCCACAGAATATGTGACAACTGTCAGCACAAAAAAGAGTAAGAGAAATGCCATACAAATACACTCACCCACACACACACACAATAGCATAGATGGACACTAATACAGAGACAAGGAGAAATAGAGTAAGAGAGAGAAAGAGAGAGTGAGAAAGAGAGAGCGACAGAGAGAGAGAGAGAGGGATAGACAGAGAAATAGATGGTGTTTGAGGCCAATGAAATAAAATGTAATTAACTATATAAACAATAAAACTTTAACCATAACAAAAAGCATCAGCCTCTGGTCTGAGTGAAATTAACTTTTGCTTCTAACAGTAGACCTAAGCAAATATACCCTACCCTTCGGGGCTATCAAATCTACCTTTCCCTTACCCACACACACACACACACACACACTTACTCTTTATTCCTTCTCTTTCTCTCTCTCCCCAGTTCTACTTTATGCACAGCATTTATTTGAACTTTCTTTTGGGCAAAAGGTCACAAGTGCTTTAGTAATTACATTTTACAATTTTGAGCCATTTTCTGGCTTTATTTGTAATTATTTAACAATTAGATCACAAAATAAACACCAACAGACAAACACACAAACACATATATACATAACATACTAAAAGTTGAGTTATTAACTTGATAACAATAGCAACAAAATCACTTAAATAATCATTAAGCTAAAACTTGTTTCGTATAATAATAATTTATCCATTTGGATTTATTTGTCTACAATTAGTCAGTTAAAAGCCATCATGAGACCAAATAGATCTCTATTACGGATTATCATAGTATCTGGAATATTCCAGCTAAGCAATGAGGTGGGTTTATAATACAATTATATATATGTCCTGTTTAGTTAAATACTTGATTAGTATCAAAATTGAATTAAAAGTCAAAGTTCAATCGATTTAATATTTTGTATTTTATTCGAAAGCAATTTATTTAGGATTCATTTACTACAAAAATAAATCAATTTATAAGCTCAAAAGTAAAATAAGGATAATTAATAAATAAAGGTGCGTGCATAAGGCATTGATTTATTTTTTAATTATTATCTTTCAAATAATGAAATAATATTTCTTTATAAGAAATTAAATATTAACTTTATTTAAAATTTTTACAGCATTGCTATTCAATGAAAATACTTGGTACTCGCTCCTGGGATACACCCAATTATGGTTTGGACTTTAAGATGCATCCCAAAAATAATTCAATGTCATCGATGACCTATGTACGTCAGGAGGTGCCAATACCATTGTGGCATTTGGTATTATTGCAGCATCCTAGCAAAAAACGTAGCAATTCAGATCGACCAGAATTGCCACGTGTCCTATATAATTCGACAACAAAAACATGCGAATTTTGGAAATATATACGACATGTGACTGCTTGGAATAATGTGGCCAAAATAATGTTAACTAAAGGTGGCAGCAATATGAGTTTGGCCTGCCCCCTTAAAGTGGGCAGTTATGCATTAAATGTCATCCAAGTGCCACCAGATACTGCATTGCTCAAATTCATGTATCATCCAAATACCCTTTATACACTGGAGGGCACCGTCTATTCCCTTAATCCAGCTGATGGTGTTACAAAAAAGCGACTTTGCCACTATGAGGTCAATGCAACAATTTTCAAATCATGCTAAGATGGGTGAGAGTAAAATCCAAATCAAAGTGGAAACGAGATGGCTTAAATCCCTTTTCTAGTATCTTCATTTAAAATTCTTGTTTTCTTTCTTTGGTTTTTTTTTTCTTATTCTTTTAATACATATATATATATATATTTTATTTTTTTTTTTTTTGTTATTTTTTTCTTCGTTAGTTGTGAATGCTGCTAAATAAAACTGCAAGTGCGCAAAATGCAATGTACGTATTGTTAGTGGGGGAGGTTTATCTTGGTCATCGACTGAGATTGGGGATTTAGTAGTGGGTGGGGTGGGTGAGGGGGGGTACGATGATTCGGGACGGAAACGACTAGTCGCGTGTGGCACGTCAGCAGAAAAAAGGATTTTTAATTAAGTGCGAAATAAAAACGAAACGACACAAATACCCATACTAATTCAAACATTCACTGAAATCAGCAAAAGAAAATTAAAGAAATTTAAAGATTATGCACGAAATGAAAAAGGGCAAATAAGAACAAACAAACTTGAGATACATATATGTATATATATATGTACCTACTATATAACATTGCCAATTTTATATACGATCATTATTTAGAAATTTAGAAAATAAAATGGGAACGATTTAAGAAATTTAAGTAAAATCTAATCAATCTAAAGATCTTATTCCACAAATATTTTCACAATTTAAATTGCTAAGCTAATAAGCTCAGAAGAGTAATTTCGGTGCTGATTGTCTATCAGTTTACTTACAAATAATCCTGTCCCTAAGCTGCAGCCAATTACCAAAGTCAGTTGCAGTAAATGTGGGCAACAGAAGCCAATGGAAAACCTAATCTGCAATTGCAGACAGAAAATTCATGTACTTACAAACAGCATTTCCTTTTCTAATTCATGGCAAGTGACAAGCATTGAGCAAAAAAAAAAAAAGAAGAAAAATTACAAAAAAAAAAAAAAAAAACATATCCAGCGGCAAAAAAAGAAGTTGTTATTTACAACAAATTAATTTAAATTATTTCTTAATCATATGAAATATAAATAAAAGAAAATATCGCTTTGATTTATTTGATCGAAAACAAATATGATAATCTTATTTTTATATCTAAACATATATTTCCAAGTGTATTTTCTTTAAACTACTTTAACAAAACATGCAACAAATTTCTCAATTTTCTTGTCAATTTCATAAGTCGAGTACAAAGCAAGTCAATTGCAAAAATCATAAGTACATACATACATATATGCTCAAGGGAAATATTGACTGCTTTTCAATTTTTCACATGTTGACCACAAGTACTTGCATTTTAATCGGATTAAGCTCAAAAAAAAAAAAAAGAAAAAAATTGCCACTTGACATTGGAGATTTGCCAGACACACACACACACACACACACACACACATCGTGTGTAATCAAGATTTTCCAATTGGTTTTTCCATGCTATATGGAACACTTTTCTATTCGGCAATAAATGTCGCCAAATCTTATTGCTTTCAAGCATTAAATATATAAAATACAAAAACAAAAAAAGTAAAAATGAATAAAAATAAAAAGGGGAGTGGGGTGGGGTAACGTTGCTGTTTTTTTCGTAAAGATTTTTAACATGCTTTTAAAAATAAAAATAATAATAATAAGCTGTTTGAAACTAAAGTGGTATTGTGGCATTGTGGTTGGTTAGTTGGTTAGTTGGTTAGAAGGTGCGGTACGGATGTGGATAGTGGAATGGGATATGGAGATCCTTTACCCAGCAATTGGCATAAAATATGCGCCGCTTGCATGCCTCAAACTTATTATTAAAACATAAAAATTTGCATGCAAGCCGCAAAAAGCTAAAGGCGAACAACAACCCTAAAAGGAGTCACATACCTACCGCCTTCTGACCCAAGCACACTAAAATTCCAAGTTACCCTACCACAAATTCATCCACTCCTTAGTGCCACGCCCCAGTACATAAATACGTGCCCTGTTTGTACTTACGTTTATGTTGGCGATGGCAATTTTAACTCGTGAATTATGCACAAAAGAAGAAGATAGCACAAATGAACATGAACGAACCAAAAAAGGGGATTGGGGATACCAATGGGTAAGTATGGGTAAATACATATATATAAGAAGACAATGCCAAAAGGGAATGAAGAGGAGGCAGAAGCATTAGACAAATTTGGGGCAGTTATTTACTGGCAGCAGATGCCAACCGCTTTGGGGAGTGTCTCCAAGCGGTGATTTGTTAACTTGGATTTTGCCTACCCTTCGATCTTTTCTAAAATGGAAAAGGAAAAGGAAAACACAAAAGCAAAAGCCAAAAAATTGCTTGGCCAAAAGATGTGCAAAGATGTGACTAGGATAAAATATCAACTTCTTTATATATTTATACATACATATATATATATCTAAACTACTGTTTTGTAATTTGCTATCAAATGCCAGCAACTAGTGAATATATTTTTCAATTTAATAGTTATTATTTAGAGGTGGTAAAAGGGATGGCTGGCTACCTTATAATCAGATCATTGACTAAGCATTTAGTATCTATCTATTCAAATGAAATTGAATAGAGTCTAGTCTATAGAGTCTAGGATGGGCATGAAATTAAGTTTATATACATATATGCATATGAATAATTCATGAAATAGTGCACTGTTCATGTTCTATTTTCTATAAAAATATTCATTTGTTATATTATTTTATTTGTTATATGTTTTATTTCATGGAAAAATTTAAGTTTATTTATTTAAGTTATTTCAGGTAAGGATATACGAATATATTCAATTGTTTTTCAAACAATTTGTTCAAGTTGAATCATTAGTTTATCATTATTATTATTAAGAAGAAGATTAATTAATACTTAATTACTTTAAATAAGCTGCCAGGGCTTTTGGCTTATCTAAACTTTTTGTTTTTGTTTGATATAACAAAATTAAAATATATTTATAAATTGCAAGATCTTAAGATCAAATATAGTTTTTTTTTTAGACTATAACGATTTTCTAATTCAGTTAGAGAGTATAATCCTTTTGATTTTTAACACCTAGAGTTGTACATCTATTCACTTTTAAATTTGGCTATTGGAGCTCCGAGGCAGATGAAACTGTTTGATCTCACATTTTGTAAGGCTGGCGGCAAATTGTTTGCTACTTTACAGCAGTTGGCATATTTCAATAGCTAACAGCAAATGCAACAACAAGAACAAGAAGAATGTGTTACAGTCATGACCGCTGCAACAACAATGGTGAATCATGCAACAACGCATAGTGCAACAACAGGATAAGTGCAACATGGTATCTGGCATTCAGGTGGTGCTCAACACATCTCACAAGCGTAACTGGAACTGTAGTGAACAACGTGAACTTTCGTGGTGAGAATATAGTCCCTGACATTGACTACTCAGAGTCTTGGTAACGATGATATCCTTGATTCTTGTGGGGGGAAGAGCATTTAAGAGGAAAAACTCTATGGGCAAAGTTGTTGCAGTTGTAATGCCAGTTGCAGTCGCAGTCGCAGTCGCAGTCACAGTCGATTTAAAGTTATCAGTAAAATGTGCGACAGAAGGACCCAAAGGGACAGCCCAACCGGAAACGGAACTGTCGAAAAGTATTTACAGCTTTGTGAATTCGATTTATGCACAAAGTCATTCGATAGTCGATAGTACATACATATAATAAAAGAAGGAGAAAAAAATAAATAAAAATAAACGAACAGTTCACTCTGTTTTAAGTTTTTCAACATGTTTGGCATCCATTAAAATGTTTCCTGTTCCACATTTACAATTCTAGTTCCCATGTGCCATTTGAAAAAGTCTTTTCTATGAGATAAGTAGATTAAAATATGTGTGTATGCAAATTGTAGGTGCAGCTCATTAGGTTACCTTCAAGTGTCTACAGGTTGAAGATATACACTTCCTGGTAATGACTTCATCAACTTAGTGGCTACCAGCCTACCAGCCTGCCTTGGTGCTCATTCCATATACAATATACAAAACAAAACTATACACACACAGAATCACATGAAGAACTATGCTAATCCCCTCAAGCACGCAGTGGTCAAGTGGTTGACTAAGTACAAACCCCATACTCCTCGCAATGAAACAGACACACATATGTACACATAAATATATATATATATACACATTTACATGTACGTATGTATGTATGTATAAACACATACACACAAAGATATGCAACATATTTTTCACGCTATTCTGCGTTAATTTTTAATTATTCGGTGCATTCCATGAAAATGGATTTCATCCAAGTGAAAAGGAAAAATATAAAACAGAAATATTTATATACATTTACATACAAATGCATATGCAAATATATATATATATATATATTTATATTTAACTATATATGTATATATAAGGCCCCCGCATACTACATATATACAAATAAGAAAACTGTTTAAACTGGTAAAAAAACGTTGCGCAATAAATGGAAATATAAATCACTGCAATTTGTGTTGCGGCAAGAAGCAACACCCACGGACACAAATACACATACACACACACACACACACACACACATACACGTAAATACAGGCATACGCACAATAACCAACTGAAGGATTTAGAGAAGTTAAATGATTTATAGAATAGAAAGTAAGTATGATATATGCATATCTTAAAAGAAACCTGCAATTCCTACTGCAAGGGCAAAAGAAAAAATAAATAAAACAAATTAGTTAATGCAAAGACTATTTTTTATAGCAAATTATTGTATATGTGTATATAGAGATAAATATATGACTTGCAGCAGACCGATTGGTTTATAAAGTAACGATCATTAGGGACACTATTTGGCATTTAACAGAGCGAAGATTTTAAACGTTAGGACTTCAGATAAAAATAAAAGTGATAATAATAGATAGATAATAGATAATAATAGTAGAAAAAAAAAAACCATTTCCATTTATAAAAATAAATAAATTTAACTAGGAAACTACTTTTTTTGCCTTGCTTCTTAGCAATCCTTTCTACATTTTTCTACATTCAAAGATAATCGAAAATTTTAAAATAAAGAACTTCAGTTTGAAAGGATTCTTCTTATAATTGTTTAATTGTTATATGGTATAATTAATGTATGGATTGTAGATATCACAAAAAAGAGAAGTCATCAGAATATGTTTTAAAATTTAAAATTTTAAATTTTTCTCCTATTTCTCCATTTATAAAAAAAAAATCAATAGTTATATACAAAAAAAAAAAAAAACAAATAAATTAATTTAGGATGCCTTTAATTTTTCCTATTAACTTTATTTGATTAAAATTTGCTATGGGATGGGGGGGGGATGGGGAGGTAGGGTTGCCTGTTGTTATTTGGGAAAACTCATTTTTCATTATTAGCTGCAGGAGAGGGCAAATAGGTTAATATGAGAGCCATTTAACCCTTACCCTGAACCTTCAACCACAAATTTTCGCATGTCGTATGTGAAATAAGAGAGACCATTAAAAAGGCAAAGCCAACACGCAGTGCAGTTAAATGGTGCCTCAAGTTACGCCCACAACAAATATACATATACATGTACATATACATATACAGAAAGAAACACACAAATAAACATATACATACATATATACACATAGTCGCTTTTCTCAACCTCTTTACGCTTCTTTATAGCATTAACATTTTTAATGTCCTGGTCGTAACATTGAAGAGATGCTTTAAAAGAGCCAAATCCTTGTCCTTATATATTTTTGCCTTGTTTGCTTTCGGTCGTTTTCTTTTTTCTCCCCTAGTCCATTCAGTTAGTGTGCTTCTTTTACGATGCCAAGTTGTTGCAACATGTTGCAAGTGTCCATCAAATCACAACTGTCCGTCATTTTGTAAGCACTTTATCATGCAATTACGAATGAAAGATATGATAGGGCGGTTAAAAAAAAAAAAAACACACATACACATACACACACACACACAGAGAGAGACATACGCAAACACACACCCAGCTAGAGGAGCAGAAAATGTAGAAAGGAGTCCTTGGCAAATAACATACGCTTTTTAACCGATGATGTCTATCTTCGAAACAAGAGTCTGATGCATTAACTGAAATACCCCCATATCAAGTAATAAAAAATTAATGACCCTATTAAAATATAACTAAAGAGTATAAAAATGATTCGGTACTATCTTGATCCCATAGATATATAATTAAGTTTAAGTAAAGAACAACTTTAAAGGCATGATTTTTCTTGAAGTTTTAATAATTTGTAATTTTCGATAAAAAGTTTTTACTTCTAAAATTAACTATTGCAAGCAAATGGGGCAAAAACGAATATACCCATCATTTGTAAAGAGTATTAGGAGAAACTGTGCAATAACAATCTAAATCGAAACCAATAGAAATTGCTGCAATTCACTTGAACATTCTATAAACCAGTTGGGTTGAGGGTTTAACATTCTCTTGGCTTTTTTTTTTCTTCCTCTCCCCCCCCAGACATTCTATTGTTCATTCGCCTGCAAAACTAAAGCCAAGCTCATCAATAATTTTGATGACAATTTCCACATTAAATTGATGTACGGCAATTTGTACGGATTCAGTTGGGTTATCTAATGCGTCTTTTATTGAACGTGACGCCTCAAGATACACGTGTGGAACGAACGCTCTTAACCGAAAGGCAGTAGATGACTTGAAACGTGTCAATTGTCTTTTTCACCTTTTTTATTATACGGCGTATTCTTCATCTTCTTCATCTTCATCTTCTTTTTTTTTTTTTTTTTTTTGTTTTGCGGTTTTGGCTGTTCTCTTTTTGTTCTGACTATGTAAATTATGATAAGATTGAGAATAAGAGTTAGAGGGAGCGAACAAGTGATTGAGGGGAATATTCTATGATTTTACAGGGATTTATTTTTCAGCAAAGTGAGAAAAGAAACAAGAAAAAAAATGAAAGATTTAAGAATCAAGAAATTTGAATAAAAAGTCCATATAGAAACAAATATATCATATGTAGATAGAACAATGTTAAACTATTATATTTTAGACTTATAACATCTATCAATTCAAATGCTTTTAAACTATACTGAATGAAAATTGGAGAAAAAAATCCAAAAAGTCAAAAGGATACTTTATTTGAATATATATATTTTTATTGGCATTAAAAATGCAAAAATTAATCAAAAGCTAAGTATTTTCACTACATAAAAAACTGGGAGAAAAAAATTGTTGCATAGATTTAAAATGTCAATTTAACTATTCACCCACTCTATGCAACAATAGCAAAGCATGAATAAATGTATGTATATATATATATATATATATATACACTGGCATATACACATGCTTATGTGTCGTATCCTTTAAATGTTGACATTGTATAATTAAATTTTCTTCCATTTCATATTTGAAATTTTTTTCTAGGAATTCTTTAATGGATAAATTGCATTGGACATCTCCCTGACAACATTCAAAGCGACATTAAACGATGCAAATTGACAGCAGAATTTTATTTAAAAACTGTTGTTGTCCTACAGGATAAAAAAACAAAAACGTCTAAAAAACAAGACAAGTTTTTTTTTTTTTTTACAAGTGACAATTAAAATCAAGTATGTATTTGCCCTTTGGCATATTTCCTTAGAATTTTTCGCTTCAATTCTTTTCCTATTTCAGTAAATAAAATCAATTGAGGGGATAAATCAAGGCATACAACCCGTACCCGATTCTATAGCCAATATTAATTTTCCAGCAAATTTATACGACTATATATACTAATTAAAGGAAAATGAAAGACTTTTAGCTTTTTGAGGATGACTTTATATATAATTATACCCTGTACCCATAGGGTTAAAGGGGTATATTAAAGTCGCTAAAATGTATGTAATAGGCGGATGGGTCAACATCTGTCTAGTGTCTACGCAGAACAAATTTGTATCAAATTTTTGCCACGCCAATTTCCGCCGACGCAAATTAGAAAAAACTATAACTAGAGTTGTATTAAAGCTGTAGTATTTCAAATTCTTCAAAAGAAGGACAACGGACAAATCCTTCGAAAGAACCTCTACTTCAGTGGCCTCCAATTCAGTCAAATCTCGTCCGATTTTGAAAAACTATGCCTTCATTTGATTTTTAGAATCGCCGTTTTTAATTAGCATAAAAATCTGGAAAACTAATTTTCAACTCGATTTTCGCAAATTTTAACGATGGTTACACTGCAAAAATTCACGAAAAACCGTTCAAAATTTTTTTTACAACTTTTTTCAACTTTTAATGTAGTTTTTTAATACGGAAATTATCCAGAAGATTGATGTAAAACTTTTTCAAATCAGCCAAAAGATGGCCAACTTAGAGCTTATTGAAGATTGGTAAAATCCTTTAAAAGAAGGACAATCCATAAAAATCTGTAAAACTAACTTAAATACAAGAAAATTAATTTTATATATATAAAGAAAATTTATATTCAATTAATGAGAATTTCGACGGAATCAGATTTTATGAAATATCTCTTATTGTTACAGGGTATACTTCAAGTCGGCAGGGACGACTTATGCTTACTTTATTTTATTCTACGTTTGTAGGAAATAACCCATTTATTTTATTAGCCAACCAAATTTTGCATTATCTTTTGGCTTAGAATATAGAAGCTTTTGTTAGGCCAAAATCAAAGTCAATCCTTTTTTTCTTCTTTTATTTTTGGTCTGCTTGTTTGTGTTTTTTTTTTTTGTTGAATTATTTTTCTTTGGTGGATTTCGTCAGGCAAAATCCCTTGACCACATCTCATGGAACTCTATGTATGCCTTCCAATCCTTTTCAAGGTCTTTTCCCTAGACATTCGCACAAGTCCAAGTAGTTTACATTTCATAGCCAAATAACAACAAGAGCACGAGGGTAAACAAAAAGGGAAGATTCGAGAGAAAGTAACATTCAACACATAAAAGCAACAAATTTCTTTTTACTTCTACTTGCTTACTTTCCCCTGTTTGTATTTTGTTTGTTAAAGGAAAAGTGCTCTTTGCTCATAGTAAGATACAATGTTAAAGGTGGAAAAGTGGGGGGAAAAAGTAAGATGAATATGGGGTGAAAAAAAAAGGGAGCATCATTTGCTACTCCCTTTAGTTTATAGGTTCTATAAAATTATCACAAATGGGGCAACAACTTCTGGGAATGCAACAAAGTTTACAAATGGATGAACGAACGAATGAATGAATAAGCGAATGAATGAATGAATGAATGAATGGGTAAATGAATGGGGTATTAACCATCCGTTGTACCTTTCGCAAGGCTATATATGCTGTACTTAAAGGTAATGTTCGCTTCAAGGCCAAAACAATAGAACAAGAGAATCTACTCACAACTGAGAATAAACTTGGGATACAACAATAACAATTTCATTCACTTTGAGTCCCTTTTGCCTGCTTTATTATTTTGGTTATTTTGAAGGGCTAATTTACAAAAGTAACATTAATGGGCCAAAAGTGTATGCGTATGTGTGTGTGTATGTGTGTAGGTGTGCAGGTGTACATGTGTGTGTCAGCCAGTCAGTCAGTCTATCGGTGTGTAAGTTAGTGAATGGCCATTTACATCACTTTCACTTTAGTTTAATGCAATTTTCGTTAATGTTTTTTTTATTTATAAAATATTTTATTCCCCAATTTAATTAGGCAGAATAAAATACTTTATTTACTAAAATCTTTACTTTTCAACAAGACTTTAAATCCATTTTGTTTGATCCTTTACAAAGTTGCTGTAATAATTGACTTAGAGCCATTACTTAGATAATTAGTTAATTAATAGCCCCTTAATAAGAAATTAGCTAACATTAATTAGCATTTAATAGTTATTTATTAGCACTCAGTTTTCTAAGGCCTTGAAACTAGTTTCAATGGATACTAAAATAATTCTACATGGAATATAGAAATATTTGTTTATATTTATATTATATTCAAGGTAACATTTTGATTTTAATTCCTTTTTTCATTATCATAATACATATATATATATATATACATATATGTATTTACAAATATCTAACTATAACGGTTCAGTAAATGTTATCAAATGTGTTAATAAATTTAAATTAGCAACGAAATGGAATATTTGCTGACACAATTTCATTACAAATCAAATTCTCTTTATGCCATAGTTAATTGGCCAAATTGATATTTGCACTTTAAATCAATTAGAAACAGTTTGTCATTAATTATGCTTAATTAATGAAAATGTTTATAATTATGTATTAACTTAAATGTACTTGAATAATTTTGTCAAATCTATTTAGCAAATTCTTTTCCAGAAAAATCAACAAAATTTATTATTAATGGCTTACAAAATATTACACATACGCCCCATTTTCATTTCGGAGTTTCTTTTTTTTTTTTTTTCTTTTAAAATTTTGTATTGTTTTAAAATTCCGGAGCTTACCACTTATTTTACACTCAACTCAATTGAGCTAATTTTTGCCCTGTAACGAATAAAGCACGTTCATGCCCACACCCAAGTAGAACCATCTAAAAGCAACCTGTAATACCAGGGGGATAGCAGGTATAGAAAATTATTGCTCAACGGAAAACAATTATTTCGTGCTGGTTCACTCTCTATATCCTGGCCCACCCACCATACACCTCCAATCCCAGTAATGTTGCTGGCCATACCATTAAAATCAGACGTGCTGAGAGAAAGAGAAAGAAAGAGAAAGAGCAAGAAGGAGAGGGCACAGGACCCGCCCAAAGATTGTAAAAGAAGTACATGGAAGAAGCCAATGCAGGAAGAACCAGAAAATTCCCTCCTATCGTGTGTAATCTGAATATTGCCGTGACGCCAGTTGCAATAGCTCATTTCCCATTAAATTGCATTTACATTATGGTCTCGTCTTAATTTAAATTCATTTCATTTCATTTAGAGAATTAATTGGTAAAATTAACTATTTATTACACTAATATATTTTATAAACATTATTAAAAAAAAATTGAGGATTTAATATTAAGGGAAGCCTATTTTCATTTCGATTTTGTTTTTTTTTTTAGTTTTCTACGTTCGTATTTTATTATTATAAATTTGATTACATATACATATGTAGTAGAAATACCTTATCTTGGCAAGATAAAAGAGTATATTAATGATGTTAAAAAATATAATAATAATGTAAAATTATAATTTTCTAATTTAAATCATCATCAACTGTCATGTCAATGTAGAAATACATGTTGAATACATTTTTTTTTTGCCATGAAACGAACTTAAAACTGTAGGTCTGAATAAAAATATATTTATATAGTAATCACAATATTAATTTCGTTTTGAATATAGCTTTGGAGTGTGTATTTTATATCATAATAGGGTATTATAATGACGATGATCTGACTGATTCATTTTTGGCATTGCTCCCATGGCGTATGTGTGATATTTGGTAATGCGTGTAATTAAGCAACACATCCCCTTTTTCTAGTCCCATTTCTATTGTTGCCGTTGCTGCTGGCTAGCAACTTCCGTTTGCTGTTTTGCTACGAAACATGAAACTCTAATTACCAGGAACAACAGCCCAAAAAGAAAGGCAAAAAAAAAAAAAAAAAAAAATCAAACAAGTAACAAAACCAAAAAAAAAAAACACAAAAGAGAAAAACGAAAAGGAAAGGAGATGGGAGGCTGCCACAGGCATAATCATTAAACCAACAAAACAAAAAACAAAAACAAAAAAATAATAATAAAATAAAAATAAAAACAAAAAAAAAAAAACCAAATAAAATAACCCAACCAACTGGACAGAATGATATGTGGATACGAATTTCTTTTCCTCAATGGCTTCTCTCTGACTGTTGGTTCAATTATCAAGCCAATTTCTAGGCTGAGTTTGTCATTATAATTTACCTAATGTGCCAGAGACTCGGGAAATAGCAACTTGTATGTATTGTATATATATATATATATATATATATATATATATATATATATATATATATATATATATATATATATATAAAATCTTAGATCCCATTATGCCAACATTTGCCATATGCATAATAATACTCGTAAATATTTAATGCGTATTTAATTTGCCAGTTGCTCCCTAGGACTAATGACAGAGCTAAATTGTATTACTATATGTATTCTCTACTATATATACGCGTCGGTAATGGGCGTATATCACTGTATGTGTGTGTGTGTGTGTGCGTGTGTGTAAAGAGGTTTCCTCTGCGTATGCGATATATGAGAAGTATGCGAGAAAGCGTATATAAAATATGCCTCTGGGAAATTAAATCTAATGGCTTCAAATTGTGGTCACGGACAATTACAGGTTCTTCTATGTAAATTACTGAAATGGGAGATTTCTGTTGAATATATGTATATATATATTCCGTTTATCATTCATTCATGAATGTTACCTGTATTTTGTGGTTTTTCTTGATCTGTGTGGGTTGTCTCCATTAATTAAGAGTAAATCGGAGATAGTTAAATAATAAAAAATAAAGAGCAAATCATGTTGCTGAAAATTGGAATTTTGTTGGCTTCCTTTCTATTTATGCCAAATTTTAATTACAGTTAAAAGGTATTTATTCTATTTATTTTTATTGAATGAAATTCACACACATGATATGAGAGATGTGAGAGAAACCTTATAAAGAAAATAAAAATTAAAAAATAATGTTTCTAGACTTCTTTAATTAGGCAAAAAGTATAAACTGTAGAAAGTATTTAATACATATTTAAAATTTCATTTAAAAAGTAGAAGGAAAATACTTTTCAATTAATTTTAAATAATTATTTTTCAATTTAAACAAAAAATAAGAAAGATAAGTAATTGCTTTGTTATGATTACCAATCAAACCCTATAATAATAGAAACTCTATGATGAAGTAGATAAGAAGCAACAAAGTAAGCCAAATTATTATCTAAGAGCGTTAATAACACTTTTAAAAAGTTAGAGTATGGAAAAAGAGACATAGAGAGAGAGAGAGAGAAAGCGAATGAAAGAGAAAGTGAAATAAATTTGACTATATATCGTGACATCATAAGTTCTTCATTCAATTATATGTGAGATAAGAGATAAGAAATGTGAAAAACAAACAAAAACAATTAAATCAATGAACCCGAAACTTAACCAAGGAGCTAAATATGGCTGGTTGATGGCCTGTTCGAAAGCAAAGAGCAAACGACACGTCAGTGAAAGAGAGTCAAATCCACGTAATCTTCCAATCTCTCTCTCTCTCGCACTCTCTCTTTCTATTCCTCTCTGTGAACTGATAAGAGTAGGCATACATATATACATATATGCATGTATGTCTATCTCTATATAATGTGTGCCTTCGATTAACTCATTCACCCAGTTCATTATGGAGCGTTGGCACAAACGTGTGGCTGTGATCAGTGGGGCTAGCTCTGGCATTGGTGCGGCATGTGCCAAGCTATTAATATCCGCTGGTATACAAGTTGTTGGTCTTGCTCGTCGCACTGAAAGATTGCAAGAGCTAAAACAATCCCTGCCCGAGGATCAACAGAAATATTTCCATCAACGGACATGTGATGTTTCAATTGAATCGCAGGTGGCCAATGCATTTGAATGGATTGAACGTGAACTGGGCGGCTGTGATATATTAATTAATAATGCTGGCATATTGCGTGATGGCCATTTGATTGATATGCCCATCAAGGATATTAACGATGTGATTCAAACAAATCTTATGGGTAGCATTTATTGTACACAATTGGCCGCAAAAAGTATGAAAGATCGTCAAATAGCTGGACATATGATTTATATTAATAGTACAGCCGGTGTGGCTGGTTATAAACCAGATCCAGCTGATCCAAGTCTCAATATATATACACCAAGTAAATTTGCATTAACCGCTCTACATGAGATTTGTCGTCAAGAATTGATCGCAAAACAATCAAAAATCAAGACAACGGTAAGTTTAATATTATTATAATAAATTAAAAGAAAAAAACAAAAATACCTAAGCTAACATGACATTCAGATTATTAAATCAAAATCAAAAATAATGGCTATATTGCACTAAGAAAAATATTATTATTAATTATTAATCATAATTTGATATTAATATCAATTTTCAATTAGAGCAATGACCTTCTGGGATATAAAATGATCGAAAACATATAATTGTTTATTAGATTAGATTAGTTTCATATCGCTAATCTAATAATGATTAATTTTTTGATTTCATTTTTAATTTGAATATATTTTTTCTTATTCTTTTTAATATCTAATAGAGCATCAGCCCCGGCTGGGTGGCCACTGAAATAGTACCCGATGAAACGAAAGCCCAATTGGGAGAGGTTATACTACAAGCGGATGATGTTGCTCAGGCTGTGCTCTATGCTCTATCAACACCCCCGCATGCCCAGGTGGAACAGATAACATTACGGGCTGTGGGTGAATATTTTTGATAAGAAATAAAATTAACCATTGGCAAATCATAATAATAATAATACTAAAAATAATAATAACGAATAATAGCAATGAAGTCAAGTAATCAACACTTAATAACAATCAAATAAAAACGTGCACACACACACGCACACACACACACATGTATGCGCAGATACAACACATTTCGCTTTTACCACAAAAATTGTGTGTGTGTTGTGTTATTTCAATCGTTTCAGTTTTATTGTAATTGTTATGATTATTTGTTATTGTTGTTGTAACCGGTAAACAATACAAAAAATAAATAAATAATTTACTTTCTGATAAAAATAATAAATGAATGAATTTAAATGAATATTTTTATTTGAATCTAAAAAATAATAAAATCATCAATTAAAATCCATTGATTATTAAGTCAATCACAATTGAAAATTTAGAATAAATCCTTTGTAGCAGCCAATTGAAAGTTATTTGAAAAGTCAATTGAAAATATTTCTAGACAATTTACGTACAACTGACAATTTACCATCAAAATTTGAATTTGATATAATTAAGGAGAATAAAATTAAATAATTACAAGTAAAGTTTAAAGTCTTTGTAAATCGAAAGTCAAACCTATAAAGAATAGCTAAAAAAAAATATTACATGATTTATTTACTGGCAAAAATTTCACATTTTTTATATAATATCAATTTTCAATTTGGAAATAAAAAAAAAAATATCTTTTCAAACTTGTTTTACCAAGTGTCTGCAACATTTTTAATTGCCTCTGATTTGAGTGACGCTGACTGACAACTGATGATATATCTCTTTGATATTTCACGATCTTGTAATTTGAAAAATTTTTTCGTAACTTTTGTTTTCTTTTTTTTTTCATGCTCACATCACAAAAATCTCAAAGAGAAATTGCAATTTCAAGCCGCCTTATGAACTTTATGTGTGTGTGTGTGTGTAATGAAAAGCAAAGAAATTATACTCCTTCCTTTTGTTTATTTTCTTTTTTTTTTTCTTTTCTTTTCTTTTGTTTTGTTTTGTTTTGTTTTTGGAGGTTTTTGCTTTGGCGTAAAAAGTGAAAAAGTTTTCTCCTACTCACACATATGACATTTGTTATAAATTTAATTAAAACAAAATGCCGGAAATGAGTGAAGTGTAGAGAACAACAGTTTGTGAGCGAGTGTGCGTGTGTGTTTGTGTGTGCCTGAAACTTCTGTCTGACTGGTTGGAATATATATATACATATAAGATCCTCTCTCACATATCACAAAAGTTTGGACGGAAAGGAGCGAGCTAATAGACTTTTAAGGTGCCGATTTAAAGATACCCTTTCATTTAAACTGCTTTCGAATATATAAGTGTATAAGTCCTAGTCACATAGATTTTTGTGTCTCTAATACTTCTAAGCCAGTTCTATTTGGGTTTTACTAAAGGGTATCAAAGAGGGCGAAATTCCAAAGAAAAGTTGTTGTGTTTTGTTTAACACTTTTTTTTGCCGCTGAAATGCGAAACACATTTGAAAAAAAAAATCAACACAAAAACTTTACTTGTTCTTATGCAGAAGAACATATATCTATATATATAAACATAGATGTATATATATATACATATATGTATAGTATAGAATATATATGTATATATATGTGGTTATATGTGTGCAATAAAGCATCTCAGTTGATGTTGTGGTGCGCTAATGTTGGAAAATTTGTTAATTAAGCACTTTGGTTTCCCTTTCTTTGCACAAACACACACACAGACACACACACAGACACACACAGGCGTACAACTCGTACAAAGCGTATGCAATTACATGCCCCAATGGTCTGAGTAGGAAATCATGTTGAGGGCCATTTTGTGTCTATGTATGCGTATACTTTGTGTGTAAGTGTGTGTGTGTGTGTGAGTGTGTGTGTGTATATGTATGAGTGTGTATCAGCAAGTGGCATTGTACTTTTAAGTTCTGCTGCTTCCCCAGTGGCCGGCTAATTAAAAAGCCAATGAACAATGATGGAAACTCAAATATAAAAAATTTCCTAAAGAGAATTATTGATGTTAAGCTGAAGTCTATTGTTAGCCATCAATAAGCAATAAGCTGTTAAGTGAAAAATGTTCAATAAGGAGAGCATTTCAAAGCTATAAATAAACTTTAAAACATTCTTCTATCCAATGAGATATGATTAATTAATTCAATTTGGTTTTATCAAACAAATTTGTTTTGGCAAACATTTTTTTTTTATTGGCGTTGTCTTTACTGCACTCCACACCAAATAATTAAACAAAATAATTTAAATTAGATATTTAATAGATATTTTTCATTTTCTATTTAAAGTTTAAACATAAAAAATTTCATTGCTTCATTTATTTCTATGCGTCAATAATCGAATAATTAAATTTGGTTAATTTTGCCAACATTTAAATAATAATAAAGAGCATATATGTATTTAGTTTTTAAATAAAATATGAAAAGAATTTTAAAATATGTATTTATAAAGATATGCAAAATAGATTGAATGTCAGCTAAGTAAAATGATATGTATATTTTGAATATATCTGCAAAGTTAATAATGATCGATTGTTTGATTTATTCACCCAATATCGATATTCAATATATTGGAATATTTACGATAGATAATCGTGTCTATCTGATTATTTCAAGAAGATACTTTCAAATGCTGTTTAAATTTAAAATCAAAGAATAATTCTTCAAAGAGTTTCCTTCTTGATCGTAATTTATTATATTTCTTCTGCTTGAATTAATTTTCAATCACATTATTGATACATATAAGCAAATCTGTGCTTTTGATTTTCATAGATCTAAAAATATATGCATATATAAGGTAGTATACCATACCAATATCACATACGTAAGTGGCTAAGTGATTCTATATATAGTCATCTGTTTGGTCTTTGAGCCATGGCCAAAGTATACTGTTAGACCACCTACATGGCCGGAAATATGTTTCAACCTGACCACAACAATATGAAGCTTGTTTATGGTATTCTCGTGCTCCTGTTTCTTGGTCAAACGTAGCCTATGGCATCCACATGAAAACGACAAAAAAGGCAGAAGCCGAGCAGAAAAAAAATGCGAAAATAAAATCAAAAAAAAAAAAAAAATACCACGGTAGAGAGTGGCAAAGAGGAGAGGGGGTAAATTGGCAGAAGGTTGTTGTCCCATCCGCTTGACTTTGGTATGTTCAAACAATTTACTTTAAGGTCAGTACAAAATTGCAAGGACTACTGGAATGCAGCAGAAGGAGTAACTACAAAACATGTATGGGTACAGTGAGTGCAATGTGGTACCTGCTATCAGCTCTTTTACACCAGATCCTGTTTCTCCTCCAGTTATCGGTATACACTTCACTTTATAATAACCCACACAAACCCACACCCACACCCACACATCCAATATGTGAATGTGTGCTGCTGCTGCCGACAGGCTACCCCAAAAGATACCAATTCAATGCAAAAACCATATAAGAAAAAGAGAAGGAAGGAAAAATTCAATTTGCTTGCAACAGACCTAGAAAGAGGCAAGCACTTTAAAAATGATGCAATAAATTTTTGATTGGTGGGGGGGGGGAAGAACAACACAAAAAGGGTATCTAGTAGCCTAAACTAATTTAAAAAAGCCACATTAAAACAAGAAAAGATATTTGAGATAGAGAGTTATTTGATGGCCTCAATTAAAAAATATTAATTGCTTGGGAAAAAGTTGGTCAAGTCAAAAGCAAACAAAAAGTCACAGGCCAAAGGACATCGTAATCAACTCCAACTTTATTATTATCAAACTAGAAAGGAGAGAGTTGAGAGTTATACCTAAAGTACATCAAATAATATAAAATGCAATCAATTTGTACAAATATACAGAAAGGCGTACAACTTGATAAAAGGATAAACTAAATGAAGATACATTGATAGACAACTCTTGCAGGCGGGAGAGGGGTTGAAATCTAAAAATAAACATTCACAATTGCAGAAATTGGCATAAAAGTTGACTTTACATTTAAATAATATACTGTTTGTATTTCTTTCTCTCTCACTCTCTCTCTCTCTGTCTCTCTTTGCCTTCCTGTCTTTTTCTCTGTGTATCTCTCATTCTCTGTGTGGGTGTTTTCATTGTTATGTCTGAAGCAAGAATTTTCATAATTGAAAAGTAGCAATTGCTTTCAACTGGATAATTTCATGTGAAATTTAAGTGTTTCCATTTCAAAGTTCTTAATATTCATTTTTCCTTTCCTTTTATCAAAGCAAAAAACAAAAAAAAAAAAAAATGAACAAAAAATTCTACAAAAGTCCAGTCGTTTATATGATTACAAAGTTTTTAAGGTTTTCTTTTTTTTTTCCAGAATTAGGGTTTGCACTTAGAAGGAAGGGAAACAAAGGCAGAGAGAAGGTGTAGAAAAGTTCACGGCGAAAAAAATAAACATCTTGTGGCCTATTATAAAGGTATTGGAATTTAAGCATATATTATACCCTGTATATTTATTCATGAACTGATAGATAAAATGTACATATATCTATACAACAGGACATAATATTTGTACTTTAGTTTTTTTTATATATAAATGAAGCAAATTTTTCAATCAGCTTTTTCTCTCCTTTTATTAGTTTAATTATTAGTCACGTATTATTAGTATCAATAAATATTAAGAAACAAATTTTAATCCCTCAAGAAACCAATCCAAAGAAAAATAATCTGTTATAGCTTAACATCGGTGTGTTTTCCCTTGCTTATACAGTTGCTGAACTGCAAATATAAACCACTTCACCATATGGCCATCATGGGCTTAATAACTGCAAAAAACGAGCTACAATAAAAAGTGTAAAAGGCAAATTTGCTTAAAGATTTCCTCATAGACCAAAATGGAAGAGCAAGCAAACGTTTAAAGAATCAAAAAAAAAAAAAAAAAAAAAAAGAAAAACAGAAAAGAAAAGAGAAATAAGAAAATGAACAGAAAAAACGATGACATGCACTTAACTTTGCTTCCTTTTGCTTCAGCACCTGCTCCTGTATCCGACCATCAATTTTTGCATCTTTCATAAAAACCGTTAACTGACTGTGCGTTATACGTGTACGTTATGTGTTTATATATATATGTGTGTGTGTGTGTGTGGCCTGGTATCATGGCTTTGGCATTGAGGGCCACTCGACAAAAAAAAAAAGAAGAGAAATATCAGACAAACAGAAAGAAAAAAAAACGTGGTAAAAATTACTTGAAAGTGCACTGGCTTACGACTTTCATTTTGGCTTGTTTTCTGTTCTGTTCTGTATGAGCTTCAATCTCACTTTTGCATTACGTATACTCAGTAGTAGTTGAATGGGTATATTCCCGTTGCAGATAAACTGATTTGATTCTCACTTTTATTTGCACCTATAATATTCCTTTATTTAATTATAAATATACATATATATATATATATATTCATTCAATCTGAAATTGTTATTATTTATTTCATGTTAAATAAGAAATAAATAATAACAATTTCAGATTGAATATTTATCAATTCAGGTAAGATAGAAATTATAATTTATAGTATATTTAAATTTGATAAAAATATTTTTAGGAAAAAGATTTCACAATATGGAATATTAAATTCCCTCAACACTGCCACTGACAGATTCAATGCACATCAATTGACATTTTACTAAACCCCCTCTTTTCCCTCTCAGCTAACAGCTTATGTATATATATACATATAGATATATGTATATTAACAGTTTTTATTCAGTTTTAAAGTGTTGGCCATATAATGTAAGTGTGCACATGTGTTTTTAAGGAAACGGAAGTCAAGCCACCTTCATCATCATCATCATCATCATCATCATCATCATCATCATCATCATCATCATCAACAACATACATCATCATCCTTCTTCGGATGCATTCCTTTATCTCGCACTCTTTGGTTTACTCTCATATACGCAAAAGAAAAAAAAGAAGAGCAAAAGCACACACGCACGCACACACACACATACACACACACGCTAAGATTGTTGGATTGTGACAGACTTTTGTGTCGCTACTAAGCAGCTTATATAGTAAGTACAAGTACAAGTCAGTTGGCAGTATAAAGGGGAAGCATTGGGGAGCTGGTGGAGAACATTCATATTGTGTCACAGGAATATAATTTATACACAAAATATTATAGGTACATAAATATAATAAACATTTCATAAATTCATCAAAGTAAATTAATCAATAATAAAAAATGTTGAAAAACCCAACAATATAGTAATCGAATGATAAAATCTTTGTAAAGGAATTGTCGCCCTGTGCAGTCATAGTCAGTGTCCCACTGTAAGGACTTTGAAAAAAAAAAACAAACATTTAAGACTTACTCCCCCATCCAAGGAATACATATTCTAGTAATAGCAAAAGCAAAAAATCACACGCGCAACTTTTATTGGCTTTTCGCACCTTTACGGAGCTTAAACATTTTTAAAAACTCTCTTAAAACTAAAATAAATGAAGTAAGCAATTCGTCTTTGCCGACTTGGAGTATACCCTGTACCAATATGGGATATTTTATAAACTCAAACTCCTTCCAAATTGTCATTAATTGAATATAAATATTTTTATAAAATTCTCTTAATAAGCCGAAACAGCCAACACATGCTTTCTCGCTTACTCCTATCAGTGAACGAAACTAATGCGACTCTCGCTCACACATTTCAGCTGCTGCTGCCCATATAATTTCAGTGCAAAATATATATACGTATTATCTCCGAAATTTATTGACCGATTTCGCTCAAATTCGGTCAGACGGTACATATTGGCTATATAATTGAGTGTACCAAAAATAATGATATGATAGCTTTAATACAATTTTTTCCTATCTCTACTATCTCTTATAGTCTCCAAGATTTCGGTATTCATACAAACAAACAGACGGACAGACGGGCAGACAGACGGACAAGTCTCAATCGACTTCGCTATTAATACTGATCAAGATTATATATATATTAATGGGAGTCGGAAAATGTTCCTTCTGCCTGTTACATACATTTTTGCTACTTTAATATACCCTTGTACCCTATGGGTACAGGGTATAAAAATAAAAACAAAACACGAAAAAAAGCTACATAAATAAGTTTTGCCATTAAGATTAACATTTTGGCGAACGATATTCATATTTTTATTAATATAATCAACCGTTTTCTATCGAAAAATTTATAGAGTTTTCATAATCAGAAATCAAAAAAAAAAACATTTGTCTTTTTATGGATATGGAAATACCATTCAAATTTGATGACATGGTCAAATTTTTTCAAATGAAAAGAAAAATTAAGAAAATTTCAACTCCTTAACACATTTTTCTTTTCTTTTTTTTTTTGAACATTATTTCATGTAACTTTTTGATGCAAATGTTTTAATATATATATAATATAATGCTTAAATATACAAAATATTTATATCTGAATATACATACAAAGAAATAAATATATTTTGTATATTCCTTTTTCGTATTCTGAAACTTTTGGACAAAATCAAGGGTATTAAAGCGCCGGACGTAAAAATAAACTTGTTACAGAAAAAAAAAGAGAAGAAAAAAAAAAAGAAAAAAAGTTGGAAAACGGCATCCCTATCATTTACACTGAGTAGCCGGACGTTGGTGTGAAGAACACACACACACACACACACACAGTAGGCGTGGCAGTTGAACTTGTTAAAAAGTTCTTAATTTCTAATAACGTTGAGTTCTTTTAGCCCTCAACATCCCCATCAGCCTTCCCTTCCCTCTGCGTAAGTATCACTTGCTACGTTTTAATAAAGTTGTCAAAGTGCTGAAAAAGGAGAAGAGAATGATATGGAGAAGAAGTTGCCTGTAAAGTATTCCTGGAAATATTTAAATTCTACTTGAGCTGATTGGACGAATGATGCACACACCCACCCACACATACATTATGTGTGTGTGTGTATATAAAAATTCGAATCGATGCGAGTAACTGTAAAATATGATAATTTAAACTGTAATTATAATAGGTCTCCGTCTCATAAATTAACACAAATTTTGCTGCTTGATGTTCGCCCATTAGACACAAAAGTGCTTTACCAAAATCAAACAGAACCAAAGAAAAGAAAAAAGAAAATAAGAAATTGATAAATAAATAGACAAAAAAATATATAAAAGGAAACTGAGAAAATGAACAAATAAACAAAACTTCAGTCAATGTGCCCAACAATTGGCTTACTGATTGATTTCTAAATGTGCGTAATCAATAAAAAAAATCAACAACAAAAATAAAGCAAAGAAAAAAGCAAGTAACATAAAATGACGTCGGATGAATTATAAAAAAAAAACACACACACACACACAGACACTTACACACACAAAACCAACCAACAAAAATTAACACAAAAATGAAAATTAAAATAAATAAATACCAAGCAGAAAAAGCGTAAAAACAATAGAAGCATGAATATTTGAATTGTGTGTATAGATAATAATTTTCTAGAGGAGAGAGGGCATGAATCTATAGATGAATGGATGAATGGATATTTCACTCGGTTTCTTATTCATATTTGATTATTGAATTATAGCTCACTTGAGCAGCCAAATGGCAACATCAAGTGCCTTCCTAACCAATCTATCTATATAAAAATATGTATTTATGTATACATATATATATATTTAAAATTTTTAATTCTATATCAGAATTCTTAAAAATTTACGAGACCGGCAAGAGGCACAATATCAACGAAATCTTTAAACAAATATAATATATAATTCTTGTAAAGTGGCAAATCCAAAATAGAAAGTTAATCAGAGATTCAAGCCAAATAAAAATACTATTCCAATGTTAAAAACGTCCGCCAGTTAAAGATTTATTATTTATTTATCCACATAAATTGAGTACGTTAAAGAAGTTTTTAAATATACACATAAATATCTGGCGGCATTAACTTCAAATCATCAATATTATTTAAAAACATTTCTCAATTTAAAATAACATAAGAAAAACTACAAAATTAGCTTACATTCGATATTAATAAAAAAAAAAAATAATGAATATGTAGAAATTTGTTTAGTTTTTCAATTTCTTTTATTCATTTAATTTATTTATTCTAATTTTTCGTTCATGTTGAATACACAAAAGGGCAACGCATTCTTATGTCTGAAGACTTGCAACTTAGGGACCAGTGTCACACAGCGCAAAGAATAGGCGAGAGAAGGGGGAGGGGTAAAAGGTGGAGGACACAGCAGGGATAATATGTATATGAAGTTTTCTTATGCCAGAACAAACACACATACATACCCACACACACACACACACACACAGACGAACCCTATTCCATAGGAGAGGGGGGTATGCCTGCTTTGCCATCTCGTTTACTAACTGCAGGCAATTTTTCTATTTTCCACATCATTAGTTTTCAATGAATATTGTTGTTGGTGCTGTTGCTATTGCTATTGCTGTTGCTGTTACTGCTGCTGTTGGGTTAAATGTCCAGGGCAAACAAGCAACAAGAAGGAGATGCCAACATTTTCATTGTATAAGCAAATAAACTTACAAATTGGCCAGGGCCAAAACAAAAACACAAACAACTAAGAAGAACATAGAGAAGAGAGAAAAAAAAAAGTGAACAAACCAAGTTCAATAGCAACCATAAATCAAAAACAGCTTCAGGCCAAAAGGATGATGTTGAGGGATGGAAGAAAGCAGCTGGAGGAGAATAGGGAACAGTAGCAGGACAACAAAGAGAAGAATAATGTGTAGGGGAATATAGAATGCGAGGGTGTGTACCTGCAATAGAATTAGTTTTCGTATTTGACTTTTTGTCGTATGAGCTAATGTCCTGCTGCTCCCACTTCATGCACGAGCGAAGTTCAGGCATTTGAAGTGCTTCAGTATGAGACAAGGACCCGCGGGTCCTTTATCATCATCATTATCATCATCATCATCATCATCATCATCATCATTATCATTATCATCATTGCCGTTGTCGTCGTCGTGGTCGTAAGCATGGTGAATTGGGCGAAGGGCCAACAACACAAACAGGAACAATTACGTGCAAACAAAAATTATTTTGGTTTTTCCTTTTTTCTTCATTTTTTCCATTTTTATTTTATTTTATTTTTTTTTTTTTGGCCAAATCAAGCAGAAATCAAAAAAAAAAAAAAAATCAAAGTAAATACATGGAAATATTGGAGAAAAAAAAGAGATCAGAACATTATAAGACAACCCCTAGGCATAATATCTCACTTATTTTTCTTTGCTATCTCTTTGGATGAGCATGAAAAATGACAAAGATGTAATAAATAATAATAATAATAATCCTTAGGGTGGCAATGTCCATATTAGGCATTAGTAAAGAAAGACTATCAATAGAGTAAAGAAATTGTTGGTTTTTTTTGTTTTCGTTTTTCCATCATTTATGATGTGTTTACAAAATGTGTTAAGTATTATATATTAATAATAAATATCTAAGACTTTTATTATTATTATTGTTATTTACACTGTGTCTTGATATATAAATTTAAGGCTACAATGAGAGACAACCATAGCAATTAAGGTTATTCGTCTATAAAACATTGTAAACTTTTCCTACAGAATCAAGAAAATGTTGCTTCGAATCGTATGACAAATAACACAAATTACAATAAGTGATAGTGTATTTAATTTAATTTTTTCATTGCATTTACCTTTTTTTCCATTTTACACATGTTGGTGAAATTGTATACTATCAATTTTTACTTTTGATTAGCATTATTAATGTTTTTTTCCTTAATAAATTGCATTTTCCATTTCGATTAATTTTTTGTAGTTTGTGTATTTAGAGAAGTTAAGCACTTTAACTAATTACTTAAATTGTATTCGAATAGACTAAACTGAAACCATATCAAAGACATTTTTGTTGATGTTGTTGGGTCCAAAATTGAGTAATTAACCGATTCGCATTAGCAAATACAAATATATCTAAGCATATACGATATAAATATATATACAAGTAAATAGAAAACAAAGGGGAAGAAATACAAACTCTCACAAATACAGATACAAACGAACTCTCACACATACATACATACATACATATCTGTATGTACAGAACATACACACCCGCAATGACCGTAAAAGGCATTCGGTTTTTATAGCATACTTTTGTGGGTCTTTGAACTGAATTGTGGCCACAAAAACCACAGCAGTCACAATTCCCATACACTTGCTCATGCTTTTGCTCTTTCCACAGTCTTTGTCGCTTTGTGTTTTATTCAGTTGTCAAGAAGCTTAGATCATAAATTGCACAGGGCAGAAATTGCATTTCGGAAATTGAATATTCTGCCACTTGTCAAGTGTCTAAAGGAAACTCCAACAAAAAAAACCAAAAAAAAAACGAAAAACCAAAAGAGAAGCTAAAAAAAAAAGTGTCAACAGTCTGAAAACAGTCAAACAGGCGAGAATATTCAAAGCCTGTTTGTGAGAGAGGGAGGGGGTCAGGAATGCTTCGCTGCTTTTGACCAAGTGCCTTTCGGTTTTGCACCATTTACCTAATGAAATTCTGAATGGTCAAAGAAATCGTGGAAAAACGATAAACCAACCAACCAAATGAAAAATGCTTTTAAATTCCAAAGATGTCAAATGGGATGAAATATCTAAATATCGTAAGTATCGAAATTACATTTTTTCTTTTCTTTTTTTTTTTTGTTTTTTTTTTGTGTGGATATCCCATAATAAAGATAAGCTGTTTATGCTTATTCCTTAAAACGAACGAATATCTCTATATTCAATAGTAATACATACACAGTAATAATCTCAATATGTTTGCATGTGCCATGTTTTGACTATTTTGCCTATGGTTTTATTGACAGGCGATATCCTCTTTTGCTCCCTTCTTCTATATTCATTTTACTTTCTTTCTCTCTTTTACGCCTACTCCAAGCATCGTTCTACTTGAGAAAGTTTCGTGGCTAATATTTTATTTATATTTCATTAAATATTAATGCGTTTGCCACAGAGTTTGAGTTGGCAATTTTTTTTGCCCTTCTCTATCTCTTTTTATCTTAGTCTTCTTTGTCGACATCTTGTTCACTTTTTCCGTTGTGTTTGCTCTTAAGCCATAACCAACCATTGTCTGGCCTCGTCTGGTTAAACAAAATACAATAAAAAGGAATAAATAAAAAAAGAAAATGTAGAGAAAGACAAGAAGAGAGAAAAATAAGGAGGACTGTAAAGAAGGAGGAGAACAGAAAAAGGCTGCAAATATGAGCAGCCACATCGGCAATTATAAAATAACAAAAATGTGGCCAAACCTCTTCCCCACGCCCTAAAGCAAAAGGGTTAAGGATGTGGATTTGCCTGTGTATGTAACTGTGTGGTTGATGAGAGGAAAAAAGCAACGGCCAATGACTGTATATATATATATATATATGTGAATCTGTGTGCATATTTCTTTGTGTGTTTGGCTTAAAGCCGCTTTTCGTTTTCATTTCAAAGAACACAAAAATGTAAAAAATAAAAACTAAATATATAAATAAATTGATTTTCTTCAACCAAATTGCTCTAACCGCAGAAAAAAATCGATCTAGTTTTTTTTCTTCTTTTCTTTTTTTTTTGGTAGGAACCCTTTGTCCCCCGGAAGTTGTTGTCAGCTAAAAGTTCATTGACACGCCATTAAAAATGAATGATAGGGTTGATGGTAGAACATCGTGGCTATGAAAAGCGGCCGAAGGTATTTGCGATTCCTTTCGTTTGCGTGCCAGTTATGAAGCTATTTCTTAAGCACCATTTGACACTTGTGCTGATAAGTTAAGAAATTGTGTTAAGTCCAATGGGCTTAAATGGTCTTTCACTATCAACGAATTTCAATGAAATAGAGAGAGAGAGCCATTTAATGGTCCGGATGTGACATTTAGTTAAAAATTTCAGGTAATCAATAGTTATCTACAAACCATTTGCTATTAACAAATTTGTTTTGTATTAATATATAATACAAATATATTCGATATATTTTATATATCAAAGGAATATATAACTTCAATAAAATAAAGTAATATCCTTAGCCTATGTGAAAGATTTCACTCCTTCTACTTTAATAATCTAGGATAAGATTATAGAGATCCACAGACAAGGCAATATCAACTCTGATCATCGTGTTGATCAAGGATAATTTCTATGATCGGAAATGACTTCTTCTAAATGCTGCAAACTTCCGGCCAAAAGTAATAAACCCAGTTTGCATTTTGGCTATAAAAAGTTGGCTTATTAAGGCCATATAAATGAAATTCTGCCCAAAACAGGAAGCAATATTTGCTCCACTCGAAAGGCCAAATATCGATTGACAATTTTGAGAAAATATATGCAATATTTTTATTTTAATTTTCAGATAGAGTAAACTTTAGTTAAAAATATTAAACGAAATTTATGCACTTAAAAACAAAATAATAGTAAGAAAAACATATACGAGTATACATCAACTGAAATGTTATCTTCATTCTTTATAAACTGTTTGAAATTGAATAATTTAGTTTTTGCCTTTTCTATTATTATAAGTAATTTCACAAAATATTCAAATGCAAGCCATAAAAGTAAAATTTGACTTCCTTTCAACAAGATGAGCATGCGGCTGGATGAACTTTTGACATTAACTCCAGAGAACAGAAAGATGATGAAAGTTTTAGAATTGCCTTACCTTAAGGCATTTAACCACCCACACAAGACAAGAGGTATACTCACACAATACACAAACACACACACACACACACACAGCTATACACAGATACATACAGGCACACACTGAGTAATACATGTAGGTACCCACATCCACCACCATGGCCAGCCACAACAAAGCACTCATTGGAATTCCTATGAGATGTGTCTATAATTAGTTCTTCCTACAAATGTAACGTGTAACCCAGCACTCTTATTATCTTTCTGTCCGTCCGCCTGTCTGTCCGTCATATTGCACGCTTCATTGCAATTTGTTGAAAGTATGACGATAATAACGATTATCATCATGATGATGGCCAAATCGATAATAATGTCCAAATTGCAGCAACAACAAATCCCATGATGCGAAATGATTGAAATCGAAGCTTACAATTGCGTTTAATAAAAAGTCCAATCGAATAAGAAAACTTATCAAATGCCAACAATATTTCATTTTTGGATTTTATGGAAATATGTTGCATGTGCTTTTCTTTATCAAATGCATAAATCATTATTTGCTCGAGACCCAAATAAATTAATCAGTATGATTATGAATAAAGAAAAAAAAAAAAAAGAAAGAAAAACATGAAACGAAAATAAAAAAGGCGTTAACCGAAACGCAAACGCAATACAAAAAATACAAAAAAAAAAAAAAAAAAAGGGGGGGGAAAAGTAACCAAAACTTTCGACAAAAACTAACATTTGTACAACTTGGGTGGATGGGGGGGGGCATAAATGGGAATAGAACTAAACTAGGTAATTAATTTCAACGCCTTGTATCAATAAATACACACGCTGACGTCGAGCCAATAATTAATGATGAAAATACAGCAAACTCAATTCGAAATACAATGGAATTAGCTTTTGCATTTTTAATGTAACACACAAAATAAGCACCGACAACTACAGAAATATAGTAGTTAATACATGTTGCATGAATGGACAAAGATTGATGGATACTAAGGTTATTACTAAGGTTAAGGCCAAGCTTGAAATTAACTAGTAAAATTGGTACCCAACTTCCCAAGGAAATAACAGCCAATTAAATATGAACGTTAGCGAATGAAGTAAAAATCTGATATAATAATACTTAGGAGAAAAAAAAATAATAATATTTTTATTAGAACTTATAAAATTTTTCAAATAATTCAAATTGATAGAGAACTTGAACAAAGGCATTATCAAATTTAATGCTCGTATGCCCTGTACCTATAGAAAAAAAATACATTAATTCCATAAAGTATATATATTCTTAATCGGCATCAACAGCCAAGTCGATATAGCCATATCCGTATGATCAAAGATATTCAAATAAATGTTTTGTACTCAAATGTCTAGTGCAAGAATTATAAATGAGCAACATAGTTTGCGTTCGATCCTTTCTTCTGCAAGCAGTATAAGTCTCTGCAAGCAGTATAAGTCGCTGCAAGCAGTATAAGTCGCTGCAAGCATAATAAGTCGCTGCAAGCAGTATAAGTTTCAGTCATGCATTTGCTGTGTCGGCATCTTAAGAGAATTTTATTTTCAATTTTTTTATTAAATTGATTAAGATGGCGATTTCGAAAGAATTTAATATTCAAAGTAACACTACTTGATACAGGGTATACTCATCATAGGCAGGAACGATTCGGAATTCAAATCTTCTATTTTTCGGCACCAATTTCAAATGTTTTCATACGATATTATGAGAAAGTTGTAAAATTATAAATTTTATAATTAACTTTAGCTCCTGCTCCAAAAAAAAAAAATAAAAAAAGGAAACTTTTTTACAAGCACGAATTAGTAACCAAATACAATAATCATTTAATGCATTACAATTAAACAATAATAAGTAATATTTCCCCATGTGAAAGCAAAAGGAAGGGTTTAATAACCACAAATAGTGGGAAAACTTAAATGACTTAATATATAAATAATTCCTTTTGTATATCATCTTAATCACCATCAATGCAAATTTTCATTTAATTATTGCTTGACTACAATTTTGGAAGGCGTTGAGGCATAATCCAATGAACACAGTGTCAAACCAGAGTTCGCTTGACCAACTACAAACAGTGTGAAATTGCTTTGTGCCTGCGGTTTCTCTCGAACCAAAGTGAAATTCGATTGCAATAAATATTTAAACTAAGGTAAAGTTAAATAAACATTACATCTTGACACGAAGATAAAATTTCTGCCAGAAATTTTCATTTTCATCAAAGGTGAAATTTAATGTTGAATTTAAAATCGTTTTTATATCATCTGTGTTATCTAATATAACATTTTATTTATTTAAAGCAACTACAAAATGTCCGTTCAATTCATTTAGTTGTGACATAAAGCGCTCTTTGTTCTTATTTGAGAATATCAATATTTAGCTTGTGGCAGATTTAAAATACATATTATGATAATAGAAATTAAAACTGGCCCAAAGCATTTAACAATCTATTATATTGAATCGAGTTATTGTTATTAAAAAATTGATGACAAAATGTTTATTTTTTCAAATTTGTAATTTTTACTAATTAATTTTATAATGAGCGTCAAGTTTGAACAATGTAAATTCATATTACATATTACATATACACACACATACATGCATATGAAATTCGCCAGAAGCGAACTCCAATTAAATCTAAAAATAGTTTTATACACTCAATAGGCAAACTACCATATCATAGGCTAACTGATTGTTTCCAAAAATATACTTGGTCATAAGATTGCCTTACAATGAAAAGTATCTATAGATCTATCTATTGATTTCAAATAATCAAAATTTACACACTTAAAAAGGCCTTAAAAGATGCTCTAATAGGCAATACACAAACGCACACCCACACACACAGGCAGACATAAAGAAGAAGGAAGAAGAGAATTATTCTTCTTCCTTTGACAGATAATTAGGAAAACAAAGTAAATGAAATTTTGCATATTTAAAAGCTGACCATCCACGCTTAAGTAATAAATTAAATTATATTATGAAACAATCAATAAAACAAAACGATAAATATCAAATAAAAATATATATTCATATATATATGCATAATCAATATGTGTATGCAAAAGTGTATTTTATTCGAACTTTCACCATTAATTTCATAATGTATTCTTTGCGTAAAGCTATCAATGCTGACACTGCTTTATAGTTGGCTTTTATTTTTTATTTTTATATTTTTTACAGGTTGTAAGATTTTGTTCTGTTCATTTTGCCGCCCTCAATGCGATTTTGTTCGGGTTTTTTCCGTTTTTTTTATTTTTTTTTATCACCACGATGTCATTTAATTCATTTAAATGTTTCACAAAGCGAAATTTACCTTCTGTCAACTACTTGCTTAATCTGCTTTGCCTTTTCCTGTCCCTGACGCCACTTCACCACCACCTGTAACCCTCTTCACTTTGACATATCGGTCGGCAACGATGTACTGGAATTTTTAAACGCATGGTTTATTTTTTCCTCATTAAGAACCAAAAAGAAGAAAAAATAACAAAATATTCAAAAGAAAAAAAAAAAGGAAAATGAAAAGAGAGAGGGAAACTATAAATGGCTAGGTAAAAGTGAGATGGAAAATTTGTAATTCCCTCAACTAATATATAATGAGCTTACTTGAATATGTGATATACATTTTTTTTACAGTATTCACGGCTTATCAATTTTAGTCATTTATCTTTTAATATAGAGCTCCAACACTAATTGGCCCAGTTATGTAATATGCTTAAAATAAGTACTTAAAGGGGATTAAATTATAATCAACATTATATAATTTGTACAGCCACCGAAAACGATAAACGTTTGACAATCTCAAAGAAAGTTGAGTTTTACTTCAAATTTCAAATAATACAAATCAAATATAAATTATAAAACTGAGACATCCTTGCTGATAATGTTTATCTTATATGTATTTAAATAATCCTTAATATATCTACGTTTGCAAATTTCTATTTGGGGAAAATCAAAACAATGATGTTTTATAGTCAATCATTCAAATTGAAAATCATTATCATATATATTTTACTCAACACATAAACATTTTTATATCAACTCTTCGCACTTACTCTCAAATATATATGTGTGTGTTTTTTTTTTTTTTTTTGGTATTTCGTTTTGTCTGTTGATATGCAGTAAAAATCACGAGAGTCATCAAAACTTTGTCATTCTCTTATTTTTTTTCCATATGTGGCACACCCATTCAGGCACACACACACACACATATTAAACAAAAAGTATTAAACCCACACAAAATATCAGGAGAAACTAGAAGGCTGAACAAACTTTAAACCTGACGAAGTTTATATACCCTTTATTTGACAAGGACCTTTGGTGCAAAGAGAAAATCTGTTTTTAATCTGCAAAGATCAAACAAATTTAATCTGAACGTTGATATGCAATTTTATTATATGATAGCCACATGATGTTGTTAACCGATTTTTAAGAATGCATGCAAGATAAATAGGCCTATTTGCATTTAAATATTAGTATATTCTTATTTTGCAAGAGCATAAAAACGGAAATATTTTCACTGGAGGAAAAGGCTATATATATATATGTATACTCGTACTAATTCGATTTCCTTTTTCGGTTTTATGGGCCGTAGGCATCATTGAAACGTTCGATTTATGCCATTTCAGTTCCATCCAAAGTTACTGGCATAATTTATCACTTTTCATAGCATACTTTTCAGCGACAAATCTCTGTGTCGTGCCTTTTCCCCCTATCTCTGACTCTGTCACTCTTTGTGATTTTTCAAATTTCGCTTCATTACAGAGAACTGAAACCATCCAAAAATCAAGTTAAAAGTTTAACCGACCGCAACAGGTGTACGCCCATGACCATGCCCCGCAAAAAAAAGGCAACCAACTGACACCATAATGGACAAATTAGTGGCCTCGCCTCTCCCTCACGCCACTACTCAATGGTGCTACGTTAGCCGATTTTAGCCATTTTATGTAGTGTTGTGGGCGTGGCACATGAACACAGCGTAGGCCAGCCAAAAATTGGCCCGCCAGGCAAACAGAGTTCCCGCCATGACTTCAAATAAGAGATGAGACCGGAATGTTGGCATCCAAAAATGAAATTGCTGTTGAGGTTTGTCAGCGCAACAAAATAAACAAAAACCAAAAAAAAAAAAAAAATAAATAAAGTAAGCAAGTCGGCCCTGCCGACTTGCAGTATACCCTGTACCAATAAGACATATTTCATATAGATAAACTCCTTTGATATCGCCATTAATTGAATATAAAATTTGTTATAAAATTCTCTTAACAAGCCGAATCACCAAATTCATGCTTTCTCGGTCACTCCTATCAGTCAACGAAACTAATTTGTCATTCGGTACAAAGCAACGTCCGCATGCTATCTCGCTCACACATTTCAGCCGCTACTGCCCATGGCATTTCAGTGCAGAATAGAAATATACGTATATCTCCGATATTTATTGTCCGATTTCAATTCTTTGGTCAGACGGTACATATTGGCTACATAATTAAGTGTACCAAAAAAGAAATCTGATATCTTCAATAAAACTTTAGTAATAGTTTTTTCTATTTTGCGGTGAATCAGACTTGATCTGCGGATATCGACACCAACTTAGGTTGCTCTAGTTCTTATTGTCTCTAAGATCTAGGTGTTCATACGGACGGACGGGCAGACGGGCGAACACCCGGTCAGATAGACGGAATCATTTGATGGGTATGAATTCGAGATGCCTCTCCGGTTTGCCTCCGAGAAAGTTAGACTAGGCATATATTAACTTTGATTATCGAGCTAATTAATTCTTTATACAATCAGATATGCTGCATTATATGTGTTCCAAAATACTGATAAAAATTAATGTACCATTTGCAAGGGGATAAAATGGATAAGTAAAAACGAGTAAGATTACAGTGGCAAAACATTGGTACAGAATCTAAGGAGTAAAGTGGAATAAAACGAGAAAAAAAAAAAACGTTGGCCATACTGTTGGATATGCAAACAGTAATATTAAAATATACACTTTTCTAACCGGAAACGTTACGTTAGCGCTTTAATGTGGCCAATAGCTTTTCAGCTTGTTTAATCATACTTTTCTACCAGATTATTATTTATGATTTTATAAGTATGTATGTATACATATATTATTTTGCTTTTCATATATTTATTTTTGTATTATTTATGATTTTATACTTATATATTACATTGCCTTCCTATGTTTCTTTTAAAGAATAATATAACACTATAGGAGGTAGAGAGTTATAAAGAAAAGTCTAATTTTAGCAAAAGCTTATTAAAAGATGAATATGACTACTACGGCAACAAGAATGTTAAATAAAAATAAAGTGACTAATTTTTGGTATGAGAAAAAAACGTAGAATCTGCATTGGTCTAACACAAAATTGCAGATAAATCGTATTGAGGATATCGAAAGTATTTGTTGCTAATAAGGATTATTGTGAAATATCCTTTTATCCTTTTTAAATAAAATCAAAATAGAGTTTTGTACGTTGACAGTTTTTGTCCCGCGCGTAATGTTCAAGTATCTTTATATTATAGCTTTAAGCTATGTAGAAACAGTTTAAGTCCTTTACTAAATATTGAATTTTAAGAGTATTAAAACTTCGGCGTTGGCACTATAGTTTTTACGTTTTTGTTTTTATTTTGGCCCTGCTGTTATTTACAGTTAATTTTATGTTGCTGTTGTTGTTGTTTTTGTTCCTGTTGCCATTGCCACTTTTTTTTTCTGCTTGCTCCGTTTTGTACCTTATTTCGCTTTCTTTTTTTCTCCCTCCAGTTTTTTTTTTCCTTTTCTAATTTAAGAAAAACTTTGCCGCTTGTTGCGTTGACTTTTTGTCACAGTTGTTGCCACACAGTTGTTGTTTGTGCTTTTTTTTCAGCTTTAAGTTGCAAGTTTAAAGCGAGGGGACTGAAAGGTAAACCGAAGAAATGTTTACATTGCTTGTTGCCACGGATGGGCGAATAATGGGATGGTCGGATGGGCGGGTTGTGTTGGCGTCTTTCTGTGGGTTTGATAGATTGGTGGTAAAGGTGCGGCCATTCAGTTCCTTTTAAAAAACATACACAGGGAGGAAGCAATGCGACAAAAGCAACAAAAAAAAAAAAAAAAGAAAAGACGAAAATAACAGAGAACAAAGAATGTGAAGAAAAGTGACGAAAAATGTGAAACTGACGAGATATCATGTCCTTACAAATATCTTTTACAATGGAATTTTAGCTGGAAACAGTTAAATTTTATTGCTACAGCAGACAAAAGTTATTAACAATCCAATCGAAAAAAATACAAAAAAAAAAAACCATATTATATATATCACGAAATTCTACTGTAATGACAAAAAGGAAAAACGAAATTTTTAATTCGATGTAATAATGTAAAACCCTTAGCGAAATGTCCTTGCGTTGTATAGCATCTCATCAGTCATAATTAAACTTTGCACGGCAAATACTTTCGCCAAAATTGATAGAATTTTAAATTTCATTGTGCACAATTTTCATATTAAAAGTTATTTGTCGCCTCACTCGCTTCCGTACTGTATTTTTATCTACTTCTCATTCTCCCTCACTCTCTCTCTCTATCTCTCTCTCCCACTTCATATATCTGTCTCTATCTGATTCTCTACAGTTTTCATTCTCAATTGTTCGGGCTGCAAAATGGGGGGAAAAAAAAAATGACGAAAGTAAGAAGCTGGCGGCATTTGCTTTGAAATGGAAATGTGCAAAAATGTGGAACGCTCTGTAACCGCCAGACTGGACACACTGGACTGAATGAAAACAAAAGTCCTGGCGTAAAGTTTTCGTTAAGCAAGCTCAGGAGTTGAATTGACCACACACACACACACACATACAACTACATACACAAACACAAACACAAACACACGTACACACAGATATATATATATATATAGCACATGGAAAATGTTTTCAATGTTTCCTGTGATTGTGTACAAGGCGACAATGCGTCAAAAGCTTGAACTAACGTAGAAAACAAACTGAATAATATAATATGAACGAATTTTGTTTACCCTTGCAAAAATTCTCAAAGTATGAGCACAGTACAAAGAGACAGTCATACAGCTTTAAAATATATATATATAAATACATATATTATAATCATTTAAGTATAACTGAACAATTCTTAAAAGAAACCCACAAAAAATTAATAATTTTTTTTATATTTACAAAAATTTTGCGTTAATTTATAGTTGATTTACACTTACTTTCCTTGTATGTATAAAAATGTACAAATTTCTATAGAAACAATCTATTTGCCTTAATAGTTATATAGTTTAAGAAACTTGTATTAATTATAATTTATAATTATTTTTCAACTTTCTCTCGATCTAAAGCATTCCGCTTTTTATTTAAGTGTATAAAATATACAAAAGAAGGAGGACTAAAAACAGGATGCCTTGCATACACACACACATACACACATCCATGTACCCACCCATCAAGCGGCAGGAAGGGAGACAGAGACATATGCTGGACTAAGGCTAACTAAGCTGCTGGCACTATAAACATATTTGAAAAGAGAGATAAAGCTTTGGTTTATTCAATTGCTGAACTTTTTTCTTCCTTTTCTTTTTTTTTTTTTTTTTTTTTTGTTTGTTTTTAAGCTCAAAGCAGCTAAATGCGTATTAGAAATTGTGGAAACATACCCCAAAAAAAAACAAAAAAAAATTTGTATAAATAATTGTTATTTGGCTAAACTTTTATATTTTGGCACTGTGATAAAATTGAATTAAATACTTTTTTATTACTTTCGAACTAATCGGTATATGGTAAATAATTTTTATTGAGTTATTAACTCATAAAATAATATATGATAAAACCATAAAATACAATAAATAAAATTCATATATACATTAAGATTTTAAACTTTTTGCCATATTCTCATCAATTTCTATCCCTTACCTGATACATTTGGTATAGTTGGTTCCGCGATTAAGCTCATGGAATTTTAATGGTTTTTTTTTTTTTTTTTTCGAAAATGTTCTTTTTTTAAATTTATGTGGATATAAAAATAAGTGAACATGTCCCTAAGTTATATGTACTTTTATCTTTCGTATTTATGGGGCAGCACTTGGCGCTGACAGCCCAAGGATAAAAGTAGAAGACAAGGATACCAACATCACCAACAGCAGCAGCTGTGGGAGGCATTTGGTATTAGCAAAGAAATTAAAGTACAAATCCCTTTTGGTGTCACCTAATGGCAGCCGTGACGCCGCCGAGACAAGTGAAAAGTGCTAAGAAGAAAATGGGAAAGGATAGTGAGTGAGTGAGTGAGTGAGTGAATTAGTGAGAGGAAAAGTTCAGCGACTGCGGTTAGCGTAAATAACATAAATTAAAATACAATAAAATAGACAACGAACTTGCTGCTGTTTCACTCACTCACTCACTTACTTACTTACTATCCCTCTCCCTCTTTCTCCCCTTCTCTCCCCCCCCTTTTACTCATCGAGTCACTCAGTTAGCTATTGTGGTTCCTTGTTGGAATTGAGTTCGTTGCTCATTTTGACTGAAAGTGAATGACTTCTAAATTGCAAAACAAGACAAAGTAGAACAACATACTCCCACAATATATAGTACACACAAAGTGCTGCTACACAAACATACACACACACACACACACACACACGGATATATGTATGTAGAAAAAATAAAAAAAATTGCCTGTGGGAATTCTAGCCTTGCCACCATTAGCAAAGGGTTTTCAACATTTACAAAGAAATAAGAAAAAAAAAAACCTTACAAAATTTATGCCAACATTTTACGTGATTTTAGTCCAAAAAAAAAGGAAAAATAAGAAGTAAGGATAGGGGAAAACGAAAAAAAAGAAAGGAAAAACAAGAAAGCAAATGCTCTAGTAAAACTCTAAAAATGCTGAATATGTTATACCCTTACAGATTTAGAGTTCCATATTTATATTGAATTCACATGATCTATGAGATAGTATGTCAAAAATGGAATACCTAAAGGCAATCAACTTTTTAACTTACTCAAGTTATATTTTTTGTACGATCGCTCTATATGATATAAAAGAGATGGCCCAATTTCTTAAAAATTAAAGCGAAAACGGAATATTTTCATTAAAGAGTGTTTAATTTCAGCTACTATAAAACATACAGTATAATATAAATATGTATATATGTGCGCACAGTTTCCGTTTAAAATATCAATATACCCCATTATAGAGAGTAGAAAAACCAAAGACCAACAGAAACAGAAAGAAAAACATAGAAATCCCCAAGCCAGCCGTAAATGAAACTATTAAAATATTGTGTGTCTGCAAGGGTTGCGTTGCCATCGTACACAGTTGAATTGCACTTAAATCGTCTTTAATGTGCAAATTTTAATAAAAACAAAGTAGAAACAATTTTTGTTTTTCTTCTTTTTTTTTTTAAATTCCACTTATTTTACTCATAAATATTAATTTGAATATTAATATGGTATAACTCTAAAATTCACAACAAGAAATAAAATAACGAGAATTGTCATATATGTATGTATGTTTGACAAACAATTTTCTATTATTTTTCTAAGAATAAATTCTAACAAATGAAAGATTACAACCAAAATATAAATATAGCTCTTAATATTGTTCTATATATATATTTTAGTTGAATATTATGGGGAAAATTGGCAATTATTTTTCATTACACAAATTATTTAGCTGGAAATCGGGAAAGTGATATATGTATGAATGAAAATTTTAAACTAGCTGCCCACTTATTCTCTTGAACAAACACAAAGGCGAAATGGATGGATCATATTTCCGTTTTGCATAAAATGAGAGAAAAAACAAAATATAACTTTACCACAATAATGTTCAAAATAATTTACAATCATAATATAATAAGTTTCAAGTTAGGGTACATATTTATCTTAAGTCTGTCAGTTGAATGTTTCTTAAGTCAAAAACCCAATTAATCTGTTAACTACATTTTGAGGTATCAGATGGCAATGAATTTTCGTCTAGGCCAAATCATTCAGTCTGCCTTAATTAAGGTCTTTTCATTGCGGTTCGTTGAAACGATTGCCTAGACAGTATGTAAATTGCCACATTTGAGCTCAAAGCAAGACATTTCAACAAAGAAATATACAAATGTATAGTTGAATACACAAACCAAAATGCATATATAATATCAGATTTGAAAAATATTAATTTAAGCAATTAATTATATTCCCAACAGTGGAATGAAAATAGTCTGATATACTTTATCTCTTCATTTTTCATTTTAATGGATAATTGGAATATAGAATAATCTTATTTCTATAAATGGTTTCATCTATACGGAATATCCATTTAAATTAATCAATTGATTGACCATCAGTAAATTCCAAATAAATATAAAATCCTAAGCTGTAAATAATTTATAGTCAGATATAAATAAATAAAACTAAGAGTGAATAATAAATCAAAATTCAAATCAAATTTAAATTTAAATCAATAGTTTTATAAATCAATCAAATGCATTCTTATTGATAGTTCACTTTAAACAATTGAAATGCAAATTAATGCAAAATTGATGACTCAATTAAGAATTAATAAAATTCAATATTTAATTGAAATATCTCTCAAATAAATTAAAACTCTATAATAATTTTTAAAACTTCTCTATTTAAATATGGAATGCAATTTATTAAAATGTTCAACATATATATATATATGGTTAGCCTAATATTTATCTGTTTGCCAATACATATTATCAATTGACAAATTTCACACAAAAATAATAATAATAAACATATTTATAGTATTCGATTTTATATGCAACGTACAACTATGTAGTATTATACATAGTTTCTACATATTTCTTTATATTTATATATTTTTGCCAACACATTTGATCAAAACGTGACTTTTCAACCTGAAGACAAAGTCATTTACATCTAAATGTTTCAGCTTAGAGAAATGAAAGAAGAAATTGTGACTGTATGAAAGAGGAAAAAGTAAAAAAGAAAAGGAGCTGCTGCCTCTAGTTGATTTATGAGACGATTTGCACAAGGCAAACAAAAGACTTAAAAAGGCTTTCAGCATTTCAGACTTTTTGGCCTTGCCCCCCCGCCTTGTCCCACAAAAACATGTTAGGTCGTGACTTGTGCTCTATGCTGCTGCCACTGCTGCTGCTCTTCCCTGAATAAATGATGATAACTAAAAACATACAAAAAATACAAAAAATAAAACAAAAAAAGAAAAACTACAGAGAAGAGAAGAGAAGAGAAGAGAAGAAAAAAACTAGGAAAAAACTATGAAAATATAAGTAGAGAAAACTAGTCACTTCATTTGTCAAGAATAGTTATTTTTACCCAACTAAAGAACGTAAATGTAAACTTTACTAATTGCCACATTGAAATGAAAGAAGAATTTAAGACTTTACTAATTGCCGTATAAAAGAAACACAAGTACACATAGTTTTACAAGTGGTGAAAATGAAAGTGAAGGTTTTTACACTTAATTGCAAGTATTTCTAGCAAATTTTTTGGTTTCAAATTTTACAAAAATAAGAGAATGGGCGTATAAGGAAGAGAGAGAGAGAGAGAGCGGGATTGACTATTTGATGGGTGAATGCGCTTTTTGACCTAGTATGGTACTTGGCAGCGAACTTCGAGAGAAGATGATTGCGGCTTAGGCACTTGACACGTGCGGAACGGTGGCGTATGAGCAATAATCAGAAAACGTGCCCCAGATTTCCGGAATGAAAGCATCTGCTGCTGATGTTCCTTCAAACACCGATCCCCTCCATTTACTGCTCCATCACTCTATTGCTGATGATGATGATGACGATGACGATGATTATGATGCTAATAATGATAATGGTAATAATGATGTTGGTTAGTTGTTACTGCTGCTTGGCATACATGAAATCCATTTCAATCATTGATGATTAATCAGACATCAGCTGTGCTAAGCGATGCTTCCGGTATATATGTATAACTGCCATTGCCTCCATCTTCTACACTTAGTACACTTACTTTGCCTCTTGCCACTTTACCTCTTGCCACTTGCCTCTTGCCACATTCATTCTCATTCTCATTCCGCTTCCTTGGCAGTAAATCTGTTTTGGTTGCTTCATTAAAAATTAAACATTAACTGAGAGAGGAGAATGGGAGGATTGGGAGCAGTAGCTGGTGGATTGCCATCAGCAGAAGGAAAAAGAGCAGCAGCTATTTACATTAACATCAAATCAAAGCTCAACATAGAGATAACAAGCGGCTATGAGACAGACAGAGAGGGAGTGAGTGGGTAAGACAGAGAGAGAGAGAGAGAGAGAGAGAGAGAGAGAGATAGAAAGAGATAGGGACAGTTACATAGATAGATAGATGGAGAGAAAGAGACAATACCATTTTGTAAGGCTTTTAATAAACTCTCCTCAAACAACAACAACAACAACAATAACACGAGCAACAAAAACAAGGCTACAAAATTTTAATAAAGCCAAAGAAGACCTCCACCGCCTACGTCGCCATCGCCGTCGCCGTCGCCATTGCCATTGCCATCACCATCAACATTGCCGTCTCAGTTCCAGTTCCAGTCTCAGTCTCAGTCAACTCTCATCCTGAGACTTAGTCTCTACATCTCATTCATTCAGTCTCTGCCTTGGGGCACTGTCTGTGCCGCCCATTTCATTAGATTTCATTTCATTTGCAGTGCTTCTGCTTTTGCTGCATAGTTTAAAACGCAAAAAGATAAAAAAAAAAAAACAAAAAAAAAATAAAAATAAAAATAAAACAAAAAAACAACGCAAAGGGAAATAAAACAAGTCGGATCTCAAAATAAAGAAATACATAAAACAAAACCAAAAAAAAAAAAAAAGAGACATGCTAACAAAAAAAACCAACGTAGTTAAAGTAGCTATATATATATATATGTATATGTATATGTATACATAGATGCATACATAATAAAAATTTACATAAAAATACACACAAAAAAATGTAGACAAAATAAATAACAATAAAAAAAAGCGCTGCTTAAATTAAACAACTCTTTAAATATTGTTTTTCTGTTTAATTGAAATGAAACTCATAGAAAAATGTTTATAAAAAATCAAAAGGAATCAAGTTTACTTTAACTCACATTTCTAGGTGAATAGAAATAATCGAATTTACTAACTTCTAATAATTTCTACAAAATCAAGAAAAAGCCTCTGTCAACTTAAATCTTTGAATCATAAAATTCCTTCTTAAAAATGAAGTATAAAATAACTATTCAGTTTTATTTAAATTTTTGACAAGGAATGACCATTTGGTCATTTACCAAAGACAAATAATAAACCAAAAATAACGTGATGGTCCGGTCGGCTAATAAGCTAATGCATGTTTAAGATCTTTCACAAAGAGAATATTTACCTGACATTAGCTCTAATTGCTCTGAATCCCAATCGTGATTTCTTCTATGCATTATAAACCGTTTAATATTATATATCTTTGTGTAAGGTCTCTTTTCTCAACGTTAAATCAAAAAAGGCAAAAAAAAAATGCAGGAAGAAAGAAAAATGCTTACACAAAATTCATTCGAGCGTTAAGTGCCTGGCACCAAAAAAAAAATGAAAAAAAAGAAAAAAAAAAGGAAAAAAACGTACGAGAATTCTGAGAAAATTATATATGCACATTACAACGCAGATTTGCCACTTGACACAGACCAAAACCAAGAGCCAAGTGCCACGAGAAGGCTGCAGAAGACAGACCGAACAGAAGAATGAGTGGAAAAGAGGGAAACCTGTTTCTACATCTCACACAACTCTATAAATAATTCAGGAAAAGTGAGAGAACAAAAACAAGAAGTGAGACAACAAGCAAGGGAATTTTCAGTTATTTTTTTTTTTTTTTTTATATATAAGGCCAAAATGCTCAATGACATGGCAGAAAACCAATACAAAAAAAAGTATTTACATATATGTATGTATATAACATAGCATAATGAGAGATAACTAAGAAAATAAATTCCCATATGAGTTGTTAACATATTAGGAAGATTTCACTTAAGTAGTAGGCAGGCCGTTGGAATAGTTGATAAGATGATATATGTAGGTATGTATAAGAACCAAGCTCTTTTAGAGCCAACACGTTAATGATCCAACAGAAATTGTTGCGCCAGCTGGGACGATTGCATATTTAATGTTAGCCCAAAAAAGTAGGCAACTCATTTTCAGCGAGGCAGCTAGCATAGAAATGTGTGTGTGTGTGTGTGTGTGGAAGTGCGTGTGTTCAAATTGGTCATGAAACCTTTGCTGAGCAAAAAAAAAATGGCATAGAGAGAAAGGGCGATTGTGAGAAAGAGATTAAAAACAATTCCGCAAAGTCATCGCAACAAAACAAAGTATCCTTTTTTTTTCCTTGTAATACGAAAACTATACCAAATGAATTTCGTTTTTTTTTTCGAACCCTTTTTTATGGGTTCGGCTTGTTTGTATTTTTCTTATCTCTTCATAATATAGTTAACCCATAATGGTGCTTTAAATATTTATTCAAATGTATTTTTTATTTAGCATCGTTTTCGTTTCGAACTTTCGGAAAGTCTAAATATCGATAAATTAAGAATCTTAAGATCATAATCTGGTTAATTAAGATAATATTTATCAATTAAGTTGCCTAAATGAGCATTACTTTGATTGAGAGATTCTTAAATGAAAAATTTAACAAAAGAGTCTCAGGATCTCACAAAATTTTTGCTTTATCGAAAAACTTTTTAATCCGATATCAACAATTTATTAGAATTTAATTCAGCAAATATATTATTAACAGAGGGAAAATCATAATCACATTCGTTATCATTATATTTCATTATATTGTAATACAAAATATATTGATGCATTGATTGAGTTATAATTGATTTTCATATAAAACATATTGAATTAAATTATTCCTTTGAATCGATCTGCAAATATTAATTAATATGGTTTAAGGGTTTTTATTTGTTGATTGATTTTTTAAGAGTCTTTTTCTGTTTTTCTGTTTTTTTTTTTTTTTTTTTGTAATTCACTCAAAGGCTAAAAGGAAAATCTTTGAACCGATTAACTTTACCGGGAACCCTGCATAAAGCTTTAAGGGTTCTGCAACAGAAAGAAAATCCCTATACAACATAGCACACACGTATATCAACACATACACCAAACAACAATAGCATATACACACACACATATATATATATATGTGTACACACATACATATGCAAAGAGCAAATCCTTTCGACTCATACATGTCTTTACATACATACATTTATTATTTTCATTTTTATATTATATTGTTGTTTTTGTTGTTGCTGCTATTGTTGCTGTTGTTGTTGTTGTTGTTTTTGTTATTCACCATGTTGCGTTGTTGCTTATTTAATAATTCACACTTGCAGTGCTTTGGCTTTGAACCCGGCAGGCGGCAGCTGCTGTTTCTGTTTCTGTTGCTGCTGTTGTTGCCATTCTTTGTGAGTGGAAGTTACTCACATATGCCGTGTGTTTATGTTTGATTATAACGTTTATGACGATTACTCATACCCTTCTTTTACTACCCTTCCCCTAATTTTCGTACCCATACTGGTTTTTTATATATCTACAAGTATGTACGTATATATATGTATATATTGTTGACAATGATGATGAGGCGACACTCAAGTCAAAAAATTTTACTAATTAAGTGTTAAATCATGCCGAAAATATGCCCACTCAGATGCTTAGCTAAGAACGGGGTGTAACTTCTGGTTGGTTGAGCCATTCATTCATACACATACACACACACACATGGTACACATACACAGAGAAGCATACACGTACGGCACATTTTATGCGCCCAAATGAACTCACATTCATTTTCACATATTCATTTAATGCTTTTACATACGATGTGCTGTCTCATGTCTTGTGTAAAATGATTCCTCATGCTTTGTATATGAATGAGCAAAATTGGCAACAAAAATGTAAGACAATTTTCCAAATTACTTTTCAAAAAATATGCGTAAGAAAATAAGAACAACAATAACAATAAAATACCCAAACCAATCATACACAAACAATAAAAGATGAAAGATGAATGAATGAATGAATACATACACTTAAATATTTTTTTTTTTTTTTGTGTAGAAGTATTCAATTTGTACAAAACAAAAGCTCATTAAATCAAATTTGCTACAATATACAAAACAAAAATAAAATAAAGAAAACAACAAAAAAAAAACATATTTCAAAAAATTTCTCATGGAATTGTGCATAAGAGATTGAAAATAGTTTAAATCGCATATATATATGGTAATAATTGGCTCACTGTTTCCATTCACATAGTCAAAGGAAAACATTTGGGCTCTCTCTTTTCCTCTCTATATGATTTGAAAATAATTTTATTATTTATAATATTCAATTCCCTAAAAATATTCATGTTCACAATTCATTCATAGATTTCAAGATCGAAGGGAAGAATATATGTTCATACATATATCTCGGATAGAACGATAATAATAATTATTTAATAAGTTTTTGGGATCAACTATGGAAAGATAGGACAGAAAATTTAAGTGTTCAAATATAGTAATTTAAAGTTAATTACATCATTTTTATATAATCGTTTTTAAAAGCGGCATAAAAAACTGCATTTAGAATAGAAACAAAACTGATGTTGTAATTCGTTTAAGATACAATTTCATTTAGTCATCTGTTTCTGTAGAGCAAAAATTGTTTTGTATTATTTACTTTCAAAAAAAAATTTGTTTGATTTTAGCAAGTTTAAGAATATGGGAAATAGGCTTAAAATGTAATTTTTATTTGTTTTTCTTTTCATCTCTCATTTACTTGCTTTATTTCCCTCCATTTGCATTTATCTCACTCTCTGCCTCTGTTTTGTCTGTGATTTCCCTTTCTATCAGATTGTAAAGTAATTAAATGTAAAAATACCAAACAGCTTTGTGTGCGAAAACGGAAATGAAAAACATCTAACGGAAATGCCCAAGCCATCACATCAAATGAAATGCAAGCAGTAAATGTGCATTAAGCACATCCTTGTCTCTGTATATCTCTTTCTCTTTCCCTATTTCATTTTTTTTGTTTTTGTTTTTGTTTTTGTTTTTTGTTTCTCCTTGCTCTATCTTGCTTACTCTCACAGTTATAACACTTTCCATGAAACCAGTAAAACGGAAGAAAGAGAAAACGAAATGCAACAAGATTTCTTTCGCTAATTAGAGCCAGAATTTGCATTTTCCTTAACAGAAACAAGTGGCTAACTTTGTCTGCATATCTAAGTATGTAAATATGTATGCATGAACATATATAGACCAATGTTTGTTGGATTTATTTGACTTAAATATTGCTTATTTATAATACAAAAATTTACCATATATATATTTTCCTCATATTTCAACTCGCAATTCCACTTTGACATTGGTTCTTCTATCAAAACGACAGCTTTTAATGCCCTTTTTCTCTTCTTTTTTTTTTAGCATAAATACATACACCACATACATACCTATACACATGCAAGCAAACATATACATCTGTATGTATGTATATATATATATATACGTATATATAAAATAAATAATTTCATTTGACTTGCAAATGTTGTATGTGCTAGTCGGAGAAGTCTCCGTCGTTGGCTAAGGTTTTGGCTCTTACATTTCTGTTAACCACCTTCTCATACATATCACAATCATTAACTTCATTATCATCACAATTGTGATGATTATCATTATCCAGCTGAGCCTTGGCTACAATGTCGTTGTCATAACATGGAGACAGAAAAACAAAGCAAACAACAGTGCAAACAAAATGGTAGCACACACACAAAGAAAGGAGAGAGAGAGAGAGAGAGAGAGAGTGCCTACCAGCAAATATGAAGGAATAAAAAGAAAAAGTCTGAATCATTTTGCTTACAACGAAGTTTCTATATACTTATATATTTCAAATTAATTTATCGAGGTCGAGATTCAACTTTTATTATTAAACGATCGACGAAAAATTTTGTTATAGCATAAAAACTAAGATTCTGAAGCCGAAAAAAACGATCTGCATACATGAGACTTTTTATGTCTAAGAAAAAATCTTTGACTTGATCTTGCAATATATTAAGTTGAACAAAGTGTGTGTTTTATTATTATTATTTTATTGATCTTGTCTATTGAAGAACTTTGTTATTTTACTTATTTAAAACGTACTAAAACTTCTATTAAGAAATCTTCTAAGAAATATGGCTAGACTAACAAAAGCAGCATTAACATTATAATATATATTATCATGATTAAGTACAAAAATTTAATACAATTTTATAAGGTGATTAAATGTTCCTTTATTCAAGGCATGAAGTGATCGTTTTACACTGTTTGTCGAAAAGAAAATTTACCACATATACCAAAAGAATTGAAAACAAAGTTAATACTAATAAATTATTTAAGAAAGACAAACTTTTTGACAACTTGTATTAGAATGAAAATTCTAAATCTGGATATGAACTTTTTGCAATTGCAAAAGTGAAACTAATGTACATAAACCAACAAATTGTTTAAACAAAAAGTGATGATATTATGATTGCCTTGGCTTTTGTTTTGCTCTTTGTGGTTATTACTGTTGGTTGAAACCATATTCCGATTCCCCCTGAGGATGCCAACCACAAGCTTTTAATGCATTTTCAATACATATTCATTAAAAATTAATTAACGCTACCAACTTCTCGCTCTGTTTAATGTCGTTTTAATTTGATATTTACAGCCTCCGGTGGGGTGGATCAAATATTCTCAATGATGAGAGAGAGAGACAGAGGGAGAGAGAGAGGAGTTAGTATAGGCGTTGCCTACCAAGCAACAAACGTAACTGTTTGCATTTAATACATTTTTAATACAATTAACATACACATACATGCACACGCACACACATACTCACACAAGATATTGCTATTGGTAAAAAAAGACAGACGAAAAAATGCGCAACAAGCCGCATACTTTTAATTAGTTACCCACAATTTTGTCAGCAATATTTCTTTCTTTTTTTTGTTTTTTCATTGTTTCTTTTATTAATTATTATGATGATAATAATAATAATAATGCTGATGCAGAGCAAAAAACTACAAGTCAATAAACCAGGAAAATTGACTTCCAGGTAATATTAAAATTGCATCTGGTAGCTTGGATATAAAAAAAATGCAAGTGAATACATATAGAGGAGAGATCAACTCAAGAGCGAAATATCTATCATATATACATCGATTAACTACTCTTTGGAATCAAAAATCAATATCTTAAATTTAATTATGTATATATTATATACATTTATATTCTATATATACATATTATTTATATTTATATTATTTATATAGATAATCTTTATACATTTATAGTCTTATTGAGTTTTGGCATTTATATAAGTATGTATTCTTGAAATTTATCCGTTTGGCAAGGGTATCAAAATGACAATCAAATAAAAAACCTATTTTATACAAATGCCACCTGACAACCCTAAAAATAATGCATATGCATATAAAAGAGTAGCAACCGCAAGAGCATGTTCACAGCACTTTCATGCAATTTTACAGTTGCTTCTGTTGTTGTTGGTGTGGCGTCTGTCGTTGTTGTTGCTGTTGTTGCTGTTGCTTTTGCCGTTGTCAAGCAAGTTCATTCAAGTTGTCGCCATTGCTCAACATTCGTCAGCGTCAACTTAACGCCTTTTTTTTCCTACTGCCGCCACCCACTGTTGCCATCAGCTCATCCTTATCCTTGTCATATTTGTGACTCAAGTGCAGCACTTTGTTATTTTTAGCGTTGAATTCTTCTTCTCCTTATCCTAACCCATAGCCATATCCTTACCCTTCATCATCTCCTTGTCCTTCTATATAGCCCATTTTACGCCATCTCTATCTGTATATCTAGCTCTTCGTTCTTCGTTTTCTACGCACTCTGTTTATTGCCAACGCGGGTAAAATTGATGATGCAAATATTTGTTACAACCATTGGAATACTCAACAGAGAGTTGAACAAAGCGAAACTTAAATCCACCCCCCCCCCCCGTGCATTTTCCCGCATTTACCCATCCCTTAATCACTGCCACTCATATATATAGAACGCCTCTAACTGATTGCGTTCACCATTTCCAGTAACTGCACTTTGTCTGTTTGCCTTTTTGCAGTTGTGATTAACAAGTTAGCTGCTAGCTTTTGAATTCCATCGTCAATGCTGTCTGAGACATTCAATAGTAACGAGTAGCGAGTAATGCGTCTGTCTAGTCACAGCGAGAACAATAGCAAGCAAATGTCTGTTCGTTTTGTTTGCTTCTCGTTTGTTTTCTAATCAATTCCCTTTGAATAATGAATAATTGAAGTGAAGAAATATGAACTGAATATAATATATGATAAAAAAAATTATATTTTAATAGTAGGTACATAATTAAAAGTAAATGAAAAACTTTTTAAGAATTATTTAAATTTAACTTGTTACACTTGTTGCAATTCATCCTATCTAAAGAGATATCAATACAGATCTCAAAGATTATATATTGCAGCATTATTTTGCTGGGTAAGTTGATCAAATTTTGAACGTAATTGAAGAAAATGTTTTTATATATGCTATAAACATTTTGATGTAATTTGTTTTGCCTTTTTTAATTATACTTGATCCCATTTATAAACATTCTACAACCAATTTGAAAATTTTGAAATTTCCATTTCTTTTGCGATTTGTTTCTCTGATTATTGCACGAATAACAATTAAACATAAGACGTCACGTGTGTGCCTACACACACACTCTCTCTCTCTCTCACACACACACACACACACCTACACGTAGATATATATATATAAATAAAAGAAACACATTGTATTTTTGGGGCCTTTAAATCAATTTTTACCCAATTCTCATCATCATTATACTTCTCGTTTGCTTCATCATCAGCGTCATTGGCATTCAAGCATCCATCCATCCATCATTCATCTCTAGCCACAATCTAAGAGATCTGTCTGCATTGTTTTGCCTAAAAATAAAGCACAATGTGCGATCTTTTTGTGTTTATCCGTAAGGAACAAAACACAGGAACAACAATATTAACAACAAATAACGCATTTAAAAGTTTGAAAACCGAAAGTGGGATACCCTTTAGGATATATTGATATTTAATATATGTAGTTTTCTACATAATGCTTAGATCTTGATCAATATGCAATTTCTTTTGTACAATATTATTCATTTTATTTGAATCTACTTATATTTTTCGTATTTCGTATAGACCCTTCCTTATATAATATGTATTACAGGGTATATAATTGTGGTTTTCCATTCATTCTCTCAATCACGTCATAATTTAAACACCTGGCGCCCCTTTTTTTTCGTGTGACCATTTCATATTGCTTTTACTTATTTTTAACAAATATTTTGTACATTTGACTTATTAATTTTGATCTTTTTGCTATTTATAGTCTTGTTTGTTTTTACCTATTCATATTTACACATATATATATATATATATATATATACGTATATACGCAAAAATCAATCTATCGTTTTGTACTATATTTGTCATTAAATCATTTGGTTAGTGCCCAAAACATATTGAGCTTGTAAATACGTCTCAAATTGAATATCGAATCTTGGCCAAAATCTAAACCAAATATGTACACAGACATTTGCACACAAACACCCAAACACATGCTAATGCTAATTTGAATGCCAATTCATGTGTGTTTATATGGATATTTTGGCAAATTGCACAAATGTAAGGCATCATTAAAACAATTTAACTATATTTACATAAATCTAGTATACACTGCCAAGTGAATGGGGGAGACCGAGGGGGGGTCTATAGAAAATGTTTTCGAAATCAGTTTTATTATTGGGTTTGACACTTAAAAATTTACAAATATATATAAACTTCAATCTTAATATTCTTATTCAAAATTTGATGAGGTAAATGCATAATGCGATATCAAACTAAATTTCACACTTCTACTAAAAGAATAAACCAGAAAAAGATTGGGGAAGACTAATAACATTTCCTTTTTAAATTTAACTTTAATTGTTAATATTCAATTGATAACAAGTCCAAGAAAAATAGAAAATTCTCAAATAAAGTCCTAATGAAAAACAAGAACAGAAATATTGTGAAAAATCCAAAGTAACGGCAATTATTTCGAAGAGATAACTGTGGAAAGTCTTAAACATAAATCAAATGTTGAGAGAACTTTTTTATTGCACAAATTTTGGTATATTCATAATATGTTTTTCGGAATAGCTATTTGTATCTATAAATTTTCATTTATTCTTCAAGCACTCGTATTTATCAATTTGCATAACTTTTAGTATGTGTCTTTATGTGTGTGTGTGTGTGTGTGTATGTGGGTATGTGTCTGTTTCTTCTTCTTATTTGTATATCTCTTATTTAATGCATGTGTCTGTATGTGTTTTTGTCTCTCTGTCCATGTATGTGCAACATGTCGTATGAGTAATTTATTAGACCAAGCGGTCATTGAACGTTGATATTAATGTGTATGCTAATAATGATGATGATAATGATGATGATGATGATAATGGCGCGTCCCCAAATGTTACAAGCATTAAAATAAAAAGCACATTTGTCATTATTCTTGTGACTGTTGCTCTTGCCTCTTTCTGTTTATTTATTTATTTTATTTTATTTTTTTTTTTTGGCATTGACATTTCTTTTACTGTTTGTTTTCCTTTACTTTTCATGTTTTTTGTGGTCCTTTTTTTGTTTGTTTCGGTTCTCTTTTTCTTTTTTTTTTTTTTTTTTTTTTTGTTCTTCTTGTTGAAAACGCATGACCCCCGGGTCGGTTAACTATTTAAGAAACAACAAAGTTTTTTTGGTGTCATTTATTGAACCCGTTGTTCTTCTGCTGCTGTGCTTGTCTATGCGTGTGTGTTGTTCTTTTTTTTTTTTTTTTGCTTTTTTTGTTTTGCTTTTTGTCGTCTTGTAGCCTCTCGGGCATTTTTACTCGGTTTTGGTTACTTTACTCCTGTGTCTAGATAAATTGTATTTGGGGTTTTTTTTTTTTTTTTTTTTTTTTTTTGTTGTTTTACTTTTGTTTCTTGTTCGTTATAATGGAATTTCTTCAACAAACAAAAATAAAAATTGCCATCAAATGTGTGAGATTGTTTATAAATCTCGATGGATTTCAATCAAGAGAAACTAAGTAACAATTTACAACTCATTCACAAGTTTTTCATTGAAATTTTCAAGTTAGTTAAGTGTTCAAAGTACTTTAATTCAATGTAGAGTTAGTCAAATGAGCTTATCACTTTCAATATAAATATATTTTTAGCTCAATTAAATTATTTTGCTTTTATCAACAACTTCACTTTTAACATAATGAATTAAAAATGCAAAAAAAAAAAAAACAAATCGAGTTGCATTTATAATGACTTCCTTTTCTTTTTTTTTTTTTTTTTTTTTTTTTTAATTATCATATTGAATACGTAATTTAATTCAATTAATTTGATTATTCATATTCAATGTTACAAGATATTGTCTTAAAACTTCTTGGCATCGTACGGTTGCTTTTCCACTTTTCTTTACATTTTGACAAAAAGTTTTACAAACTGATGCGCCTGGCTAAGCTAAGAGAAACGAATGAGGCCACTTAAACTTTTGCACTTGTCTCTCAGTCTAAGTCTCGCCCTCTCTTTCTCTCTATTTCAGTATAAATCTCGCTCTCTCTTTTTTTCTCTGTCTCTGTCTATCTCTCTGTCTGACTGTTCTCCTTGTTGTATAAAATTTTCAAGTTGCAGTTGCCAAGGACAGTTGGAAAATTGAATTCAACTTTGGCTGCTGACTGCTTTTAGCAGTTGAAAGATGAGAATTCTGTTTCATAAATCTTTGGACAGGTCTTGCGTTTTTTTTTTTTTTTTTTTTTTGATTATTATTATTATTTTATTTTCTACCCTACACAAAATGGATAAATGGGGACAATTGCTGTGAAAGTGTTTGAGCGTTAAGTTAAGCATTTGTTTTTGTTTTTGTTTTTGTTTGACATATTATCCCGATTACTAATGTGTTAAAACATATTAAATTATTTAATTAAAAATATATATTTAACATTTGAAAAAATGGTTACATTTATTGGTGAAGAGTATGCACAAGTCGGTATTTGTTTTTAGCATATATATATATATGTATGTATATCTGTATGTCGATATAAAAGCCCAACATCTCATTCACACTTGAATTTTGAGTTACTCCTTTGCTGCCAAAACCCATCACAAATTTGTTTCCTTTGCCTCGACTAATATAAAAATATATATGTATATATATATTTTGTTGCCATCCGTTTTTGGCCATCTATCAGAGAGACAGCTGTGACTGCTTTTATCGGTCTAGTTGGCCGAATAGCAGAAGGGCCACCAAGTTGGAGGGGAAATGGTAGGGAAGTTGCTACCTAAAGCGAAAAAGATTTACGAGACATTGAACTCGGCTGGCGAAATGCGTTACAATGATTTTGGTTTCTGATTTTCTTTGGTTCATTTTATTACGCTTTTTCTTTTGATGGTCATAAATAAGGATATTTGTATATGTACTTGTGTTTATATAAACATATATATATATATAAGTATATACCAGAAATACTCTTGGTATTTTATATACAAATACACACACACACACACACACACATAAAAATATTAAATAAATAAATGCTGTAATAAAGTGATTGAGCAATATCACAAAATTGGCATAAAATATAAAGCAATCCCTTTATGTATCATTTATAAGAAAAATATCAGACTATGGAAATCGGCATTTTTTTTTTGCATTTTTATGCCATTTACAATTAAATACTCTAGAAAAAAATGTTATATATCTTACGTAGAAGTGCTAAATAAATTCTTTTAATTATTAGACAAGTTTACCTATATAGATAATGTAAAACAATTGATATACAATTATCGCATGGAGATCTCCAGCTTATCAATATAATTTTCAAATTCATAATCATATCTAGAAACAAGTGATATAGTATAAGTTGAATAATAATTTAAAATAATTAACAAATTTTTAACAAAAATATCAAATTTTTATAAAACTTCTTGTTTTAGTTCAATTTTCACTTAATCCCAAGCTATTATCTATTTATGCTGTGGATTATACAAAAAAATGCAGAATTTTGAGAAATATATGTGTATACATATATATATACATACACATATGTATATCCATGTTTAGATATAACTTTATCTAAAATATGTTTCAGATCTTTTCCAATAACATTGTTATTGACTTGATATATCATCTCAGTTCACATCATTCCATTTACATTATTTTTCTTTTCACTTTTCTCCTTCTCTTTTTTTTTCCTGTCTTTCGTATTGTTGTTTATTTTTTGGTATTTATGTTGTAGTCTTTTTAAGCAGTTTATATGCAAATTTTATGTGCTGTCAAACGTGGCAGGAACGAAAAGGAAGAAACGAAAGGCGTAAATGAAAATAAGAAGATTTCTGTAGAAGGCATAAAACAGATAGCAACCAAAGTACCTTGAACTGGACGTCCTTAACACTTTTACTTCAATTATTCATACGTACGACAGAGCCAGAAACAGAGATAGAGAAAGAAAACCTAGAGAATAGAAAAGGTCAAGTGTATCTCCTTCTCACTTACTCCCTATCAACGACTCTGAGTCGGAGTGTGTGTGTGTGTGTGTGTGTGTGTGTGTGTGCGTATGTCCATGCAATTAAGACCCCATTGTACGATGACAACGACACATGTGCATATAAATTGCTTTGATGAAAATATGCAAAAATATTTTTGACCATCGACTCTCTGACTCTCTCAGTGTCCAAACCGAACACAAACAACAGGCAAAAAAAACATGAAAATACAAAAAAAAAAAAGAAAAGGTATAAGCAAAGGGCCGGCTTAATTTGTTTATCGTATCGATACTTCTATACCCTTAAATGACAAACAACCGATCACTATAATATAGCCAATCCTCTCTATATACAAAATAATTAAATCCATACAAAATCGTCGAAAAGACTACATTCTTTTTCGATTTCACTCAAATCGGTTTAATCTTTTGACCAAAATCAATATACCCTTTTGTGAGTTAAACAGAAACGAAAACAGATGCTAACCTGGCCCTTACCATTCACTTTGAGCAACATGTCTAAAGCCATTCATCATTCATTTTGGATTATCATATGTATATGCTATAACTGACGCTCAGATGTCGAATGAAAATAAGAAAACAAGAAAAATAATCTTTAAACAGAATTCTCTACAACAAAGTAACGTAATTATTTTTTCAATGCATTATTTGATTAACTTAGTTACAGTAATTAAACAGTTATTCAATTTGGAGGTATCTCAAATAAGTCAATAGATTTTCAATTAATACAAAGTCTATCATTAAATTGAATGAAGTTAATGTCCAAGATAGTAAATAGAAGGATATACTTATAAGAACGAAATCTACATATATTCAATCTATATAGATTTATTCGATTCTTTATAATTTCAATAATATACACAAATGAACTTAAGTGAATTAAAATTTCTTTGTTCGTTCTTTTAGTCTGTCAATAATTAAACACAATTATTTTAAACTTTTTTTTCCTTTTTGAACTGTGGTCTAAGAAGTTCTTTACAATTCTCTTGATTATGATTAATTAAACTTAATTTAAAGTATTTTTGAATAATTAAGAAATAAAAATTTACCAAGATGTTTACGTTGCGACAATTACGATTTTTTTTTTTTTTAATTATTGCAAATGTTTTATGCTAAAAGTACACTTAACGTATTATAAAGCAAGCTATTAACTCTAATATACTTATAACTCTTTTTTTTTCTCTTTCTGTTGGTGAATTAAATAATTTTTGTTTTTATATCTGAAGTATAGCGGCGTTTAATGGTTTTAATTGCCGATTTATTCAAGTCGAAAATATTAGAATAGTTGTAACAGCTTCTGTTTTTGGTGCTTGTGCTGGTTTCCTTTTATAATGGTTAATATATTAATGAAGTAAGCCACGCGAACGTTTACCATTTGCCCCCAAGTGACTCATTTACCGATTTCTTATTTTCATTGTGGGTGCTGACAAGAAAACCAACAAGAAAACCAGGCCAACAACAACCAGCAACTACAACATTTAAGTGGCTTGTTTAGTTATCGTTTGCTTTATGCCTGGCTTTATGTTTACTAAATAAATGCTCCAATTTCGCTTGCGCCTTTGCCCCTTTCCTCTCCCCCTAGGTGAGCAAAAAAAAGGTAAGCTTAAATCGATTAACGATACACGAATCAGTCAATCAATTTTCGTTTTTCGATTCTCATCTTTATATATATGTATATATATATTTTTTTTTTGGGTCAATCGTTTGCCATGACAAATGGAGAAAATTGCAGTTCAGATTTCTTGTTTTCTATTTTTCTTCCTTTTTTTTTTTGTTGTCAAACACAATTCGAATGGCCTCACTTCTATCATTGAATATCTTTTCCTCATAAATTTTCTTTCTCCATCTTTTTATACCCTTGCAGAGGGTATATTAATTTTGGTCAGAAGTTTGCAACGCACAGAAGGAAGCATCTCCGACTATATAAAGTATATATATTCTTGATCAGCATGAATAGCCGAGTCGATATGACCATGTCCGTCTGTCCGTCTGTCCGTCTGTCTGGATCAACAGCTTCTCCTCCGAGACCATAAGAGCTACAGAGCTGAAATTTTCAGCATAGGCTCCTTTTTGCTGCAGGCATTGTATATCTCGGAATCATCCCGATCGGACGACTATATCATATAGCTCCCATAGGAACGATCGGTCATAAATAAGGATTATCCTCAATAACTGTTGTTTTTCAACCGAATGCCACAAAATTTGATATTTATGAGTTTAATATGCTTCTTGATACTTCAACTAAGTTTGATCTGAATCGGACGACTGTATCATATAGCTCCAATAGGAACGATCGGTCATGAATAAGGATTATCCTCAATATCTCTGTTGTTTTTCAACCGAATGCCACGAAATTTGACATTTGTGAGTTTAATATGCTTCTTGATACTTCAACTAAGTTTGATCTGAATCGGACGACTATATCATATAGCTCCCATAGGAACGATCGGTCATGAATAAGGTTTATCCTCAATATCTCTGTTGTTTTTCAACCGAATGCCACGAAATTTGATATTTGTGAGTTTAATTTAACTTCTTAATACTTCAATTAAGTTTTATCAGAATCGGTTGGCTATATCATATAGCTGCTATAGGAACAATCGGTACCAAAAAAAATTTTGTATGAAAAATTTTTTTCCTCAAGCTCAAAATTTTGAATTTGTAAATTTGGTATGTTTAATTTACAATAATGCTTCTGGTGAATTATACAGAGAAAATCTGCAAGGGTATGCGAACTTCGGCACGGCCGAAGTTAGTCCATCTTTCTAGTTTTTCTCTCTCTCTCTCTCGCCCTCTGCCTCTGTCTCTGTCTCTCTCTATCTTTCACTCTCTCTCTCTCAGTGTATATGTCTATTTCTGCCTATTTGCATTTATCATTGGCAGACAGAAATAATAACAACAACAACAACAAGCAAAGTGACAACACTTTTGCATGCAAATATATCAGACGTCACCCTCATGTTGGCAGTTAAACACATGGGCCCACCCATTCCATGACCAAGAACCATATCCTTACATCTTCACATCGTGATGGCGCCCCCTTCTTAGTTTATTTTTTTTTTTATTTTTATTTTTCATACATATTTCTTGGTGATGCTTTACCTGTTTCTTGTTGGGCATTACAGTGGTTCGAGACAATATAAAATATTCACATCCAATTTAACTAGATTGAGCAACAAAACCGTTTATTTCTATAATTACGATTTTTCATAACGGGGTTTCTAACCAAAGTAATTGAGTTTTTCTTCTTCTTATCGGTATTTTGATTTTTATATTACATACGCTGCATATCAAAGGGAAACCTTTTATTTATTGAATGTAGAGTATAATATATATAATTTTATGAATCTATATATAAACTTTAACGGCCTTTATAGTTTAGCAGTATGTAATTCGTTCAGTTCGTGGCATTTTCTATTAAAGACTTGCACCACAAAAACGTGTGTGAAAAGGTAAAAAAAATAATTAATCTTAAACTAATATTTATTTAAATAATTGTAATTCCCAGCAATGTTGAACTATATAATATTTCGGTTAGCTAACATAATTGTAATATGTATATGTATGTTATATTTTCTATGCCTTTGTCCCACTGTAATTGTCACATAAAGCGCACAAGTGCCAAATTGCTTAGGCAAACTACGTTAGTTATTACAGAATAGACAGCGGTGAACGGATAGAAAGAAGAAGAAGGAGAGGGACGAAGGGTGACAGATGGGTGGTGGTGATAGTAGAGGGCTAACAGTATGGTTGCTACGTAAAGGAACTTTGGTTACTTTGAGCCTCCTGTTCCTTAGCTCACTTTGGTTTCGGTATATGTTGCTATGACCTGTTAAAGGCCCATAACTGGGTTGCCAACGTTCATTCCCCCCCTCTTCTTTTTACCCTGGCGGTTTTTTTTTTTCCATCGGCAAATGTCGCTTCTTTCTTCCATCATCATCCTTGTTTTGTCGTTGCTGGTTGGCACTTTAATGTTGCCGCATATCCATACATATCTTTACACATATAAACATTCGTTACGATATATATATATATATATATATATATGTATATGTTTCATTGGGCATAAATAGCTGCATAAAATGAAGGGAATTGGTTTGGTATTCTCTACCTACAATATCAACAACAAACTGTCAGACGAACAGTATTGCCCCAAATTGCAAAAAAAAAAAAAAAAAAAAAAAAAACCCGAAAAACAAAAAAAAATCGTGACGTGTCTATGCTGATATGTGTGGGTAGCAGTAGTATGTGTGTGTTTGTGTGTGTACGTCTATGGGTACATAAACAAATCCACCTATTGGTCTTATATATGAACAGGCGAGGTGGATAGAAAAACGGACCACACTGATAGACAGCCTAAAAGCAGGCAACGGCTTGCTGTTAACCCCGCATATAGCCAATCACTTAACTTGGCCAAAACGAAAACAAAATACCTACAAAAGAAAAACGAAAAGGGTAAAAGCGAAAAAAAGAAAACCAAAATCTATATAGGGGCCAGCAGTATGTATAACACTTGACATGGCTAGAAGATCAACTGAGGTCCAAAAAGAAAAATAAACAAAAACAAAAACCCAAAAACCCAAAACCAAAAACAAAGTTGAGCAAATGTAAATGGATTTCGGCTAAGTTCAATTTACTTTTCATTTTATGCTAAACAACAAAAATAGTCGAAAAAATACCAAGAAAAATTTCTTCTTTTAATATTTTAGTGTTTTCATCCTTTAAAAATTCTAGTATATCGAGTTAAATGTTCAATAAATTATTATAATTGTCAGAATTGAAATATAATTTTTCTATTGATCAATTATCCCTCGTTTCAATTACATTACTGACCACTTTGTCCCCATAACAATAAACCAAACAAAAGCTTATTTATTACACAAAAAACAAAACGAAAAACCAAAACAAAAACTAAATGCAGAAATTTCTATAGAATTTCGGCACTATAGCCCATGATGATTATAGATTTCAGAGTCATTTTGATTGATGGCCAGATAGTAGAAGCGAGAAAAAGTAAGAGGGTTCTGGGGGAAATGACGGTAAATGGGTTATGTGGAAAACAATTTCAGTGGGGTGGGGGGTGGTGGAGGGGTGTAGGAACGATGGACTAATATGAGGAGAAATGATAACAGTGCAATGCAATGTTATCGGAACAACATTGTTTTCCACTTAAAATGCCATCAGGCATTATGAAAGGCTCGTTCTCTTTTTCACTGCCACTCTCTCTATCTCTCTCTCACTCACTCACTTTCTCTCTCTCTCTCTCTCTCTCTCTTTCTCTCTCTTGGTATTCATTTTTTTTAGTATAATTCTCTAGGCATAAACAAACAATCACAAAACAGAAAAAATAAAAACACAGATAGAACAATAATAAAAAATGTTTTATCACACAATTTGTTTGGATGATTGATGAAATGAAAACAATTGAAATATGGTCAAACTCTGCTTTCATTTTTTGGTTAATTTTCAATTTCTATTAATTGAATTGTATAAAATAAAAAGAGGAAAAATGAAGAAAGAAATAACAGGCAAGTTGTGCGCACACACGCACACACACACACACTCACACAATTTGCAATCAAAATGTGGTGCATATGTTTTGAACCTCTTGCCCTCTGCACACAATCCATATCAGTTATATATATATATACACACGCACACACATCCCGCCAAGAACCCTGAGGATTGGGAGGTTCGGGCGTTGGGTTCCGTTTGCTACCTTGGGGGCGGGACGATGCGCCAACAAAATGCGAAAATTTTTATGTATTTTCCTTTTATTGGATTCGGCATGCTAACGTTTCGAAAAATAGGAAGCAAAAACACACACACACACACACACACACACACGCATGCACACAAAGCAGAAAATTGAATATTTTAGATGGAGGAAAAACAAAGGAAATGTAAAAGAACAAAAATAAAAAAAAATGAAAGAAATCGTGAAAACTGTTTCTAAGGCATTGATTTTAATAGATACAATGATAATTTGTAACCATCCAATTTACTAGAATGTATTATTTGTTTATTCTTTCACAATAATCTCGACACTCGGCAATGGAAATTCTATTGTTTCTGTTGATTTTTGCAATTTCCCAATTGTTTAGTTGCCTATTGTGATTTTTGATTTACTCATCTGATTCTTTATCGTATGTACGTACTATTTGGCATTTAGTCATGTATGTATTAGTGATTGATTTATGCTATTCATCACTTTGTACCACGAATGCAATGCTGTTGCATTGGTTTTCCACTATTTATCACTCGTTCGTTTTGCTATCGCCTTATGCGAGAGCTGTTCTTAATAATTCTCGGTTTTCGTTTTATTGATAGCTCGTTTATTTTCTGGTTCTTCTCACAATCAATCATTTGTATTATTATTTGCTATACTAGTTTTTGATTAATTGCAACAACTCACTACAATTTCATATATATATATGTAAGTACTGAAAACTATCTGCTACTAACTCGCACTATTCATGACTCGTTGTTAGTTAATAGTTCTCGCTGCTATTTACTTTGACAGCACTCGTTATTTTTGTTTTATACTTTTTTGTGCTAAACATTCTTGTTAATCATTATTTATTGGAAATAAAAATAGTTTCTTTTAAAATTTTCAGACTGTATTTTAATATATAAATTTTTCCTATTTATGTGCTAACTAAAGAACGCCAATAATATTGTTACTCTTTAGGGGATTCAACTACAGATCTAACCATCTGCTCATTTGGTACCCTTTACGCATTTAAGCCATTAAGACCACATGTTCATAATAATTTTTGTATAATTTATTATACAAAAGTATTTTTCCTATCAAGTACTTGGTCTTGAAGTATTTCGTTTCTAACTGCTCAAAGAAGTTCTTATGAAGTTTTCCAGCTATTGGTTAACTAGTTCTGGAATATCTTTGAATTTAAATAATAATAAAAAATAACTTTATTCATAAACTTTTCTGCTGAAAGTGCATTTTCTCAGATGCTTTTAAAAATATAAGAAAAAAAAAACTTTCGAGTTTTAGAGCCTTGTGAATAACGATGCCCATTTCTTTGGTTTTTTTTTTTTTTATTTTTTTTGTTTATGTTTGGATATTAAAATGAATTTTTTTTAACGAATCGGCATTAAAGTGAATGCAAATTCAAAGGTAAATATGAAACAAGAACATGAAGGGCAGGAACAAGAAGAACAGCAACAGCAACGAGAACAAGAAAAGCCACAGCCAGGGAGAACAGGTTTGCCATTGTTTGGTTTGCCTCGTTAACCAAAAGTAACACACACACACACACACACAAGGACGTGCAAACACATACACCGAAGTACAGGGAGTACCATACACATATGCTGGCTTTTGTACGTGTCCCTTTGCTAATCGCTGCGTTTAGAGTGAGATATGACGACGATGGCGAAGGATGTAGAAAAATGTGAAGTAGCGTAAAAGTGCAGCACAGCTTTTGGCGCGTGACTCAAACCATTGGATCCTGTTTGAGATCTCTGATTTCCTACCAACCGTACACGGACTATAACTTACACAATGATAAAAGGGAAATGAATACGTGGCCTTTATCTAATGAAAAAATATATCATTATAATTTGTACATTTCAATTACTGGCCTCAAAGTTGTTACACAATATTACTCATACGACATGTTGTTTATTAGATTAGATATAACGTAACGGAAACTAGGTTCATATATATCGTATATCGCTTTATACTAATAAACATTCACTTTAGGGAAAAACTTTCGTTTCCTGGCTGCCATTTTGACAAAAAGAAAAAAAAAAGCTCGCAAAAAAGTATGCTACAAAAATGGTAAGCCGAAAATATGGATCATTTGTATTTTAATTTGGATTGGGAAACTAATAATTGGAGTCTTGAATCTAGAATATCTAGGAAATACAAGCAATATTTAATGAAATAAGACTTTTATCCTTCATTGTCTTATATCAAATTTACATTATTCTTTGACACGTAGTAATAAATTCTATATAGACTCTGAAATAAGTACTATATCTATTTTCATTATCTGAAAACGTAAAACTTCTTTTCTTATCCAATAGCTACGATGTATTTTTGTGATATTTACTTTAATGTATGCAAACTATCAGTAATTAATTAATAATAAATAAATATAAATAATTTTACTTTAATTTATTTAATTTAATTTATTTAATTTAATTTATTTAATTTAAGTTATTAATGTGCAATTTAAATCAATTCAAAATTGCGGTTAAAAACTGAAACAAAGATCTCGTCTTGTTCCTATTTCTCATATAAAATACCTTTTGAATATCGGTTAACAGAAACATTTGGTAATTAAATGTTGCAGAATTAAATCCTTTTCGGTATTACCGTTACTTATCGGGTACAAATTTACCGAAGAGAACAAACACATGTAAAGTACATATTTAATCATTTTTTTTATATTTTTTGTTTAATTGTATATTTTTTTCTTTTTGCTTTGCTTATACAAAAAAGCCACACAAATGTTTTCAACCAGTTCAGAATGGAGTTTGGGGAAAAAACAATGAACCGCAAAAAAAACGGTTTCGGCCAATTAAGAACTTCGAAACACAAAAACCCAACTCAAATAACTTTTGAATGTACATCAACCCAGACACACGCGCGCTGGAAATTAGTCAGCAATTTTAACCAAAAATACAAAAAAGGAAAACATAAACAGAACAGTAATTAATATTTTTTTAAAATTTATACAATTAAAACAAATGTTAATAGAAATACATACATACCGTTAGAGTTTTCAATAATTTAATGGAACGCACTTTTCAGTCGTTCGAATCCAATGAGAATTGTGTGCACATTTTTCTGAATCAAATACCACAACAAACAATAAACAAAACAAAAAAAACAAAAACAAAAAAAAAACTAACAACAATTTGATTACGCTTTTAATTAAATTTTGTTTTTTCTAATTTTTTCAAAATAATTTTTAGAATAGTTTAAAGTTAACACTTTTTAAAGATTCGACAGATGAAACACAAAAAAAAAACGACGAAATTGTTTGCCAATTTGTTTTGTTGTATTTATAATTATTTTGAAATGTTTTTTATTTTATTTGATTGTTTTTATTATTTCTTTAAAATGTTTCTTATTGTTTTTCTTTTTATTATTTTTTTTATTGTTGTTTTTGTTATTTTTTGGATAACTAATATTATGCTCCTCTTGAATGTTTCCCTCTAGTAGACAACGCGACTTGTCGAACATTCAAATGGTACTGATGCGAAGGCCCTATGTCGGCAGGAATATAAAGTATAAAAAAATACACCACACACACACATACCCACACAGGCACACACTCGCGAAATTCAGAGAGTGACCGAACTATGCCGAACAAAGCCGAATTTGTTCTTAACGACCGTTTGAGGAGACTTTCGTGTGTACAATTTTGACGAAGCTTCACGTATAAACACCTGTAAGCAATATGCAGCTATATGTATATGCCGGCTGGCTATGTTATATCGAGAGAATGAGAGACAGAGAGAGAGAGCGAGGGAGAGAGAGACAGAGAGAAAGAGAGCGAGAGAGAGAGAGAGAGAGATTACATACATATAGAGACCCATATGCTTTAACATTTTCTTTCTATCGCTCACTCTCACTCTCTCACTATCACTGTTTCTCTTTCACTCTATGTCTTTCTCTCACTCTCTCGCTATTCCACTCCGGTCCTTTTGTCCCTCTCTTTCAATCCTCTCTCGCCTTAACTGTTGTACACGTAGGTGTGAGTGTGTGTGCGTTTGCGTGTGTGAAGAGCGCGGAAGCGGAAGGAAACTCAACAGTTGGCACATTATTCGGCAAATGCCTGACTCTGGGCTGGAGTCTGTACCATAACGGGAACTTTTACTGTTAACTAGCTACAACTGGTTGCTTCTCATCTTATTTTCTTCTTATTTTGTTTCCCTTCTTTCTTTTTTTTTTCTTTTTTCTTGTTTATTTATTTAGTTCATTTTTCAGCCCACTTAAATTTTATTTCGTCATCGATAAATAAATAATGTATGAAAATTATTTTGATTACAATGACAATCGGAGGAATGTGTGAAAGGCCTGAATATAAACCCTTAATCAATATGGTACATTATATAATTATATAAACGAGCAATATACTTATATTTGTAAATAAAACTTTTAAAACTAAAACATAAAAAAAAATGGAAAAAAAATTTTACAATTATTTATCGAGAATTTGTATACGTACATTTTTTGCAAGAAACTTTTTAAAATTTTAACATATACTAAACCATTTATACAATGAATTAAAATTAAATCTGTAGGTTTTTGCATTAACTAAAATAATAATAAATATTTTACGTTATATTTAATAAGAGCTTAAAAGATAATAGAATGTAAACAACACAAGGTCTTGCTTATAGTTTTTTCTCCATTAACATTGAAATATTTCGCAGAAAATTGAATAGCTAGTTTTATCTATTGTAAGCTTAATTAGTTTGCATATTTAAGAATGGGTTAGAAAATTAAGTCATATAGTACTACACAGTAACCTTTTTGTTGATAATGATTATAATGTAGCAAAAATGGTTTATTAACTTTAAGATAATCACCATTTTATTACTCGATGCACTCGTTAAGAGATCGTATGAAATGATGGTTTAGAAGATTTCCAAGACAAATATGTTTTTTTTTTTATATTTTATTTGTCTATTTATTTTTATTCAATTTTTTTTATTTACTTTTTTTTGTATTTTCTGTTGTTTTAAACACAAATTGCGTTAACAAAATTTATTTATGGACACTCCAGTATTACACAAATCAATTGGAATGTGGTCCCCTCCACTACAGAATTAACATTGGAATTATTCGCATTAGCATTGACATATTTACCATCCTCTTTATCTTCTCCTTCATTCTCACCATCATCATCATTTTTATCGTCATCGTTCTTATCATCTTCTTCATTGTCGTTGTCAAGGTCCTCATCATTATTATCTTTATCATAATCGTAGTCTTCACTATCTTCACTATCTTCATCTTCATCTTCATCTTCATCAGATTCGTCTTCATCTTCATCTTCATCAGATTCGTCTTCATCTTCATCTTCATCATCTTCATCTTCATCTTCATCTTCATCTTCATCTTTATCATCGTTGTTGTCAATTCCTTCTTCATCATCATAATTGTTATTATTATCTTTGTTAATATCATCGCCATCCTCAATATCATTAGGACTAGAGACTTCTTTAATTTTCGAATCTTTATCTAACTTTTCGAGCAATAATTTAATTTGTTGCAATTCTTTTTGACTCTTTCCCATACCATCGACAATTCGTTGTGCAACATCATCCGAAAATCCCAGCCACTCTAAATATTTCAAGACACGTTGCTGCAAATGAGTATATTCACCGATATTCAAATCTAGTTGCTTTTCAACATGATTATTTGCTGAATTTGAATATGATTGAAAGTCATTAAACGACATTTGCATAAACTTTAACAAAGTCGGTACTGAGCTATCTTGAGTTAATTTATTACGTTTAGATATCTGATAGATAGTTTGCCATCTCGTTAAGAATTGCGGATCCAAAATTTGTTCCATGGTTAGCGGTGTAGTTATTATTGAATCAAATCGTTTTAGATATAGATCATATAGATGACGATTGATAGCCTCCGGCGAGCTATGGCCAAATGCCATTGCGGCCAATGACAAAAATACAACTAATTGCAATTGGCAATGCATACTTGTGGTAAGAAATAAATATCTATGACTGACTGTTGAAAATTTTCTCAACTTTATATATATATGCTGGTTGGCATTTCAAAAACTGATAAGCCATGTTATTTATTTATTTTTTGTTATTTCGGATTTGATTTACGTTTTACGTAAACTTTAATTGGTTTTACACACACACACACACGCACATACACATAAGGTGTAAGACAGAGTAAGTGAGATAGCGAGAGAGAGAGAGAGAGAGCGAGTGAGTGAGTGAGTGAGTGAGTAGAAGAATTATGTATTAACATTAGTTTGTTTATCGCATTTCAAAGACCCTTCTCTAAAGCCGCTCGCATGGCACGTAACATTTCGGGCAATAGGGCCACATGCTTGTCCACACAATCAAGGGAACAACGTTCCAGATTATATTCATCACATTTATTAACTTCCTCATGCAAGCGACATTGATGCATGCAACGTTCAAGTTGAGACTCAAATTCGGATAGTTCTTGTTGCACATAGCACCGGGCACGGGTTAATGGTATTTGGCAACGATCCACACAACGTTGCACCGAATCGGCACTGGCATCCGAATCGGAACAACAACTGGTTGCACATGCATGCATCTCCACTTGAAGTTTACGCAAATGTTCCCGATCCAAATCATCGATAACATTAATCATTGCATTATCGATACGTTCACGTTGCTCATCGAGGCTAGGATTATCATTCATATTGTAATCAAATATATCAATTATACATATATAGAAATATATGTGAATTTTATTGGAGAAGACTAAAAGATAATGAAAAGGTTATACGATTTGAGATAATATACATAATCTTATATAAGCTGCTAAAAGTTATTTGAATTATTTATACAATTATTGCAATCATTTAACACACATAATATAAACTATGTATATATTTATATATAATATGTAGCGTTTATATGGGAACATTAGCAAATAGATTATTTTTATTTGTATTTATGTTCAATTTTAAATTGATCAACAAAAAACCCCTTTTTACGGATAAATGGGAGAAATTAAATTTGATTGACTTTTCAATTTGTTTAATCGAATGTCAGTCGATTATCCCATAACCTATGACTTTTGATCAGTGCAATTACCAGTAAAAGGTTCATTTACTTTTCATATGTACATACTTAAAAGAAAAATGTAATATGTAGTTACACCTATGCATGTAGGTAAGTCGGTAGCTTCCGGAAAATGGAGCATACTTTTAGGCGTTATAGAATATTTCAATTAATTTTTGAGAAACTTTGATATACACTTTTCAAATTTTGGCTTATATGTAGGTACGTAAAGTATTTAAAATGAGAGGAGTGTGAAATTAGTGTAACTGCATTTAAATGGAGAGAACATAAAATTAAAAGGGCATTGTTTAGATTCTCTTTTGTATATAAGTTGAGAAATCTTTGACCAAGCTAATGACCCGCAATGGCCATGATATTCTCTTCAATTGTTCCTGTCTGTCCTTTGCTATCAATTGGGCAATCAAATGTTGAAATCACACGCATACACATACACACACACACACACACACACACACACATGACAAGGCAAAGCCAGAAGGAGATAGATAGAGTATGGGAAGGGGGCCAGTAAGGGAGATGTATAAAGGACGATAGACAAAGCAGTTTAAAAGAAAAATAAAAAACGAGACAGTGTCTAACAAAATGTTTTCACATTATTCAAATGAAATGCTTTTTATTGTCTGCCTCCACACTAAGGCAACATAGAAAATTGCAGGCAGCACACAAACACACACACACACACAAAGATAGAGATAGAGATAAAGATAGAGAGAGATAGAAAGAGAGAGAGGGAAAATGAGAGAAAACCAACAATAATACAAATCAAAATGAAACAAACGTGAGGTAAGAGTAAGAAGAGGTAAAATTTATATATATAAATATATAGTATATTGTATATTACCTGCATTCATGGCAAACAATGAATCATTTTTGCTCTTTGTTTCAAATGAGAAACAAAAAATAAACAACGAAGAAAAAAAAAAGCAAACGAATGAACAGTCAACCGATGAAGAATGAAACAGGACTTCTGGCATCACTGTTAAGTTACATGGAACAGAGCTTCTGCCCCCTTTTATAACCACCAATAAATGTAATTTCAATTTTCATTAATCAGCCTTCACATGGTAAAAAAAAAAAAAGAAAAATAATGTCGCGAATGAAAATCTCAATGGATGAAAAACAAGGGAAAAAAAATACAATATACAGACGTATACAAATAATAATTCAAATTTTCTTTTAGTTTTTCATAATTTAAATGGCAATTAGATTATGATAAAATATATTTAAAAAAAAAAAATCTAAAAGAAAAAAAAAAAAAGATTTTCTTCTTGAGAGATTTGACAAAAGTATAAAAAAATTGATTTATACTAGTAATATTATATATAAAATAAACGAACGCCATAAGATATAGACAATAGATTTAGATTAAATTTACAATCGTAAATTAATAAATATTTATATTTTTTCAGATTTTAAAAATCTTATATGAGCATTTTTTAGTATTGTCCTCTAGAATAAGACTATATCAGGTGACCTATGTATATATATATACTTTTTAATAGTTCAAATATCAAGCTAGAAACTTGTATATACATATATACCTTTTCTTTTTATTAACAAGAGTATATGCCCGCACATGTGTAATTTGAGAAAGATGTAGTGGAGGCCAAAATGTGACAGTGAATCAGACAACCTGAAGCTATGCAGACATAGTTGAAACGTGCTAGATGAAAAAGATTAGATTGATTATATATATATATATATATACATATATATACAGACAAACGTACAAACATATAAAGATATATTAATGTACTTTTATATGTGCCATATATTTTGACAACCTCAAAACCCAAAGGCTAGACCCTTAGATATATTGGCCAACTTTTTCTATTATTTATAGATATGTACATACATATATACATATATAATTGTAAAATAGAATGTTATATATATTATAATTTTACTACATTGGTAACCATGTTCCATATACAGTCAAATTTATTAATTTGATTACTAAAATTTAGAGCTTTAAATTAACAAAAACAAGAAAAAACACATACAAAATTGGTTTAATAGTTCGCATTAGTATACTAATTATAGTTTAATATATTTCTTCATAGATTTTGGTTTCTAAAATATTGTCATATCGATTGCAAAATAATATTGATAAAGTTCTACTTTCTTATATTCATTCAAAATATATATAAATTTTAAGTTTCGTTATTTTTAATTGAACATGGAATAATAAATCAAGATAAGTTTTCAATTAATATTATTTAATTTCCAAATATCAGATTAATGTTTTATATAGTTCATTTAAACAATTGTAATACTAGTTTTAAAAAACGTTTAACTGAAATGGATTTTGATATATATTTGTACGTAAAATTTAAAGGATGCAATGAGAATGGGAAAAAACGGAACTCAATAAACTGTGCAAAAACTTATCTGGTTAATATTTTAAAGCTAAAATCGTGGATCGAACGTAATCAAATTAAAAAAAATCAAAAATACATTATTCGATTTACTTAGGATTCCAGCAATTTTGGCAATTCAAAGTTGTCGAGGGAGCATTTCCTGAAAACCAAACAAACATACAATTTGTATGATTTTATCGCTTATCGTCAAGAATCCTCTGGGACTCATATACCCATGAATGTAGATGTCTATGCATATATATATATATATATGTAAGTTCATATATGTACATATATTTCAGCATAATAAAAGCTTTACGATTCGATTTGATTGATCGAACATTATGAATATATTTTATAACTTTAATATGCTTAGAAAATATAGTAGAAAATACAATTTGGTTTGTCTGTTTGTTTAGTTTTTTTCAAGGACATTTTCATTCTATTTTTAAAGTTCTATTGAGTTTCGTTGTCTTATTTTTAAGGGGGGAGGGTAAAAGCGGGGGGGGGGGCGCCATTTTTGAGCTTTACCATGACATTCAGATTCCCCAAAGCAGTAAGAATGCGATATGAACCATGACAAGAAAAATGCCACAACAGAAGCACCAAATACCCAAAACACTCAGCACCAGCATCAGCATCAGCATTAGGACCAAGACCAGGACCAAAAACCAGAACCAGAACCAGCATTCGTATCACAAAACTTGACTGCAGTCAGTGTGAGACCAGTCAATGGGCCATTGCCGTCGCCTAGGCCTACTACATACGATATGTTTGTCGGTCTTTTGGTCTGTCTGTTTGTATGTATGTATGTCTATATGTGCATATATATGTATATATATATGTATGCATGTACATACATATATTTGTCTGTTATGGGTTGCCTTGAAGGCTGAGCCTTCTCAGTCCCCTTAGCATACTCAAAGTGGCAAGTCAAGCAGAGCAAAGCAGAGTACGAATACGAGTACGAGTAAGAGCAAAAGTAAGAGCCAAGGTTGTTGCGGCCTTTGTGATATGTTAATTTGGTCTAAACTACGCACACATGTTTCTATATATGTGTGTATGTATATATGTATGTATGTGTGCGTGTGTGTGTGTGTGTATGTATGCCTATATGCATAGGATACAAGAGATGCGGTGAGCTCCATAATGACAATGATGGTTATGGTGACGGTGACGGTGACGACGAAGAAGAAGAAGAAGGCCTTCGCATCCGGTGTAAATCCCATAACACCAAAAAATGTGTCATACATTTGGCAGTTACGAAGAAAGAATAATTTCAACTTTTCCTTCTTCCGTCTCTTAGATGTTTTTTTTTTTTCATATATTTTGTTTTCAAAAAAAATATACCCTTGAATTTAATATTAAAAAAATTATGTGGATCTGTTTTAAGAATTACGCATAAAAGCAATTAATTAAAATTTTTAAATATTTACAAAAAGAAAGAAGCATAATCCATACAATTCACAATTTCTATGAAACAATTTTCATTTTAATTGAAGTTTTTAAAATATTTATATATATTACTGGTAGGAAGATAATATTTCTTTTGAAATCCATAAAGAACAAGAATAATCTTTGATTACAAGTAAAGAAAATTGAAACAGCGATATATATCGCTATGCATATATATTGTTTTACTTTAATCTAAATTATCGCTAAGCGAGACAATTATGTATTATGTATCGGTAGCATATATATATTTATCTGCTGAACTTAAAACATTTTTCTATATCTATATCCTATAAAAATTTAAAGTCTTTTTAAAATTTCCAATTAAGGAACGAAAAATTAAAGAACGAAATTTTATAGATCGTTTTTACAATAACTATGTGACTTTCAGACGCCAGATGGCGGTAAAGTGCCCTTTTTGTAATTAAATGAAAATTCGAGAAAAAAGAAAAATAAAATTAAATATTATTGAATTAATTGAAATGGTTAATTTTAGATCAAATGGATTTGTCATTTTATTTTCGTCTTTGTTAACTGATAAAATTCGATCAAATTGTATATAGAAATTCCAGGATATCTTCAAATACACACACACACACACACACAAACTATTTGTATTTTCATGTTGTAATATTTAATAAATTCTTGGTGTCATCAGCCAAACTGCTGTATCAATTGACACGTGTCCTGTATGCTACTGCTCCTGTTTTTTTTTTTTTTTTTTTTTTAATATTTTCTTCTTTTTTTCCTTTGGTCCCGCTCATGTTTCTACTGATGCTACCGCTACCCATCCCGTTAGCGTCAAATTTAATGCGGTTCCCTGTTTATTAGATTTTCACAAATGACATTTTCGGGAGTTCGGGTCCATGTTTGCTCCTATCCTGGTTGCCTCTGTCTAGGCGCTAAGTGCTTGTTGGTGGCCAACTCTATCGCCGTCTGGGTGCCAGTATGTGTGTAGGTCTAAGTGTGTGTGTGCCAGGCGGCAGCAACACAAAAAACCGACAACGAAATTATTGAAAATTCATTTTAATGTCAGGCAAAGCAACAGATATATATACACATACATACATATGTACATTCCCAAATACGCACACACACACACACACTCACACATAGACCAACAAAAAATGGCACAACATGTCGTATGCGTAATATTAAATATTAAAGCGTTTACATTTTTAATGCCCTCAGCATGCGATGTGTTGTGCGGGTGTGGGTAAAAAGTCATGGCGAAGCCAAACTCCTTTGCAAGTCAAATGTTTTTCAAGGCAAAAAATAAAAAAAAAAAAATAAAAAAAAAATAATATTAAGTTGCTTTCAAAAAGTTAGCTATACTGCATATAGTCCTTCCTCTGCTCTCAGACTTCCTACTCCATCTTCTCCTTATATTCTATATATTTTTGCCGTTGAATGAAAAGTGGAATTTCAAATGATTTCCCACAACTAAATTTTTACATTTTTCTCTCAACTGCAGAGGCGAGAAAATTGAGTGTGCTGATGCGTGTATATGCGTGTCCTGGCGTTCTAGTTGTCCTAGCGCTTGTAAATTAGAAATCTGCAATGCAATTGCACCAAACAAAAGAAAAAAAATAACAAAACAAAAAAAAAAACAAAAAATAGAAAACATAAGGGAAATAAAACATTCTATGTTCCGGTCTAACTTTCGACGCAACGATATTTGTATACCCTTGCCAATTTGTTTAGCTTTGACAATTTAATGTTAAAAGTGCTGCACTCAATAGAATAAAATTTCAAGTTTTTCAAAGAAAACAATTAATTAGTTTACACATTTTTCAAATCACTCGTTAGGTCACTTGGCGATATGACGAATCACTCGCCAAATCACCTAACGAGTGATTTGAAGAATCGTAGAAAAATAAATCAAAATTTCTAAATACAAATTCATCTTTGACCACACCAATTCTCTTATAAAGGAATAATTATTATCTTATTAAATAGAATGGAAGATCATGGAAAATGTTCGTCTGTGAGTTTACTTAGATATTATATAGAATCATATTCAAATCTAATGTTCACATTAAAAATGGGTAAATCAAATCAATTTTTCCAATCTTCTGATCAAAATAAATATATTCTATTTTTAACAAGGGTATAATGAACTACAGTCAACAATAAACAACCCGAAAAAAAAAACAAATGTTTCACATTGAATAGGAATATTTTGATTGCCTTTTGTTCGCAATTGGCAAAATTTGGTCAGTTTGCGGTGTGTGTGTGTGTGTGTATACATATATGTATGCCTAAGCGAATGTGGGTGTGTGCGTGTATATTTAGGCTATGTCAAATTGCATGCCAGCTGAATATAAATAATATATAAACGATAAATTACATGCCCTATAGCATGTACAGTTAATCTTAGTGACTGCATTTTTAACACACATGATCCGACATGAAATTGATGCTGCACGAGCCACGGTTATGTGTCCCAAGTCCGAACACAAAATGGGACAATTTCATATGCGACAGACAACATGTCTTCATTTGATACTGAATATGTTGCATTGCATTGAAAACGGATTGCAAGTCAATTATCTTCTCTTTGGCATGTTGCCACATGTTGCCACATCCAACGTGCCAGCTGACCAGTTATTAAAGTTTTTTTTAACAATGATTTTTTCTTTCAGTTCAAAAAGATGACATTTTTAAATGTATTTTAAATATATATTTGCATATAAGAAAATTAAGAGACAGACCGAAGAAATAAAAAATCATAACCGCAATCAAATATTTTGCAATTTATTAAAGAATGAAAAATACCTCAAATTAGCATGAATAAATTTCTGAAATGAATGCAAAATATTTGTAATAGAATATTATTATTCAATCTACATAAGGAAAACCTAAAAACCAAATCAAATAGAACTGATCAACTTAAATCTATGTCATTCGAATAACCAATAAAAATCTTCAAATATTTTTTCTAGGATTCAATGTCATGTTAAAGGCTCATAAAATTTCAATTTTTGATGGCATTCAAGAAGGCTTTCACTCTACCAATCCCATATTTTCTATACTATGCTGATTCATACGCATATGTATATATATGTGTGTGTGTATACATATATACAAATGTATACATACACACACATACATACATATACATATCTATATTGCATAATACTCATATCAATATCAATTTCAAAAAGGTGAATATTTCATTTCGACATGCCTGCTATTTAACGAAGGGGAAGCAAGCAAACGGGGAGACGGAGGGGGGGTTGGGGTTGAAAGTAGAAATGCTGGTATAACAATCAGACTTTAAACGACGGTAACTTTCTCCTCACATTTTGTGCTCTTTCATCCTTTACTGTGGGGGTTGGCATACAACATACTCTAAAATGAAATATAACAACAAACAGTTGATGGAAAGGAGGCAAAGAATCATTGCACATACGCACACACACAACGCAAACACATAAACCCACACACACACATGCACATATAGATTCTTGTCGCGACAACGGTACGTATGCGTAACGCACAATAAAAACATTGAGCTAAAAAGAATAACGAACGATAGAGAAAGCACAACAATAAAGCACATTTTGCACTTTAAAAATATAAGAAAAAATTATTTCATTTCAAATACGAGCATAAAGAAAGAATAAGTAAATTGTTTTAAACGCTTTAATAAATATTTAATTTTGTATAAAGAAGAAAAGTATTACTTAATTTATTTTTCCCCCCACCCCTTTTTTGTTTCCATTACACATTTCTTAATCATTTGTTTCTTTCTTTACCCGCTCAGAAATTAAAATTAAATTTTTTATAGGAATTATACATAAAAGTATATTCATACATATATAATTTGTTATAATACATTTTAATGGATTATAATATTAGAATTGTCATCAGAGAAAATGTGAAAATATTTGTCTAAGTAACTTTAAAGTCTTAGGTATATGCAGATATTTGTCTTTTTTTGTTGTCTCTTTTTCACATTAAAGAACAATGTAAAGGAATTTATTTTTTATTTTAATGTTCATGCATTTCTGTTCGCTCTGTCTCTCTCTCTCTCTCTCTCTCTCTCTCTCTTTTGTATTATTTGTTGTGTTGCATTTCATTGGAAAAAGCGTAGCCTGGAGCTAAATATTTTATTACATTCACCTATTGCTTTCTTTTTTATCTCTCTTATACCCTTTCTAAAACAAACCATGCGTACGGACACATCATACTTGCCAGTCATTTAGTCAATATCATTGACAAATGATTTATCTATAATTTATTTTAAAGTAAATTAGAGCCAGAATTTACTTTGGGTTTGTTATGTCAATCAACACCAAATAGATATCGACAAGCACGAACTTGTTCAAATGTTACTTTACAGTGTTGCCAGATCTGGTGTAAGATTACAGATACCAATTAAGCCATTTTTAGCTGACCGTTTTTTAAGATAATTTTATAGAATTAGTCAAATTAATTTAGTTAAAATCCACATTAATTGTGTTTATTGGTACAGGGTATCTCAAAGTCATAGTTCAACACTAGTTAATATATAGGGGAACATTATATAGATTTTTATAGCCAGTACCCATAGAGTAAAAGGGTCGCCAAAATGTATGTAATAGGCAGAAGGAAAATTTTCCGACCCCATAAAGTATCTATATTCTTTATCAGCATCAACAGCCGAGGCGATGTAGCCATGTCCGTCTGTCCGTCCGTATAAACACCTACAAACTAAAAGAACTAAAGTAACCAAATTTGGTCTTAAAATCCGTCTAGTGTCTACGCAGATCATGTTTGTTTTACGGTTTTGCCACGCCCACTTCCGCCCCCGCAAATTAGAAAAAAATAAAATTAGAGTTGTATTAAAGCTATCATGTTGCTTTTCGGCACACTCAATTATATAGCCAATATGTACCATTTCATAGGAATCAGACAATACTGCACTGAATTGCAGTAGGCAGCGGCGGCTGGAATGTGTTAGCGAGATAGCATGTATATGTTGCTTTGTACTGAATGACGCATTAGTTTTCTTCCCTAATAGGAGTGAGCAAGAAAGCATGCGTCTGCTGTTTCGGCTTGCTATGAGAATTTTATAAAAAAAATTATAATTATTTAATGGCTATTTCAAGGGAGTTTGACTTTATAAAAAAATCTCTTATTGGTACAGGGTATACTCCAAGTCGGTTTACTTCATTATAATTTTTTCCGATGTAAAGAAATATTTTTGTTTCTACATTTAGAAGCATATGATAACAATGGGTAATAGAAACAACCAACACCAAGCAGCTGGTGCCAGGCTCTAGAGTATCCCCTGCTGCTGGTTGCCGTGTGACACATTCAACACTTTCGTATTGAATCCTTTTCTTTTGAGCTTAAAGGGTAAATGGAGTTAAAGCTAGTGTTGGGATAAAACTTTCATGTATGTAAAACAAATTCAATTAGCAACGTTTTATAATATGATATTGAAATTGTTGTTAGCTATGCATATAAATTATTAATATCAGGGAATTTGTATCCATTCTTTTTTTTTTTTTTTTTGTAATGTTTTTATTATGTAATTATTGGTTTAACTCTTTGACCAGCAATCAATTCCCCTTCCTACACCCCACGCTGTAGGCACATTTGCTTTTTTTTTTGTGTGTTTAGTCGTAAATCCAATGAACATGAATATCAGAATACGCATTAAAATGCATTAATATTGTCAGGGGTAAAGACCGGAATGTAATGTAATTCGTTTTTTACCTTTTTTTTTTTTGTTTGTATACATATGTTTCCGTATCCATACATACATATGTATGTATGTATGTATGGATACTTTTTTTTTCTTGTATATTGTACTTTTTTCATCATTTTTAACGACATTGTACATAAAAATTCTGTTGGTTATACTCACGTATCGCTGCAATGAGAAGAAAAGAGAAGAAAATCAGTATTAGAGTCAAATTGGAAAATCAATATTAAACAAACAAAATCAGCGGGAGAAGCAAAAAAAAAAAAAAAAACAACAACAACAACAACAACAGCAACAAAAAATGGTCAAAGTGTTTCAAATATTGTATCTAAAGCTATAACCAATAAATGTCAATAAAATGCTTAACAAGAAATTAGATTAGTACAAGATACATATGAATGAACGACAATGGACACGTGTCTTTGGCAATTGGTTAACAGATGAAGACCACCAAAAAGATATAGAATACAAAGCTAACCAATAACCCAAAAACCAAATGAAAAACAATTTAATTTCAATTAAAGGAATAAATAAAAATAAATACATTATAATAGCTTGACTTGTTCTTAATCAAAAAATGACTTAAGTTTCCTTTAATTTTACATTGATTCAATTAAAAATTAAATGTATTTATGTACATTTAGAGTAGAGTAAAACTTCTGATGAAAGGGATGTGGTTGATCATGGCCATTTAAGAGATTGCCCTAAATTCAAAGTTTTTACCTCAAGTCGTTTCCCCTTTTTGTTCACTCTGTCCTAGTCTTTGTCTTCAATGTCGGTCCATTAGCATTTTAACAATTGATTAATCCAAAATTTATACAGTATGTAAGACAAAATGTTGGGTATACACGAGAGTTATCAAAAGAATGTAAATGTATACATGTATACATATATACATATATTACATAAAGAATCTTTACCTATTTTATTTATCTGAGCTCTTTATCAATCATATGACAAATTTCATTTATGCCATAAAATTATCAAAATTCTTCAATTTTGTTTTTGTTTTTTGTTTATGTTCTTCGTCATTTTTTCTGCTTGTGAAATGGAGAGGAAATTTGTTCAATCAAGCAATTTTTTTTTTTTGCGTCTCGGCACTTTTTGTTCATTTTCTCAATATTTTTTTTTTGTATTTTCTTTTTTATTTTCAATCTTGCCAAGTTGATTATGAACTTTCCTATAAACTTAAATCAAAACGATACCAGTGAAACCTGGATTCGATTATTACATAAGTATAAATTCAGCAATATGTCGATATGTATGCTCATAAATGTATTTTGAGTTGCCCTTTGACCGTGCCACATGCATTGGATAAAAACTGTTAAAGGCATTGGATTTTCTATTGCAGAACCAAAGAGGAAAAGCAAAGAAGCAGCAGCACCAGTAGCAGTAGCAAAAATCCCTATAGGCATATGTACATATGTATATCCATCCTATATACTACATAAGAGCATATGTGTATATACATACATACATACATACTACATATGTATAGCATAAGCAAACGCGTGGCACGCAACAGAATATGACGATGACCTGTAAATTTATGGACCACTTTTATGGCCATATGTTAGGGTATACATCGATATATATCACATTCAAGGCAAATATACAAATCAGGATATGCTATTAAAATCAATTTTGTTTCACTATATCGTTTGCGATTTGATATATATCAAAGAGTGAAACATTTAAGTTCTTTAGCCATGCTTTCAAAACCGAAATCTTTTTGTTAAATAAAGAAAAATGATTTCCAATTTACTTTTAGGTAAATTAGATAAAAAATTTCAAAGCAAATTGCTTACTTAATTCAAAAAAAAGAAAATATCTACCAAATCTTTACAATTATCTTATCTTAAGCTTAAATTAAATAAATTCTGTATAGCAATTAATTTTGAAGATTTAATTTGTAGCGAACATAAACTAATCAATGATTGGTAAAGCTAATTAGCTATGAAAAACGATTTCTTTCGGCTTCGATTTATTTTATTTTCGAATGTCCTTATCGAAAATATCCTAATAGGAATCGATATAAATCAATATGGGCGATATAAATTCGAATTAAAATTCTATCTTCTTGGAATAACTAAAGTTAATTCGAATAGAAAACAAATAAGTGCGAGAACTACTTTCTAAATTTTAAAATATATCTAAGTGATGGATACTCTGATAGTCGATCAATAATAGTCGTGCATGACTAACAAATATCTGCTGTTTGTCTTTTTTTGATGCTGTGCTTTTGGGCAATTTCATTGAAAATGTTGTTAGTCCTGTGTGTGAGTGTGTGTGTGTGTGTGTGTGTATGGGTGTGTGTGTATGGGTATATGGTGAATTTGGTTCACAACTTCGGCAGTTGGTTATGTATGTGTATGAGAGTGGGTGTGCGTGTATAATAAGCATAACAGCCTTGCACAACCTTGCAAGCAACGACTAAAGCATCGCTGCAGGCATTAAATATTTTTGCAAGCCACAGTAAAATGTGTGGACGTAGTACTTTGAAGTAGAAAGAGAAAATGGCGTTTGCAGGGTTGCAAAAAGGGAACGGCATCAACCGATGGGGCGGATGGAAATGGCAAACCATCGTAAAGATGCAGCAATTCATGCGATAGAACGTTACTATGCGCGGTAATAAAAGTAAGCCAATAATTTAACATGAATGTCAACAAAAAATTTTGAAAATATTCTTATCGCAATAACAAGGGAAAATAAAACTAAATTAGTGTGGCTGCATTTTCTTTTGTTTTTTTTTTCTTCAAAAACAAAATGCGAAAAATGTACATGGAAAAATTGATCTTTTTTAAGAGGGTATCAGATATTCGATAATATTAAATTTACTCACACACGCACACACTCATGCACATTTTAAACAATTTTCAAGTTGCAGCAAATCTTTGTCTTAAATTGCATAGCAAAAATTGTTTCTCATTCCATTTCCCCCAGCGCTTAGCTGGCATTTTTGGAAGCTTTTATGAAGGTTTTTTTTACCCCCAACCCCTCTCCCTCACATTTCTTTTGATTCAATTTCAAGGCGTTGGGTGCATTTTCTGTTGCTATTTACGAAAAAAAAAGGACAGCTCCAGCTTAAAGTTTACTTTAACTCCATCCACTTTGACAGCAACAGATGTGAGTTTACCCATTGCACATTTTCTCTATTCTTTTTCATTTTTTTCCCCTTCTTTTTTTTTTTTTTTTGCTCTCTTCGTTTTCTGTAAATTTTTCAACCGTTATTTTTCTGTGTTATTTTTGGTAGCAAAACTTTATGACAGCTAAGAAATGCATACAAGAGAGATACGGAGTTTTTATGAAACACAAAGCAAAATAAAGGAAAAAAAAAACATAAAATAAAAAATAAACTATAAAAAGAAACACACACATACCATCCACCGATATATACATACATACAGATTTTTATGGTTAAAAGGGTTTTTTTTTTCTTTTCTACCGAGGTACTATATATATAACATTCCACATATCCAGCGAGTAATTTAACTTTGTTTCGTTTTTTTTTTTTTTTTTTGCTGTCGTCCTTTCATGTTCCCTCTTTGAGAATTCCGAGAACATTCCACAGATAGTTAAGTGTATGTTTGTATGAGGAGGGGGGAAAAAAAGGCGTGCGTGGGATTGTATGTTATGTCCATATAAGTCAATGTCCATTTCGTTTGGTCCATCTTCATTAGATGCTAAAAACCGCGAAAAGCTCTTTGAATGTATGGCAGGCAGCAACAACAACAAAAACGCGCCTACGCTGAAAAGCACTTGGTCTGGCCTTATGTTGGCTTACCGCTCAATTAACTGACTTAAAAATAAAGGACACCTGCAAATATTTACAACCTCTATGAGGGTGGCGCCGCGACTGCTGTAAGGCCTTAACCTTCATCAGCCGTCAACGTTGCCATCATCGCCAAACCAGCACCACAAAAAAAAAAAAAAAAAAAAAAAAAAAGAAAAAGAAAAGGATAAAAAGCCAACGTACTTCATTAATTTTAATTAAGCGCCCATAGCATGACAAAAACGTAGCGAAACGAAAGCGTATATATGTATATATACATATATACATACATAGATACATACATCAAGAAGAAGAAGACGCAAAGAACGACTGCACTACGACGATGCCGACGACGTGAACGAATGCGATGTTCAAATGAAAGATGATCATTTTCAGGACCTTTTAATTGTAGATGTATGTGTGTGAGTATTACGACATTTTAGAAATAAACGTAGTACGTTAGTCGAATTATTTATCCGATATAAATATATATATGTACAAATATATATATGGTTAATAATAAGCTGATATATATATATCATATATATTATCAATCAGTTAAGGCATTTATTCCTAAGTTTTATATATTATTATTATTTGTTTTTTTTTATGTATTGTTTATAAATATTTTAAATGTTTTTAAAATATTCTTATATTTCTTTTTTTTAAGTTTTATTATGTCTTACTTATCTCTTTTTTATAAATATTTTATATATTTTTTTAAATACTCTTTTTATATAATTTTTATTTATTATACCCTTGCAGAGGATATAATAAAATTGGTCAAACTTTTGTTAAGCATAGAAATAAACATTTTCGACGCCATAAAGTATATATATTCCTTATCAGCTTCAATAGTCGAATCGTCATATCGATTTCTGTCTGTTTCTTCGCAGCTTTTCAAACTTCAATTTTGAGCTACGTCAGTAAAAGTCATATCACTCTGTTCATTGATCGTTTATCCAAATTAAGTTTAAGAATTAGTCGGATCGGACAACTATAAGGTATAGAATCAGGATACCTCGGGCAAAATTTGTTTTGTTCAAACAGTTCTTGTGAGAATAACTTTTTGTTTTTCGTTTTTTTTTTTAAGATATCTGAACCAAATTTGGTATACAGATAATAATTATATTCTTTTACCATACCAGTAAATGTAAATCAGATCGGACAATAATACATAGCGAAATAGCGACATAGCGGCGAGTTGATATTTTGTTTATTATTTTGCTTTTTTTGCATTCATTTTTTTGAAATTTTTAAAATAATTAATTAAACTGCAAGGGTATACAAACTTCGACACGGCCGATATTAGCTTGTTTGATATTTTTAGACATTATTTTAAAATATTTTTTTATAATTTTTTTTTAAGTTTTGTATAAATATTTTATATATTTCAGAAAAACTTTTTGTTTATTTTTGAAATACTTTTTATATATTTTTAAATTGTTTCTTATATATTTCAAAATATTTTTAATATATTTATTAAACTATTATTATTTATTATACCTGTCCTTATGAAAATAATATATCGATTTTCTTGTTATCAATTTAAAATAAAAATATTTCAAGACTAACTAGTAAGGATAATAGCATAGTTTAAGCAACAAAGTAATCCGAATGAAAATGTTTTTCATAATTCTTCTTCTATATTAAATATTTTACAAATTTTATAGTTTGAGAAATATTAAATCTTTTCCGGTTTTGCTATATCTAAAATTGCATTTAAAACTGAATACATTAAATTTAAAAAATATTCGAAAATTGATCTATCTATGTACATATGTATGTACCTGAGGCAATCATGTTAGAGATCCAGATCAACTTAATTATTATTGGTCAGATATAGTATAAGATATTCTAAAATATGTTTTTTGCTCAAAGTTGAAGGAAAAGGGGATTAACTACTTAAAGGTGCTGAACTATAAATTTATTATGCATTCATTATATGTAGGTCTAAGCGCCTAAAAGTGGATTAAGATTTTGTAAACAAAATGTAGAATGCCACTGTTTTTTAGGTTTGGCTTTCTGTACGGGGATTTGTGTGTCTATGTGTGTGTGTGTGTGTGTGTGTTTATATATATATGTATATGCATATATGTATGTGTGTGTATATGTCTGTGTGTATTCGTTGTCAGATTTGTCGCCTATCTGACGTGTTGGTTAACCTTGAGACTTGCCGAGAAATATTAAATTAAATTTTTGTTGCCCCGCCCCGTGCACTTCGCCCCTCCCCCCACAAGCCCATACCAACACCATGCCATTTGTTCTATGTCTAAAATATGTAGTAATTGAAGCTAAACAAGTTTTCAGTTGTCATACTATTTGATTTTTTTTTTTTTTTTCATTTTTAGTTCTTAAAACATATATATATGTATGTATATATAGAAATATTAAGATTTCATGTAGTTAGAAGTTGACTTTTTGTTAACAAGAAAACATTTGAAATATTTATATGAATTGGTTTTATGTCCGGGATAGAAAAGGAAAGCTAAAGTCAACAGGTTGTGTTGTAAATAAAATGAAATTTAATTAAATTATAATCCAAATATGTGATAAGAAATTAATCAAAGCAATTAAAATTGCACAAAATTGTAAAATAAATGTTGGATAAGTATTGAAATGAAAAATGGTCAATATTCTCCTGATTTCGAAACTTATTGAAAAGAAAAATAAATCGCTACGTAATATTAGGGTTATATGATACAAAACGTAAATCAAACTATTATATAGAGATTTGCGTTTTTGAAAAGAGAGTAAAATATATACAGATTCTTAGCATAAATAAGATTAAGTTTTGAGATATTTGAAGCTATCGATTATTTATCAATTAACCCATTATGACTCCAATTTAATTGTCTTGATTTTTTGTCTTTGAGTTCTGTCAGAAAAATGCATTTGCTTTAATTATATAATATAATTTTTGAAAAATAACAAAATGAAAAGAAACTCTAGCTTTAAAAGTCTTCAAAATACAAGGCAAAAATGAAATACTGAAATAATAATTTATATGTGAATTTATATTTGAATGTTTGAAGGATTTTATTCGGAAGTATTAAAATTTATTATTATTATTTTTATTTTTAATTTTCGATTCCTCAATTTGCTTGAAATTCTTTAAGTTATATGAAATAATTTAAAATATAGCAGAATGATGTTAAATTTTATTAGCTTTCACATCAAGATAGTTTGATTTTATATCATAACGTTTATATATCCGCTAGATCATGAAAATTAAAGTCTTAACGAAACCAAAATTGTTTGTTTATATAACTAAAATATCCATCATATTTCGCATCTATATAAAAAGTATCATTTGCTAATGAATTGACAACAAGCATACTCGTATATACATATATATATATATGTATATAAATATATATATACATTTATATTGAAATCTCTTTCAACTGAATGACTTACTAGTCCAACATTTCAATATCTTCCTCATCGCCGCTATCCTCGTCCTCATTACCATCTTCCTCGTCATAAAACTCGGCCTCTTGAGCGGCATTTAGACCACCGAATCTTTCACGGCTCCGTTCCCGATTTGATGTTATACCATTGGCATCATTATAGCCACGACCACGCCCACGCCCACCGACACCACCACCATCACCTCCTCCATGACCACGACGAGCTATCGAATTGGGTGAATCATCTGGTTGACGACGACGTGTCGATTGGACATTCAAACCAACGCCTTGTTCCAATTCATCGTCCTCCTCATCGCTCCCGATCTCAATCTCATCGATATCACGTTGACTAATGCTACGCTCGGGCATAATCAATATCTAATTGAAATTTCACTGCACAAACAACAACAAAAAAAATGTCTATATAAAATATAGTTATATATATTTATATGTTATTGTTATATATATTATTATATATATAAATTTTTTTTTTTTTTGATATATATGTATATTTATTCCGATATCGCTCACGACACCAAACGCACGCTGACGCTGACTTGCACCGAACGCATTCAAAACTGCAATTGCCATAGGAAAATTCGATGGTAAATGTGAAAAGCGTTGGAAAAAATCAACGCGTCGTATTGTTAGGGCTTCACTGGCTAAAAGACCTCGCTCATTTTAGTTGGCCATAGACAACTAATTCAATTAGCCAACAACAACAATAATAATAATAACAACCAAGAACGTTTTCTGAAATGGGTCAGCGATTTTCGTTACGTTAAAGAAATGGCGCTAGGTAAAAGGAAGCCCCAGCACGTGCTGCTTTAGGTCTTAACTGTGATCGGAAGGTTTTCCATGATAAATTGTTTTTTTTTTTTTTGTTTTGCTTTTGTTTTGTTTTCCTTTATAATCTGCTCAAGTTTATCGCATATAATTAAAAATAAAACAAAATTTATTTATCTTAAAATTATGCATGAAAGTTATTTTCAATTGCATTTTCCTTTTAAGGAAACGGCTCATCAGTTCATATTTATTTTCATATATATTTTTTTTTCGTCAAGCGTTCTTTTTATACCCTGTACTCATAGAGTAAAAAGGTATATTAATGTCGCCAAAATGTATGTAACATACAGAAGGAAAATAAAGTTAATACATATTTAATAATAAATTATATATATTCTTGATCAGCATCAACAGCCGATTAGATATGACCTTGTTTGTCTGTTTTGGCCCCCGCGAAATTGAAACACTATAATTTTCTTTTAGGTACACTCAAATATATAGTCAATATGTTCTATTTGACCAAAATTTCATTGAAATCGGTCAATAAATATCGGAGATATACATATATATGTTTTGTAGTGAAATGCAATGGACAGCAGCGGCTGAAATGTGTGAGCGGGATAGCATGAGCACGTTGCTTTGACACCTTAGTTTCGATCATTGATGGGAGAGTGAGAGAGAAAGCATGCATTTGCTGTTTCGGCTTGTTAATAGAATTTTATAAACAAAATTTATATTCAATTAATGACGATTTCGAAAGAGTCTGATTTTAAGAAATATCTCTTAATGTTACAGGGTATACTCCAAGTCGGCAGGAACGACTTGCTTACTTCATTTGTAAACATTTTCGCTTCTTTTCTAATTCCATGTAATGCACTTTTCTATTGTAGACTATTATTATTCAGTTTTCCCTTGCCATTCTGTTTTCTTCCCCATTGTTATTTCCCATCATTTGCTTATTGATTTTCGAGACCATTTATGAGAGAAAAAGAAAAGCTCGCGTGCCTTCGACTTGGCCAATCTGCCTTGGCTAATAAGCTAGCAAAAAAAAACAAACAAACAAACAATAGGGAGAGGAGAAAAAAAAATTATGGCAAGAAAAAAAAAAACAAAATTATAAACAATTATTGGCTTGAGCATGGCTGGCGTAAAGTTTCCGGCAAGCCAAAACAATATCAAATAGCAGCAACAGCAACAACAACAACAACAAATAATAAAAAAAAAACCAAAAACAACAAGACAAAATAAAAACAAAGTATGTACTTACATACAATGAGAAATAAACAAAAATAACAAGAAAAATGATTGAATTTAATGAGACATTTAAAATGCCAAGACGCAAAGCTATGCCAATCCAAAGTGGGCGAAATTGTAATAATATTATAAATAGATAAGATATATATATATATATATATAGATAGATACAAAAAGGTATAGATAGATACAAACCTCTTTTTCCACTTATTGCGTTATATTTAAATTTCAGAAGCTAAGCCAAGTATCTGTACACTTTAAAATACTTCAGATTGTTTGTCTTAGTTATAAGAATATATAACTTAGTTACATATAAATAAATAAATTAACTTATATGACTTTTTATAGGAATTGGCAACCTATTTCTTTGATAGTATTTTAATGTCTTCATAAAATAAACGATTTATGTGTACTAATGGACCGCAAATTGACCTTCAATTTGTCCCATGTTTGGACAATTCGTTAAATTGAGAGGTAATCAAAGGAATTTAATAATTCTACCATATATGAATCACATCCAATTAGAATTAAATCTGTTCAAAAGAAGTTTTTAATTTTTAAATCTTTCCGGTTTGAACTAATTTCTTAACTTCTTTTGATTAATCTCCCTTACCGCACCCAACCTTAAACTAAGGTTTCTTCTCCTAAATGATGATATTGTCTTAGTTATTGATGCTAGTAGATCCCTTAGTACCTTTTAGGCGAACTCTAACGCACTGCACCTCTATATATCCTTTCCATTAACCATTTCATGTCCTTTATACTGACTTTACCCCATATAATCGGTTCAAAGATCGCTCTCAATTTTTTCTAAATGCTTCTGTCTTTTAGTATCTAAGTGGTTAATTATAATTTTATATAATTTTCGTATTTTTGTCAATTCGCTTGCGAAATTTAACACGCGACTCGAGGCTAGGCCCTTTTATCGATTGGGCGGGAAAAGTGATCAATCCGGATGGCATAAAAATATAAAAAATATATATATTCCTATATTGACCTTTTTATTCCTAAAACTATTAACCCATATTTATATCACTAACTAATTGAAATTCACATTTAAATATTATATATTTGATAAGATTAAGATTAAAGATTAAATTGGCAACTTTATTAAAAACTAAATTTGATAATTAATATTAATTTTTGATCCTGAATCTTAGCATCTTCAAGGCCCATAAATAGGCAACACAATATGCATATATAAATTGATTAAAAAATGATATAGAATTAATATCGATTACAGTAAATAAAAGACATAAGATTCACATTTAGCATATTCCACTTATGTATATAAAATGTGTTTTAACTTTATATATATATATATTAATATAATTTAATCATTCGTGTAAAAGGTCCTATCAAAAATTTCTTTTGCATACATTATTAAAAAAAAAAAAAATATTTTCTACTCGATATTGAATCTATTATTATTTATAAATATATATATTATATTTTCTTATATACAAAATGAGGTAAACAAAGACCTCCTTGCCGACCTGGAGCATATCCTGTACCAATAAGAGAAATTTCATAAAGTCAAATCGCCATTAATTGAATATAAATTTTTGAATAAAAGTCACCTCACAAACCGAAACAGTAAATGCATGCTATCTCGTTCACTCCTATCAGTGAACAAAACGTGTGCGATCAATGTACGCATATTATTTACCATTTATTTAACAATTTGCTATTATTTGGTAAAGGATTCGCCCAAACTGTCAGTGTATTTAACAGTCTAAAAGCAAAAACATTTTCAATTAATGGATAATTGGTTCTGGAAAGCAATTTCAGCATCATATTAACAATCATATCTCAACACAGAACAGAATCCATCAAAAGTTAGAATCTGTATCGACTCGGATATTGATGCTGTTCAAGAATACATATATATATGAACTCTATGGGGTCAGAAATGTTTCTCACTGCCTGGCAAAGTTATTATACCCGTTTACCTATGCATACGGGGTATAATAAATCCAAATTAGAGTCTTATCTTTTATCTCTTATCGTTTTGTTTTCTACAAAATCAATTGGTTAAGCATTATAACCCAATATCTTATCTCAATAAATATATGATTCACAGACTTAAAATCTGGTCCATAGAGGAAATAATTAAGAATTTTATTGACTTTACCTTCAACAGAATTTAATGGGCTTAATTGAACCAATTTAAATCAATAATTTTGTCACTATTAAAACACACCTCTTGGCATTCCTAATCCGTCCCATCTCATTTTGAAAAAGGGAAAATTTCACTTATGTTGGTATATATATACATATATGTATGTAAGTTGATTTTAATTGCATTAACTACTGAATCTCTCGGCTAACGCAAATGTTGGGGTCATTGAATTAATGAAAATTATTGGTGTGCATGTTGCAAGTGTCATAATGGCAAATTATTTGAGTGGACAAATTAATTAAAGTCGTTGCACTGTTTTTGTATACAATTTTATACCATAATGAATTATGATTATGCGATGGATGGAAGGCACAAGTAAACCGAGCCACCAAACGACTAATGTCGCGCGAACGGCACAGTGGGCACAGTGGAAACTCTTGCTTAAATTTTTATATTACAAAATTATTTCATTATTATTATTATTATTTTTTTTTTAATATGTAAAAACGATTGTTAAATGTTAAAATTATTTTCTTTTTAAAATTTTCAATAATAAAAAAAAAATATTATATATATATTTTACTCTATTTTTATTTTTTTAATAAAAATATTAAAATCAGAATAAATTAAAATTCAACAAATTCAAGATTTAGATATTTAAATGAATATATATATATTTTTTCATTTCAATTCATATCTTATCTTATAGCAGATAAAATGTATTATAGTTAAATTTAGAAAATTACTGGAGATCTATAATTTAAATAAGCTTAATTTTTGGCAACTACAATTACAAAAGTTGTTTCAAAACAAGCGGTTTTTTTTTTATAAATTAAATATAATCAAATTTTCATGGCATTTCATGTTATGCAAAGAAAATAGAGAACCACTGTGCGTCGCATTGCGTTGTGCGAACGCAATGGTCAATGCCAAGGGCGGCGCACAACTTTTGCCGGCTACGAAGACACGATTGCGAGACGAGGTGAGTGAAGCAATAAAGCAAAAAAAAAAAAAAAAAACACAAAACAAAACAAAACAAATGAAGAAAGAAAGAGAAACACCACGGATGAAGAGACGCTTTATAAAATATCAGACGGAAAAAAAAACCCAAAAAGGTGTCAACTAACACAACCTTCAACGATACAAAATGAAAAAAAAGGCAAACCAAGTAAATAAACAATGCGGAAGAAACAAGAAATACCGGAAAATCATTTCTTCATAACGATAATACGAATGCTCTAGGATTTCGAAATACAATTTTTGGCAGTTGATGGATTCGTTTGGTCAAATTGGAGAGTGGACTCTAGAAAAACAAGACAATCACGGGATAAAGATACAATAATGAAAGAACAAGGGTTCTCTAGCCTTTGATTGCTCTTCATTTGGTTATAATTCTCAACTAGTTTAAAGCGTAGGAAAGGTTTCCAGGCATTGCAATTTCAAAAGTCAACAGAAAAGTCTCGAAACAACTATATATATGGACAAACTGGCTACTCTTATGATGAATTTGAAAAACTACAAATTTTTAAATCTTAAAATTAAAATTGATATTCCCTTATATATTAAATCATTTCCAGGTTTTTGTTCGGATTACAATACTTTGTGATCGGATCAGAGTTATTTCTCTGTAATACTTAATTATAAACTGTCATTCTATTTTTATATATCAAATATAAGAATATCTGATCGCTTCTTCTAAGAACAAGATTTCCTTTTTGAGTGTCGAAGAAAAGTTTTTTAACAACTGCAGAAAATTTAATTATTTTATTAATAGGTTTTATCTATGTATATATCTATCAATTGGTCAGTGACCTAATGACAATTGATTTTTTTTTTCTATGTCTATAACTATTGCTTAGTCAGTGTGTGTTAAACAATTTATGATCAACTGTATATAAAATACATATTATTAAACAAATCGCGTACCAAAGTCAATGAACTTTTATTTAGTTTATAAGGCATACGGATATCATATTTAATTATAGTAATAAAAATAAGAGTTAAGTTAAGTGTTAATTTTAAAAATTAAAAACCATGAGACAATAATAGTAAAATACAGAAATTTCAATTTGATTTGAGAACTAAAATTTGAAAGAATTTTCAATGGATCATATATTGAATTAAGTTAAATTGTCACATACCGATCATTTTATACCCTTTTAAGAGATGCCGAAATATGTTAGATGTGTATGTACATATAACTAATATAATTTTTTAAAATTTGCTTTAATTTGAGAAATAATTTCAGTACTTATCTTAATTCAAGGAAGAATAATTTATTTTAGAATGATTTTTACGATTTGATCTATTTGCGTTTTACGAGTAAAATAAAAATAAGTTTCAAAATGGTTTTTATTGATATCTATGATTTCATTCGGATATTCGGATATAGTATATACCAAAAATGTATGTACATATACTTGGAAAAATTCTACAAAATAGTTTATTTTCCCTCGAAGTGATAGGGCGCCGCTCTTTGTAAACTCTTCGCTTATCAGTCTTATGACAAATAAAAAATGTGATTCTTATCTGTTTAAAAAAAAAACTGACATCGTTTAAGTGATCATAAAACAAAGCTAATTAGTGCAAGGTGCTCCAGGTTTATTCTGAAACTGAATCAGCAATATAATGGAAGACAAACTGAGTTCTCTCACCCGCAACTGGAAACGAGTTTCTTTTCTTTTATAAACTCATAATGAAAATAATTTAACAAAAAAAAAAAAAATATTTTACTTAATCAGTTTAAAATAATAATTGAATCTGAACCATATATGTATAATGCAAGAATTTGGAAAATTCCGTAAGGGGTTTCTAAACAATTTTTAAGGTTTTCTGATTTTACATTTCCATTGCAAATATCACTTATATATATGTATGTACATATAGAAATTATTACCGGTTTCGGTTATATTTCAGTTTGAATCGTTCAAGGTTTCGGTTCCGGTTTGTTTACAATTTGTAATACTTCTTTATAAAATTAACAAAATTAACAAAATTTGTTTAATTTTTTATTTTCAATTTTTATAGTTGTAGTTAAACTATTATCAGATTTGAAAGTTTTCACAAATAAATAAGTATAATAGATATAGTGTTTAAATAAAGATTCACACCCCGCACAACCAATATTTTTAGCACTTTTTAAAATGAATTTGGAAACCAGTTTATTAACGGCATGATGAAATGAATCAATACAACAACAACAACAACAAAAAACACACACACACACACACACAATTCTCACAAATTGGTCACGATCAAATGTGGGCAACAAGTTCAAGGCCAAATATTGTGTCTGTCTGTGTCTGTGTGTGTCTGTGTGTGTGTGTGTGTATGTTCTTACTCACCTGGTGGCATCATTATGTTGATTCAACAATGTATCTGTTGTAACTGGCCTATAGATCAATGGCTTCACATTGGGCTCAAAATCATCAAGAAATACAACATCATGTACGGGTATTAAACGATTATCGGATGAATTAAAATGTAAATCCCTGAATGGTCCATTGAAAAGACAACGTAGAGGTGACGTCACGGCTACATGAGCATCCGTTGGTGGCAACTTTTTTTTTGAATAGAAAAAGAAATAAAAAAAATATTTGATATATATTAATATATATATAATATTATTATATATGTATATGCAGATATATATTAATTGATATTGACTAACTATTATAAAAATTTAAAATAAATATTTTTAATTATATTGCATGCACTTTCGAAATTCTTAAAATTCAGATACATATTCCGATTCCAATCCCATTGATATATATGTATGTATAGATATATACATATATATATTTCATTTTTCTTCTTTTCTTTCTACATTCTTTTCGTTGCGTTTAACATATTTTTTATATTTTTTGATTTTCGTGGTATATATGGATAAAATACAAGTTAGATCGGGCCAATATAACTTATTATTTTTTTTTAAATGTTATTATTTCAATATAACTCTACATCCAATATGGATCCAAATGCTTTCTTTTACAAAATATCATGCAGATCGAAATACTATATCAATAAGGTATCATAGAGAAGATCAGTGAAAGAGCTTTGGAAGCAAGTAGGTCGATGGCGTGATGACTCGGGATGGAAGGGCATGTGGAACGAACAGAAAGTTTGCGTCCAATATATATTTTTAATTCTTTTTTTTTTATTTCTTTCCTTCTTTCTTCTTGTATAACTTTTTAAATAGACCTCGTAACGTAACTTAAATATAAGAAATTTATTTTTAGTCTAACATAATTGACAAGGTCAAGCGAGAAACCAAAATGTTTAAATTGATTTATTCAAATATGTATGTATATACATATATATATATAAGTATATACATATATTGAAAAAAATACTCTTCTCAACGTACAAATAAAGCAATAAAATTATTCATATTTCGTGGAACCTTTTTAAATTGATTGATAATTCCATCCCTCGAGACATGAAAATCTTAAATTTTACGATATTTCTTTAGTACAGTTAAATTGAATCGTAGACATGTTCGTATTATTCAATTGGATATTTGCCAAGAATCAAATTCTTTAAAATGAATTATATAAAATAATAATGAATATCATATTTAATCTTTTTTCCCAATAAACGCAATTAAATATATTATATTATAAAATTAAATGGGTATTTTTTTTTTTCATTATTTTCGTCATTCACAATCTTTCAGATTTCAATTCTTTAAAAAGTTTAAATAAAAAATTGATAGCATTTCTTACGATTTAAAACTTTAACTATTACACAAAATGCTATAATAATATAATGAATGTTTATTCCAAAATTGATGATGGGAAAAACGTTATAATCTGATGAGAATTACTTGTAAAGAAACTTTACATTTCGAATCGAATCTTAAAGAAATCAGCATTATTTACTCGTATGTGCATTACTTGTAGTAATCCTTAAAATTTTCATATATCTTTGGAATATTGATATCGAATGTTCAACACAATTAATCGAAATTTACATTCCAAAAGATAAACAAATTGTTTTTTCCTGGAATCTAGGCAGATCGGCTTGCTATAACTACTATCAAATATGTATGTATGTATGTATATAGATCCTATCCAAACATACGAACAATATTAACTGTGACCCACTGTATACGCTTACACACATACATATATGTATGTATATGCATATATACTTGTGTGTGTAAACTTCATTTCATTCACCTTGATTTTGCCATTGGCTGCGGAGAACATTGAGATGAAGCTGATCGCCAGCCGCCCACAAAATGCCGCAATGTAGGGGGCGGATGCATTTACAACAATAACAACAGCAAATATCAATATATAACTTTTGTAATACGCGCAACAAACACAACACACAAAACAATAACAAACACAACAAAAAAAAATAAATAAAAAAAATTACATACAACCGCAACAAGACAAAAAAAAATAAAAGAAAAAAATTAACAACTTTCGACACGCGTGCGTACGTTGCGTTGGTCGGTGCGGGCGGTTAGGTGGGGGATGGGAAAAATGGGGATTTGTCGGTTGCTGGGAACAACTGTGCCTCTCTCTTTCCAATTAGTAACACTTGACCAATGCAATTGAATTAATTTGGGATTTTGCAGCTGCGTCTGCGCCGTTAAGATTGGTTTAATAGCCAACAATTTTATTTATTAACAGGAATAGAATTTTTTATTATTCGTTTTGAATATCACCGAAACGGGATAAACACACGTAAACGCACCGACAGCGTGGGAGGGGAAATAACAACTAATATTATTTGAAATGTTTTTGCTTCAGCTGATGGCGTTGCCGGACTGCCATTTGTTTTATTTTGGAATTTAAATCATATTTTCAAATTGACATTCGAAGTCGTTGACTATGTTAAATATAACATTCAATTAATCACTCATTGATAAGTTTAGTATAAATGATCATGTTAAGTTAACATAGTAAACATTATTACGCTCTCTAATAAGTTTACATTTCTTGCTCTCTCTCTCTCTCTCTCTCCCCTTATTGGAGCCGCAAACCACCGACAGTATCGATACCACAATTGATATGATCATTTATATCGATATTAATTTAAAAATTTTAGCACAAATTTGATTGCATTTAATTGTTTAAATATACATTTTTATATTGGTTTTTAATTAATATTAAGTATTTGAATTTTTTTCCAGACTGCACTTTTCTTTAACACAGAATCCGCTGTTAACCAACACCAATTATCTAAAAAAAATATCGATAAGAACGATTTGAAACAATTTCGCATTTTTTTCTATTTTAGCTACCTAACTAAATCGAAAAGCATTTCTATAATGATAACTATTCAATTAAGCAATATAAACGATTTTTTGTATTTTTGTTTATAACAAAATGCGAAGTGACCAATTATTGATAAATTGCTGAGTCCCCTCAATATTATTTTTAAATTCCAACTATCGATAGTATCGATAAGTTTCGAGTTCTATGAAAAAGAATAGCTGGCGAGGCAAAACGAATTATTAGTAATATAAGTATAAAAGTTATAGTACATATATATACGTATATGTATAAGTCAGTATAATAAATACGACAACATAGCCAACTAAAGGTAAGCGAATGTTAATTGCAATATAATATAACATTTGTCAAGCCACAAACATCTCACGCCGCTGCTAGGTGCTGCAACTTGCATTTGCGGGAGTATTATGTGCCGTGTGTATATGTGTGTATTTGTGTAGTAGTTGTACGTTTTAAAGCGGCAAACGGAAAATATGTAAATTTTGTTGATTTTTATAACTTTTAGTGTTTCATAATACTTTGTATTCTATGCATTACACATTGAATTAACAATATTAATTTGTTTTGATTGATGTTTCGAAAGAAAACGCAAGAAACTTTGGATATGCCGACACAGGCATAAATCTATGTACATATGCGTGTGTGTGTGTGTGTGTGCGTGGGTGCGTTAGAGAGAGCAAGAGGAGTGTAAATAAATACAGCATGGACCCATAAACTGGCATATTTTCTTAAATAAATAAATAATATATACATACATACATGCATATATATAAACAAAATATTCCCATTTGTTAAAAATCTATATAAATTTTACAGCATCAACTCCCATTGCAGGAGTCTCGGAAAAAAATTTGCCTCAATAGCAACAACAATTGGGAAGCGTTTTTCTTGTGGTAAGCAATATAAATACATTTTTTCCCCTCTCCTCTCCCTCAACACTGTTGTTGTACCATTTCTCTCACTCTCTCTATCTAGCTCTTTCTTGCGCTGCCGCGTTTATTATTGTGTTCGGTATTTGAAAAATTCTGGAAATTTTAGTACATTTTTTTTTTTAACTTATTAGAGTTCGAAAAATTCAGATATTGGCACGCTGTATAATAAAAATTATTAAAACTAACCATAAATTTTGATAAATTGAAATCGCTTACATATATCTTAAAATCCGTGTGAATCAATTGAAAAGATTGTTTAATAATGTCTTTAAATAATTACCTTGTGGTATAAGGGAAAACCCTTTCAAATAAATATAAAGTAATTAAATATTATTAAGATAAAAATTTAATGTATTTACCACATAATACATCCTTGTAATTCATTTTATTAACTGTATGCATTTGTTTTTTATTGTCGTTATCTTTACAGTTGCATCGATACATAATAGAGAGTGAGAGGGGATTAAGGATTATTGAAAAGGATAAACAAAACAATATGTCCCACACCATTCTATTGGTACAGCCCGGTGTGCGTCCCGAAACGCGCACCTATTGCGATTATGAGAGCGTTAACGAGTGCATGGAAGGTGTATGCAAAATCTATGAGGAGCATCTAAAGCGACGAAATCCGAACACTCCAACGATAACCTATGATATTAGTCAATTATTTGATTTTATTGATACATTAATGGATATTAGCTGCATGGTATATCAGAAAAGTACCAATACCTATGCCCCCTACAATAAGGATTGGATTAAAGAGAAAATCTATGTGCTGTTACGTCAAGCGGCATTCAGTCCGAATGCTTAATATCATCATTAAACCAAAATCCATCGCTACTACCAACACCCAACCCTATATACTTATTAATACAAAACAAAAATCGAAAATTCGACTAAATAGAAATTAACGATGTCAAAAATATCTCAGAAAAATGAAAAACAATTTTATATACGTGAATTCGAACATTTATCCTAATTTTTTTTTCTTCTTCTTCTTTTGATTGTTCGCCACTTTTTTTTTTGTGCGTGTGAGCGTTCATTTCAAAGTTCAAAGTCCTTAAGAGAGCCAAGATAAATGTAACACACTTGAAAAGAAAAATCGGGATAAAACAATTATGAATAATGACTAAATATAATGTAAGATTAACTTACATTAATAATAATGTATAATGTATATACACTTAATTGAATCAAATTGTTTGTTTTGAATTCATCCTCAAACCCAAAGGATAAAAGGTAATACCGGAACTAAGTATGTCAAAAAAAAAAGTGAATAACATTAATTTTATACATACTTTGTGTGGACTTTTGCTTATTTTTTTAAACACCTTCTTTAAAATCACTTAAATGACTTTATTTTTTTACTGGAAACTGAATATCAGAATATCTAAGCTGATTTTACGTTAAATATAAAAGTAATTGTTAAAGATGCTCCTTAAACTGAAATTGAATCTTCAAAGTTGTGTAAAAATTCATATCAATTTTTAGTTTGGAAACTTCTGCCGCTTATTGTGAGAAATATCTTTTGATTTAATATATTTATACAGTCGGGCCTCGTTTATCCGTGATGGTCGGGACCAGGAGCATTACGAATAATCAATTTTCATGGTTAATCGGTAATTTAATTTTCTACTGATAACATGAGACAAAAAGTTCACAACTTAAAAAAAAAGTCGTGTAACAAGGGAATTCCCCGTTTTCATCTTTATTGTATTATATGTATGAAGTTGAAGTAAATAAAAAAATTCTGGCATAACGGATAATAGAGGTAATCACGGTTAATTGAAGAAAAACTTGCAAAAAAACCAATAGACTGATCTTTGGCCATCACGGTTAATCGGGGTTACCGGTTGGCCGGATCAAGGATAATCGAGGCCCGACCGTATATTAAATTTACAGTTCCAAAAACTATTTGGAAAAACATACCAAATCTAAAAATTGACAGCCTTTTCGTATTTTACTAAAAATCAAATCCTAATTTATTTTATAAACATATAGCCTAGATTTTATATTGATAATGTATATATACATACATATGTATATAGATACACACATATATGTACATATACAGAATTTCTTATTACTGCATATTTTTTGGCGATCGATTCAAGTGCTTCATCTTCTATATACTTAGTACTCATATTTATATCTAACAAAATCTCATCAAATTTAAAGTTTAAACATTTGCTTTCAGATATAAATTGTGAAACACTTGTGTCACCATGTGGTACATATTTTACAATATTTTTTTAGTTTGTTAAAAAAAAAATGTCATAAAACTACTGTATATATGTACATATGTATAAGTCAAAGTTACAACTCTCGAGTTCGATGAATTTAGTTTGTATGTCAGCAGTAAATAGAACCTTTGAATTTTGCTACTTACTTTTATAAGTATGTATGTACATACATATATATACATATACAAATACATATACATACATATGTATATAGAGTTGGGTCATCAGATTTTCACAAAGAAAATAAAGCTTAGCACACAGGTTTAACGGTAAATGACCTTGGAATGGTCAAGCTTCAGCTGCATTGAACTTGGCGTGTGATTTTTAATTAGCCCAGACCAACTTTATTATATATTCTATTTTATGTAATTGTAACTCTGTTTTTTTTCTTTTTTATGTCTCGTATACTCTGTAGATATAATTTAGAGAAAGGGTATATGGGAATTGATGGAAAATCATACTCTTATATGTATGTTCAATTAACTGTCGTTCGATCTATCTGTTGTTCTATTTATTCCAAAATCAAAAGAACCAATGGATTATCTTTCAAATCATGATAATAATGAGCAATTTTCATTTAAGTTAAATAGTGTTTTTTATTATAGTCAGAGATCTATAAAACACTTCAACTATTATGCAAGCTATAGAATACCACGAGAGCTCTTCAAACTTAAGTTGCAAAGATATTTCAAATGTGCTTAGTTGTATGATAGATTTGAGAAAAGCTACTTCAATATGCACAAATCCATTAAAAATTCCCCAAGTCACACCTAAAACTTATCTTTGGAAGATACTTCAAAACGCTGAATTTATTGGAAGGTTCGGCAAACTTAAAAAAATGAATCTATAAGTTTCATTCAATTTAAAATTGGTTTTAGAAACTATAGTGAAAACATTGTTCCTTGGATAATAAATAATTTGAGTAAGCACATGCCAATTATTCCTATTGAAACAATGGGAAAAATAGAGTTGATGCACAGAGAAATCGTGGGGGGGGGAGTACGAGGTGTATCAAAGTCGTATCAAATATATAACTGGTTGTTTTTAGCAATGTCAAGTTTAAAGCTTGTCCATTTGTGGAAAAGTTTATGCTTCTCTCTCTCTCTCTTTCTCTCTCTGTCAGTCTTATTCTTGTTGATTCTCCATCTCTTTCGTATTCATTTAGAAGAAGACACTTTTTGATGATTTTTAATGTTATTATTTAATTTAAAAATAAAATATAGTCATATATATATAACATATATATATATATATATATATAAGATGGATCTGTAGAATTTTCTCCTTTTACATTCTTTTCATTTTGTACCTGACTAATAACGCATTTCCCTTTGTGGAGCCTCAGTTTCAACTTCATATTCGTATTCCACTTCCAATTTTGGTTTGGTACGACGACGTTTTGTTGTTCCGCTGCCAGATGCTGCTGCTGAAGACGATGATGATTTCTTTGTAGCTGAAGTTTTTGATTTCCTTGCTGGCACTTTAGTATCCTGTAAATTGTTTTAGTTTATAAACAAATGATTTAACAAAAAAAAAACACACACACACAAAAAAAAAACACTCGCAAAAACTATGACAATTGATCCAACATCAACAACAACAACAAGAAGAAAACACTTTAAAACATAAACGCACACGACCCGCTTTTATTTAGTAGTATTCACTACGTTCAAACAGCTACTACTAACTGGGGAGATGCCAAGATAATGTTCGCCATTCAAAAATTCTAAGCGTAGCTCACGAAAAAAAAAAAAAAAAAACCAAGCTTTTAGATGAAGGGGGCACCGGTAAAGTGCAATGCAGCAGTGGGAGGAGGGTAACGCTAGCTACTGAAGCTGCCGCTGGCGCTGCCGGCGGCTTATTGAACTTGTTCGTTTTGTAATTATGGTAATTGTGAAATAAAAAGCGACAAGTTCAAAATATACATTAAATTTGTTTTGAATATGCAAATAATAATAAGAGCTGCAAATAATTACATTACGAGAGGATGGATGGAGTGGAAATATTGTATGTACAATTAGCCTAATGTCGGCCAAGCCCTCTGGTATCAGAAAACATTAATTTATAAGCCATTTATCTTTCCTTTTACCTACTATAATTCTTAGGTTTAGTTTTATGAGCTATAGAATTCGAGATCGATTGGATTATTAGAATTCATTTGATTTACATTCATATAACGAACTGTATTCGAACTAACGTTTTTCAACACTATCTTTGATACGATCGAGAACTAAGAAATATATTCCTTGCAAAAAAAGAATCTAAATTATAGATCTAAATTATATACACGCAGCAGATCCAGTTGGTTTTAAGCTAGTATCTACGCCAAGATATATAACTTTAAATAACTTTTTTTTAATCTTAATTCGATAAGTTGGAAAATAATATTCCCACAATTGAACCACAGAACGAATGCAAATTGTAGGATCATTTGTTGCTGTGTTGTGATGATAAATTGTCAAAAGTAAAATGCAAATGAAAAACGAATTCCTGGAAAAGAATTACCTCAATATCATCAGCATCATCATCATCGTCGGATTGAACAAAATCGCTATCCATTTCTACTTGCTCTCGTTGACCAGAATCACTATCATAATTATCTTCGTCATCTGTGTCCGCCTCGACAAACTCTTCATCCAATAGAGCACGATGAAGTTCGGCAGCTTCAGCTGGATCCTGATCGGAATCCATTTCACGTTCAAGTTCCAATTGCTGTTCCGTTTCCTCCTCATCTTCATCCTCCTCCTCCTCCTCTTCACCATCAACACGTTCCGCTTCCAGTGCCTTATTAAAGGCAGTTTGTGAAAAATTATATATATCACGATATGTACCATGTTTCAGACGGTCCATCAATGCCTTCTCAATATGATTATCAATTTTGGCCGCTATTAATGCCTTCTGTTCGCGACGTGCCTCTCTTCGTTCAATTTTCGTGGATAGAGGCACAATAAGCTTCTGTCGACGCAATTTCAATTTTCTCATACGCATCAGATATTGAGTTATCTTTAAGAATCTCTGTTTATTCTTAGCTATCATGTATTTCGGCCAAAATACAAGATTCTCATTAATCTGTTCGATGGCCTTTTCAAAATTACGCGACAATTTGATTCGTTCCCACAGTTTACTAGGCATGTGGGATCGTTCCGCAGTCTTGATAAACAAATAGATGATACCCTTTTCTTCGCGCACTGTGGCATATTGTGAATTGGCCAAGGGGCAGGTGCGTCTTGTGCAGAGACCAGTCAAATTGTACTCATGACGGCAAAATGTTCTTGTGTCCGTTCTGCAAAACAAATGAAAAGAAGGATTTATTTCTGTTTCAAAAGAAGATTTAAAACACTCACTTGACTTTGTGGGAGCAAAATGACTTGTTGATAATACTCCAAACCACCTAAAAACGGCGAAAACTTTTATAATATATATGTATTAGACAATCCAAATGATATTACTCACATCGTCGTTCTGCATTTTGTTTAGTTATTTAGAATGCAGTAACTGAAATTGTTATTATAACTAATAAACTAAAGAAACACGTGCATTAGCCGCTGCTTCAAAATAAAGGAAAACAAATCGAATCGACTAATCGATTACTATCGATTTGCAATGCGAAAACAGTGATAGTATATCGATATGATCCCAAACAAAAAAAACACTGATATATCGATATGTATTGCGAAAATTGTTTGATGTATCGATATTAGCGCAGTGACTTTAAAAACACGCAAACCTTCTCTAACAACCATGCTAATCGCATCGGTCTTTTCTATTTATAGTGATTTAATTTTGTGGTTAGGTGCGTAAGCGCGCAAATAATCTATAACTACTATATTGGTTTTAAGTTAAACTCCCTAGCCTATCATTTAAATAAGTCAAGTTTAAAGTGAAATACAAGTAAACAAACACTGTAATCAAATACTGCCATTCGATAAGGATGCACAGCATTTTACTTACATTAGCCGCCACAGTGGTACCAATTTTGGCGCTAATTTTTGTAGCCGGATTATTTGCATATAAACTATATATAAAAATACGGTAAATATTTAATTGTATTACTATATACAATATATATATATATATATATATACCCAATAATATATTTCATTTCATTAGTTGCCATTATGATGCCACGGTAAATTGTTGGTTCTGCAATGAAAACACAAAAGTACCATTTATGAATAGGAATAGCTTTGTCTGTCCCAAATGTGAGCAATATAATGGTTTCACCAAGGATGGTGACTACAATTGTGATATGTTAATGCAGCGTGACACTTCCAAATGTAGCAACAGTTCATCATCAACAAAATCAGCATGTGCCAATGCCTATTATAGGGATATTGCCTCATCCTCACCATCATTAAATAATGGACTATGCGATCAATGCAATGAGGCACAACGTTTAAAAGTGGAAAAGTTGGCACAATTTGAGCCCAAACATGAATTCAGATTTGAGCAGGAGCTTAAAATCTATAGGTTAGTACATTTAGCAAATGCATTTAACAAAAGTCCGGTCTAATTTTCATTATGCCAAAGTTGTATATATCCATTCAAATTTTTATGAAGTTGTAAAATAGCTAAAGGGATTTTCCATAGCGATATGAGACAACCGATTCTAATCTAATTTGATAGTGTCATTAAGATTAATAATTAAACTTCTGGCAATATTGTTTAAAGCAATGTCTATGCTCTATCTTTGCATGAGTGATATGTGTATTATATATATATATACATATATATATACATATACATCCTGTAACTGTGTAAAATATCATTACGATAGATTGAAAGATGGGGGGGGGGACAATGTAACGTTGATCCTGATAGATGGACATGGCTATATTTACTTGGACTTTTCTTTGATTAATAATCAATAATTTGAATTATAATATAATGTCTTCGTATGGACATAATCAACATTTGTTATATATATATTTCTAATGCCATTTATTCTTTCTTTTATCTCTCTCTCTTTCTCTCTCTCTCTCCCTCTCCCTCTATATTTTTATTTTATATAGAAATCAATTGGAACAACAATTCCGTCTATGCTCTAGTTGTGAACGTCATGTGAACAAAGTACTCCATGAAAAGAAAAAAATGGTATTGGGATCAAAGTTTTTGAATTTCATCATTAAGGGTGCCGCATTGCTTAAGCAACCGCATTTTAATCGTTTGGCCCGAGCACAACAGCAACGTAAATTGCAACGCTATCGATTCCTCATGATTGTACTGACCATTGGCAATGTGATTGCTCTTCTTTGTGGCATGCCACTTTTGACGCGTGAACAATTTATTACCATATTTGGACAACATTTAGCCAAACCCATATTCTTTATTTACTCACATTTGTTAACCCTATTAAGGGTAATTTGTTCAATGCTACAGGAGCAACAGGGTATTGCAAAATTATTATTATATGCACGTACATTTAGTAAATTATTACTCTATTCGGTGGGTCTTAGTCAATTGCAAGTGCAACATGCCACATTAGGTTCATGCTATATCAATTTATATCCCTATATAATATTGGGTTTAAGTTTTTTGCATAATATATGCGATGGCCTTAAATTTACCCGTTACACTCTATTGCTGGTATTATGGAGTGTCTATGCGAAGGGTTCATTGGATTTCAATGAGACCATTGGTGAAAATAAATTAATTTTCGCCGGCAGTATAATTACTTTTCTACTATTAGTTATAAAACAAAGAAATCTTCTAATGCAATCATTGTCATCTCTTAATGAAACCGCCGATGAAAGTTTCCATCGTTTATGCGCAGATGAGTGCATCAGTGATGAGGAGACAATTAGCATGTTGAGTCAACAATTGAATTGCAGTGGTGGTAGCAACAGTAGCAGCATGGCCATGTCTTCCCATAATCAATCATCCATTTGTAATAATGAAACACTGCGCCAAAGGATGCTCAACAATGGAATGATGGATGGATCAATTAATAGAGCTCCCTCGGTCCTATCACTTAACTCATTGCATTTATCGTCGCAAAGGAATGGTTTTGCTGGCCAAAGACGGCCACAATCTTCAGGCTTATATGCGGCCAGCAGCATGGATCAATTGGGAACTTGGCGTTCAAATTATGCATCATCACCATATACGGATTGGCAGCAATATCATCATCATCCCCCCCATCAGCAGCAGCAACAGCAACAGCATTTGCTGCATGCAGGTGGTTCTCTTTATTCGCCACCAAATCCCTCAACACGTTCAACCTATAGAAATGGAGAGAAACTATTGATGCCATCACGTTTATTAACGATTCCAAAGAATATGAGTCATGGTAATCATGATGTCAATGCCTGGGTAATGGCATCTAGTGGTCAGGATCTTCAACATGATACAAATATGACCGCCATGCAGACATCACTTTCTCGTACATCCTCACAATCATCGGGCTTTGAATCACAGCCTCGTCCAGAATCTCAGGCAAATTGTTTTGCCTTTGCCTCTGCACCAATTCCTGCTCCCACATCATCTCTCCATCATATGCCATTCCATGATTACGGTTGGCAAAAGTCTGCAGCATTAGCTCCCTCATTAACTGCCCCACCTCCTCCATCTCCTCTCTCCATTGTGCCGCCACCTTTGGCTTCTCCACTGCCGCCTACCTCATCATCATCACTTTACTCCCATACACCGAATGATATGCCATTCGGTGCGAATCGTTCACATTATCAGCCAGGTGATCTTCTACGCAAATGGGTGGATTCCACATCCCGTGCCACGCCCCAACGCAATTAAGACCTGTCTCAAAATTGTAAAAAAAAAACAAAAAAAAAAATGCTCTGTGTTCAATAAAGTAAAAAAGAAAAACAAATTTTTTTTATATGATTGATTTGTATATAAGATTTAACATATCTAGACGCTTTTTTATACTACTATATTATTTAGTAATTATGTATTTTAATTATTTTCAATGATATTTATTTTATGAATAAAGGATTTTTGCTTTTTTCAATAAACAATAACAAATACAATGACTAATTTTAATCTAAATGATTTTTTATTTTATTAACGAATCGACTTAAATTAGAGTTAAATAAAATTACGTTTAATCAGGATCATTTTGGGACCAAGAAAAAAACCTTGGGTATTCCGAAATGGAAAAATTTTTGAATATGCAGCACATGTATATGTAGAAACACAATATATATGTATATATATATTTATTTACCATATAGTATATTATATTATATTATAAATTAAACTTATTTGCATTTTCGCTTAAAATAAAAAAGACTTCTATAAGGAACTTTAAATGAAAACCAAAAAAAAAATTCTTTTTTGCATCAGTCAGTATCTTTAGGCCGTGTAGTCAAATCTTTATTAATCTATTTGTATCAATAAAAGTAATAATTCCATTTAAAGATCTTCCCTTCCTCATTAATCAGAAAACAAACGCAGTCTCACTCTCCCATGAAAGTTCTATATAAAATAAGAAAATTATGAAATTAATTGATCAGAATTTTATGTATTAAACTGTGATGCGCTTACGTGTATTGGTTGGTGTATGTTTATAACGCATCCTGATCCTGCTCCCTCTATAAGGTTTAGTATATAAAGGTAAAACAAACCAAAACCATAAAAAAATAATTATTGAAACTTAGGTTTGAATAATTTAGGTGTAAGGGTGTATGGGTGTATGTGTGTGTGTCAGTGTGTGTGTGTGTATGTGAGTGTATGTATGTTTGGACTTTTGTGTCGAGACTGATCTATAGAGGCTAGATCAACTGGTATATAGAATTTCTGTTGTGACAGAGAAATATCGAGGATAACTAGATAAAGAAATTGCTTTTGGAAAAATAAATGTTGATTTTTCAGAAACTAAACAATTAATAAGTACATTTAGAATATCTTTTTGGGAAATTGAGAATCAAAATCATAACACCAACTTCATTCCATTTTTAAAAGATATTGATTTTCTTAATAATTTTGTTAAAATGATTTGATTTTCAATGTAATAAAAATTGAACATAGTCTATGATATATATATTTCTTGTCTTGAACATGATCGTTAAGTCGATCTTTCTATTTTAAAATTTAACTGAAATATTTTCCAAATTAATTGACTCTAACCACAGTAGCCGATAACATATCGATATTTTTATTGGTCATGTCAACATTGGCCTGCCGGTAAACACAGACGAAACATAGAAACAAAGTGGCAACAACAATAACAACAATAATTTTAGATACAAGCAAAGAGGCAAGAATAGTCTAAAAGTAAATGCAACAAATATTTTCGGTCACTGTCAGACCCCAGGCGAAGTGAAGGAGGGACAGGTGATGACAGAGCGGTGGTGGAGTGGCGGCAGTAAACTTATTTCGATATTCTAGCCAATTGAAGAGACTGAGATTGAACATTTAAATTAAATTCTCATTTTCAATCAAGATGACAAGTCGTCCGCAGCGCACGGTAATTATATTTAAATCGGAATCGGAGAGCACCGAAATTTATGCCGAAACCCTTAACGAACACAATTTCCAACCGATCTTCGTGCCCACACTAAGTTTTGGCTATAAGAATTTAGATGAGCTGCACGGAAAGTTACAGAATCCGGATAAATATGCCGGAATCATATTCACAAGTCCGCGATGCGTGGAGGCCGTTGCGGAGGCATTGCAATTGAGTGAACTGCCTGGCGGATGGAAACTATTGCATAACTATGCTGTCGGCGAGGTTACCCATAATCTGGCATTGAGTACTCTACAACAGCTCTTCACCCATGGCAAACAGACGGGCAATGCCCGGAATTTGGGTGAATATATTGTGGATACATTTGATGGTTCAAGGAATTTGCCAATGCTGTTGCCGTGCGGCAATTTGGCCACAGATACATTGCTCTCGAAACTGGTGGAGAATGGTTTCAGTGTGGATGCCTGTGAGGTGTATGAAACGAAATGTAATCCCCAGCTGGGTGAGCTACTGGAACGAGCTCTAGTCCAGGCATCTGATAATATTGAATATTTGGCATTCTTCTCCCCATCGGGGGTAAATTGTGTCCATGACTATTTTAAGGCACATCAAATACCGTTGGACAAATGGAAACTGGTGGCCATTGGTCCAAGTACTAGACGAGCAATGGAGGCGCAAGGTTTGAAAGTCTTTTGTACCGCCGAACGTCCCACTGTCGAGCATTTGGTTAAAGTTTTGCTCAATCCTCAAGAGAGTCGAGAGCGATTGTTACGTACTGCATCAGCGGCTGGGGATACCAATTAGTCGATCAATCTGTCACACATTTCGATTTCATCCTTTCTCTTTAATTAGTACAAAATAATTTGAAAATTTAAGTTAGCTACGAAAATTGTATAAAATTGTTGGGACATTAAATGTCTGTCTATTCTATTTATCTTTGTATGGGATACATGTAAAACTCTCAAATTATAGAGAATAAAAATCTTTTTTTTTAAAACAACATAAAAACATTTGTCACGAAATTTTTATTTTTATAATCTGGCAATAAGGTTTTAATTTTAACCTATTGACCCTTAATAATATCTTTTGTTATTCAAGTTTATATGTATTTACATATTCTTCATCCGCATTAAATATTAAAGCAAGGAAAATGATGTATTTGCAAACATCATATAACTTTATCAGATAAAGTATTTAAAAATCGAATTTAAGCAAATAGAAACTTATTTGAAAAAGTCGACTAACCGATTTCGTCTTTTTCAAATTTTCCGCCTATCTCAAGCAGAGTTGATTAATTTAACACACTATCGCCATCTATAAGTGTTGTCAAAATGACGTATGGGGATTTTTAGCTAAACAAAGATTAGTTATTTTGACGTACGTGACTCACGGTCACACTATTTGTTTCTTCTTTTTTTGCGTTTTTTTTTGATTACTTTTTAACAAATTTGGTGCATTTAGGACATAAACAAGAAAAACAAAGCACATGTGAAAAAAACGTTAAAAGTTGTAATAACAGTGATTGCAAAGCATTTGAAGTCAAAACCACGAAAAACCACGCTCAAAGTAAGTTTAAAAAAATAATAGAAAAAAAGTTTGTCAACCAAATTCCGCTACACGAGAGAGAGAAAAAAGCGCAACAAGCCGCCGCCACACAAAGACATTAATTCCTAAGTTGCCATCTCGCTCTGGCACACAAAGACGGCCACCGGCAAAAGCAAGACGTTGTTTTTTTTTCTCCTGTTCTTAACGTTGTTGTTTTTTTGTGTGCTCAGCAACAACGGAGGAAATACACACATATAAAAGTGTAAAATTCATAATAATTATATGGAATTCAAGATTTTTTGGTGTTTTTGTGAACAGAACCAAAGCGGAGTGTGAATGTGAGTGCGAGTGCCAGTTAGTAAAAAAATAAAAGAGTGAGTTACCTATGCGGTATCACGATCGCAGCAGTTAAGACGAGTGAGTAGTTCTCGATTGCCGGTAGACGAGTCATTGCCAAAAAGGGAGAGGGACAGAGAGAGAGCGAGAGAGCGGCTTTGAATGTGAGTCATTAACCGGCCTGAGTGTGTGAGCCTGCATAAAAATGAGACCAAATACTAAACTGCAAAAATAAAAAATTCTTATACATAATATAATATTTAAATATATTTATGCATAAATATGCACATATACATGTGTATAGATATATGTGTGTGCATGTATGCAAACGTGTATATGTTTGTATATAAATTGAAATATTCGATTTGCTGTGTTAATTTTGCCAAAATGTCAGAGTTGAGGTAACTTTTAAAGTGACTTTTCATGCTTCGTTTTGTTTGTTGCTTGCTGCAGCTGCCTCATAAATCATAAAGCGTGTGAAAATTATTGCAGCCACTGTCGTCTCACCTTTTGCTTTGTTTTCATTACATTTCTTTCTTTCTTTCTTTCTTTTTTTTCTTTCTAGTGACCCCTTGCCAACAACAACCACCATAGTTTTCCTTGCAAGTTTTTCCAAGCAAGTTTCTTTGTGTTATTTGCTTATGCCTCTTACTTCCGTCTTTATCAAATGTGTCTCCTCTTCCGTCACACACACGTGTGCGTCTTTCTAACTTCTCTTCTATTATCTCATTAGCATTAAAGAGGAGTGAGTCTCTTTCCGCTGCTCAGCGCTCATTTTCCAGTTAGAATAAGGCGTAAGCGTAAGAAGCAGTAGAAGAAGCAGAACAAGCTGAGCTGGTGGTACGCTTTTAATATCAAGAAGCTGTTAGAATTCTTTTCCAATTCCGTTTTGAATTTGATTTTTTTGTATACCCAGCAATTTGAAGACACTAACTAGGTTAAGGTATATAACATACATACATACTTAACCATTAAAAGTTTAATAAACATTTTCCTTATCTTATTCAATGGAATTAAATGGAAATGAAAACCCCACTATCATTGTAACAGATCCTAACTGAAATTTAAGGACATAGTTTTGCATATGATAAAGTGAACTTTATATCTATATATGTATGTACGTACATATGTGTATGTATGTATAATGGGTATCTTTAATTCGTTGCTACAATTTACTGAATGAGTGTGTTTTTTTTTTGTATCTAACTTTAAGCGGTTCTCTTCGACTTGTTCTGATTTCTGGTTTTCTTTGTGATTTGTCAACTTTTTAGATCTTGCCACTAAGCCAGCCAACAACATTCTGAAAAGTCAATTTGTAACGGTTTTTCTTTTTTATTATTATTATGGTGGTAAAACGCAATGTGCCTACACATGATGTATCTAAAAAGAATTAAAGAGGGCCGTGAGGTATTTAGAAATACCCTAAGAAATTAGCCATTAAATGTGTCGTGTTGGTGAGTGTGTGTGTGTGTGTGTGTGGGGGGGGTGGTATGTATTTAGATTTGAAAGTGAACTTTTTGGCAAGCGATATTTAACTCTTAATTAACAAAAAAAAAAAAAAAAAAGAGATCAGGGATCAGTTATGTATATGTATACACGTATAAAATATTTCTGTTTTAGATTTTTTTATCATAGAAGCTTTGCGTAAGCTTATTTATCCTGATTATAGTTTCAATCTTTGTTCTCTTTCTCTCCTTTTTTTATGTCTTCTTCTCCAGTTTTTTGGTTGCGCTTGGCCCAATTCCATTTGGACCAAAAACACTCGACGCCGCCTACGTTTGGTGACGTTAATACCAGCGGATGCGGAGGCTGTTGCTGCCTTCGCTTTGTTTACAATTTGTTTTTGCTATCTCTATCGTCTTGTCTCTCTTTCAATTCTCCCTCTGTCTCTGTGACTATCTCTTTCTCTCTCTCTGCTAGTCTGCTGTGTGAATTCGTTTGTATTCATTCATTATTTGATTTATCGTTTTGTAATTTTTGGACTGTAAAATTCTCTCTCATTTCTACTCAATTAGCACATTTATCCATTTTTGGATATTTATTTACATATTTTTGCATTTATTTAATGCCTCTTCTTACTCTGCCCTCCGTGCCTCCTGCTATGTCTCTCCCTCTCTCACACATACTGTGGCAGAGGAAACCAGTTTTTATCTACCAGTGTTGCCATTTTACCAGAAATTTGTTGTATTTTTGTTGTCGACTCCATGAAGCAGCAGCAGCAAGCTCCCCTTACTCTTGGGGATCTTTTCCCCCCCCTTTTCATTCTTTTTGTTCTTTCATTTATTGGGCCAAAAAAAAAATAATGTTCGCGTTCAGCAAAAACAGACGGACATAACACAGCAGCGGCATGGATGGGGCACATACACAGGTAAAAGAGGTAAGCTACAACAGCACCCAAACGCTGACGTATTCGGTTAGAGATGAGTGCGTAAAAAAGCCGATAGTTGACATCGATTTGATAAATGACTTTCAAAACTTATAACTCACACAAGTTTATAAAATATTAGTGATTTAAAGGGACAGGTCCTTATCGATAAAAATTTTCGAACTAAAAAGTTATTCATTAATATGAGTACATATTAGTTTTCGAAAAAAGTGAGAACATTCGTATAAAATATCGTCGTGGTGTATTCTTCAAACTTTGGTTCATCTCTAGGTAGCGTCTCTGGGGGACGGCTTCTGTTTCTCTACCGTCTGTTGGGTGTATGCATATTTGTATATAGATATATGTACATCTATATACAATATACATACATATATTCATATATGTACATATGTACATATATGCATGTGTATGCATATGCATGTGGATGTGTGTGTACTTTTATTTTGGCATTGAAATCCAGAGAAACAGAATTTGCACAAATAAATTGCGACCGAGAACTGACGTCATCGAATATTATTTATATACATACATATGTACTATTTGTAGGTACTTATTTGACTTGCATTTTTAAGCAATTGGGTGGAGACAAGGGGTTTTTTCTATTTTGTCACGCAACAAGTGTATGTCGTCTCTCTGTGTGTGTGTGTGTCTGGCTCAGGGTGTACCGTTTTTTTTGTATGTTAATTAACCCCAAAACGAGTTGTTGTTTTTTATGCTTGACTAGTTAAGCGGGCGCAGAGTCAAAGGCAACGGGGCGTGGAGAAGAGAGTTGAAAAAGCATCATCATCTAACGTTTGTTACGTAATGAGAGAAAGATGGAAGCAAAACAAAAAAACGTTAAAAAAAAATCGTTTGAAATTTGAATTGAAAGCCATCAGCAGTGGCAGAGTTGCCACCTGATCTACAGACACTTGTTGGTTACGCTCAACGATCTTTTGATGCTGTCTGAATGCGCCGTCTCTCTCTCTTTTTCTCGCTCCCGCTGTCTGCCTCTCACGCTTCCACTCCCTCTCTATGTTAGCGCTGCCGGGCTGCTTCTCTTACTCTCTTTCTCTCTTGCGTCTGTTGCATTCATTTTTCATAGCTTCATTTCGCATTTGACTTTCGGTACGTGCAGTGGTCAGAGTGAAAAAAAAAGAAACGGTTTCAAACAAAAGAGAGCGTCTAATAGCGTGTGTTTAGAAGCGAGAGTGTGTGTGAGGCAAAGAGAGCCAGGCTTTTATTTAGAAGCCTGAGCTTTTTATATAAATAATATATATTAATTTTTCTTGTGTTAGTGTTTGTGTTCAATATTTTTTTTTTTATTATTATGAAGAATTGTTAAAAGTTTTCTATCAAGTAAGTAATACATTCCCGGTATTATTCTTTTGCATAGACTATCGCCACCTCTTACTTTTATTCAAAAGCCGTGAGAAATTAATCAAATGAGTCATGTGTTTCAGTTCCCTTCCCTTGTCATCCTTCATTTTAGTGGGTCAAAACCGCGTCTGGTTTGTGGTGACCTCCGACGATCCCCCCTTTTCTTGCTAACCCCTTTGATATGTATCTCATCCGCAATTCCAGTATTTCTATCTCTCTTTAAGCGGTCCCTCTCTCCCACTCACTTTATGTGTCTCTCTTTCGTCTTAATTGCGTGGGCTTTTACTTTTTATTTTGTGACTTTTTTGAAAGTGAAAGACTTTTTAATGGTAAAAGACAACCATGAGCAGCACATCTACATAAATATATGTATGTATGTAAGTAATTGTATTTTCATACATACATACATATGTACATAGATACATATGTAGATATGTTGAGATACATGTTTCATACGTATTTATGTATGTATGTATGTATATAAAATTTAGATTCAATTGATTTTAATTCAAAATTGTTGGACTCTATCGGTCTTTTCAATCGATCGATCTATCAATGAATTAGTAAAGATGAATTCTTAATCTTTTTCAAATGCAAATTTCAACTACTTTATTGAACCCTACAACAAGTTCATGAATCATTAGAAGATATGACAACTTCATTAGGTAGGTGACTATATTTAGTTGATTACTTAATCAATTGAGATAGCCTACTCATTTATCTCAAACTATATTTGTGATAAAAGTTAAAAAGTGATTGTGTTCCCTTTTTCCCTTTCAATTTCATAGAAAACGCATTTTTTTTCTCTCATTTTTACTCGTTTTTTGTTAATTTTCGTGGATGTGTTCCTCAACTTGTGAATCTATAATGAATATCATCAAATGTCTCTCTTTTACTTTCGTTTTATTGTAATTAAAAACTGATATATACCTAGATTCATATATATGTACATATACATATATACAATGTTATTCTATTGAACTATTGGAGGGAGTTACATATAAAATAATTGACTTCCAAACTGAAGGGATCATTTTACGCATTTGTTTACAATGTCTGCGAGGGGTACTTCAAAAGTATATTTAAGTTAATAACAAATGAAATTCACCTGTTATTCTAATATAAATTCATTAGTTTGAAAAATTTAGAATATCTAAGAAACTGAAAGATTTTGAAGACGGGACTATATTAAATCCTATATATGTATGTTCATATGTACATATATGAGTTATGTGGTCTTTTATTCATTTACTACTCTAAGTGAAGTTTTAAACTGGCGTCCAAATTCATTGTGATCGTTATGTGTAATAGTGAAATTTTTGTCTAGTTCGACACGGTGGAAGAGCTTTTGAAGGGCGGGCGGTGGTTCACTACATTTCAATTATAATGGGTATAAAAAAAATTTGTGTTATTATATCTACATATGTATGTATGTATGTATGTATGTATATTATATGTACATTTATGCATGTATGTATGTATATCTAAAGCCGGCTTAAACATGGATATTAATTTCCAATAATATGGAAAAGTTCCTGTCCAATGACTTATTAGATTACATTTTGTGTATACGAATGATTTTATTATAGCAGAAATTTTCTACACTTACGTACATACATACGTACATACATACATACATATCTGATATGAAAAGTTCCAGAACTTTTGGTTTGTCTCTGATATGAAAAGTTAGACGCGAATGAAAACCTTGAAGTTTCTAAAACGTTTACAAGCAAGTGTGAATGCGAGAGTGTGTGTGTATGTGATATGGAGAACCCAGACTAGCTAACTAACAGATGCATATCATCAATAACACAATTGAAGGTTTAAAGCAACAAATACATATGTACTTACCTATAACGTATTTATATTGTTTACAGTTTTCAACAGATGGCGCTTTAATGCAATTTAAAAAGTGTGCAAAAGGCTCTCTTTTATATATACAACATATATACATACATATAGACATATATATGTATTTATACATATATGTATATTTGTACTTATAGTGAATTTCAAAGAATGTCAGAATGTGTTATGATAACGTGGCCATTCTGGCCCTCCCATTTTGGCTCCAACGATCGTAGTATAACAACCGAAATTAGAACATTACGTAAAATAAGAAAAACGAACCTCTAGATTGAGAGAGAGCGAGAGAATAAAATAGTTTTCTTTTTTAACTGTATTTCCTTTTATCAGTTTTGAGAAGTGATAAAACATTTTCTTGTTATCATATGAGCGAAAAATGATTAGAGAGAGAGGGACAAAAACTCCAAAACAGCTCAAGAAATTCTTAAAGTTTTATTTTTTTTTTTTTTTAGTATATATGCAATTCTTAAGTGCTAGTTAATCTTAAGTATTTGATGATTAAGTTTAATTGTCCTAATGAAAAGTAAAAGAGAAAAGCGCCACCTGTCGACCATAAAACACATAATTGTTGATATTGCATAACTTAATAACTAAAATATTTGAGAGCGAATGAATGAAAGGAGGGGGAATAGTAAATTACACATATAGCATAAAAATAAATGTTATATGACAAACCATTCTGCTCTCTAGAGTGATCTCATTCATGAAGTATTTAAAACCCAACTGGAGATAAGCATCTTTGATATGGAATATAGAATGAGTGGTTTTCTGACGCGTCAAAGACCTGCATATACATATATGTACATATGTCTTATCATGTTGAAAAAGCTGTAAAAGCGGCATTCCTTCTTTATTCTAAACGGAAATATTTTTGCCATGTTTTGCACTTTTGGCAAAAAATAAATTTGGGATGATACTTTTTTAAAATATACTTCTCCAGATAATCTTTGATTAGACGGAGAATATAAATTTGATATATAAAAAATTTACTGCATATCCTTTTTTTGTTTTAATATGACACAAAGACTAAATACAACTATGCTCACCGATTTTAAACGATTGGTTCTCTTAGTTTTTTTAAACTATTCTTGGGTTAAGCTTAGCTAGGAGTGCTCCTTTAGCAAGGAGTGGAAGGATCAAAGTAAATTAATTGTAATTGATAAGGAATAGAGTAATTTCATATGTAGCATCGAAATGAACTCAAATTCTAAAACTTTAGCTTTCTTTTTTCTATTAAATCAAGGATAGGATAACTAGTCCGCTTATATGCCACCAATTTCAATTGCCGGGGATTGCCATTGCATCATATGAGCAAAATAAAAGTGATTAAGTAGGATAGTGTAAGTTAACGTACATATACATACATAGCAGGGAGAGTATGTTAAAGTCGGCGCCTCCAACTTCCGATGCGCGCGGAGTCGTTGGTGTTGTTGCTTTAAGGTTAGGTGTATAAGCAGCCCCACAAGTATGGGTAAACACACATACTTAGACATACTTACATATGTGTATATGTATGTGGATGTGAGATATTATTTCCTGCGCTATCTTAAAACCTTGCGCAGCAACAAAACTGTAGTTGTTGTTATTATATAGTAAGAGTTGCGCCTGTTAACTGTCTTTTAACCAACACTACTCTCGCGCTCTTTCTTTTTTTTCTCTCTACCATCTCTCTTTTTCTGTATGGGTGTATGTGCGCGTATGTGTTAAGCTCCGTCTTTGGTTGCTTGGTTGGTTTCAGGGCATAAAATTTTGCCATTTAGTCAGCAAACTTGCTTACGCGTCTGTACAAAATTGAATCTCCCTCATGTTACCCCTTCTGCCTGTCTCCTTCTCCTTTACCCAATCTCAACACAATCACAAACACACTCACCAAGCAAGTGGTTGCTCTCATATACACACTCTCTCTCTCTCTCTCTCTCTCTCTCTCTCTCTCTGTCTGTCTCTCTAAACAAGCTCCGCGTGTAGAGCAGCCCCAACATTGCTGGCAGCGCAACAGCTTTAAAGTTAGTCGCGACGGCGCGCTTGTTTCAAGCAGACGCGAATGTTTTTTTTCATGTGACTCCTAGTTGTTGTTTTTTGCATTCTCTGTTTTATTATATTAACTAACATTCTTATTGTTTATTTCTGTTGTTACTCACAAACAAATTCACCCGCGACGAATTCAAATAATTCATTTTGTGTAAAAATAAACAAGAAAGTCGAAAAACAAAACGAACAAAACGAAAAGAATAAAGCCAAAAGTGCAGCAGCAACCACAAATTAAAAACTGCGGTTGGTATTTCCATAAAACAAAAAGTTTGGGGGAAAAAAAAAGAAAACGAACGATGAAAAAATTACAATTCAATCTAATGTGATGATTGTTAGTTGTAGTTATCCATGTTGTTTGCTTGTGGACAATCAACGGCATTTCTAAATTGACATACTTTCTAAAAGCAGCAAAAATCTGACCAACCGAGTCGTAGTAGCAGGTTTCCCCATTGCTTACCGCCCAACACCCACTATCCACACAACCCACTAGCCAATAGCCACTATCCACCATTACCACCACCTGGCTGTGCGCACCACCACCACCACCACCACCACCTTACTGTCGTCTTCTTCTCTTAAACAAGTAAAAAGTCAAGACTCAATAAGGTGCATGCATTTTTTTTTTCAAGAAAAAAGCCTTTGTGGACCATAGAGGAGAGAAAAACTGAAAGAAAAAGCCTGAGGGAGAGAGTGAGACACCAAGAGAGCTTTTCTTTATATCAGTGTGTGTGTGTGCGTGTGTGTGTGTGTATGTGTGTATGCAACATAACTGTAAAAGAAAATGCAATCCAATACATATTGAAAGTTATTATTAATAGCTATGAAAAAGTTTTCAAACTGATGAAATACTCAAATAATATTATCTTTATTTATCTCTAAAATTGCTGTGGAATGAGAATAAAGATCTCCGTTTGAAAGGAGGATGATCGATCGATCTGATCAAGTGTTTTGCTTAAATGGAATTAAAATAATACTCAATGTAATAATTGTTTAATACCAAAAGAGCGTTCTCGAAAACCTTGAATATTCCTTTTATTACGCTTAAATAATAAATAAAGTGAAGTGTTCTATAAATAGAATGATTAACGGCTGCATATGAAAAAAGAAGAAAAAAATATAGTTAATATCCAGAAGTTTATAATAAATTATTATAGATACTCCGAAGGAACCATTATGATCTTAAAGTGTCTATACAAATAGAAATTTCTATAAATTAATTATTAAAAAATCTAAGAACTATAAATCGGATATCATTTATACATTGCATATTTCTAAACATGATTGTTATTATTTTATTGATTTATGTGACTTAAATAATCACTTTGAAATGAAATTTCAATATTAGTTTTCAATAAAATTGAAATGTTGGCGATTTTATTTGTGGCTTCGGTTTGCATGCAACACGGTTGCGCGCGTGCTTCAATGCATTAAAACACGCTTTTTAATTTTACATATTTTCATTATAATTTTGTTATTAATTAAATATTTAATTGTGTGCAATTTCGCTCTCTTTTAGTTAGGTTAACTCTCTTTTAATCTTGCTTCTGCTTCTGCTCTAGCCATGTCGTGTCGAATAAGGAGTTTGCCTGCCACACAGCAGTCACTGAGATTGAGACACTGTAATGGAGACTTGGTGAACATTTACTAATAAAACTACTTGTAATACAACTACTACTACTACTACTACTACCTACTACTACGATGAGTATGTATAAACGTAGACTTGTCTAGCTGGTGGTTTGGGGGCCATTGGCCATCATGTTGGCCGCATTGCTAAAATTCCGCAGCTTTCTTTTGTTATTTTTATGGTATTGGTATTGTGTGTAGCTTTCTCAGCAGCCTCACTCTCCTCGAAACACCTGCTTCTGCATACATGTATATTTGTATATCTATATATATATATATATATATATATATGTGTGTGTGTGTCTGTTTAACAACATTTAGCCAAAAGTTGTTAATTTGCCGCACCCAAGTTATTTAGTGGCAGTATTCGTCTCTCTCTCTCTCTCTCTCTTTATCTCCCTCTCTGAAGGTTAACAAAAATTCTAGCAAAAAACTATTTAAATGAATTAATACCAAATGTTGTATTTATTCGCTTCATTGATTTTAAATAACTTATTTACATATACATAGATATATACATTGATAACGCTTCTTTATGTTTATTGTGTGTGTGTGATTTTTGGTCATTAGCACACACAAAATCAAAGCTCAAAATGTCAAAAAAAAACAAACACAGCTATAACAATAATAAGGGAAACAGGTTGTTTTGTTCGACTTTCCTTCATTTAGGAATAGTGTGGCTGCATATTTTCAAGGACAAAATGCCAAAAACTATGCTAAAACATCATTGTTTATAATGTGGGACAAGTGTATATATGTATGTATGTATGTATTGGCACGTTTCACATCTGAAGGTAGCAATAATATAGCTAGATCGACTCGATGTTGCTGTTGCACTTCACTCACACTCACCTTCGACAACAACGGCGACGGCAATAAAGACGACGACGACGACGACGACTCGTCGCTTTTGGTGTTGTTGCGTCAAAGTTCAAGGTGTAAAAAATACAATAAATCTTCAAACACATTGTGTTAACAAGTGTGGTGTGTGCGTGTGTGTGTGTGTTGAGTGCCGCCGAGTGATGCGTCTCTGTGGCTGTGTCTCTGTTTATGAGAAATTGTTCAAAACTGAGCTCATCAACTTGTAGCCGCAGCAGCGCCTTTACACCCTCTGTCGTTCCTCTGTCTCTATACAGGTTTAAAAATAGTCATTCAATTATTAATTAAAGAAATGACTAATTTTGCAATTGATTGTGATTTTTTGTTATTTCGGTTTTTATCTTTTAACTACCTACCTACCTACCTCCCGCTATGGTTTTCACATCACATTATTTGTTCGTTCGTTCCATCAGCTAAGCGCATCTAAGTAAGGCATTGTTGTGCGACCAATTTAATTTAACGGCATTCAATGACTCACCAGGTGTATTGATGATGGTAGTGGTGTGTCAGGTGGGAAACTGTAATGCAAATATATATTTTTTCAATACATTTATATTTAATTAGTACGCTTGAAAGTGGATGAATAAATCAATCGGTAAATATATCTAACCATATTTACGATTATATATATTTTGATCACGCGCTCTTTTTCATTTCATTCAATTTTACTTTGTGTGGAGGTGGGGGATTATTTCTCAATGATTGATTTGAAGGCTCTATATATATGTATGTATGTATATATATGTATGTATGTTTGTGTGTTAGGTACTCTTCTTATCTATACATAAATACATAAAATTTTTGATGGGGTTACATCAAGCAACATTGTTTTGCCTAAGCAGCGGATGCTGCTGCTGTTGTTGTTGTTGCTGCTGCTGCTGTTGCTGCTGCTATTGCAGCTGCAATTAATCAACACTTCCGTTGATTAATTTTTTACAACACTGCAATTTATTTTTTTTGCTGCTGCTGCTGTTGCGGCTGTTCGGTTACCTTTCTGGGGTTTTTTTTTTCTTTTTTTATTTTTTTTTTATTTATATTTTTATCGTAGTGTAATGTGATAAGACACACGAACAATTGTATTGTATGTATGTGCATACATACACGTACATATGATGTCTGTTTGTATGTATCATCGTAACCTCAAAACTCAATGTCACGCATATTATTTACCTTTTTTTTTGCTTTTGTTTTTGTTTTTGGTTTATTATTATTGTACGTACGAGTTGTCTCTATTGTCTCTTCTATTATTTGCACGACTGTTTTTCTATTATACCCTTGCCTGCACAAAAGAGTGAATGAAGAGTATACATATAACGGTTTTAGTTAAAAATTTAAAATAACAACAAAAACTTTACATTCTTAATCATCATAATGATCAACAGTCCAATATATGTCAAGAGTGAGCAAAAAGGGAGTATCCATTCAGTGAGGAGGCAACTTCAAGTCAGTCATTCAGTCAGTCAGTTAGTCAGTTGAGTTAACCCATCTCATATACCCTTCCCCCCCCATCGCCCTATACCTGTCTGTATGAGATTCACTTTTGGGAAAGTTTGTTGCTAAGAGAGTTGCTCCTCCCATTCGCAGCAAAAAATATTTTGCTTTTAAAATTAAAAACTTGTTTGTTATTTAAGTGACAAAGTTAAGCAAATTTTTTTTTCTTTTTTCATTTTTTTTTTGTTGTTTTGATATTGTTTGGGCCGTATGGAGTTGTCTATATATATATAGTTGTGGTAGTAGTAGTAATAGTAGGACTAATCAGTTGAAACGTAAATAAGCGAGAGGGCATTAAAAATTCGAAGGTGTTAAAATTACATCGTTCTCTGGCAAAATTTTGTTGGCTATTGTTGCACAATTTGCAAATAAAAAAAAAAAATATAAATAACTTGATAATAAAAATAATAGCAATAGCAATAGCAATGGAAATACAATGACAGATGAGTTAGAGATGATTGAATTAACATACATATTTATATGTGTGTGTATGTGTGTGTGTGTGTGTGTTGCATCATAAAACATGTCGTTTAGTGTGTACAATTTTTGCATGCAAATTTGTTGTTATTCATTTCGTTCGTTTCATAATGGATATCTGAAAATGAAAGCAAAAAGCAATAAGTGGGCGACACGCAATTGGCCCAAAAAACGAGGCATGCATAAAAAACAATTATATATAGGGTATACATACATACATACATATATAATGATCATAAAGATGATGACGACGGTGACTCTGGTGATGATTGATGAGTAATATCTATTTTAGAGAGATACATATACATATATAGAACATTAAAATACGTTATATCATAATCGATGAACTAGTTTCAATACTTTTTAGTGTTCTAAAGCTGGCAATTCAATTCAATGAAAGAAAGTGTTTGGTATTCGTTTTTCTTTCTCTTTTCCTTTTTTTTTTTTAATCAATTTTGAATACCTTTATATGTACATTTATGATATACATATGTATTTGAGCAATTTTGCTACCCACACAATATGTATCTAATTTTTTTTTTTTTGTCATGTTTTCCTTCTCTTCCGCTCCCCTTGTTGTTGGGCCTGTCTATCAATCTATCATTAGTTGTTGTTAATTGTTTTTGTCAATTGTCAACGTAGCTCGTAGCTAGCAAACGCTCTATAAAAGTCAACATTGTTATAGATTTTGATTTGACATACCCTATAATCGGGGATTATATTAAGATTAAGTAACAATGTAAAGGATTTCATCAAATATATATACATATATAAATAATATAATAATATATATTAAATTTAATATATTTAAAAAAAAAATAGTGATAAATCAAACAATTAACTAAATTGTACTACCAATTTGGTAAACCGTATGTTAAAGTCGAGTTCCAATTATGGCTTCCAGATTTTTGGTTTTAGAATGATGTGGAGTCAGGTGAGGGTAAAAATAAACTACAATAAATCAATGGAAAGTTTTTCCTCCAACCACTAAATTAGTGTTATTTATATATATATATACATATATATATATATATATATATATATATATATATATATACATATATACTAAGTCAATTTAAAAAGAAATAAAATAGAATAGTTAAAGTCACTACAAATATAGGAATAGCAATATATATATATACCTACATTTGTATACTAAAATGACGTTATTTTCCTATCGATAATCTTAATTGGGTCAAATTACATAATGTGACGTGGTGTCGCGTTTGTGACCGTCGGTCGGTCGATTGGTCGTGTTTCGGTTTATCACAGCGTTTGAGAGAGTGTTATTTTTATTTGTATGTACATACATATATTGTGTGTGAGTTAACGGTCTTTTAGATTTCTTTAATTATTATGCGATAAAAGCAATTAAATTAAAGTGCACGAATTGTTTGTGATTTTGTATAGTTTTTTTTTTCTTTTTTTTTTTTCATCATTCATTACGAATGAAATGCCGTTAACACAATATTGTAATAAAATCAAAAGTTAGTGTTGTATACAAACAAACGTCACTTCCGTTCAAAGTGTATGAAATGAAATGAAATGAAATCATGTGCATATCTTATCTAAGACAACGCACACCAATAATTTTTATGTTATATATGTATATGTATCTATGTGTGTGCGTGTGTGCGTCTGTGTGTGGCAATTGCTTGAAAAAATATTTTATATATCCCGCCGAAAACAAAACAAAAAAAAAGCCAAAAAAAAAAGAACCATTACAAATTGGCAAATAGACACAAGAAAAACCAAGCGTCGGGGTGTTGTCGTTGTCATTTTGTGGTGTAGTTTTTGGGGTTCTCATAAAAATTTTAGCAAACACCAACAATAACGTACACCCAAGCAATTGGGTCGCATGTTCTCTATCTATCTCACCCAATCCCCTCTCTTCCACTTACCAACCAACATCATCAAAGACACATACATACATACATACATATGTATATTGATGATAAACAGCCGCGACAAGACACTATATATTGGCGCAATGTACCCACGTACTTACTATATCCATACGTGCATACATATGTATGTACATACATACATACAGATATACAGATCGCATGTGTGTGGCACATGCGTTTTGACGCGAACGCGCGCACTACAACACAACTACAAAAAACCCAGCAAATCTCAAGTAAAAACACGCAAGCGTGACGCCAATAAAAAAGGAAAAACCCCTTAGAAGAGTTCCTAGATTGTAATCAATCCCTGTGGACAATTTAAGTGCGTTAGTTGTGCAACAAATTCTTCTACCAGATTAAATCTTAATTTCGTTGGGCAAAATGAACACATTGTGCGTCTCTCTCAGTAAAACAAAAGCTATATATGTATGTACATATGTACATACATACATATATCATCGTGGTTGATTTTATCTATTTAATGATGGCAACGATTGCTTTGATAACAAGGTTTAATTAATTCCTTCAAACAATCGCTTCTAATAATATTTTCAAAATTTAATCGAAATAGATTAAAATGCTTTTCCAAAAAAACTCATGTTTAATTATTTATTATTATTATTATCGCAGCTCGATTACTTTCTTTCATATATATGTATATATATGTATCCAGTCGGTTTAGGAATTGACTAGTATTTCGAGTAGACAAGACTAGTATTAACCATTTAAGCCATTTAGCAAAAAAAAAAAAAACAAAAAGCGATTGGTCAAAAAAAAACTCGTCTTCTTAGCACATTGCTACATTCATGTTGCTGAAGCGTGCAAAGAATATTGACAGCTAATCACTACGTTTAAACAGAAAAGTTGTCATATTTTGATTGACACGATTGCTAAAACAAATTTAAATTAAAATATTCATACATATAGTTGAAACATACATCCGTCATTGCCAGTGTTGGCTAACCACAATCATAATAGTAATAAAAACAAAAAAAAAAAAACAAACTACATGTAAAAACATTAATTTTTGACCTATGAGTTGGCAAAAAGCAAAGAAAAGGTCAGACAGGTGAGCACGAAAAATGTCATAAAACACAACGATTCATGGCTTACATTTGTTCGACATTTTGATACCCTAAACTCGCAGAGAACTGGCAAATACTTGACCAAGATAGTTAGAAGAGAAGAGAATGCAAAGCACGAATGTTGCATAGATTTTCAGAAGAGTTTGTTGTTGTAAATCGATTTCAATACTTTATACATTATGTATATAAAGAAAAGGTAAAAGAAAAAACATTTCCCAGTAGATTTCAAAATGGTTTCTTTGAACTTCGAACATGACAAAGTTTTTCCACAGGCAGTTCTTGTGTAAGGATAGTCTATGATTGATTTCGCTTCAATTGACTTGAAACACAATATTAACCCAATATTCGTCAAATACAGGTGCATATTATAAATATATACTGTTAATATGACCAAAAGATAAAGAATACAAATTCAAAATTTTGAATTTCGTATAGTTTCTTTTATACGGTATATAAAAGTTAGTTAACGAGTATGAAAGTCCTTTTTATCAATAATATTAGAAGGGTAATGTAAAGTCGATGCTGTTGCAATCAAAATGTATGAATTTTAAAATGTATTTTGCTATATATTAATATACATACATATGTATGTATGTACATACATACTTATATATGTATATGTATCTATATCTTTCTTCTTTAGTCTTGTGCGTGCTCGTGTGCCTGTTAATTATGGCCGCGTTGATGTTTTTATTTTCTCTTCTTTGAAGGTGTCCAATGTTGTTTTCGTGTCATGTGTGTGTCGTGTCATGTCGTGTCGTGTGGGCCGCTGTCAGAGTTGTTGTTATATGTATATGTAGCTAGCTGTCAGTTCAGTTCATTTTGTATGTGTATTTTCTTTACGTGCACGAATTTGTTTGGCTTGCTATCTAGAACATTTAAGCCTAATTTGCTTCATTAAATCGTCACATTTGTTATTTTATTGCTAGCTTGTTTTTTTTATTTCTTCGTCTTTGCTCTCTCTCTCTTTCTCTCTCTCTCACTCTCTCTCTTTCTTTTCTTCTTTATTGTTTTAAAGAAGAAAAATTGCTGCCGCTGCCAAGTTGATTTGTCTTTTATTTTGTATTATTTCGTTTTTTTTTTGTTTGTTTGTGTTCTTTTGCTGCTTTTTAATTAACAGCTGTGAGGGTCTATATATATAAATATATGTATATTCATGTATAGGTACAATTGCCTTTTATATACCATTTTTTCCGCTTTGCTGTAATTAACATTTAAAGTCTGTTTTTTGTATTGTATTTGTTTCACTGTTGGCCATAAATTTCCGTTTACCTTTTTAAATAGTTTACTTTTTCTCCCGCCCTCTCTCTCTCTCTCACTCTGTCTTTCTTGGTATGTGTGTTACAAAAAACGTAAATATTAAACAGATTTTTTCAGTAGAAATTTAGTGATTTAAGAAAAAATAATATTATTTGCTTTAATTTAAAGTAGTTGCACGTTTGACTGCAATTTCTGTAGAAACCACGATGCAATGATCATGGATTACTGACTATTAATATACTATGTATTTATACACACATATGTATGTATATATGTATATATATATATATATATATATATATATATATATATTCTTGATCAGCTTACTTAAATTAGAATTAAATGTGGACAATCAGCAACCGATGATAATCTAATGATTTCAAATAAATTTTAGCAAATTTTTAGTCTATTGATCAGTTAACAAAATAAAAAAGTGTATAGAAAAATTCGGTGTAGTTGAAGTTAGTTCCGTTTCTACATTTTTGGTATTTTTTTTTGTTTTTGTTTTTGTTTTAGTTTTTTAATTTTAATTATTGACCAACTACAAAAATCATCGCTCCATGAAAAAGACAAATAATTGCTAAAATTAAGTGTGGTTTTCAAGATGAAAATTGCTTTGTCGTTCATTATATGTATATTAAAATATTATGAGCTGAAAAATGAAAAGTAAAAGCCAAAATCTCCGCCTACTTTCTTATCTCCACTCTCACTGCACATCTGCCCTCACATACACATGTATACATACACATACATACATACATACATATGTATGTATGTCCACGTATAGCCCTTCTCGTTTATCTCTTTTGACAACGTTGCGCATACGCAATGTGTTGATTTTCTTCTTCATCTTCAGTTTGTGTTTGTGTTTGTGGTTCGACGGTTCCAGTGGTCAAACAATAAACGTGATTTTGCCTTTTTAAAGTTGAACTCATTAATGTAGTTAATGGATATTAAACAGAAACAAAACAAAAATGAAAGAAAAGAAAAATATATATATATATAGCGCAATGGGGTCTCCAAATAGCGAAACTAAACTGAAAAAAAAAAAACACGAATACATTATGTAAACGTTTGGATAACTGAATGAACAGACTGAATGACTGATGGATGATTAAATGAAGAAGATGAATATGCGGTGGGGTAGGAGAAGAAGTTGGAGTTATGATGGGAGGATGAGGGGGGATAACAATATAGAAAACCATTCATTAAATGTTTGCTCCACAACTAACAATATGTGACAAATCCAAATGATTTCCATAACTGTTGTCTGTATTATCGTTGTCCAGTGTTGGAAAATGTACTAAAATACTGTTTTATAATCTATCCTTTAACAAATTTAGTATTAAATGTACATAAAAAATAAAAATATGGATCAATAGCAATATTCAATTATTTCAATAAATGGAAAATACCTATGAATAATATATGTATAAGATGTATATAAGAACATTGAAAATACATTTTAAAACATAGAAACTATATAAACTGGGCAAAAGATAGTTGAATAATGCTTTAAGGCATACGAAATTGTGTCAAATATATAGTAATATACAAAAACTAAACGAAAGATAGATGATTAATACTTAAAGGCATACCAAAATGTTTCAAAAATGTCTGAGACTATCCGAAACAATGACTTTTGTTCTTAAAACGCGATAATCTGGCAAAATTATTGTTTCTTGTTTTAAAAAGAAAATTATTATTATTGAAATTATGTTTCTGGAAATAATTTGTTTTTCTTTTTTCTCATTTTATTCGTTTTAAAAATATTTGCTTATCGTTAATACGTTTATGCATATTATATACATATATATATGTATGAATGTATATATATTTATATATGATGATGATAATGATTCATCAGTTTCAATTTCATGATTGTCGGGCTGTTTGTTGTTGCTTTTGTTTTTGTCGCTGCTGCATTGCCAAATCACTCCCCTTTGCTGCGGCAAAACATTAAAAGAATTCAAAAAAAAAAAATACAAAAAAAAGGTCTTTTCGGTTTCTTGATTATATATCTTTTTATTTTCTTCCTTTCATTTGATTGTTTTTTCTAACTAAATTAAATCAAATGTGTAAGTCTATTAAGGAAATGACTCAAATCTCTATGTCTCTCTGTCTCTCTCTATCTCTCTATCTCTCTCCCTCTCTTTCTGTGTGTATATAGTTTTATTTTTATTTTTTTTTTATCATTTGCTTGTTCATGGAATGGCAAAATGATGCACTTAATCCATTCAATCATGCCAAAGTCAGGTGATTCATGGATAACTTATAAAAGCTAACGTAACAAAAAAATGTTGTTAGCCACGTTTCTTTGGCAAATACTATGAAATTATATTATACTTTATGTACACCTAAATATAAATATTTATAAGTAACGTTGGAACGATGATGACTTATTACCGGTTGACTTGTTTTTGTTAGCTTTGATTCAGGTTAAAGGAATTTCCCTTGGTAGATTGCCTGAGTTGTGGTGGTGCAGCTCCAAAAAAAAAAAAAACAACGAAAAAAAAGCGAAACTTACTCAACTGCCATTGAATGAGCTCATTTTCATTAACTTTAGTTTGCTTTTTTTTCGTTTTCTTTTTTTAAACTTTTAACAAACGACAAATTTTTTTTTACTTACATACATATACGTATATATGTATACATATATAGATAGGCATTTATATATATATATATATGTTTGAAGTTAACGCAGAAGCGATAATAAATACAGCATGATGTCATAATTTGTTTTATGAAATAATATTGTTGTATGGTACCGCCCGCCCGCCCTGCTTACGTGCGCCTTTACCAACTGCCTGTTTTTTTCTTCTTTTTTTTTTTTTTGTTAACCCCCTTTAAAGAAGCATTTATATATTATCATTCGGCACAACTCGTATGTATTTTTGATTTAACATTTGTTTTAACATTTTAAATGAAGTTTCGAATTGACGTCATAAAATTTTGTTATTTCTATTTGTCGGATGGTTGGTTGGGTCCCTCGGTCAAATGTTAATTGTGAATGAGTCTCTCGCTGTATGTGTGTGTGTGTGTGTGTGTCAAATTTAATTGGATACTATAATTTGTGATAACCAACCTTGTCCAAAAGGAATTTTAATCTAATGTATATATATATTCATACATATATATATATTAAGTGTCCAAATAAGTAAACATTACATTTTGATTGACCTGGACACTTGACACGAATAACCGCAATATACCCATTAAAAACAAAAAATGTTTGTTGACCCTGAGGAATACATCTAATGGGTTTTTGTTTTGTTTTTGTTGTTTTTGTTAAAGTCACTTATGGAGTTGATATTAGAAACTAAATTTTTGAGTTATTTTGTGTATTAACAAATTTCAAAAAAAAAAAATATAAATATTTGTTTCTTTATTCAATGATTCACATGTAAACATTTATGTGATTTAATTGAAAAGCGACAGTTTTATCAAAATATTGTCAAAGTGCCAGGTGAAATCATAAATACTTATAAATGAAATGATCTACATGTCATCTATATATAATACTCGTATATATAAGCATACGCTCTCTCTCTCTCTCTTTTTTATTATTGTTTCTCTCTTACTTTTCTGTTTTTGATCCAAATTGCATATCTATATAAAAACCCATCTGTACAATATTTACCCTACATATTGGTAGTTAGCTTCTAGTTGGTTGGTTGTCCTATTCTTTAAAGAAATATTGTTTTAATTATTTACAAAAATTAAAAAAAAAAATTATAAATTTTTATAATTATATTTTATGTATATTATATATTAATTATATTTTTATTTGTTTTTTTTTATTGCAGTTTTGAGCCCCTTGCCTCGCCCCTCCAAGCAGCAACATACACACATTCATACAACACACAACGAAAAGAAGAGCAAGTAATAGCAATTCTAATTAATAACAATAACTATAGCAACAATAATAAACTAAGGCGATAAAGGACAAGAAAAGCAGCAAAATGCCGCCTAAATCGGTAAGTTATTATTCAAATTAATACAAATATAGGAAATCATAGTAAGAGTGAAATATTTAAGAAAAAAAATTAAATTAATCCAAAAGTTAGTTTTAATATCAAATCGAGATCGAGAGAATTTTAAAAAACTCAAATAGAATTATTTCAAAAGCATTTAAAGAGAGGATATTGAATATAAAAATGATTACAAAATAAACGAAAGCCCAAAAAAAAAAATTTTATTTTTTGAGCACTTAAATATTTAAAAATATTTTGAATTTTTTTTATTTTTTTCGATTCTATTTAATTTTGTTGAACTCTTTTTAATAAATTTCAATTTACTCTGAACACATTAATCATACTTTAACAGATCAACGAAATAAATTATAATTATTATTTTTATGAACAAATTTTTGGTAATCACGAGTTATAAATCAACAAATGATAAAATTGGTATATACCGATACAATTGAATAGAATTGCAAATAGAACATAAATAAATTGATAAAAAAAAGCACGTAGAGGAAACGAGAAAAATATAATGTCGAAATAATCATATATTATCATATATAGATAGATAATAATGCAGTATAAATATTTTTATACCCATGTGTGTATGTATACATATACATATGTATACACATGTAAAATTGATGTGTACATATGTACGTACTATATAGTATATGTATACATATATGTAGCTTCTACACTGTACATATGTACATATATGTACATATGTACATATATCAATCTGTAGTTGTCAAGTAGCGACAGTACTTGAAACGAGAAGTGGTTCGTCTTTAGCTCAGGACTGCCCACAAGACGAACCAAAAAAATAAATTTAAATGTATGTGTGTGTGCGAATGAGTTGCCTTACACTGCACAAAATTGGCAGTAAATAATTGAGCACATTCCACTATGAGAAGCAAAGCGAACATAGAATAGAAAAATGTTATTTTTTCATGTGTAGCCCCCACAGAGCAAAGCGAGACGTAGCTGTACTTACTCTAGAAATGCTGTCGAATATTCTTCGTGATCCCTTCGGCAACTGATGGCTTGTGTATGTGTAATTTGCCGATTGTGAATACCCGAGGGGGCTATGGGCGGGTGGTGGGTACATTTAGTTAATTTACACATACATAGTTTGTTTTCTAAAACAAAAAGAAGAAGAAACTAACGGTGATTTCATACAACTGACAGAGCAAAGGAAGACAATATTTTAATTTGGGCTTGTCTAAATCTGTTGATATGGAATGCTTTAACAATATGGAACTTTGACTAGAATATTATTTTTTTGTAAATTTTTGAGAAGCTTTAGTAAGTTTGAAAAGGCTTAAGTAGATTTACAGACAAGTACAGTTGAACCCCGATAATATATCCCCCACTTAAAAAATCTATTTCCTTGCAATTGAGATTTCGATGTTTATATAGATTAAATTAAGTGAAACAATTTTTTTTATTATTAGTTGTCAAGAAAAGGAACCGTTTTAAACAAGTAGTTTTTATAATTAGACTTATATTTAAATTATATCGGTATAGCAATAAAAATATTTAATATAATTTTAAATAAAGTACTTTTAGTTTTATTTACTAATCTTCCCTTATTACACAGTTCAAAATAATTTAAAAGGTTAAAAGAAAAACTGCACGAGCAATTAAAGAAAATTAATATACATATGTAAATATGTATATATATATGTATACATATATCATTATAATTACAAAAGAAAAATGAAATTGAAATTTGATAATAGCTATTCTATAAGAGTTTAATAGTAAAATTAAATTTGATGATTATCTTGTGTTTAGTGATATAGATATGATGTATATATACATATATAGATATATATACATATACAAATATGTATATACACGTATATACACATAAATTGCATCAGCACAATTTTTTGCCTAATTCATCAGCGACGTCATTGTCCTCCGTTGACGTCAGTCTTTCTTCTTTTACCAAGTGTATTTTTTTTTTGATTATTATTGTCAACTATCTTTTTGGCTTAGTGCCAATTTCTTGGGTCTTGGGTGATGTCTGTCGTGTGCATATGACGTCGGTAGTATAAAAGAAAGAGATTAGAGACAACGTCATGGTCGTGACCATCCCACTCACCTCTCTCTCTCTCTCTCTCTCCCTCCCTCTCTCTTTCGCTACCTCTCTATCCAAACAAACACTTGTCAATTGCTGCCCGCCCATTCTCACAACACCAGCCCCCCTTTTACCCACCCCAGGAGCACTCCCAATTGTTAAACGACAAAAATACACTTGACCGTGCCCCTGTCTTGGGCGCTTTTCAAGTGCCAACTGACAAACTAATAAAATTAAAAAATAAAATAAAATAAATGTACAGAAAAAGGCAGTGAAATGCCAACAAAAAATAAATTTATGTACTAGTAACTCTTGATTGGCAGGAGACAGACTCTCATCTGAACATTGTATATATATATACATATATATATATGCGGAAATCGCTGTCCCAAAAACCATTTAGACAGGTCTCATTGTTATCTAAGATTGTGACAAAGGGTGAAGGAGGAGTGGAACACACTAAGTTAGTTGGGAAAGAGCGGGGGAGAGGAGGTAGGCACTAAGTTAAATGGTTTCTGCTACCTCATGCTTAAATGTACTTACTACATTAATTTGATACTAGCGTATATATATATGTAAATGTGTGTGTGTTCGTCTGATTGGTTGGGGGGACCAAAAGTTAAAATCTACTTTAAAATAAAAAGGGCTCTCAGATTTGAATAAAGATAAAAGTAATTTAAAAACAAAAAAAAAAGCCAAGAAAAAGATTTAATTAACATGATTAAAAAGGTTATTTACCCACTAATTTTTAAAAGTTTCATTTAACTTGTAATTGCAATTTAGGAATTTAAATTATAAATTTTATAATATACTTTTGTCTGATTTTCTATAATATTCTTAACTAAAATTATTTGGTTTTTCGAATTGAAACGAATCAAATGCAATTTTTTATTAAAAATGAAATTGGGAATTTGAAATAGAACATAAATAAGTTTTAAATAAAATTGAAAAAGCATTCGGATGGTGAAAATGGTGGAATATAAGATAAAATTTTTATAATTTAAAATATATAGATCTTTAGGTATTAATGATATATATCTAAATTTTATCCAGCTTAGGTCCTTCAAAAGGAGTTTTTCTTTTCTTTTTTTGTGTAAATTTATGAATAGATTCAAATTTTAATTAATATGTAATAATATGTAAAATATATCTAATATTTTTGTGAATAATATAAAATAAAATAAAAAATGAAACGTTAAACGTATAAAAATACAATATAAATAACTTTGATACATTCAAACATATGCCTTATAATATCTTAAAAGAGTTTACTTTTGGGTTAAACATTTTATTTAAAAAATATTACCGAAATCCATATCTGGGAAAATTTTTTTAATCTTTTTCATATATGTAGGATTTAATTTAAAATTATTTAGAATTCTATGAAATCATTAATAGGGTTATCTCGTATCGAGATATTACGAGTTACATTCATATACATTTATTCAATGCCAAAGGATATATAGAATTGTATACAAGGATCAATAATAGTACTATTGATAGACTAATAATAGGTTAAAGCAAAATCAATCTATTTGCATGTTGTGTTGTAGTAGTAGTTTTGCTTTCTTTTTACTTTTTTTCTTTCTTTGTTTTTATATTTATTTTTATTTTAGTTTTCTTCTTATTTGACTTTAGCAAAAAGCTTTCGCTTTTTCCCATCACAAATAGAAAATTTCCCTAGTCATAATTGCAGGCGTGTGCCTTTTGATTGACAGTGATTTGTTTGACCAACTAACATCTGGATTGTTGTAAAAAAAAAAAGAGGGGGGTGTGTGTGTGGTGTATTGCCTCCGACTCCTCCACTGACCTTTAGATAAGCAATGGGGGCACATTCAGACCAATCATTTTCCTCTGTCTCTTTTATTCTTTTTCATACTATTTTTAGATGCATAATTAACATGCAATTATTAACTGACTGCCAGTCGCCCGGTCGTCGGTGTGGTCGGTCGTACGGTAGAGGAGAATAAGGGTAGTGAGGTGGCAGAGGGGTGTAGGGTCCGGTCAGTCTGTCAGTCCGTCCGTCCACCTGTCTGACTTATTGTCTTTGCTGGCAATTTAAATTTTTAGTTTCTTTCTCTTTCTTTCTAGCCATCCATCCTATTACCCATCGTTCCAACTTTTTTTCTTTTTTTGTTGTGTTTTGTTTTTTTGTTTTTTCTTTCCCCCACTTTCTTTTATTTCCATTTTTCCGTACAAATGGAAAACACAAAATCAACTTAAATACCTGGGCTAAGTTTTCCATTTTCCTTAGTTGCCGCTGGACTGCAGAACGACGCGCATTGTTTTATATTCTTTGTCTCAAATTTTTTCTCATTCTCTCACTCTTACTTACCACAGTACGGTTGATTGTGATTGTGTTTGAGTGTGTGTGCGTGTGTTGTAGTAGCAGTTTTGGCAAAAGATAGAAGAAAAAAAAACACATTTTTGGATTAAATTAAAAAATTCGTAATAATTCAAAAATTACTGAAAAATTCATTACGACCCAAAATGGTCGTCGTATCGGACAGTCGTGTCCGTTTGCCCCGTTATGGTGGGAGCGTGAAACGAAAAACGGTTTGTTGCATATACAACAACATGATATATATATATATCTTTTGCTGTCATTTTAAATGCAGTTTTATGGTTTCCGTTTTGAAAAAATTTGGCAAATAGGAAAGAAAAACATAAACGAGAGAAGAAAAGAAAAACTTTGAGTATAGTTTTGTCATGTTGCTGCTGCAGCTCCAGCTGCAATCGAGTCCAATTCAAGTCAATTTTAAATTCAAGTTTTGATGAAATAGCAGTAACTGGTTTTACGCATAGTTGTTAAAATTTGGACTTCCGTTGCAACCATAATTCAAAGATTCAAAGAAATAGAAGCAGAGTCAGTCAAATGGTGGTGGAGAAGGGAAGGGTAGGGTAAGGGGGGGGAGCTATAGTACATTCACATTCACTGTACATGCATTAACCCAAAAACGTTAATTGGATTGGAAATGAAAACGTTTTTCAATTTCCTAGCATTGTGTCACGTTTGATATTTGCATTTTCACTTCTTTTGTTGCTATTTGGTTCTTTCTTTCTCTCTCTGTCTCTCTCTCTCTCTTTCTCTTTCTCCCTCTCTTTCTATCTATCTCCCGTATTCATTACGTTTCACAAGCGACAGAATGTGAATACTTTGTGAATCATGCAAAAAAAAAGTTGATTTACTTTAAGAAGAATTTAAATATTGAAATTAATTAAATTCCTTATTTTAACAATATTTTATTATCTGTGAGTCATATACGTATTTATGATAGATTTATTCATAGACAAAAAGAGAAGGAAAAACAAACTATATTTTCCTCCAACCCACCCTTACATTTCCTGTTTTATTACAATTATCAATCAAATTGTTACATATATGTATATATGTATGTATATATATTTATTTTTAATAAATTGGAGATTAACAGTGACTGAAATAATTGCATAGCCAACCTTATATACATATATACATATATAGTTAGTTAATAAATCAGTTATGATTGAGGTACGATTAGATATCATTAGGTATAGTCAAGTATAGTAATGCTAATTACAGTTAGATCATATTTTAAAGCTTAACTTGGAATTTTCTAAGTATATACATTGGATTATAGTTAGTATTAAATGAATTCAACTTAAGTTTTCACATATTTATTTTTATACAATTATGTTAATTTTAATTAAATGGCAAAATTAACAAAAATATCGATTTAAGCCATGTTTTAATGGTATTTGGTCAATATTTTTTTAGTTGTATTTCCATTCGCGATTAAAGCACGTGTCATGAGCTAAGCTTTTTCTGGGATTTACATAAGCCATGTTTTCACTTAAATGCACGTTTTAAGCAAAACAACAAAAAAGAAAAAGAAAAAGAAAATAAAGAAGAAAGCGCCTTCTTTTTTAAGGGAAAATCACGCTCAAAAAAAAGAGAAAAAAAAACGCAATAATCAATCAGCCATGACAACCAACAACACAAATAGAAGGAGAAGAAGAAGCATAACAACCAACAATACAACAACATAACAAAATGCCAATTGAATGTACATATATATGTATATATATATAGTTAAATACAGATATCTGTCAGTATGTCTGTCTTTCTAACTGTGACTGACTCTCTAGATCGCCAATGGACGAACAAACGGATGGACGGGGTGTGGGGTTATACAAGTAACAGTCTCTTTCTACCATACATACACACACACACACACACACACTCACCTCATATCATCACATGTCGCGCTCTAAGCCCAATTGCATGTGTGTATGTGTGTGTCACTTGACCAATTTTATCTATGGGTTTTTTTGTTGTTATGAAACTATTGTCTATTACGGCTACTTTTTGATGTGTATTCTATCTGTGTGTGGATGGATGGCCCAGTGACTGAGGTTTAGGTTCTTTGCGATTCGCACGACCCATAAAAAAAGGGAAATATATGCAAATTACCTGAGATACATATAGTAAGCAAATAGCACGGCCGAAACACGTGTTTTGGCTAAGCACTTGAACTAAAACTGTACTAACTTTTCACAATGCTAAATATGATAAGGGGATACATGCGAGAGAGAGAGCGTTGTTGTTATCTTTGAAATATAGAATGTCAAAATTTATATATGTAAATATGTATAATGTATAATATTTCAAGAAATGTACACCTTTATTTTCTGTGTGTAACTACAGCAAAATGAGTTTAATTTAAACGAATGAAACGTTTAATTAAGCTATTAAGGGATTAAATTGAAATTATTAAAATCTATAAATATAAATACATATATAAAAATTATATTAGTTGATCTAAATAAAATTGACTGAGATGATATGATCGTTAAAGGAGAAGTGAATCTGTTTTATGACCAAACTGAAATTGAAATTTTTTTCAGATAATTGCCAAAGTTAATATTAAGAAAAATAACTGAACTGAACTTTTTGACCGTTTAATTATTTTTAATAAAAAAAAAGAGTTAAGTAGATGTTTAGTATATATATATACATTCCAATGATAGTTTTTAGTTTTTAGAAATGATGGAAAAAGTGTTCAGAAAGGTTTTTATATCAATCCTTCAGCTAGTTTAGTTTCATTTCTAAGGAGAACTAAATTAACAAAAATATATAGATGCATATACATATATAAACTTTATAAGTGTGATAAACCGATATAGTGAGAATATCGAGTCGTAGCATTTGTTGCTTACTATCGGAAAGTTTATTTTAATTGCTAATGTCCGTTCAGTAAATTCGATATAAATTTTGCTATTCATTATTGATTAATTTTTGTGTTGCCAAGTTTAAATAGGCTTATTGAACTATTATAATAAAAAAATATATATTATACTACATTTAAACTTATTTATTATTTTTATCCATCTTATTTTTATTACAGCTAAATGTGCGCGTCACAACAATGGACGCCGAACTGGAGTTCGCCATCCAGTCGACAACAACGGGCAAACAATTGTTCGATCAAGTGGTCAAGACAATTGGTTTGCGTGAGGTTTGGTTCTTTGGTCTGCAGTATACCGACTCAAAGGGTGATTCCACATGGATAAAGTTATACAAAAAGGTAAGAGAAATTGAACAATAAATAATACCATGCTACTGTTGCCTTAATCGCAATGAATTTATAATTAATACGATATTGGTATGATATATACACATATATATACATATTGTATGGTATATATATATATATGTATATAATATATTGTATTAGCCTGAATCTCCGGCCATAAAGACCATCAAATATTTGAAACGAGTGAAGAAATATGTGGATAAAAAGACAACAGCCGATAATAATGGACACAGTCAGGCCGAGACAAGTGAAGAGGATGATGATGCAGATGATATGGTGGGCGATCGATAATATATATTATCCCACATTATTCCCCAAAATCGAAATACCAAATCCTTAGCTCCATATATACATATACGAGTAATTAATTGAAAATTAGACAAATCGGATCGATTGCGTATTTCGATGACATTTTCAAATATTTTTTTGTATTTTAAATACCACACCTTCATCTCTTGGCGCTAAAAAAGAAAAAGCAAGATGAATCCATCGAGCTTAGCATACTTTTAGGCTAGCCTGCTGTATACCTTTTACTACAAACCCAATTTTGATATAAACATATACATACATATGTATGTATAAGTATATATATATATATTTTAATAAGTTTCTCTATATAATTTTAATGCCGCACAAACAATTATGCACAGACTGGATCAATGCCGTTTTCCACATGGGTAACACACACAATAAATTAAATAAAAAACCAGTCTTGCACTTTTATTTTATTTTACATTTTTTTATTATGGATTTTTGTTTTAAAAATTTCATAATCAATTTAATAAAAAAAAATTCTAATTATAATTATTATTTTTTTTTTTTCTATTGCCTATTTTGTTTGTATATAGGTTATGAATCAGGATGTGAAAAAGGAGAATCCGTTGCAATTCAGATTCCGTGCCAAATTCTATCCGGAAGATGTGGCCGAAGAGCTGATACAGGATATCACACTTCGTTTATTCTATTTGCAAGTGAAGAATGCCATATTAACGGATGAGATCTATTGTCCGCCAGAGACATCGGTACTATTGGCCTCGTATGCCGTCCAGGCACGTCACGGTGATCACAATAAGACGACTCACACAGCCGGCTTTTTGGCAAATGATCGCCTATTGCCACAACGTGTCATCGATCAGCACAAGATGTCCAAGGATGAATGGGAGCAATCGATAATGACCTGGTGGCAGGAGCATCGTAGCATGTTGCGTGAGGATGCCATGATGGAATATTTAAAAATTGCCCAAGATTTGGAAATGTATGGTGTTAACTATTTTGAAATTCGTAACAAGAAGGGCACTGACCTTTGGTTAGGTGTCGATGCATTGGGTTTGAATATCTATGAACAGGATGATCGTTTAACACCCAAAATTGGTTTCCCCTGGTCGGAAATTCGTAACATTTCCTTTTCCGAAAAGAAATTCATCATCAAGCCAATCGATAAGAAGGCACCTGATTTTATGTTCTTTGCACCACGTGTTCGCATCAATAAGCGCATTCTGGCCTTATGTATGGGCAATCATGAGCTGTACATGCGTCGTCGCAAGCCCGACACGATCGATGTGCAGCAGATGAAGGCGCAGGCGCGTGAAGAGAAGAATGCCAAACAGCAGGAGCGGTAAGACAATCGAAACCGAAACTGAAAATATAAGAAGACTTTAATTTTATTCTCTTCTCCTCTTATAGTGAGAAGCTGCAGCTGGCGCTGGCCGCTCGCGAACGTGCCGAAAAGAAGCAGCAGGAATATGAGGATCGTTTGAAGCAAATGCAAGAAGAAATGGAACGCTCACAGCGTGATCTGTTTGAGGCCCAGGAGATGATACGCCGATTGGAGGAGCAACTTAAACAATTGCAGGCTGCCAAGGATGAGCTCGAGTTGCGTCAAAAGGAATTGCAAGCCATGTTGCAGCGTCTCGAAGAGGTCAAGAATATGGAGGCCACCGAGAAGGCCAGACTTGAGGAAGAGATCATGGCCAAGCAATTGGAAGTGCAACGCATTCAGGATGAGGTTAATGCAAAGGATGAGGAGACAAAACGTTTGCAGGATGAGGTTGAAGAAGCAAGAACCAAGCAGGTAAATTCCATTTAATTAATTTAATTACTTTTCTTATTATTAATTATAAAAATCATTTAATTATTATCATATAAGGCTGAAGCTGCTGCCGCTTTATTGGCTGCATCCACCACGCCTCAACATCATCATGTGGCCGAGGATGAAAATGAAAATGAAGAGGAGTTGACGAATGGCGATGCCGGTGGTGATGTTAGCCGTGATCTGGACACTGATGAACATATCAAGGATCCCATTGAGGATAGACGCACGCTGGCCGAGCGCAATGAACGCTTGCATGATCAGCTTAAGGTATATAACACATTCATAATCTGTAGATATAGAAAATTTAATTTAAATTGAATTATTAATTGTTCATATTCAAATTTTCTATTAACAGGCCCTAAAACAAGATTTGGCGCAATCACGTGACGAAACGAAAGAAACGCCAAACGATAAGATTCATCGTGAGAATGTCCGCCAGGGTCGGGACAAGTACAAGACATTGCGTGAGATTCGTAAGGGTAACACAAAGCGTCGCGTGGACCAATTCGAGAATATGTAAAGAGAGCCGCCAGCAGCAAAAGCCGCCACGTCCCAAAAAAAAAGAAAGAAAGAAAAAAAAATAGAAGGAAAGAAAACTAAAAAGTTAAAAAAAAAAACAAATTAATGAGAAAAGCAAGAAACACAGAGTAAAGAAAGGAAAAGAAAAGTAAAGAAAGAGAAACAACAAATAAGAGAAAATCAATTATTCCGGTCGACGCCGACAAAAAAAAATCCCCAAGAACAGCAACACACCCACTATATACACACACACACACATACAAACACACACACAGACAGACACACACACACACTCACACACACTATATATACTCCTCCTGTTCTCCTCCACCATGCAAGCAAGAAATGTTCGTCTTTTTTTTGACTAAGTAAACCCCAACGTTTGGGTCTGTATAGATCAATGCATAAGAATCAGAATTGTTAGACATAAATTATAACAACAAAATACAACAACAACAATACACAAATAAGGAATATGAAAGACACACGTACACCTACATATATATATACACACACACACACACACACCCACATGCATACACCCTCTGGCAAAGGCCTAATTTTTTCTTGGACATCCTTTAGTATATAAACGACAATCAAAATAAATTGATCTAAATCGCTCCTCGATTAAGAGATCACAGAATTGCTCCCTCCCACCCACAACACCCCTCTTCCAATCCTCGCCCACCATCATTAAATTTTTGAAAATTTATGCTTTACTCTCTCCCCTAGCATATTTTCTTTGTCGTTTTTGTGCATCGAAATGAAAGAGAGAATACAAAAGCCGAAAAGTACAGTACAGATACAGTTACAGATACGGATACAGATACAGCAGATTTATATATATATATAAACAAAAAACAAAAAACAAAAAAAATAACAAAAAAGAGAAAGAAAAACAAACGAAAAAAAAACAACAACTATTTGCATTTTTCCCTCTCCCCCCGTTATAATTATTATTTTTTATTATTATATAATTACTATTTTTTTTTAAATTTGTATCATAAACTAAGAACTTGATTAATTGTTTCTTAAATTAACTTGAATGAGAAAAGAAAAAAAATATATTATATAAAATATTTTTCTTCTTGAATTTTTTTTGTTTTGAAAAAAAAAAAAATAAGAAAATGCATAAAAGCAAACAACAACAACAACTATTGTGAAAAACCAAACAAAGTGTTTTTAAATTAAACAATAAAAATGTCAAACAAAAAACAAAAAAAGAAGATAACTAAATCATTTTAGCACTGTCAACGATTTAAAGAGCATTCCTTGTATGGTATTTATCAAATGATCTGTTTTCCTTGTTATCGATAAATTCAATTTGTTATCGACACTTGAGTTATAAAATTTGCAAGTTTAAAGTTTTTGCGTACATGGTTTAGTAAGAAGCTTATGAAAGTTATCCAAATGCAAACATCGAAATAAAATTGTTAGCTAAGGTGGGAAAACTGATCGACATATCTGGTGTTCTCGATAACATTTCGATATGTTATCGTCTTTCAAATTGATGGATTAAATGAAACTATAAGACACGATTGACGGATCTGTGTATTTTCAAAATGAATGGATCGGATCGATGATTAAGGGTTAGGTTACAAAAAGTATTTTCGATTTTTTATTATTTTATACCCTTGCAGAGGGTATATTTATTTTGGTTAGAAGTTTGCAACGCACAAAAGGAAGCATCTCCGAATGTATAAAGTATATATATTCTTGATCAGCATGAATATACGGGTCGATCTAACCCTGTTTCTCTGTCTGGATCAACAGCTTCGCCTCCGAGACCCTTATAGCTACAGAGCTGAAATTTGCAACAACATAGGTTTCATTTTGCTGTAGGCATTGTATATCTCGGAATCGTCTCGATTGGAGGACTATATCATAGAGCTCCCATAGGAGCGATCGGTCATTAATTAGGCTTAACTCTGTTGTTTTTAAAGGAAATCCCACGAAATTAAATATTTGTGAGCTTATTATAGCCATTAATAGTTTTTCTATGTTTCGCCAAAATCGAGCGGCTTTATCATATAGTTCCCATGGAAACAATCAAGCTAGGGACTCAAAATTTCGATCTCGTAAATTTGGTATGTATGTATAGAAATTGTCTGCGGAGTTGTAACAGAATTCGTTGATTATATGCTATAGCTTGCTCCTATTAGCTATTTCCGAAATATAAATAGCAGACCTCGTATACTCCTTAATGGTTCTGGTAAATTATATAGAGACAATCTGCAAGGGTATACGAAATCCGGCACGGCCGAAGTTAGCCCATTCTTTGGTTTTTTTTAAGATTGTCAAAAATTATATATAGTTGTGAAAGAGATAATCTTCAAGCGGCATCTTTCCAGTTTTGGTATCCACGATGTGAAATTGTATATATTTATCTTCTATTATTGATAGATCGAATTTTTAACAAGTTTGACATAGTAAACAGGAAACCCGAAAATAATAATCAATAATTAAAATTCATAAGCATCCAGTTTTTAATTTTTAAGAAATATCCAAAATATTTTTTATTTTTGTTTCTTTACTAGCGTTTTATTTATGCAAATATCAAGATGACAACAATAGATACATCAGCTATATGTATATAATGTATATATATTATAAAGATTCATTTTCATACAGTTCTCAAATATGGTATAAGTGTGTATATAGACAAAAAAAAAATAATAATAATAATAATGACCAACCAACCGCGCAACTTAATATTAGCACAAAAAAAAATCAATTTCAATTATTTAACATATACAATGCCATTACAATAAATGGACAGATAGTTCATATACTTAATCAATATACATGTATATATGTAGATATATAGATGTATGTATGTACATATATATATATATATAAATATATATATATATATATATATGCATGTAAAATATTTTGAAGGCACATAATTACAGGGGCAGGCGGCAGGCACTTGGTGCCCGGCCCCCATTTAAGGCGCATATGGGGGAGAATACGGAACCGGATTCGTATACGGTTGGACTTGTGGCTAGGTTAAAGAAATGTTCTAATGTACAATTGAATTGAGTATATGTATATATATATTAATTATTCATATATATGTTTGTATTTTATATATATATGCAGCATATGCAGATCGATCTTTTCGAATATAGCCATTTTTTGTTTTTAAAACTTAAAATCGTTTGATTTTATATTGGAGTATTGAAATCATATATTTATTTTGACCAGCTCGTTAATATATTCGCTGCATATGCTTCCAAATTTCTATATTTATCATATAAAAATGTATAAATATATATATATATATATACATATATATATATATATATACATATATATATATATATATATATATATATATATATATACATATATATATATATATATATACATATATATATATATATATGTTATATGTATAGGTATATTTATATCCAATTAGTATCGGTTTTCGTTGCACGGTTATTCTGTTTGTTTATTGTTTTTGTTTTTGTTTTTGCTCCCTGTTTAATAGGGATTGACTGCGGCTAGGCCGACACGCCCACCATTCCGGGCAAATACCGGCTCCGCATAACTATGACGATAGCCTTTGGGCATGTTAGACAAGGGTTTGCCTGACGATGAAGTATTACCATTGGTATGCCCATCATTTGACCTATTACCTCCATTGCCGCTGCTGCCATCTCCGCCGCCACTTCTTATATTGCTTGTGGGTGCTGGCGCTGGCGAGGGATAACGCTCGACAACCACATGATGTGATGAGCCCCCACGTGCCGATCCAGAATTCGATTTTGTTTCATGCATATACTCGCGGGAATGAGCACGCATCGGATGGCGTCCATTATCTCGTGGATCTCTCTCTCGTTCTCGCTCACGTTCATGATCTCTATCTCGTTCACGTACCCGCTCACGATAAGGATCTCGGGAGTGTTCTCGGTGTGTTGGTAAGTCATCAACTCGACGATTAAATTCACGATCACGCTCCCTTTCTCGTGCCCTGGGAATGGGCTGTTGTGGTTCTTGTTCTCGCTCCCAATCGTTTCGTGATCTGGCTCGCGAACGATTGTTTACTAGATGTGGTGGAGGTGCTGGTGGTTCCTCCTCTTCGCTCCATTGTTCATAACTGACTGGCGGTTCGACTGAACCCCGTCGACGACGTGATGATGATCTATATGGATCAGGGGCGGGTGTATCTCGCTCATCCATTTCGTAGCGACTATTCGAGCGTTGTTGTTCCATTGCCCTGAACTTATCCTTGGCATCGTGAAAACGTTCCCGTTGAGAATTCTGGTTTGGTGGCGGATAATCACGTTCCCGCTCACGTTCCCGTTCCCTTTCGCGATCCCTAACTACTTCACGAGACTTCTCTGAACGTGGCTTAGAGGGATTGGGGATTGGTGGCTCCGTATATCGCATTCCGGTTGATTTCATCATTTTCTCCATGCTCTGTATGTAGGGAAGGCTTTCAGCCTCACGATAGGGATTACGATCACGCGAATGATCTCTATCACGTTCTCGTTCTCGTTCCCGTTCTCTTTCCCTCTCTCTATCGCGATCGCGATCGTGACGCCTCTCGGTAGTTCCTCGATGAACGGCTGCATATTTATTATGAGCCGCTTGAGTTGGAGGATTCACTTGGACTACCTCGGGTTCAACATAACGATGACGATAGCGTTGTGAGTCTTGATGTTGCTGCTGCTTCATAAATTTTTGTTTATCCGTTAAATTCTCCTTGCGGTAGTGATGAATTGATTGATGGGCTTGTTCGCTACCCTGATCGGAGTCCTCGAAATCATCAAGATCATCCTCATGATGCGATCGGCCACCATTTTTCCGGTGTGGTTGATCGCGCTCCAACTTTTTGTTCAATAAACGATTTATCTCGTTATATTTATCCGTGTCCCTCAGTTTATTCGGTTGTTGTGGTGGTGCATCCAATTGCATAACCCGATTAAATTTAGCATCATAATCAGCGGGTCTCATTATAATTGGCTTAATATCATCTTCCCGTGTCCAGGATTTATTCGATGTTGAGGCCGGTGTTTTGATACGTTCCCTTTCCCTATCTCTCTCTCTTTCCCTTTCCCTATCTCTTTCCCTCTCCTTTTCCCTTTCACGTTCCTTTTCCCTTTCAATCTCTCTGTCTGTTGACCTAGGCTGATAGGGTTTAGCAGGTAAATCCCTCAGATAACTATCCTCTGGCGGTTGTACGGCACTTTTTCTCTTCAATTGGCCCGGAGGTACGGATATTTGTGACGGTTTTAGAGCTATAACTGAATTATCCGCTTCATTCGACCAATGTTCATCATCTGGTAAGTGAACAAAAAAAAAAATTTAATAATACAAAATAAATTAAAATATTAATTAATTACATTTAATCGATAAATTACTTACCACTTGAGCTATTTAGCTCCTGTCTTTCAGGACTTGGAGCCAAATCTGAACCAATTCCCGAAGAACCTCTCGATGATACTTGCTTTCCATTTACAATTCCAGTTGTAACGCCAGCTGGTACACTGGCTTTACCAGCAGGTGGAGAACCACCCACAATCAAAGCATTGCGACATCTTCTTAATTCAATGGCTGTTAGATTACCCTTGGAACGATGAACTGTATCATAATCCCGTGGTGGCAAAAGCAACGGCGGTCCATTACCATTCAATTTGGCACGTAATTCCGCTGCAAGGGAATCAAACAGTTCGCTGTTCTGTTGCGGTGTCAGCGGCGGATGATGATGCTGCTGGGAATGCTGGTTTTGATGTTTACCATGTGGTGGCGATCGGGATACTGGTGAATTGCCCAAACCATGTTCCTCACTACATTCCGATTCACGTGTACTATTCCCAGTATCACTGCCCAGTGAACTGCTAAAACGTTTCGGTGATGAAGTCTCATGTCGACGATTTTGATGATGTTGTGAATAACCCGACGCCGATGATTGCTGCTGATGATGCTGTACCGCCGATGATGATGATGTGGATTTCTGTAGAGAGTCATGTCTCTTCTCACCATTGGGGTTAGTATTATTGCTTGGAATGGGTGGCAAAATGCCCAACCTATAACGAATATAAGAAACGATATATATATATATAATCGAATTCAAATTGAAAGCTGTTTCATTTAGGTTTAATTCTAAAACTTTTTATATTTGCTTGCTTGAATTTTCGCATAATTCATACTAAAATTTATCTACAACATATATAGTCAAAGAAATCATGTTTAACCGGAAATTTGATTGAACGTTTTCGTTTAGTTGAACCATTTATCATTATAGGAAACAGTTTATAAAAACTGTGAGAAAGAAATAATTTGTTCATGCTAAAAACTAAGCCAAAATGTCACCATCAACCATTTAGGGAAATGCCATAATGGTATCCCTCCCCCCACTGTCTTTGACCCCCCCTCACACACACACACACACACACTCTTGAAAATGCCATAACGGGTAGCTGTCTAACATTTACCATTAAAACCGAATATGGGTGCGCTGACATTTTCGATGGTATGTGGGTGCAGAATTAATTCTCATGGGAAGTGCAAAAGTGTTTTTTTTTAAGCAATATTCTTTTAACCATGAATAGATAAATCATGGTAAATCTAGCATCGTTTTATTAATTAAAAACTTACCTTGTTTCTAGCTCTTCGAAACGTTTTTGATTGTCTGGTCGATTGATAAGAATTTGCAATTGTAGATGCAGTGCCTCGGCCGTTGTTTCCGAATCGCAACGATAGGCATGCACATGTAATGGACATTTGGTAGCCGGATTATATAATAATAAAACACAAGCCACTATATCATCGGTCTGTACGGAGCTAGTTATGGCACTGTGGGGTATTAAATGCTTTGACGATCCCTTGAACAAGAAAAGACATAAGAAATGGTAAGTATTTACATATACATATGTAGGTATATGCAGGTATATATGTATGTATGTTTGTATAAATCAAAACCATATGTAGGATGAATATATGTGCATGTAAATTAAATGTAGACGCATTACCTGCACAATTTTAATGCCCTTGTGCGATACTTGAAGCGTCACCTTGAGCGGCTCTTGTCCCCTGGATCTGTCCACCAGATATGGTAAGACGGAGTTAATCACGCGAGCTCCACGCAAACCTTTCGCCTCCTCGGCACCCAAAAACCATACATAATATGAGGCCTTCTGTACATCCCGACGCAAACGTAGCGCCATTTTATCGTTTTAGCCTTTGTGTATTGATGAAGAATGCAAATTTTGAAAGTTTACGTTAAATTCATCTGAAAATAAGAAAAACATTGAAATATACATTTGAAATTGATAAGGCATTAACAAAAACGAGAGAGGATAGTGAATCGAATTATAGAATTTGAAAACTTCAATAGTTGGCCTAAAACGAAGACTCAAATCAATAGTTTGGTATTCATTTTATATAAATATGCAGCCACACTTTTTTTCAAATTAAGCTCTGGATAAATTGTAGGTTATTATAAAACGGGTTTTAAGCTAGTAAAAGTCAAATATTGCCAGGTTCTTTTTCCCACCTCACAACCTACAAACGTATGCAGAGTAGGTCCACTAATCGTACGAAAAAATAACTATCCGAATTAAAAAAAATATCCAACATATGTGCATATGTATGTATGCTGTAAATCCATGATTTATAGCTCCATCATTTAAGATAAAGTCAGAATTTAATGCTTTCGAAAGTAGATCTAAATCTTTGATTCTCTTCTATTTTCTTTTTCCATTTTTTTTTTTACTAATTTCTATCCATTTCCTTAGACATACATAGTTTTGGAAAATTATCTTTAAAACATTTCCTTATAGAAAACCATAAATTATGACGTCTTTATGGTACTCATAAAATCAAATCCAATAAGAATTTCCATTATAGATAAATGTCCCAATGGAATTTAAATTGATTAAAAATGCATGAAACATTGGATGGTTGGCAGATAACCAAAAGTGCCATCCTAACGGCAAACCAAGACCAAATCAAGTCTGGACAAGTCAAGAAATTTAAATGCATGTGTCATAATCTATCCACTCAAAAAAAAACTGGTGCCAAAACCACAAAAATTTCAACGGTATTAACCCGTCCGTTCATACCATCTCATCGAGTGTGGCTTGTGTATGTGTGTGTATATGTGTATGTTGTATCTTTTCAATAATGTATATAATCGATGATCTTGTACAACTTGTTGTGCGGCGTAGGCTACAAAGAATCTTGATTTTTTTTCGGTTTTTTTTGTATCTTTTTTTTTTTTTTAATATCTCCACACAGTCAATGCTATAGAGTATTGTGTTTGTGTGTGTGTGTGCTTAAAAAATTTACATATGACACAAAAGCCAACAAGAAGAGCAACAACAATAACAATAACCAAACTGCTAAACAAGCAATATTATTAACCTCAAAAACGGATTTAAATACATGCATATATATATATATCTGTATACATACATAATATAGTATATTCTTGATATTCACAATAATATAAAAATTCCAAAGGCATCTTTGTTTTAGGGAAAGATCTTTAGATACCCTCTATCCCATGCAGAAAATGCAAACTTATGAAAAATTTCAAAATAAATAATTCTTTTGTGTTTTGTTTTTAAACTAATTTGAAAAGTGAAATCATTTAATTCGTTAGATAATTAATATAATAATGCATTTAGTTTATTTAAATAATACGTACTGAATTGTTTTGAAAACAATTTTCACATATAAATTATTAACTAAATTTAATTAGAGTTTTATATTTTCATGCAATTTATATTATTGTCAGTAAATGTTTTTTTTTAATTTTTATGCATTGGAAAAACAAATCTACCCGACTTTATTAATATAAAAATATTTTGTTTTTTAAATAAGCAATTTGAAAATTTTGTATCAAAATGGAACAAAATATCCACAAGTATTTTTAGCGTCTTAAATATAATCTTTCAACGTATTCAATTTATATACATAATACATTTAAAAATCAATAAAAATTTATAAAATATGAACAAAACATTTACTACTACTTATATTGCCACCGATATTGAAAAAGTCTATCTAAAACACAATAAAATATTGAATTAAATTAACATTATATTGAGAATTTATTTAACTGATACAAATAATCAAAAAATAGTCAAAAGCAAAAAGTGAATATAAAAAATATAATCAAATCAGTATTTAGGTTAATTCTCTTTCTTTCTTTCCTTTCGTAGATTTCGATTTCTTTTTTATATTCATTTCAATTCCATAAACTTTATTCAGATTTTCAATTAGAGACAAAAAATTCTTTAAATTAAATTTAAAAAAAATTAATTTAATGTTTGTGGGATTAATCGATTGATTTTCATTTAAAAATTGTTTAATTTGTATTTTTTCCAAATTATTATTTTCTAAAAAAATAACAAAAATGTTTAACACATCTTAGGAAATTCTATACAAGTTGCTGCTGTAGTAAAATTTAACAAAAAAACCAAAAATTCCAACTCAAATACATTCGCGAAAATTAATTCAATGGCGAAAAACACGTTTTAACAGATTAGTATAAACAATCACTCACAAGTTTATTCATTTTAAAAATTTATTTTTGGCTTTTCGATGGATAAAAACAAATACATACATACATGCATTCCGTCGGTGTATTTTTTATTTTGATGAAAATCAAAATAATGCGATTATCATATCCAAGTATGTATGTACATATATGAAAAACTTATAGTGAAACACTTGGAACTTAATAATGCCATAAAATTTGTTATTTTGCTAATTTTTGTTATCATTTTAATTGCTTTCTAAAGTTTAATCGAAAAAATATAAGTAACTAAATCTAAATTTGTAATTAAAACTAGTCAACTGGCCAAAAAACGTGACAGTAATATATTTATCATCTGCTTATATATTATGTATATAAGTAAGAAAATTGTCTCTTAAAAATCGCTTTGCATGCACCCTGTGGATTAATTTTTTGTTTTTCGAATCGTGAGTAATAAATATTAAATAAATGGCAAAACTTTAATGTCTATGAGACCATCAAATGAACTAACCAACATTTTTAGATGGAAAGTATTTGCGTATTTGCGTTTAGTATCGTATTAACATTAAAAATTGAAATTGATTTCTATTAGCTTAAGTGGAGGGTTACAATTTCTTTTAAATAAAATATATACAATGATAAATTTATTTATTTAGTTATTTATATAAATATTTTATAATGGAGAGATCATAATTATATTCAATATATTGACACTTGGTATCTAAATAAGAATATTTAGAGGGCTTTAAGATAAAAAATGTGCTTCAAAAGACAGAAAGATCTTTATTAAAAATTTATATAATCAAGAAATGATAAAGCTGGTTGAAATAAGTTAAGATAAAAATCTACTCTACATTATCAATGTTTTATTTTTATTTTCTCACATTTTATTTAGTCAAAATCAGCCATTATCTATTTATCATTTAAGAGTTTAAGCCATATTTATAAACCGATATTCCGATTAATTCCATAAAATATTCAAATACATTTTTTGTATAAATTTCTATAAAAAAAAATTGATATAAAGATATTTATTTATCTGTTCTACTTAAGTTAAACAACTAGATGATTTTATAATTGATCTTTTTCAATTATATAACTTTATGAGATATTTTTTAGTATAAAAATATTTAAAAGAATTGGGAGTATGCATTTTCTTTAAAAAATTCTCAATAGTTTTGTTTTAACAAAATCTAAAAATGTTGGCCTATTCTGTTTTAGGCTATATCTTGCTTGAAACAGGGTATATCCGAGTCGTTAATATTAAATGAAAAGTATGTACATATATACATACATATATAGATAGATTCCAACATGGATTGTAATACATTTTGACTGAAAGCACTATTTAGCATAAACAATCTGTTAAGTGTTTAGCCAAGCATTAAATATACAATTTGCGAATATGTAAATCTTTTATGATGTTAACTTGGCCATAATAACACCTGTTCTTTTTGGTAACAAAACCGCATTTGTAGCGCAAACAAATATACATACATATCTACTATAAATGCATTTAAACATACATACATACGTATATACATACATATACATATATATATATGTATATGTTTGGACTTTTGTTCAGAGGAGAATTTCAATCAGTAATTTTGCTTATTTGATGGCTTCTCTTCGGTTCTACGCCTAGAAATGGGTTAAGCTTATTTGCCAGCTTACAATTGTTGATAATGATGATGGCGATGGCGATGGCGATAATGATGATGATAATGCGGGGCAGGCAGAGGATTTTCTACCACTTACACAGACACACACACACATAGACACAGACACAGAGAGGTGAAACACTTGCACTGTTACTTATTTCGGATTCTTCATTTGTTTTGCTCTATTTTGAGTTTGAACTCGATCAATGAACCGTTTAAAACTCTCCATACACACACACACACATGCACACATACGCACACACAAAGAGAAATACCAAAGTGGAGCGTTTAAATTTCTACAAAACTTATTTGATTAACGGTAATTGCAAAAAGAGAGCCATTAATGGGTCGCTCTATCTTTCATTTCTCTCGCTGTCGGTATATCTTTCTCTCTCCTTTTCTCTCGTGCACACATACACACCTTTGTTAACAACAAAAAAAAAAATAAACCAGAGTGTATTTCTTTTTTTTTTTATAACGTTTTCTATGGGCCTTCTTTTCACTATGTATGTTTTTTTTTTTTGGTGTGGGGGGCTGGGGGGGTTTTTATACTGAAATCGGTAAACGCGTCCGTCACGCGCGTCTTAACGGTTTGAACGCCAGCTAACGACTGACTGCGACTTGGCTGACTGCCTTCAAAAAACTGGTGGAAGTGGTGGTGGTGGTGGTGGCAGCACCACCAGCGGCCCGAGAGCTCTTCCACAATTTTGTTGTTATTGTAGCTCGAGTTTGTGCGGCGATCCGAGCCCGAACTTGTTTTTGTTGTTAGTTGTTGTTACTGTTGTTGTTTTTTTGGCTTGTAAGCCGCCGCAAAGAAAGTCAAGTCGCGCGTACATACACACAAGCAAACACACACAGAGAAACGAGCATCTACAGGTATCTACAATACATTAATAAATGTATGTATATGCACCCCACAGCTTGGCACAGTGGTTAAAAAGACCTAGAAAAATGTAATTTCTAAGTTATTTTTAATTGCTATACCTAAAATTTGCTAATTCATTCTGATTAAGTTTGTTTTTTTTTAGAAAAATTAATGGGGAATTAAGCTTTAAAAACTTTGTAAATATATATTTATATATTTAAGTATATATGTATATATACATATATATCTGGCATTTACCAAAAGTTAATGTCTGCTGACAACGTTCTCCCTTTTTTGAATAAGATTTTTTTTTTCCAATTATGCATACAAAATTCAGAAAAAAGTATTCCAATTTCGTATATATCGACGTATATGTAATTTAAATGTTCGTAATAATTTGGATCTTTAATCGAGTCTTTTGGAGTGAAGGAAATTTACCTTTAAGACAGTTAATCATAGCTTTTAGACATTCAGTTATTAAGTTATTATTATCAAGAATGAAATTTATAGATACATATATATATTTAATATAATATTTTATTTTTATTTAAAAGCAAACTGTGAAAATTAAAAATAATATTTGAATAATCTGCTTAAGAGCTATAAATACAAGAAATTTAAACCTATATATTAGATCAAAATTGATTATATTGTTATAAATAAAAAAAAACCTTTTAAAAAATAATTGGAATGATTACAATTTTTTCTAACGATTTACAGGATCGAATTATATCTGGGTCTTAATGTCTGTAAATTTTTCCTGCAAGTTGATATTTTGTTAATTTAATTTTTAAATTAGTTCATACTTTTGAAACTACTTTTGTATTAATTTGGTTCCAAGGTGCGGCAAGTCTTGTTTGTTGTAGAGTGTGTCTTGTGCTGGAATGTGTTGAAATTAAAAGTTGTTGGGTTTTTGGGCGCAGCAGCGGCAACAACTGATTCAGTCGCAGCGGCAGCGGCAGCAGCAGCAACGTTAACATCGGCCCTGGGCTAAGAGGCTGGCGGCCCAGTGCATGCGTTTTTGCCGTTTTTTTTTTATTTTTTGTTGTTGTTGTTTTTTGTTTTGTTTTTTTTCGGCTTAGACAGGTGTACAGAGGCGACTCTTGATGTGGTTGGTGTTTTGCCAGTGTTATTGATATAGCATTGAGCACTTTTTGAAAAGCCGTTCGTAGTGCATTCTACAGGTTTTCCATCTAACACGCACACACACACACACACACATATTTGTGAAAATCTTGGCATTTAACTTTTTATTTGGTTTGTCTTATTTTTTTTTTCTTTTGCCATTTTGGTCAAGTCAGAGTGAAATCTACTAACACAAAGTAATTCTGATTACCAAAACGGAAATGGTCAAATTTAGTCAAGGTGTCGATATATTTCTATGAGAATATCTTGTTGTTTGGCACAATTTTGTGTCCGTTTCTTGGTATTACTTATTTCCTGTTTCTCCCGCTATCTTACAATCAACAAATGTCTATCTAACAATTTTGAGGAAGTTGTCTTTGGGGGGGAGTGGGGAGAGGAAAACTTTTCTAACACTATTTTTTTTTTTTTTTTGTCAAATCTTTCAACAAATTCTAGACCATAGGAAATCATTTCGTTTTTTTCCGTTTTGATTCAGCAAACAGATTGGAAAATTAAATAAAAACTATATATGTACTTAAATTTGGATAAAGTATAGAGTTTTTCTGTATAAAGATTAAATATATTATCATTTAATTTTATTTCGAAGTGTTCAAAAATATTTTAATAACCTAAATATTTTCAAGTTTTAACATTTTCTTTAATATTTTAAATTCCTTTAGATGGGTTATTTATTGTACCTTTGGCCAAGACATTATCATGAGGGGTGTATAAAATTTGTCGACTAAAATGACACAAACAAATTATATATCTCTCTAAATGATCTTCCATGCAATTGATTTCTACAATTTTTTTCTTTTTAAAAGATAGAAAGAATGTCAAGTTTTTTAAAAAAACAACAATAATTTTGAAAGGGTATTAAAATTTCGACTCACAAATATGGCGACCTTTTGGTCTCTATAGTTTGTCTTGGACTTTAACTACCTCTTCCGCAATTATCATAGCCCTTTGTGAGATTCTTTAAGTACTTAACAAATTGCTTAACCTAAACATGATAAAGCACAAAACATAACAATAAACTATTCAAAAGCAAAAAAAAAAAAAAATGATATAGATATAGAAAGAGAGAAGGAGAGAGAGAGAGCAAAGTTATAACTCAATTGACTTGTATTTTAAGTGCATAGATCATTTACATTATATGTATTACAATAGCAAATCAACTAAAATCCATTGGTTCAAGTCGTGACATATTTCAAATTGATAGACATAGCTTTTGGATATGAAATATCCAATCCGACTCGACCCATACTTGTTGTAATTTAATGACCTTGCTCAGTTTTTGGAATGCAATTTCGGCACGAAAGATTTCACCAACTTTTGCTGATGTATTTTTGCTTTTTTTCCTTTTTTCTTTTTTGTTTTTTTTTTTGTTTTTGACAAATCTCTGCTAACCTGCTGACATAAATGGAATTTCACTTTTCTTTCGTTTCGATGGAAAAACTATACAAAAAAAAGCACCACAAAAACTGATTGCAAAAAAAGGAAAAAAAAAATTACATACATACGACACGATAATTTGCAATTAAATTCACTTGGGAACTGGTTGCTCGAAAATATTTAGTTTCGGTTTTCTGTTTTTGTTTTTGTTTTTTTTTTTTTTTTTTTTTTGGGAGAAATTCGAAATCGGCAAGGCTAAGGAAGAAGAGGATGGAGGTTATCTTGTACTTGTAGCCACCACGCCTATTTTGATAGGAGGCCGAAACAAGTGGCTTTCTTTCTTTCTTTCATTCAGATATGTCTGCGACTTTTTGGGGTGCGACAGACGCTACTCTCATCTTGGACACTCTTTGAATACAACTTTTGCTAAGCATTTTTAATTGAATTGCAATAAGAAAAAGAGAAAAAAAAAAATAAGAGAAGAAGTTATATGAAATATTCAAGAAGAAAGAAAGAAAAAAAAAAAAATTAAATTAAAAAAAAGAGTTGCGAGAAACGCGTTAAACCGCTTTTGATTTTTATATGTGGTCGGTGCTTGGGTAAAAGTGGGTAATCATCATTAGCAGAGGCACAAACCAATCAAGTCAAGATTAGGCCTCCTCAGCCCCAGCTTCAGAGAAAGAGCAAAAGAAATTGACAGACACACATAGTCACAAAGAGAGAGAGAGAGCGTGAGAGAGCGAGAAAGAGGAGAAAGGATGAGACAAGGAGATAAATAGAAAGAGAAGAAAAATATAGTTAGTGAATACTTAGTGCATTGAAATTGAACAAATCCCCCATAAATCACAATAAGTCTAAGACTTTTAAATACCCTGTATTTCAATTGATTTATTGCTTAGAAATAAGCAAATGTATCCTATTTACTCTAACTAAAAGTGGAACCCAATATATCAATTATTCTTCTTTAATACTGAACTATTTAAGATATCATATATATATACATAAAATCAAATAGATATTAGATATAAATCTCAAAGTTCTTACAACGAAATATAACAATTGCCTTAACCATATAATTTCCATAATTCCCATATACCCCAATATACTATTTATTATAGGGTATAAATAAAAGCTTAAGCATTTTCATTTCATCTAGTTGATATATTTATTATACTACATAAGTATGTAGTTAAGTTCAAGTCAACCCACTCAATCGGACTTGTCAGCCAAGCAAGTGAAATTCCAACTTCTCCCCATCATCAACATGATCATGATGATGATGATGATCATCATCATCATCATCATCTCAACTGTGCCGACAAAAAAAAAAAAGAAAAGAAATTTGATCTATTTCATGTGATTAGCTCTATATAAATTACCTTTCAAGCAGCTTGAAAATGAAAAAACGGTGGAAGGAAGAGTCGTTGGCGGTTAAAATTGATTGAAGATTGGGTGAAAACTGTAAACTGAAAAGTAGTTATAAACAAATTCATACATACAAATATATATACATACATGCATATATGTGGTAAATCTGTAATTTACGGGTGTGTCTTGAAAATTTCAAAAAGTAAAATCAAATCGTGGGATACAAATCAAAAATTTAAATATACAATATTTTTACATTCAGTTATAATTTTTAGATTTGAGATTATTTATTATTTTTAAATCTTCTTAAAATATAAAAAAATAAATTTAAGAATCAAAAATTTCAAATATATAGAAATAAACTTGAAACTCTGCAAATTTTTGGACTATTATAAAATCCAATTAAGCTCAGGCTATGAATAATGATATGAACTCAAAGCTAACATTAAATCCATATGGTATAATATTCTATAATAATTGAATACCATCGCGTATCTGAGAGATTGCTTAATAGTTTCATTATTGAAATGGTTTTTTATAAGTTATTACCGCATTAACGTTGAAACTAAACACCTGACCATATAAAAAGTTCATTTGGCATGTGCTGACATAGAATTTTTTGGTCGAAATTTCCTGGAAAATGAACGAAAAAAATAAAATAAAAATAAGCCAAATAGAGAGAAGAAGAGAGACAATGAAGAGAAGAGGTTATGGGGTGTCTCTACTTGCCAAAGACACGCGCCCGAAAAAATTCTTGAAGCAAAACCGAAAACATTTGGTAAGGAATTTAATGAGGTTGAGTTAATGTTGGAATAAGGAACAGTGGAAACAGTAATTATATCATTTAATTTTGGCTACGAGCTGTATGGGTGAAGGGGGGTTGGAGTAGGGGGAGAGACGTTGCCAGTGGGTTATTGTAATTGCAAAGTTACGATGCGTTAACACGGCGTAAAGATTGTCCAAATTTGATTGTGTGTGTGTGTGTGTGTGTGTATGCAACTAAAACTGGATTAAGTATTAAAATTGGAAACAACGTTTTCTTATATATATAGGTACATACATATATATACTTTCTTGAGCTTATGTAAAATACCATCATTAAACAATCTAAAGAAAATAAATTCCTCATCAACTTGGTCCAATTAATTGTCTATCTGCAGACAGGTAAATCTATTGTTTTTACGTCTTTTATATGTATATATATATATACTTTTTGATTGATGTTTCCCTTATCAATCAATTTATCAATGATGCGTCGTTGGGCGTGGCACTATTGGAAGGCGTTATAATTTACATATGAAAGCCAAATTCAGAAAATAAATCGAGACTATTGTATGGGTTTGGCTGTGTGTATACACACACACACACACCCATTTTTATATATGTATATATAAGGTTTACTCTCTACTGTAAATTTTTCTGCTGTGTTGTGGTTTTTAATTTTGTTCAATATATTTTTACATAAAATTCCCTATTAAAATAAAAAAAAGAGTTACTACAACTTTTATAAATGCGCCGCCTTTCCCACACTTTTTCAATGGAATTTTTAATTCGATTTGAAACACTTTTGAAATTTTAACTCATATTAAAAGCATATATTAGTCTTGCTTTAATTTCTTAACTAATCAAGACTTCTTTTATCTGAAATTTTTTCTCAAAATCGATTGTAAGTTTTCAAATAATTCTAGAACAAGGTCTTATTTAATGTTTTAGCAAATTGGATTTCGATTTTTTAATGGGAATTACATTTGAAATTTGTGAATTTGCCTTTGTGAATTTATTTTTTTTTATTGTTTTCAAGTATGTAGTTTAATAATAAAATGCTTAATTTCAATCATATAATTTTGTAATTTTATTCTTGGTGTTTTTGTGGTGTTGTGTTGTGTGTGTTCGGTATCTCTTTTGCTTAAATTGTGCAATAAGTTTTTGAAAGTTTTTGTACTGGAAATCTGTGTGTGTGTGTGTGTGTGTGTGTGTGTGTGCTTTTGTGGCCTCTGGCCTAGACCATTTCCGCCAAGAACTATGCACAAAGTTAAAAGCAAAACCATCATCACCTGCTTGAAGCACAGAGAGTTGCTCTCTGGCAATCTCTGGCCAAGTTTTTTTTTTAGCTCTTGTTGGTTTTCGTTGTTGTTGCTTTGTTGTTGTTGCCCTCAATCGAAAGGCCAGTACTTGAAATGACTTCATTTGCACGACTTTTGTTTCTTTTTTTTCCTATATACAGATATACATACATAGATACATTTATATATGTGTGTTTAGGTATGTTTATAGGTTTTATTTACCCACAAATCAAGGTTAATAGTCTCTCTCTCTCTCTATCTCTCTCTCTCTCTTTCTATTCATCTGTCTCTATTTGTCCTTCTCGCACCTTTCTCAATCAATCAGTGGTACAAAATATTTGTTGTCATGCACGCAATTTGCATAAAAGAGTCACACAGACGACACACATAGTCATATAACTGTAATCTCTAGGTCTTTAAATGGTCACGAACTATACACCAAACACCCCCCATCCTCACTCCCCCCATATATATCGACACCTACTGGCACTTCACCCACATTCGAGTTGTGGTCAACAGTTTTCCTTTATACGGCTTTTTGGGAAAGTTCTACAATTGTAGGGTAAACAAAGTGGCCACAACTTTTGTCTGTCTCCAACACAATACAGGTTCTCAATAGTTTTTCTCCTTACCCTTTTTCATCACTCTATGACATCAGCAAGCGAAATAAATAATAATAAAAAAAACAAAAAAAAAGAAGAAAAAACCCAATCATAAACATCATCATTATCATTATCGGCTATAATTCCGAGGCAAAAAGCTATAGAAAATAAAATAACAAAATGTTAGGTGGAAAAATTAAATACATGTTTTTAATTTGCGCCCGCCTCGAGCACATTCTTCTTCCACAATAACAAAAATATCAAATACAACAACAACAAAACAAAAAAAAAAAACAAAAAAACTAAAAATAAAAAAATTATAAAAAAAAGTATCTAAAGAAAAGTATCTAAAAAAAAAGTATCTGAAAGAAGAGAATCAGTCTGCCAGTAAATCGTCTTAATGTTTCATCTTTTTTTTTTTTATATTTCTATTTTTTTTTTCTTGTTTGCTGTTGTTTTTGGTTTTGTTTTTGGGGTTTTGCGGATGCGACTTATGGAGGCATGACGATAAAATGTGAGGGTTGCCTTAAAAGTTATCAATACATTTGCCATACACAAACAAAAAGAAAACAAGGAAGAAGGAAATCAAAGGTAAACTAGTTAATAATTTAATTAAACAAGCAGGTTCGAATAACATAAAAATATTATTCAGACATATATAAAAAAAAACTATAGAAAACTCCCTTAGTTCTCAATGTATAAGAACGGATTATACTTGGTTAAGTGTTATGTTTGATCATTTTCAAATATTTTCTGTCAATCTATTAAAAATTGGGAATATATATATATATATATATATATATATGCATAAATACATCACGTTTAAAGCATATTAAGAAGTTAGAAGAAGTTTCCTTGTGTTTAGTTAACTTGTATCTGGTTGCCGTAGAAAGACTTTAGTAATATCTGATTTTAGATTTTACAAAAGAAAAATTAAAGATTATTGGCCTTGTATTTTTGTTTAATTTCTGTACCTCAAACTAATTGCAATACCCTCTTTCTGTATTTCATTTATTCGCTTTATAGTTTCCTTTCTCTTGTATTTTTTTTTTCTTTTCTATCTATTCGAATGTTATTTCTATACCAAGTTCTACATATGTGTAATGTACTTAACTATGTCTGGCATTTGGTAGTATCATCTCCATCATTGCTATCTCATTTCCACTTATATATTATAGTTAGTCTCCATCTCTTTCTACCGCTATCTTTTGTGTCTGGAGTCGGTGTCGGTGTCGCTGGCTTCTTCTTCTTCTTCTTCTTCTTTGCCTGTTTGGGGGCCTCTTTTGTCAATTCATTGTCAACAAGTCAGTGAACTTGTGTGTGCCCAGCAGAAAAACTTAAGAGTTGAGACTCTTCTTGGGGACTCCGGCAAGCCAACAAGCCAACAAGCTAGCAAGCGAACAGTCAACAACAACAACAGCAACAGCAATTCAAGTGGGGCATCATCATCATGGTGTGCCTTTTCTTTTAAAAATAATTAACATAAATTAATAGGAAATGAGTAGAAACAGCAGCAGCAGCAGCAGCACCACCAGCTGGAGTTGGAGCTGGAGCTGGAGTTGAAGCTAGAGTTGAAACAGTTACAAAAACATTAACACGAAAGAAGGCCAAAAAAAAAAAAAAAATTTAGATAAAGTTTGTGTCTTGAGTCTTTTGTTTTTGCATTTGATTTTTATTTTTTTTTTTTTTTGTTTTTACGTTGCTGTTGCATAAGACACCAAAAACTGTTTTTCTTATTTGTAGGCCGAGGCTTTTTGGATGTTATTTATGGGACGCAAGTTGTTGCACTAAAAATTTGCAAATGTGCAACAAGCGAGTTGCAAGCTAATCAGCACCTGTCAGATGCGTTCAACGCAAAAATCAGGAAAACAGTCGCAACTGACTCTGACTCTATGTCGATGATTAGGTTACGTATATCCACATATATAGTATATGCGTGTGTGTGTGCGAGTGTGTGTGTTTGCATATAGATAAATAAATGTATATGCTATGATGTAACCCTCTCCCTATAGTATGCATAAAAAAATTTTTAAAGAAGGAGGAGAAACAAGTTTATTGCGAAATGAAACTGAACAATAATTTATTTAATTTAATCAAAAATTCATTTTGTTCGAATCTAACATGTCTATAAATTAACAAACCTTATAAATCGACTCTAAAAATACCCTATATCAATGAGAAATCAATTATAAATTCATTGAAACAAGTATATAAGCCGATTTCTAAAATGCATTTCGAAAATTCTAAGAAATTAAAATTTAGCTTTGTATAGAATCAAATCAATAAATTTCAAATTAAAAGAAATATTAAATAATAAACAATTTGTATATTTCCTTTAAAACTAAGTAACATTTTTTGTTACTGGATTCAGAATCAAGAATCTTTATCCATATGTATATCATATTTTTGGTTTTTCAACTTTAAAATGGCAAAATATAAGAACGCTTTCTACAAGAATTTATTTAATTTTTAAACGATTTCTAAAATATTATTATTCTTATATTTTTTTGCATTTTTATTGGTGTCAAATGTCAGCATATGGCAAAGTTAATTGAAAAGGTTGTAGATAAAAAATCATGGCATAGAATATATATAGCTACATAATGAACGTTATTTTCTGTTAAATAAAATGAATAAGTAATGAAGTTTAAGTAGGTTTCATTTTAGCACTTTAGTGCCATCTAGCGTACAACTTTCACATATATATTAACAGTTTTAATATTTAGCAAAAACAGAAAACAGATTAATCTTAATGAATCTAACTATCAAATTTGTTGACTCCACAAACTAATAATCGATTTGATCAAAGAATTTTATTCTTACCTTTCACATTATAGGGTACAGATACAGGGTGTAATTATGATTCAAAATTGCCTCTTCGATTCTATTAATTAAATTGTTAATTTTAATTAGAAGTTTGTCTCTCTTTGTTTGTCCTTAGTATAAAATGTTACAATTGGTTTTTTATTTTCTAAGGTTTTTTCTAGCAATTTTTATTTTATTTATTTTAGTTAATGGCTTCTTCTTTTTTTAATTTTTTTTAATTTTTTGCTGATGTTAACAATTATTTCGGCATTAGACCATCCATTATAGCCATTATTATGGCAATTTCGGTTGTCGCAGTTATTGTTTTTGTTTTTTATTATTATTATTGTTGTTGTTGTATGCTTATTATACAATATTATAAAGTAAATATAATATTTGACGCATTGCATATACCGTGTAATAATGAAACGAGGCAAATAAATAAATAAATATACATACAATATAAATGATCAATAAATAATTGATTTTCATACGAGTTGAAGTTGAAAGATTTCGAGTTCGATTTTGATGTTATGTTGAATTGAGTTGAGTGACTGACCGATCTGCACTTTCACTTTATAATTTTTTATATAAATAGAAACTTTTTGTTGTGTTTATGTTCAATACATTTGAGAAAGTATGAATCATTCAATTCATCAAATAAAAGAAATGAATAACTAAATAGTTAAATGCACAATAATCATTATATTCTTCGCGAAAAATTAATGGACAGGAAGTTCATGGCATTGACATGATTTTTATATATACATATATATATATAATTGTCTTAGCTTTCGATCCACAAATAACAAATACAATTAGATATTGTTATTTATGGCTTAGCAATAGAAGACAGTAGTAGAAGTAAAGGCTAAAACTAAATTATTATTTATTTTTTTTTTTCTGCAAAATAAAAAGTGGTTAAACTATCAATTGACCTTAATCAATCAGGATCGTTGATCAAAGCAAAATCAATAAGTGAGCTAACAAGATATGTAAAATTTTACAACCAAAATGAGGTTGAGGTTACAATAAAAGTAAATGAAGAAGAAGAAGAGGGAAAAAAATACGTGAAGAGGAGGAGAGAAAAAGATGAAGAGGCAAAAAAAAAAAACCAACCACGTTGTAACCCTTTTTAAGTTTCCTCTCATGCACCTTTTGTCAATTGCCTGTTAACCTTCAATATTTCTTAATGAAATTTCATTTGAAGAGCAATCAACCTGCATGTAGGTATGGCGATATATATATATATATATATATATATATATGTATGAATGTGGCTGGCATATTTGATGGACAATTTTTTGTTTTTTTTATTTTGGTTTCTTTTTTTTTTTTTTTGGGGTACCACACAGAGTCAGTCCTCTTCAATGTCGCCATGTGGCAGGTATATTGTAGATATATATGTATATATGTGTTTGTATATGATATATCTGTGTGGGGTCTGGGTCTCCTCGGCGCCTTTTCTCTCCCTCTCTCTCTCTATATATATATATATCTATGTCTCTTTGCCTGGTTTTTGTGCCTGACATGAGACTTGGTGGTGAAAGTTGTTTTGCCTGTCATGTTTAAGCATTTGAATGTTTAATTGTTAATTGTGTATGTTTCTTTTTTTTTTGTTTTTGTTTTTGGTTTTTCACTTGCTACATCTTTGACCTTTCACGGCTTTGGTGTTGTCCTTCAGAAATGTGCCAAAAAGACAAGTGAACTTCACTTGCATGCATAGTGTATAATTTATATACGTATACGGTTTGTGGCTGGGCCAGTGTGTTAAATTTTAACTCTATCATATTGAAAATCCTCCAATCCAATGATAATGCCTGCCATCCCACACCTGGTGTTAGATATGCGGGGATTTCGGTTTCTTGCCTTTCTCCTGCTTTTCAATAGGTTTCGTTGTTTGCCATTTTTGGCATGATTATGCGAACATGCCAAATTGCCTACTCGACACCGACTTTCATTGATTTTTTTTTTGCTTTTTTTTTTTTGGGGTTTTATTTTTTGTTTTTGTTTAATGCCAGTCGGTTTATGCCTCATGCGATTGTCGTTAGTGTCTGCCCCGAAATATGTGAAAAATCAACAAAAAACGTGCCAAAAAAAAAAAAAAAAAACAAAAAGAAAAATAAAATAAAATGAAACCTGAAAATGGCAACAGCAACTGAACTTATCGAGACAATTTCACTTTTCATTGTTGTGTCAGGAACGAACGAACGAACGAACGATTTGTGGGAAATGCAAACTTTTAGCCATTGGCCAAATTTGGTTGATTTTTGCTACCATTTTATTTTTATAATTATCCTTTTGCTCCGTATCATTGTAAGGATTTTTATCAGTAAACGAGTTTAGGTAAATATATTATAGGAAAGTAAAAACGGTAGCTGACTATGTATATACTTTATTTATATACAACATGATCAGTTATCTATAGCTATGAACTCTTAAAAATGAGCTTCGGCTTTTTCCCCTTTAACCAAATGAAATATTAGAAAACAATTTCAAGTGAAATCCTTTAGATTTAAGTATTCATTATGGATATATGTGTATCTATTAATAGATGATTTTCCTATGTGTGCCTATGATAAATGATTTTCAATGTAAAAATAACGTATACGCATAGTTGTACCTGAATTTAATAACCGACAAAGTAAATGAACGATGATTCCTTATTTTCTATATATTTGTAGAGCAAAGATATACCTTTCTGATTGTATTATGTATATGTATATATATATCAATCTTCATTATGTTTCATTATGTCAAAACATCGAACTATAGTTTGCTATTAGAGATAACTCTTTATTATATCATTTCTCGTCTATATATACAAGTGAGATCAAATAATAGAAACGGCAATCGCATTGCTATTCAAACTGATATTTTTCGAATCGAAAGAAATTTTAAGAATTAAAGAATCGAGTGTTCAAAAATGTGGGATAATAGAATTTTAATTTGTATTCGATTTTGTCAGTTGCCACGTGTTTGGGTATGCTGAGGAGGAAATGCCATTAAAGTGTGAGTTTCAGCAGGACATTGATCCCAAATACTCATTTTTAAGGATAAGAATATTAATATTATGTTAACCTAAACCCTATAGAGCATCTTTGAAGTATATTGAAAAATTGAAAAATATATTGGAAAAAAAAGACAGCAAAGATTTGTGAAAAAAGAGCAAGAGGAATGGTAATCCATTGATCCAGCAATTTGTGCCAAGTTTGTGGGATTCATGGGGCGTCTTTGTTGCCAAATTGTTAAGAACCACAAAATATTAGCTTAATTATTATTATTATAAGGGAGGCTTTGTAAAATACGTAAAAGAAAGAAAATTACATGACCTTTCTATTATTTCTTCCAACACTGTATATATATATATAAATATATATATATATATATATTTCTGCATATATAATGTTCACCTATATATTATTAATTATTGATTTGGTATTACAGGTTGAGCAACTTAATATTCAAAGTTGAATTTACCCCCCCCCCCCCCTCATCGATTTTATATTCAAATGCAAAGTGCATTGCTTTATTTTCCTATTTGATATTCATTTAGTGCATAAATTTCATTGTTGCTGGTTCATTAACTTTCTTTTCTGTTGCTGTTATTGTTGTTGTTTTTGTTGGCTAAACAAATTAACACCCAAAATATTTGTATGTCATTTTAATGTGCCCTCTACCTCCCCCACCCCCTGCTGTGACAAATGCATTTCGTTTGTCCATGTGAAAATGACAAAGAGACAAACCAAATGGAAAGCAATAAACAATAACAACAATAAATACACAGGGTAAAAAAAAAAAAAAATAAAAGAAAAACTCAAACAAAAAGAAAAGAAAATAATAATCATAAATTGTGTAAATGACAATGGCACAATTTATGTAAAATGCATTTTAAATATTTATACATAAATATTTGTGCATATTGCAATGATATTTCAAATATATTTTTTTCTTCTTTTTCTTTTACCAACTTTTCCCCTATTTTTTTTGTTATTTGTTATTTTTTATTATTTAATGGGCTTTTGCTGCGAAATATCTTTCGATTGTTGTGTAAGAATAGGAAAACAAATTAATAAAATACTTTAGCTAATATTTTAAATTCGCCAATTAGCCCAGAATTAAGCTTTAGCTTAATAAAGAAAATGATTTGGGAAAATAATTTTCATGTTATAAGATTTCTTTTTAAATATTTTATAACATTGATCCATGTACAACTGACCTCATTGGTCCGTCATATTCTGGAGTATGGATCTTGCATATAAGGCCCATCAAGCAAGAATTATATCTGTTCAATAGAAGTTCCAGCTTTTGCTTCTTAACGGTCTAAACTGGAATCGCAATATACATTTGACATCATACTCTAATATACATCTTTTACTAAATACACAAGCTTCTTAATGTTGATATAAAATCGCCTGAGTTATTGAACCGGTTAACTCTATCAATTCCTTGTAGACCTCCTAGTAATTATATACCTTTATCTCTTTTACGATATTCTACTAACTATGCGTTGCATGAAACTTTTCAAGTTCTTTGTTCTGATCACAATCACCTTTACATTATAATCAGTTCTCAACTCTCTCTCTTCCTATACTAAAAACTTATACTTTATCTTATTGATTTCATAACTAGATGTAGAATTCGTATATTTGTCTGTGTACAATAAACATTTAGTAATCAATTATTTATAGAATTTTCATTTCCATTTTGAAAAATATCTAAAAAACCAAGTGGCTTCAAAAGTTTACTAAATCAAAAGAATTCAATAATTTAAAAAATACTAAAATACTTACCAAAATAAGCGACAACTTCGTTACAAATTCACCTCACAGCAGCTGCAATTAAACGTAATTTGTTAATAAATAAAACAAGCTACAAAAAAAAATAATAATAATATATATACATATATATATATATGGAATGCTAGGTTAATTTCGAAAGTGACGAAGTTCATATACTCTCGCAAAATTTTTAATTGGCAATTGGAACAAACTGATTGGCAGTTATATAAATATATTTATTTCATATAAGCTTTTCTGGACAGGAATATATATATATATATTATACATATATGTATACTATGTGCTACCTGAAATACCTACTTCAACACTTTGCAAACTTCTGACCATAAAGAATATACTCTTTTCGTTAGGGTATAATAAAAATAATAAAACCAGTCTAGACAATTTATTTAAATGGCACATGAAAATGTCATAATAACAAGACAGACAAAAAAAAAAGTGGAAAAAATAACAACAATGAAAATATGACAAAACAAATAAACCAAAAATTGCAATTGAAATGCCAAAAACTAAGCGACAAATAGCATCATAAAAACCAAACCCAAATTTTTTTTGCGCACAGGCTGAACAAAAAAAAAATGTAAAAAATGTGAAAAAAATGTTAAAAAAAAAGAAAAACTCCCCATTTTATGTTGTCGACTTTGAAATGCCCTAAGGTAATGAGATTTAATTATATTTAAATTGTTTCAAATGTCCAAAGCTCATCAATCCATTGACCCAGTGCAACATGGAAAAATATTTGAATTATTCTAGTATCTATAACTAAATTAAATGGACAGATAACGCCAATAAGTAGAGAGTTATGTCAATTGTCGGTGGCCTTTTTTTAAAGGTAAAATGCAAAATAATATATAGATGAAAAGTCTATTTAATTGTTTCTGTTTATTTGTTATCAACTTTTTGACATCAAAGATGATGTGAATGTTAACTTGAAATTAATCAAATAATTAGGATTTAAAATTCTAGAATTTGTATATATATATAATGTATGTATATGCTTAAGTCAATTGTTTATAAATGAAAATGATTCCCGTTCGACTGTATAAAACGTGTTTTGTTCTAAAATCAAAAAAAGAAGCTCAATTGAAAATTAAAGCATTTCTTTTTTGCTTCTGTTTTGTTTATACATATATGTATTTTTTTTTTTTGTTATGAATTGGAATATATCCATTTCATTGATTACAGGGTATATATCAAATCAAATAAACAAGATCAACAACATTGTATTCTGGCAGCCGGCTAGCTGCTGTGACCCACAAAAATAAAAACAAAAACAAAAAAAAAACACAAATAGCGAGAAGAAAAAATAAAATAAAAAAAAAAAAAAAAAAACAAAACACTCTACCAAAGTTGTTATTTCTTCTGTTTGCTAGATAATTGCGGCATTTTAAAGCCAGGCTTGGTTGGCCGGGTCTATGCATTGTCTTTATTTTCAAACTGGTGGATTATGCAATTCAGAGGAGCTGCAATTCGAATGCTGGCAGAAACATGGAAAAACAGTTATCTGTGAAATTGCATCGGCGAAACGTGATGAACGTTACCCCAATACCTGTATAGTTAGTGACTGTGAGTATAGTGAAGAGGATATATATACATATGTATGCATAGAAATCTATATAAAAGAGTGAGATAGAGATAGAGATAGATATATATATATATGTATATAAGTATCTAGCACAAAGCTCTTCCGACTTTGTGTGCGCATTTGAGCCTAATTCTCATGTCATGGCAACTAAGCGACTTGAGACACAATGCCAACTGAATCTCAATTCACTGGAATCGTGATCTCCACATTGACGGGAAGGGGAAATGGAGGCTGGGTTAAGATGCACCGCCATTTGGTTGCACTTTTACCTGCACACATAATTCCCACGCCCACAATAAAGTTGACATAGTCTCATAGGAAAAGTTTTTCCAGGGCCTTTGCTTTAGTTACTTTAGTTTGTTAGTTAGTCAGTTAGTTAGCCCTAGCGAGAGTGGTTTCAAATACAAAATAAAGAAAACTATATACTACATAGATAAATATATATACTCATAAGCATATTGTGAATATATATACAAAGATGAAAGTATTCGCATTTCTTTACGATTTCTTTTTGTCAAAAACTAATAAATAAATAAAATAAGAAATAATACGCAATAGTATTTGAATTCCGTTCAGTATATGAAGCATCTATATTATATATTCCTTTTCATAATTTAGTTTACTATATGCCATTAAACGTATGGAATTGTCTGATTAAATTATAGACATTCAGAGATATAGAAACTTTAACAAGAGTTTGCTTAAATTCATGTTTGTAATTCAACAAATAAATGTTTTAAATAAAAAATTAACTAACTATCAGTCAACTACAACTAGTACTTGGTTTAAGTTAAAAAAAAAAAACAAATTTATTTATATATAGAAGAAATAATAACAACTATTTTTAAGTCAACTCTCGTATGTGTGTATGTGAGTGTGTGTGCGATTGTAGAGAATTTGTGTTAACATTAAAGTTGCGTCTGGTCGGGTAATTACATTGCCAACAACAGCCACAGCCACAGCAACAGAAACAACACCATCAACAACAACAACCACAAAAATTCACAGTTGCAGTTTAATGCGCCTAATGAGCGGTTTGTTCTGCAACGACAACGACAACAACAACGACTTCAGACAGCAGCAGCAGCAACAGCAACAACAATGCGAGCAACTAATTCGCCTAGTTGTTGCCTGTGCCACATTTTTTTACATCACTTGTCTTGGGGGCAAGTTCGTTTCCTAAGTCTTTTGTTTTCTTTGGCGTGGGTAAAAAGTATAAAAATACAACAACAACAACAGCAGAAAAAAAATACAAAATACAAACAACTAACCGAACAAAAACCGAAATTCAAAACAGCATGCGCTGATTTCTATGGCTACGCCCCACATCTCTATCCCACACCCCCTTTTCCCCCACCCACTCCCTCCCCCAAATGCTGGCCAAACTGTGCCATGCCGAACAGAGAATTTTCGTCAAGCAGACGAAAAATAATAAGAGAAAAAAAAAAACACCAACAAAAAAAAAATTTCAAAAAAAAACCCAACACCAACAAAAACTTCGATTATGACATTGATTATGCAACTTTTATAGGAAGGGCGAAAAACAAATACAAATTTTGGTTTCTTCTTTTCTTTAATTTTTTTTTTTTTTTTTTTTTGCAAGCTGTCAAAATTTAAAATTTTTTTTTTACTTTTTCGACTGCCCTACGAAAAGTGGCATAGTCACGCTTTCTTTGAAATACAATTTGGAAATCCAAAAACTATAGAAAAAAATATCTCAGAAAGTAATTTCGTGCCAGCTACCGAAGTGTGTATACCCTTGCAGTTCTTGAGTAAAAAAATTTAAAAAAAAATGGAATATTTCTTCAATCAACTTACTAAGTCTTACTAACTGCCTTATTTGAAAATAGAAATTTATTCTATATTAAATATAAGTAATCCACCGGGGAACTATTAATTAATCTATTGCAAATTTCTATAGCTAAATGTTTGAATATTATGACAAACATGTGACCAATTTTATTATGCCCTCTGCAAGAGTATAAAAAAAAAATCATAATCAAATTGACATTTGTACTAATTAAAAGTCAGGTGTGAATTACATTAAATTTACAAACAAAATGAAATAAAATTGAAAAATTTGTCAAGGGTGACAAATGCGCGCGTCATATAATTATTTTTTATATTTTACCTATTAAATAACTGTGACCCAATTACTTTCGATATATGTATGTATATGTATTTCTATTCATCAATTACACCACTAAGATATCGTGCTACATATAACTCATTTTTATTATTGGAACAACTTATTTTCGTATGCAAACTTTTCTTTATTATTATAAAATCTTGTACATTTTTTTCTAATTTGAATTTTCTTTTTATACAGAGCAGAGGGTATAATAAAATTGATCAGATCTTTGTAATGTTTGCATAGAAAAACACGTTTCCGACCCCATAAAGTATATATATTCTTGATCAGCATGAATAGACGATTCGATATGACCATTTCCGTCTGTCTGTTTCTTCGTATATTTTCGAACTTAAATTTTGAGCTACATGAATAAATGTCATATGATTCTCTTCCTTGATCATTTATTTAAATTAAGTTTAAGAATTCTTCGAATCGGACAACTATAAGGTATAGATTAGAGGTACCTCAGGCAACATTTGTTTTGTTCAATACAGTTCTTGTGAGAAAAACTTTTTTGTTTTTTGAGCCACCCTAATAAATTTGGTATACAGATGATAATTCTATAATTAATTTTTACGCCATAAGTTTGAATGAGATCGGATAATATGTATATAATGATATGACAGCGAGTTGAAATTCCTTAATGCTGTTTTTTATTGTGTTAAATTTTTTTAAATTGTATGTTTACAATGCTTATAACATCTTGAGGTCGATATACATCTATATATATATCTTCTTTGATATTTTTTTACTCATTTGTTCTTAGTAGAACTTAAATTATTCTATATATTCGAAATATATTTTTATTAATATTTAATAATTTCCACACTTTTTCTATTATTATTTTGTTTTGCTAAATTTTATTTACCAGGGCCACCTAGAAAAATAACAAACCACTTGCCAATGTGATTCGCTTAACAATTAAATCAATATTTAAAAATTTCTTGCAAAAGCAAGTATTAAATTTTGTTCAAACACTTGAACAAGCTTTTTAGCCATAAATTAGTAACTTATCTATTACCGCTTAGCCAAGTGACCTATTTTATCAATAAACTATTTTCCCTTCTATCGCAAATATGACTTTCATTTCTAACTTGCTTCATGTTTGTTTAGAGATTTGTACAAAATTTTTGTTTTTATTTTTTTTTTGTAAAGAAATAAACTTTTACTCAGTGGGATTTTTGTTAGATTTTTTTCTTTATTGCAAATTCAAATTTCAATATGTTCAAATAATGTGAATGGTATTTTTATTTGTTTTTTTTTCTTCTTCTTTCATTTAAGTTAGTATTTGTTTTTGGTTGTTTAATGACTGTCGACATTTGATGGGACGATACGAACAAGATGACTATAAAATCAAGCTTAAAGGAAGACCAAAAGCCATCAACAAATACAAATTAAGCAAGTTGTGCTTGTTGATTACGTGGTGAGAAGGGTTAAGTGATGGGGACGGTGGAGAGAAAGATATATATATATATATATATATATATACAGAGAAATCATTACATCATCGTCGTCATTAAAATCGAAGACCCACAAAAGACAATGGGCCAACGCCTTGATGGTGATGTGGTAAATACACAGTAAATACTAACTACATGCTACGTACAAACCACGACACCTTTTTAATTTTGTTATTGTTGTTGCTGTTGTTGTTGCTTTTCGTTGGTTACCTGCATAAGGGTATATGCATTTTGATTCAAAGAAATAGCTTCAATATATAATATATCTTTGATTTGTTAATATAAATGATTTGATTTAGTTATTTAACCCCATCTACGAGTATCTATTGATACAAATGATACAAATGACTATAATGCTAGCACTTATATACAGATATCCTTCTTCTTCTTTCATTTTTTGCCATATCTATATAGGAATGTAATGATTTAACCATATATACATATATACTTAGATTTATACCATATTCATGGTAGCAAAATTTTGTTATGTCTTCGAAAGAAACAATTATAAAACTCGTTTGACTAGTATATAGCACGGATATAAGAGAATCAAAATCCCCATTTCTTAGGGTATCAAAACCTTATTTATTTATATTTGTATACTATCTGTTGTATATGTATAATATGTATGTGTGTATATATATATATATATATTTATTTTGTGAAGGGTTGGTTGATTGTGCACCTAAATGCTTGACGCTTGAATGGAGTCATGTGATAGCCTAGCATGGTCTTGCAACTAAAACTGGTGGGCATTGGAATGATGTTATGGGGAAGGGGAGGTGGGACGAGTTACTGAGTGACTGAGCGATGACTGAGTTTCTGGTGAGGTTTTGCTTGACTTCATTTGCTACCTACTCCGATTGTTGCTTGCAATTAAGGTTTGGTTTGGTTTGGTTTATTTATTTATTTTTTGTTTTCTGCGCTTGGCTGAGTCAAGAGTTTCGGGAGGAGCTATCTTATGGAATATGGGGAAGTGTTTGTTGTAATCGATATTTTGTGTAGCAGGTATACGGCGCAAAAATAATGCAAAAGAAATGTACCACAAATGGACCTACTAAGACAAAGTCTCAACTTTGTCAGATGTATTTGTATTATAATTGGCATAATTGTGTGGCATTAGTTGTTGCATTCAACCGCAGATAATCTGCATATAAATGTATATATTTATATATGTATCTAAATATATATATATGATCGGACCCAAAGCCCAGCTAATGTGTCTGCGTGTGTGTGTGTGTGTGTGTGTATGTATTTGTGCGTGTTCATTATTATTATGTCACACTTTTGCTTTTGCGTTTCCTGATGATGTTGATGATCACAATAAAAACAGCAACTGCTCATCATATATGTATGTATATAAATATATATATACATATATATTTGTGATTTGCCTGATCAATGATAATGACAATAATGGGATAAGGTAGGTAATAATAGCTCATTATTGCATATTATAATGATAGCTTTTCAGCTTCTCTATGAGTTATCATTGATTCAATAAAATAATATATTAAGATTGTTCAAAGGGGCATTAGCTACTGGGAATATCAATTATTAAAAATACCAAAGATCCAAATGAAATGTAAAGGAAAAACTTATTTTAAATTTAATGAATGAAAGTTTAAATCTAGGAAAATATCAAATTAACTTTAAGTTGATATTTGAAAGTTTTGTTTATGCAAATTTACTTGATTTTCATTTGTTATAGGATTTGAAAATTTATAATATAATAAATTGTTTTTGTTCTCTCGATAAATGAAAGGAATTTATTAGATTGTAATAGAAGTCAGGTTCAAATTATAATATGTATACAATTATTATAATAATGTACATATATATATACATCTTTACTATATACATGAAGAACTTCTTTTGAAATTAAATTTATGTAAACAAATTGTATGTATATAGAAATCTATCTTTATAGTTCGGTCTGTATTTGAAATCAAATTTAATCTAATATAGAATCTTCAATGATATCAAAAAACTAAAATAAATCCAATATAATCAATCAATGCCTAATCCAATACAATAGATCGATTTATTAACATTATAAATTGTAAATATTAAATTATGTTACGCTATAGATACGCTAATTCATTGATTCTGAGACCTTCTATTTGTTTGATTGTTAAATCATACATATTCTCCTATATCTTGTTAGTTTCAATATCTAATAATCGTCTTAAATTTGTTTGTTTCTCTCTCTCTCTCTCTCTCATTTTTCTTCACGTTTGACCTTTTCAATGCAAACAAAATTTGTATTTCGTGTTTAAACAAATAAACAATAAATGAAAATGTAGTCTTGAAAAACAAAAAAAAAAAAATTTGTTTGCCATTTGCCACTCAAGTCGTCAAATGATCATCAATGACCCACTGACTTGGTTACTTTTCATTGTTGATTTTTGGCTTTTGTTATTAAAAGAATCGATTTACCTCAACTTGATTACAAATTTTGCATGCTCCATAAAAAAAAAAAAAAACACAAAAAACGAAACGGAAAAAAAACCAAATGTATTTTTTTTTTTTTTTTTTTTGTAATCATTTAAAGCAATTAATAATTGTTTGTTTGGCGGCAAACGGCTTAAACTCTGCCGGTAAATGCGGCGGTAACTTTTCATGTCATAATTTCCTACTTCCGCCATTGAAAATAATTGTATGGAAAATTTTTTGAAAGAATGATTCATGAATTTGTTGTATTTAATAAACATGATTAGCATTTTTTTCCTCTTTCTTTTTGTATGATGTTTTGTTGGTTTTTTTTTTTTGTTTTTTGGCTAACAAGTGCTGTTAATTGAACAAAAGGCGCCCAAAAGTAGACTAGAGATTTCTATTTGATAATCAACTTTGGCATTTATCTTTGTCAAATTATGATAATGTTAATCATGATTTATACATATATATATATATATATATATGTACATATAGGTAGAACCAGTTGTCGCTGGACTAACCTTGAAAAGTTCCCACAAAAACAACAACAGAAAAGAACAAGGGAACCGAAAAACAAGCCGAAATTTCAATACTCTTGCACTTCTAAGACTTCATGCGAGGGTAACCTAATAAGTTTATAAAGATCAGAAGATTAGCAAGCATAATACATATAATGTTATTTATAAACAGGGGGATAAAAGATCTGGTAAAATACTCTGAAAAATGGAAACTCTTTTCTTCTATCAAAATTTGAATTTGGGAACATTTTAAAAATTGATGGCAACTGCCGATTATTTGTATTAATTCTATAGCATATAAAAGAAAATTCTATTTTCATTTATTTCAAGAAGATAATGTTGAGAAAGATTATAAAATTACAAGGTTTTATATTAAAGGTTGATATCTAAAATCAAATATATATAATATGTATATCTAAAGTAAAAGAAGATGTATCTTTTTGGTTAATACGAATTTATAATAAATAATTATAAACATTTGTATTGTAAGAGTATAAAAATTGTAAAATTATTAAAAACATTTCCCGTTTCCAATGCAATTTCAAGGCGAAACCTTTCAATGCCTTGTATGCTATGGGGTTAAAGGAGAGGGTGCGAGGGGGGCGTGGCAAGTATGACTGTGTGTATTTTTTTATATTATATATTTTGTCAAGAAATAACAACAGCAACAAAATCCAACTGCATGAAGGTTACATGACAACATGAAGTCGTTGAAGTTTAAGTACAATCAAATTAAAGAGCCCAAAACAAAAAAAAAAAAGAAACTGAAGCGAAAAACAAAAAACAAAAAAAGACAAAGATCAACAATGTAAATAAACTTGATTAAAATAAATGTTTAAATAAATATTTATGTACTCGTATGTGTAGGTGTGTGTGGTTGGATTCAAGCGATGAAACTTAATTAACGTTCATAGGATTAAAGAGTTCAGTGGATGTTTTCCAATAATAAAACTATTAACTAATAAATTTAAATTAAACATTTTTCTTTTAAATTTTTTATTCATTTCAATATAGTCAGATAGTATTCGTTTAATAATAAAATAAAACAATTTTGAGTACATTATTCATATATTCAGACCTTTATATTATCAAAAATTTGTTTAATCATGTTTTGATTGAAACTGTTAATATATATATAATATACGTATATAATATAATAATTATAAAGCTTAAAACACTTAAGTAAAAAAACAATACTAATTACTAATTATTTCTTATTCTGCAAACTATTTTACATTGTTTAAAAATAGATGCAGGAGAATCATGTCGTTTGAGTATAGATATACATATATATCTTAAATATAAATATTCTTAATTGTTTTAAGCAACTTTTAATATATATTTTAAATACTTTGCTGAAATGTATATTATATATTATTTAAAAGAAATAATTGCCATTAACATTCTTTTATTTCAGTTTTCATTTTTCATTTTTTATATTCTCTTGATTCAACTTTATAATTTATCTATCTATAGTTAATTACTACTTATTATAGAAATAGAATGGTATATCTATATAGGGTATAATTACATCTAGTGGGCAATTATTTATTACTTTTAAGATTCGCTTATGTATCGGGTTGCTTTATTAGCTTTATCTCAATGTTGTTTTTTTTTTTTTTTTGATTTTTTTTTTTTTTTTTTTTGGTTAGTGACCAAACCAAATTACATACATACATACATACATACATATCTCTCCCACGACTTACCTCTCAGTCTAAACTCATCTCGCTAACCAAATCTCATGCCTTAGTTAATACTGTGAACCTTGTGCCTTAATTAAACTTTAATGCCAACCACTTTCAATTTTGTGTATTTTTCGTCAGGTTTTCTTCACATAGAGGGCGAGGGGAGGTGGTTTATGCATGTGTGTGTGTATGCGTGTGTATATGTATGTATATTTAGTTTATTTCACTTTTGTTTTCATTTCAAATAAAATATAAACATATTTCTGGCCATGTCTCCTCGACATGCGACAATTGAAAGTGTTGTCAATTTTTGCAGCGACTTTTCACTTTTTCTCCATTGGGTGTCTCTGTCCCTCTTATGTCTTAGGTTGTTGTTGTTGTTGTTGCTGCTGGTTGTTTTTTTTTTTTTATTTTGTTTCTTCTTGTCTAGTTTGTTGGCTGTCCAGTTGGAGAGTTTCAGATTTCCGTCATGATTGTCATGCGACATTAATCTTAGTTGTTTGGCTCTTGGCATTATTATGATTATTATTTTTTGCATTGTCTTTTTGACGGTCGCCGTCGCCCTGTCAGTTGGTCGGTTGGTCGGCTGGTCGACTAGTCGGCTAGCCTCTGTTGGTAACTGGTAACCAGTAACCAGTTGACCCTACGCAAGACCCAAGACCCAAGACCCGATCTCTTTAATGGGGTTTTCGTTTCGTTGTTTTCATTTTCATTTTCCAGTTTTTTTTTTTATATATTTTTATTTGCCACTTGCAATGTGAAACGAGTTTCAATTTAAGCAAAAACCCCCAAAAAAAAAAAATATAATAATAACAAATTAAGCGAAGAAACCTTTTGACAATTTAATGAAATGCGAGGGTTGGGTCAATTGTTAAGCAAAGGAAACTACATAAGATTGTTTCCTAGTAAATTTATCTTAAGATTGATTTCAATTTAAAGTTAATAAACTATTAATTAACTAATTCTTTTTATATAAATAAGCTTTCTATTGGTTTGAATAGTTTGAATTATGATGAAACTGAATGTGAAAATTAAATACAACAAAGAACAAATAACTTATAGATAATCGATATAAATATGAAATTGTGGTAAATAGTTCTCATATTAATCTAAAGTATCGTAAGAAACTAAACTTATTCTCGTTAGTATACTTTAGATTAAAAATATTTTTACAAAAATATATTAAATCTATCTCTAGTTGTGCATAATAAAACAAAGACTTATTAATTAAAGCTTAAATTTAAATTTATTAATTATAAAATCTTAACTTTATTTCTATGACTACAAAAGACTTGAATTTCCTTCTTAAACCTTTTCTTTTCTTATTGAAAAAAGTTCAATTCGGATTTAAAGAATCTAGTTTTTTAATAATATATATTACGATTCTTTATCTTGAGAGAAATATTCCTTGAATGTCTTTTCGTTGTGAGAAATGCTCAATATATAATAATAATATATATATATATGTAGCTATGTTCATTTTTGTATATAATAATAAAATCACTTGTTGGATATATCTTGTAGAAGACATTGTAAAGTTATCGCATTTAAAACACTTTGTTTTTATCTGTATTTAAAATTGGCCACATAATTCAATTTTTCATACTTTTTCATTTTTGCATTTTAATTTGCCACATAAATTTGACAATTTTATGAAAGGACATTATTTTTTAATATTTATTACGATATATATATATATATATATATGTATACATTTTGTTGCCCAAGGCGTTAAACGGCGACTTTTGTGCACTGTCTGTTTTTTGAAAGAGTGAAAGAGAGAGAGTGAGGGAGAGAGGGAGAGAGGGCGAGGCAGGAGGTAGGGGGGCCATTCAATGTATATTTTTATCATTAGAAAGTGAATTGCTCCTGTGTTGCTGTTGTTACTTACTGGTTTTATTTTTATTTTTTTTTTATTTTTTTACCTTTCTCTTGGCAAGAAAGAGAGGGATACGTGCAGATAAAGAAGGAGAGAAAGATCGTTGCCAAAATCAATTCGATATGGTACCCAGTTACATCGCTTAGTCTCTCTGGAGACTACCGCGTTAGCCATCAAGATTGAGATTTATGAGCTGAGGGAGCTCAAGCAACATAGTAAATGCAACAACTAAAACTGGTACCAAAAAAAAAAAAAAACAAAACTGAAATTTAAGCCGAATCCAAAACTGGACCTCTCAACCACATGACCAAAATAAATCAAATGCAAATTAACGTAAAAGTTACAAAAAAAAAGAAAAATGGAATGAAAATGGAAAATAGAAAAGCGATAAGTGAAAATGTAGATCGATTTTCATACCTTTGGAATAAAAAGAGTATATGGAATTTGATCAATAATTTACAAAGCAGATAAAGGACAGCATCTTGGACCATATATATATATATATATATATATTATGTATATATAAAGTATGATTTTTATTTGAATTATCCTATTTAGAATATGGAATATATTATATTTGATAAATCAAAAATATTTCTTTTTATCTCTTCAATACTTTCTTTCTTTATGATCGAAATCATTTTCAATCTTAGCCGTTAAGACGAAACATAATATTAATTTTTTACTATTGTGTAGTCGTTTTTAAAATACCCTATGTTTAATTAGTGAGATGGGTATATGTATTTAAAATATACATATATATGTTAAAATGTATTTATATCTATATATATACATATATTCTTGATTAATATCAAAAAAAACTATCGTAATAGAGTAAAACGAAGCGGGGTAACCAGAATTAAATAATAAATATAGATAATACAGGAATCAAAGAAACTATAAAAATGGATATATATATATATATATATATATATATATATGTGTATATATATATATGTATATATTTAGCATGGAAAATAGATAAAGATTGCTAACTAGTTGGCACAGGATTATTGGTTTTAGTAATTTAAATAATACTATTTAAATTAATAACAAAAGAACAGGAGTTCTGCTAACTAGAGTATAGGGTATCATGTTGTCGTTGCATTGCATTTGGTATATAAAATTTCTTTTGATTTCACACGCGACTTAATTAAATTGACTGTCTCAGATGCTCTCTATCTCTCTTTTTTTTTGTCGCTATCTGTATCTCTTTCTCCCTATTTAAAACTATCTTCTTCTTTCTTACTGTCCCGTTTTCTCGCACCTGTCCACTCATTTGCTTCCTCTTCGTGTCAGTTATAGCTATTTTTTTTTTTTTTGGCTCTTGTGCGTGAGCGTAAGAGTTTTGGGATTCTTTTCACTTTTTTCTTGAGAGTGTGAAATTACAATAACAACAATGGGCGGCCAACTTGTGAGTGACAGCCAAATGGAGGGAGAGATAGATACAGACAGACAAGCAGACAAACAGACAGACAAGCAGACAGAGAGAGAAAGAGAGAGAGAGGTATAGGAGTAGTAGGGAGATGATAAAGTAAAAGAGGGAAAGATAGAAACTGCATTGTTCGATTTAACTTTCACTGATTGCCCGTTGACAATGCCGCATGACGGCAAAAGACTCAGACCCAGACAATGTTGCAGGTGTAGGTCGGCTCATACCAAGCCAAACATATGTATACACACACATTATATATATTTATGTATATGTATATGTTTGTATCTCTTGGCATACAAAAAAAAAAAAAAGAAGAAAAAAATAACTATTAGCAAGTACCAGCAAGTGATTGCCTCCACCCTCCGTAATCTCCCCAAATGTTGTTTTCATTAAAATAATGCGCAAAAATTCCATTTACTTTCTATATGGAAATATGTACAGGTTACTTTTTTTTCTGTCTTTTTCTGTTTTTGCAAATTTTGCCATGCTTAGAAAGTTTACACCCAGAAAGTTAACGCCCCACAAAATGTGAAGAAGAATTACACGGGTAAGGAACTTTGGATGAGATCTTGTTAAGCACTTCTTGCCTCCTAACCCACCTGTTACTTCCATATTAATTTAAATCATTACTCTTCTTGGTTTTTCTTGTACTTTTAATTAGGGTTTTACTATGCAACACAATTTTGCAAGGGTTATATATGTATATACATACCTACGTTTAGGGCCCCGCATATCGGTACCTCTATCAGATCAAATTAATTGAAGGTGAACGGAAATGTGAGCTAATTTTTGTATGATTAATGCGTCTTTTTTTTTTTTTAATTTTCGTTTTCGGTATATCTGTGTGTGGCACGTTTTAGGCCAAGCCAAAAAAAAAAAAAAAAAAAAAAATATATATATAATATACAACAAAAAAATAAAATACAAAAGGTGATTTACTTGTATAATTAATTAAATACAGCATCGGTTGTTAAAACAAAATAGCTACAAAAGAGTTTCTTGACCTTCATGGTTAAGTTTTTCTCTTTTTTTTTATTTTTCTTATGCGCAACAAGCAAATTCATAACTCACGACTTTCGCGACAAATTTTCACCTATAACTCATCTAAATGGTAACGAAACACAAACAACAACAACAACAGCACAAACAACGAAAAAAAATGTAAAAAAATCGTTAAAGAAAAAAAAGTAAAAACAAATTAAAAAGAAACAGCCAAGCAAACCTCTTAACCAGTTTGTGTTGACCAAATGAAAGAGATTTCAAGTGGGATACCCTCTTAACCGGGTTGTTATGCTCTTTAAAATCATTTTATCGATTCGTTTAAATTATGTGAAAATAAAGAAAATTGTGTAATTGCAATTTAAAAAGAATGCATATACATTTTTTTCCCCTATAATTGAATGCTTTCAATTTGTAAATTGGATTCAACAGTTTACCTAATCCAAAGTGAGATCAAAAAAGATATTGAAGTTTCGAAATGTTGCAAAATATTTAAATTCCTCTATTTTTTTATCACTTTTAAATGTGAACTATCATATATTTACTGTTGGAAATTTAGCAAATTAATATTAATTATATACCTAAATGTAGTAGTTAGTCTATTTCGTAGGACAAATTGAAATGAATCCTTAACTTTAAAACAAAAAAATGATTAGCTTTAAAATAAGAAAACTTGAAAAAAAAATATAATTGCCATACTGAGAGAATCATTTAATATTGAAAATAATTTTAAAATGAATGCGATTTTTTTATACCCTTGCAGAGGGTATAACAAAATTGTTTAGAAATTTGTAACACAGAAATAAACATTCCCGACCCAATAAAGTATATATATTCTTGATCAACAACAATAGCTGAGTTGATATGACCATATCCGTCTGTCTGTTTCTTCGTATCTCTTCAGACTTAAATTTCGGGTTATGTGAATAAACTTCATATGATTCAGATCATTGATCAGTTATCTAAATCAAGTTTAAGAATTGGTTGGATCGGATAACCATATAAGAAAGATCAGAGGTACCAGAGGCATCAGAGGCAAAATATGGTTTGTCCAAAACAGTTCTTATGAGAAAAACTTGTTTAGCTATCTTTGATAGTATTCAGATGATGAGTTTACTTTTACATTATATCAATTAGTTTGAATTAGATCGGATCATAAAAACCGACCTAAATCAAAATCCCTTATGTTGTGAGATCTTAAGACCGATGTGATGGAGAAATTAGTTAATTAAACTGCAAGGGTATACAAAGTTCGGTACGGACGAAGTTAGCTTCTTGGATATTGTTTAAATAAAATTAATTCTAAGACCCCAAAACCTTTAAAAATTTAACAGTTTGATTAAAAAAAAATCTGTTAATTAATCGGTTTAGTTAAATGATAAATAACAAATATAGTATACAACAGTTTGAAACCATTTGTCATTTGGAATATTGATTTCAGTAATTTTTATCTCTTAATTAAAGCTTCTTTTTCGATATTTATTAGTTTCTAGTATTTGATTGTTTGATTTGTATTTAAGGAAAAACAAAACAATCAATCAAATCAATGCCAGGCCTATTTTATCATGTGATTTAGATAGAATTAAAAAACAGTTGTTTAAATCAAAAAATTTGAATCAATTGCCTACTATAATTATAGGATATTATTAAGACAAATTTAAAGAAATTTGAATACTAGAATATAGATCTCTGTGTCTTTTTTTATGTTTATCCGATTTGAAAATATATATTATATGAGTATCATTGTTTAGTTTAGCCGTTTTTATGATTTCCGAACTGCTGTTTATCGCTGTATTTAAACAAGTATTTGGAAAATCATGATTGAGGTTTTTTTTTTTTTTTAATTTTATTTGGTTGTGTCTACACTCCCAAGTCAGTCATCTTCAATCAGAAAACTTGTTGAGCCAGATTTTGGTCATGCAAAAATCAGTTGTCCGAATGATTTATTTGACATTTGGCTATATGCAGAAAGCCAGTTGCCGCCCATTATATACCACAACGAACGCCCCGTTCCGCCCGGACCATTCTTTCAGCCATTATAGTGTGTGTCTATGTGTGTGTAATGGCAATAAAAATAATAATAATGAAAATTGCATACGGCAAAGGCATCAAACTGCATCAAAACTGCAACCGACTGCAATTTCCACTGTGGCATAAAAATTCAAGCGATGTCAAGCGGAGCGCAGCTAAAAGACAACATATTGCAACGTTGAAGGGGTGGCGGAGTGATGGAATCTGGGATGGGTTGAGAAGATGATGATGATGAAAACAACAAAAAAAAAATAAATAAATAAATAAAGAAAAACTTCCAATGTTGGGAAACTTGTTTCGTCTCTGGGTGCAAAAGAAAATGTTGATAAAAAGAAAAAAAAAAAAAATGAAATAAATAACGAAAACGAAAACTAAAACAGAACAAACTAAAGACCAAAGAAACGTAACCAAGAAGAATTTTCCTAGACCGGTCAACATCTTGATTCTGTGGCCGTATAAATGAAAGGGGATGGGTGGTGATGAGGAGGTAAAAAAAACGGTGGACTGGAACTTACTTCTAAACTTGATTTCTTTCCTTCTTCTAGCACCATCCGCAGCATCCGTATCAACAGTCTTTGGTCTCTTTTTGTCTCTGTTTTCCTATCTCACTTTATATCTGTGGGTCTGCTGGGTGAATGGTCAAGTCATAAATATAAATAACTGAAGAAACGAAAAAACAAAAAATAAAAATAAAAGGAAAAACGAAACATAATCGCAAAAAAGCTGCAAAATCTTTTGCAAAATTTTTAGATACCAAATCGAAAATGGTGTAGGTTTAATTAACTTTATACATACATGTTGTTGGTGCTACTGGCAAGGTCTGAAAACCGAAACATTAATAGATTTCCGTGTAGCACCATCATCCCTGCCTTATATATTCGAAAGTGTAGACTTAAGTTCAAAATAGTAGATGTCAAACTTCTCAGATATTAGAATAAGTAAAAGAGAATCTCTCCAATCTATACTCCAATAATACTACAACTCAATATTTTTCTCTGCAATTGTAGTTTTCTATATCAACATTAGTTATTGAATATATGTACTATGTATATATCTATATCATATCATATATATATATATATGTATTAATTACTGAATTATAAGGAAACTGCATCATAAATTTTCACGGAATTTTTGAAATATCTTATCCCATAAATTTAAATAAATATGTATTCATATTTGAGTCTGTTCTTAAATTTAGGATTTTCTTTCCAACTTACCCAAAGAATGAGTTAACAGCTTTAACGTTGTGCACTTTTCAACACATCAATTAAAGGCAACCAAAAATTTATTTAGCAATTGTCAACACTGTGAATTTGTTTTCTCCAATTTTTTGATTTGTTTTAATGTAAATTTTGCACAAAAACAAAAATAACAAACAACATGCGATTCACATTGATCAATTTATTTAGGTTTATATTATCATTTGCAAGTTCTTATTATACAAATATATGTGAGTATTTATGTATGTACGTATGTATGTATGTATATGTAATAGATACGTGTATAGTGTAGAAAAACAACCAACTTCCACGAGACGCGCGCAGAAACTAACAATAACAAAAACCACAAACACCGTTCGCTCTGCATTCAAGAAGTGGAAGACACCGCTCGAAAAAAAACCGGTTAACAACTAAGCGAACAGAAAACTGAATCTAAATTTAAAGATCTTCCATTGTGCATAATAAATAAATAAATATATTTGACACCAAACAACAATGGTTAATATATATATATATATATATTATTGTTAATATGAATTCACAAATATCTGCATTCCATATTGTATTTTAAATCTATCTTTAAAAATATCATTTAGATATTTATGTATATATTTCTTTATATGTACATTATATATGAATATATGTATATATAATATTCATTTAGATATATTGATTTATTCAAAGTTTCTTTTATTATTAAGGAGTTCTTCTACTATTTATGAATTATTTCTAAAAATACATTTATTATATAAATGAAAATTTGCCTTGAAAACCATTGAAAAACCCAAAGATGTGACCAGTACAAAATGTTTCTTAGATTAATTATTGCTGTGCATATATTCTATGTGGCAATAATAGTCCAATTTCGATATCAAAACACATATATATATATATATATATATATATATATATGTACATATAGCGACAAAATTATTTATTCTTTGTGACGCATTTAAAAAATGTCATTAAAAAATAATCAAAATAATATTTACCTTTATTAAAAATTTTAAAAAAAAATTTCTAATTGCAAATAAAAAATATCAAAGAAGCTACCTCTGCAAGGGTATAATAAGCATATTTTCTATTTCATATTTTTTTTTCTAAAATTTCGATTTATCCCAAAAATGTAAACATTTCTTCCAGACAAAATTTCAAGTAGCAACTTAATCTGAAATTCTATCGGGTATTTCTATATATCCCAACTTAAGTATATATCGTTTAGTTTTAAATTATTTATTTAATTTTTATTTATTAGTTATTGACGACATTGTTAACATTTTCTTATATCGTATTTGTATATCGTATTTGCTTCCAGTTGGTTTGTAACTTGAGTTTCTGATAGTTAAGAGAATTGCGACTGATGGCGGCACTAAAGTGTATTGTGGCGCCCTCTATAGTCTGTTAGTGGCATTAATTAGAATAATTTTTATTGCTTGCATTTTGGGATTTGTATTGGATCAATCGTGGTTAAAATCAGGACTCTTTCAATAAATTGATTAAATGTTATTATTATTATTATTATATTACAATTATTCTTACATTTTATTTAATTTTTTTTGTTAACAAATTTTGGTTTTGTAGTTTTTTTCTTTAAAGATTAGTTCATTAAAAATATTAAGTGATTGGTTGGGCAAAACTTACTTTACTTTTTAATTGGCAATTGTTGTGACAAATTTGCTATAACACAAGTGTTTGGCAAGATTATTATATACAAGCGAAAAAATATGATCGTAAAAATTTAATTTTTCAACTAAAGTAATAGTTTAAAAATAAAACTTTACATTTTCATTATGATTTCTTACATCATTGGTTTACTTTTAAAATTTTAACTAATAATCGTATTATACAATGCAAAAATTTAAAACGAATCTCTGCCTATGAGAACCAAAAATAATTAATGCTGAAGGAATTGAATTTATCTAGAAACAAAGTCTACCATATAACCCTGCAAACATCGATATCTGCAAATATATATATATATATATATATATATATATATATATATATATATATATATATATATATATATATATATATATATATATATACAGTTTAGGGAATCCTCAATATGTAACGAAACTTACCAAGGATAATCATGAAATTTAACCACTCGACACGGACGATCTAGCACCAAACTGCAATTTTGCGAACTTAATATTTAAAAGGAATTTATCACATATGTATTAACTTTTTAAGATTAGTATAATTTATTACATTTAAAGATTTTTCCTTAATTTATTTAATTTTAAGATGATGTTAAGTTTTTATTTGTTTGCCATTCGTTTTAAAAAAAATGAAATAAAATCTTGGGAGATGCATTTTATTTTTATTTGAATTTTAACCTTTAGTTAGTTTCTTGATTACTGATTTAACATTCATTCAACAGAATGAATTCCCTGTATTAAATAGAAATATTTTGAAATCTGTTTTCTGATGAAATAAAATGCAATTATGATTTCATTTGCAGTTTCCACTTTCCGCTAAAATAATATTTTCATTTTTGCAACTATTTTTAACTTTCGTCATGAAAATGATAAAAGTTTTAGTTCAACATTTTTCGCTCAAATGCTTCGACTTTTCATACATACATACATATGCATGTACATATGTATATGTATATATATGTAAACGATAATACATATATACATATGTATATATATACGAGGGTTGATTCATAGATTCATATTCTATAATTGATAGCTTTACATTGTCAAATTTTTAATATATATGTATTTCTTTCGAATTTATTTGAGAGATTATACAATATATTCTGATCGTTGGAAGAAAAATAAATACATATGTATATATATTGTAGAGAATAGAATAGTCACTTAACTAAGCAAAACAAAGCCAAAAATTCCACATTCCACAAATTGTCATTAATAACCGAAAATGATTAATATATCTTATCAATTAACCCTCGTACAAATGTGCATAAAATATGTATGTTTTTAGTCATATGTATATATGTATATATATACATATATAGAGATATATAAAATGTAGGAATTGTATCTGCTAGTCATTCCTTTTTGTTCCAAGTTCAAAATTAATGCCGGAAGTGCTTTTCGCATGCAAATGCGAACAGAATGATCCTTGGGATTGCATAGGAGGATATGCGGGTGATGCGGGCAGGACCTGATAAACGAACGTGAACATTTTTTGACAGTTGTGCGTATAAATCTTGAAATGTTTTAATTTGCTTGCGAATCGATTTAAAGTCCAAGCCAAACCATATAACAAAAAAATGAGAGAGAGAGGGAGAGATAAAGAGAGAGAAAAATAAAAGGAAAAACGGAAAGAAGCGTTGAGCAAATGGAAACGAAATGTAGCCGATGCGGCAACATCGTTGCGTATGATTTATGAATGACATTTCAGCTTTTTTTCTGATACCCTTACCTTTGCACTGGGTAAAGTGAAATTGATGATAAAATACAATACGTATAATTGTAGAATTTTCATTAGAACTATGCGGTAGAGGATTTTATAAAAAACCCAAATTTCAATATACTTAACAAGTAAAAAGCTTCTTCTTTTGCAAAATATATCCTTAAATATTGTTCAGAGTTTTTGTTTGGTTATAACAATCAATAATATAGTCTAACAATAACAGTTTTAAACTATATTCTATATAAAAAAATAATTTCCATTTGATTTATAGAAAAATTAATACTATTATTGATTTTATATCTAAAAAAAATAATTACCATAAAGTATAATTTTAATATTTGTATATTTGCTGAATACATAACAATTTAAACGTATATATATATATATATATATATGTTAAATGAATAAATTCTTAAAAGGAAATTATAATCTTTACGAAAGATTTTATTTTTTTTTTTTTATTACTTTTGCTGCATTTTCTCTTTGCTAAATTAGTTCCGATTAATTAATAATGGCTAATTTACTTTTAATACATTAAATGTTAAGTTAAAAATCTTATTCAAATAAATTATCATAAATAAATAAACGATTTATCATTTATATTCATGATAAATGGATATATGGTAGACCGATTTTAATGCAAATAAATGAATAATTTATCTCCAAGTTTCTGAATATTCATTTAAATATTTTAGAATAATTTTTAATAAAAAAAATATATATATAAAAAAAAATAAACAAAATCAAAGTAATACTTATAAAAAGTTTAAATTCTCCTTATCCTAAATGGAATATAATTGGTTTATATTCTATGGCTAATATACGATATTATGCTAAAAATTTATTAGGAAATATGCAACAACTTAAAAAAAGCAAAGAAATTATGGAATAAACTTAACAAAAGGAATGTGAGATCAATTAACAACTTACTATATATAATCTACTCTAAATTTAGTGACTTATTAATTATTTTTAAGTATTTGAAATCATCTTTGATATATATGTATATATAGTATATATAGTAGAGTATTACATAGTTGTTTTGGTTATTTTTAACCTGTAGATGCAACCATATCTCTGTCGCTCACACTATGTTGTTTTCCTTTTGGCCTTTTGTGGAGCAGCGCGAATTAGCCAAAAGCCGTTGCCAATGCCCAATCCATGGAGTGTTTACCTTTAAAGCGTTGCAAGCTCGCCATTTTTTCTCCTTCTTTCTTTTATTTTCATTTTTTTTTTTTTTTACTTGCAGTCTCGCTCTTGATTCATCTTTTATTTCTTCTTTTCTTTTTTTTTTTCATCGCTTTTTTCTGCTTCTTTTTTTGTGTGCTTTTGCTGTGGTCCATGCAATTCCATATCATATTTTTGCATTGACCCCAGACTGGGACAGTGCAAAGCGAAAAGGCGAAGCGGCTCTCGTTTTTTTCTTTCACTTTTTTTATTATTCTTTTTTTTTTTTTTTTTTTTTGTAGTCTTCATTCCTTTTGGTTTTCGCATTTTTTTTTTTTTTAATTTTTCTTTTTATTTTTTTTTTTTTTTTTTTTGCATTTTTGCTCTTGGCGTTTATAGATTGAGTACTTTATCAAAAAAACGAGACATCAAAGCGTATATCATGTCAGCTGCAGACGCACTACAGAGGGTCCTCTGGAAGGGGAAAGGGAGGGGAGGAGGGGGGCCACCCCCTCCAATCTCCCATTTGGGTGGTGGAGAAAGGAATGAAGGGGTTTTTCGGCTATTATACGCATTTGCATGCGATTGGAGTTTTTGGTCATAACTTAGCCAATGAATCCCTTTTGGCTAGGGCGCCATTTTGTTTATCTTTGTCGCTGAGTTTTGCAACAGGCCAGAAAGCCAACTATCCCACCACCCTTTCCATCCTCCCTCTCTACTATTGTATTATTACTACTATACTACTACGTTAACTAGTTTTAACCTCTCTTCCCCCTCCTTTACTCTTGCTACTAGTGCATGGTATGACTCTACTTCAACTACTATTACTTTCTTTTTTTTTTCCTTTTTAGTTTTCTTTTTTTTTTTTTTTGTACTGTGTAGTGTGTGTGTGTGTGTGTGTATGTGGGCAGTCGATGGATGGTATTGAGTTTTGCTTCAGTCTCGTTTTGGTTGTATTTTGTTATCATATTTGAAATATCTCGATAAATGACGCAAAAGCAGACTGAAAAACGGCGACTGCTCCCCAATTCTTGATTTGGATCTTTCGATGGATCATGGTACATTAGGTTATTTATTTTTTTTTCTTTTATTTTTTGTACTTTATGAATGAAACTCGATTGTGTGTGTTGTGCTGTTTGCTTTTGTTGTAGTTGTGCATTGTGAGGGGGAATATTTACTATAGTTTTGATTGCTTATGGAACGACCTGATTATTATTTGACTAGCCTTTATATTGAGTGTCTACTGTGCGTGTGTGTTCGTGGGTGTTAAATCAGTTCGTGGCTATGTCTAGCCACATCAAAAGATATCAAAATGCAACGGAAGAAAGATTCCACTTAATTGAAGGTAAACCATATAAGTCAGATAATAATATCATTAAAATATATACAAAAATATATCATACATATATTAAATCCGAATTCAAATACAATTAATATTCAAGAGTAAGATATTTAAATTTAAATTAAAATATTAATTGAGCAAATTGCAAGCACATAAATATTTCAATGGATGGCAACAAATGTGGGAAATTTTTAGATATATATTTTTTTCCCGTTTAATAAAAGTATTAATTACCGTTTATGATAAGTATTAATTATCGTTTAGATACTCAATTATTTTATAGTTTTCTCACAATAAATACTTGAATTTTTTAGTTATTTTATATTGTTATTGTTAACAAATAGTTAAGAGTTATTAACTGCTTATAATATAGTTAATTTTACCAATTAAATATGCGCATATATAATATTCTTTTTATATTTCCGATCGGTTCTTTAATCTATTTATTGAAAAACTATATCATCAGAAAATTAACATAAAGAATTTTAGCCTATTTTAGATCAAAGATAATATTTTTGCATTTATGAAATTCAAGTGTTGAAAAAAATTATTTTTGAAAAATCTGTACGTTAAGTTGGCAGCTCTCAAAGTAAACGCAAATCATTCAGACATTTGTTTTTATCAACTTTCTGCATAAAATATAAAATATTTAAATTTATATTTTCTCATTTCCTTTAAGAGGTGATATTTCTTGGTCAAAGACTAAAATGGATATGCAGATGATTGGGGGGTGGAGAGAGGGAGGGAGGGTAAGAAGAGGATATGCACCTTTCTTACGCCTGTCGCTTTTGATAAATTTGATGCTTTTTTTTTTGATTTTTTTTTTTTGTGTTGGTCAAGAAAAATAACTTGTTGTGATAATTTTGCTGGTGAATTTGTTGGGCAAATATCAAAATAAAATTAATTTCTTTGGTTTCTGCACTCACAAGATCCTTCTTCACCTTTTCTTTAGGCCTTGCGCTTCCTTTTTTTTTTTGTTGTCTGTTCTTTTTTTGGTTTCTCTGTGTACCTTTTGGTCTGTATTCATTTTTTTATTTGTTGCTCTCCCAGTCTTGTTTTGTGAATGAATTCGAATTGGAGTCAGAGTGGAAGTTAAAGTTGGAGTCGTCTTCGTTGTCTTCGTTGCACCGGAAATTGAAATTTTAAAAGTTTTGACGTTTGTTTAGTTTTTTTTTTTTGTTTTGTTTTTTTTTTTTTTATTTTTGTCTCTTCCTCTCTATCTTTCTGTTGTTTATTTATGCAAACAAAAAATACATTTAAATTGCTGTGACCATAACACGAGCCAGTCCGGTCTGGTCTGGTTTGGTCCGATTCCCCACCTCCCTCTCCCTCACAGTTGCCATTCAACATCACTCTGTTGAATGAGATGAACAAAAAGAAAAAACAAAAAATTAACAAAATATTAATTGGCTGACTGACTCTGTGATGTGATTCCGCTGCATATATCTGCCTATACATAGACATATGTATGTATATATATATATATGTATGTGTGTATATATGTTTGTATCTACATACATACATACATATGTCACTCTTAGGGGCTGTCCATTTTGTCTATGCTGTCGCTCTGCGGCTGTCTACATAACGTTTTCCGTTTCCGTTTAACGCCCATCACAATTTGCATAGAACAATTTATATCTGATTTTGTCGGTGTCCATCAAATTTATTCTCTTAACCATGCTTGGCCATACATACATATATGTACATATCTATCTATTGGTAGTCAAATAAATGCGTTTATTACAGCACCAACAAATACAAAGACAAACGAAACACACAAAAACAAAACGAAAAATTAAATAAACTTAAAGAAAAACTTATGAAAAATATGTAAAAAATGTTTGTAAAGTCTTAGATAAAATTATAAACAAAAGACCCTAAGAATCAATTATCTTAAATGATACAAATTAAATATGAAAATAATTTATATACACTGCACGACAACTGTTTAGCGTACCAATTAATTTCTACATTTGAAACTTAATATCAGCCAATTGCATTATCCTTTTGGAATGAATTTTGTTTCATTAATAGTTTGCATATTTTTAAACAAACAGAAATGTTTGTTAGGTTAGTTACTTGTTACTATTTAGTTTACTTTCACTATAGCAAAGTAATTTCGATATCATTTCATTTTAAATTAATCAAATACAATAAAAAATATACAAGATATAGTAGGCACGGTTGTTGTTCAATTAATTACTTTCTTTCTTTAAGCTAAGTATAAAAGTATAAAATTTAAAAAAAAATGTGCAGCCAAAACAACAACAAAAGAGAATTTTAACTCACCGGTATGTCGATATTTATTACGGATCTGAATCAAACTTACTGGTTGCGATAGCTCAAAAGATAAAAAAGTTTTTCTTACAAGAATTGTTTTGAAATTAAGAATTTTTGGCCGAGGTACCTCTGATCTATACCTTAAAGTTGTCCGATCCGACCAATTTTTCCACTTGATTTAGATAAATGATCAATGAATAAAATGATATGACTTTTATTCATTTAGCTCAAAATTTAAGTTCAAAAAGATACGAAAAAACACAAAGACGGAAATGGTCATATCGATTCGGCTATTGACGCTGATCAAGAATAAATATATATTTTATCATTTGCAAACATTACAAACATCTGATCAATTTCATTATACCCACTGCAAGGGTATAATAACTTTAACTAATTAGACAGCTTTCACACAAAAATCAAAGGTAAATTTTGTAATCTTCCGCCTTTATGATTTTTCCTCTATTTCGAAGAAAAAATAAAAATTTACAATTAAACAGTAAATTTGCAGAACTTGATGTTTGTTCTATAGATAGAAAAATAGCATAATAGAGATTTATAGTTACTTGTTAATTGCATTAACAATGAGAGGTAAATAGGCAAAATTTGATTGGCAGCCTCTTAAGTTGTTTCCCATCGCTTATTTTAATTAAGAATTTTCTAACCAAACATTTTGTAACTAATTTTGTTATTAAATTAAGTTAAAGTATAAGTTATAAATATTGATCGCTTTTAGCTAGACTCAGTTAGTTATTAAATCTTTAGAAATGATTCACTTTCAATGCCAACAAATCAAACAAATTTTCATTTCACTTGGAGCAAATCTTCTTCTAACTTTATATACATAGATTAAATCAAATATGGGAACTTTTTTTGATCATCTAAAAAAAATCAATTAACATAATTTATTTAATTTTTAAAAAAAATTTAAATGAGTTTCTCCAGCGTTAAGAGACATGAATTTGATATATTAAATCTATTAATAAAATTAATATATTCAAGTGAATATATTTATTTAACATTCATGGAAAATAAATAAAATTAAAAGATTAATTATTTAATTATTAATTAGCTATTTTTCTAAACGGTTTATTTTGAAACAAAATCATTTATTTCTATATAATAATAAATGACTATAATTAATTTTATTATAAGTATTATAAAAGATGCATTTGGATCTTTTTTGGAAAATAGTGCATAAATATTTGTTCAATAATTTGTAATTTTGTTAACAATAAAATCAACTTTGATATATGTATATATTGTTAAGTTAATGCAAAGTTTACAAAAATAAAATAAAATCATTTATGTATATAATAAAACGGATATAGAAAAGCTTATCTTTAAAGCAAACTTGTAAATAAACAGGAAAAGGATACATTTTTACATGAATAGATAATGTGGTTGTGCAAAACTACTACTACTATATACATATATATATATATATACATAATATATATACATATATATGGTGGTGTGTGTGTGTGTAGATACAAATATCCATTATCATTGACTTAACCCTGCTCACACCTCACAACTGTTGAGTGATTTTCTGTAATGTCTATATAAAAATATTTTCTATTTTAATTTAAATACATATTTTTGTATCTCGTTGTTATTGTATTTGCAAAAATTCGACGAGTCTGTTTGTATATAAAAATATACATATATGTATATATATGTATATAGATATTTGTATATCTGTGCACGTATGCAGCAAAAATTTATTTTAATTTTCAATAAAAATGCAAATATTTTATTTATAATTTTTGTGCAATTTTTTCAGTCATGTGTTTTTTTGTTGTTGTTATTGTTGTTGTTGCTCTCATCATCATCATTCACACACATGCTGATGATGGTTTGTATACGTCTATGTGTGTGTGTGTGTGTGTGTGTGTGTCTTCATATACACAACAATATAAATAAAATAGAATATTTACTGATAAGAACCCAGCCAACATTTTGCTATATAAATATTTTTTTAAAATACTTTTCAAGCATGTGGGCAAAAATTGTTCACTGGGTACACTGGTTTGATTTGATGGCGACAATTTGGCGCTGAAAAGTGACAAGCCGTCAGAATGACAAACTGACGAAACAGAAGCATTGACAAGCAGACTTGTTTAACATATTTTTATATACCCTTGCGGGAAAAAGAAGGTTTTTTTTTTTTTTTATACAAGGTACATACATATGTCTATATACATATATATACATATGTAGATACTATATAATATATACATATATTCTATATTTGCATATATGTATGTATGTATGTATATACAAATGTCTATACTATAAGTCGATTCGATATAGACAGCCATATACGTGTGCTGATTCATAATCTAGCTTTGTTACATCTTTTTCAGATATTGTATTATTATATATTATAACGATCAGTTCCTTTAATGAATTCGTTAACTATAGAAACAAAGGTATTATAATTAACCATGACTTTTATTTTAAACATTATCAATTGCATTATAAAGAGTTTCAGTAGAATTTCTGAAAGAATTTTTTTGCATGTTTTTAGAGTTGTTTAAATTTTTTGTTATTAAAATCAAATAACTATATAGAACATATAATAAATGACTTAAAATATATGTATTATTTAGAATAGAGCCGTATATTAAACTAGATTATGCTATAGTAGATTTAGACTTTCAGTAAAAAAGATATTGAATATAATTTATATAATATTCCAGTATATATATGAAGTTTAATTTTTCTAAATTATGCTGGGTATCAAATAATTCGCATTTCACTTTACTCTTTATTAATATTGGTTGATTATTTATTCATATATATATATATATATATACATATATATATACATTTCTATATGACTGTTTGCCTGAATTGTTTTAGTTGTTTCGGTTGGTTTCATGAGTTTGGTTCATTTGGTTCCGTTTCACTCTTTCCCATTTTTTTTTTCATCGTTATCCTGTTTCCTTTACTGTGTGTTGGATGGGTCTAGAGGATGATTTTGTGTGAATTTTATCCATTGGTTTTTGCCTGAATTTCGCGTATTTTTCGCGTACTAAACTGTCAGTTGCAGTTTAGTTTGGCTCCGTTTGGGCCTATCAAAAAATGTTTTTTTTTTTTTCTTCTTTTATATTTTATTTAGTCACTTTCATGCAGGAAATTATCAAAATGCAATTTTAAATTAATTCCCATATATGTATGCATTTATTTCCATTAAAATGAAAAGTATATAAAAAAGCAAAAGTTTTTGAATATGAATATTTTCTTTTGCCATTTGCCTGCGGGAAAAACTTGATCAAAGGATTTACAGTACAATAAATGTATTAAGAATAATAAATAAATGTGAAAATCAAGTTGAAAAAAAATGTGACAATCATTTAACATTAATTTGATAAAAAGCAACAATTTTTAATTACATTGACTGTGTGTCTGTGTGTTTGGTTTTTTTTTCTCTTCTAGCTTTTTATAAAACTAAAAAAATTCTTGGAATTCATTGAGAAATATGTATTTAAAAACTATTCTATATGTATATATAGATGCATCTATCTTTTGCTATAATATTTGAACATTTGAAATATTAATTTATACATATATTAATATTATAATTTAATAAGACATATATATATTGATATTTAATGAAGATTCATGCAAGTTAGAGATACATTTTGTGGTTATAACTCTATTCTTATAAAAATCGGTATAAAGTTTATCTATTAATTCATTTTTATACTTTGTTAAATCGTAGATAGACTGATTTTTATAGATTTAGATAGATAGAGAAATAATATGATGAGATTAATATGATATTTTCCATTGAATTGAGAAACATCTTAGTTATTGATTTGAATATATATATATATATATATATATATATATAGATATACAAGCTCGTACATTCGTTCATATATGCATGTACATATCGTACTTACCACACATATTTGTCAGTTGTTTATGAATGAATATTTTGATCATGTTTTTCAGCACCTAAAACAAAAAGTCAGGCTTTGCCACTTATCGTCATTGACCTGTAAGTAGGTGGAAAAAAAACAAAAAAAAAATAAAATCATATAGACGATTTAAAAATATCTGAGGAAACATATGCGAAACTCAAAGATAACTGAGAGAATGAATAAGCTAGTGAAGGTGCAAGGAGGAGGAGTGGATTTAGTGGCAAAGCCGACAGCTTAGTGTGAGGCCCATACACAACAGCTAGCAGCTGTAGGATTGCACTTTGTACCTGTAATTGTAACTACATATATGTATAAATATAAAATGAACGATTTTAATATACCCTGTATCTATGCTTTCAATATATCCACCAAAACAAGTAACTTGATACATAATTTAACTAAGCATTTACAATGATCTTAGTGGAAAAAAAATATATGTACATATGCTATCATCTGTTTCAACTGTTCCAATATATACTTAATTCGCTTTAAGTACAGGGTATATTGCAAGACAGAGAAAGAAACAGAGAGAGAGAGAGAGATTCTATAGCACAAAAGTGAGAGGTAGACAAAGATCATTGCTGGGACAAGTGTCAACGGCGATTTGCATACAATGGCAATGGCAAAGGAAACCCAGATTCAGTCTATGGGACTCTTTTTTTTTTGGGATTTTTCATGCGCGTGCGGCTCATCATCATCATTTGTCGTCTGGTCCAGCACCAGCCACCATCAACTGACCTGACCTGAACCCCCGTGTCGGTTGACAGTTGTGCCTTATCTTAATTTTAAATCACAAAATAGCCACCGCCACCGTTTTACTTTCATTATGAGCCCAAAACGTAATGCGGAATGAGGTACGTATATATATATATATATATATATATTTTTTTTGTCTTCTTAAGTCTGCCCGTTTCTGATTTCTACCTGATGGCTCAGTTGCTCAATTTTTTTCTTTTAAATGACTTATTGTTGGCAATTTTCAGATTATATGTAAAAGTAATATGATAATGGAAATGCATTGAAATATTTTTCAATGGAAATTCAAGTTTTCTGCAATAGATAATAAGTTATAAAATATATAGTAAAATATTTATTGACCATTTATTTGCCTTTTAAGAAACTAATTACTGATTGTGACTGATCAGATTAGATTATAAATTTGATATATCCTTAAACAAGGAAAATTAGAAATTAAATTAAATATATGTAATATAATTAATTTTTATTTTAATTTTAAAGAATATGTTTGATAAATGAAAGTATTTGAAAAATCATTTATAAACCATTTATTTAGAGTAGAACATGTCCAAGAAGAATATTATTATTCTAGTCTAATCTAATCTCTTAGCAAGTATAATTTGTAATTACCATTTTTTTTCTTTTTTTTTTTTTTTTGTTGTTTTGGTTTAGCTTTGATTTAATCATTTTCCATATGGTTGTCTCAAGAATTTGTATATATGTATGTATGTATAAGAAATAGAGTAGTTGGGGGTTATATCTGAGGGAAAAATGGGTGTTAGTATCAAATAGAAATCGTGTGTCAGTGTCATATGTCAAGTGTCGACGACTTGTGACGGACACAAGTGTCAAACCATCTGGTTTTGCGGTGGTTGTTTGGTGGTTAGCGGTTAGAGTGAAGATTTCTCCTGTGTCTCCTGTCCGTTGTCTACGATTACGACTACGTCTCCTGTTTCTGTTTCTGTTTCTGCTTCTATTTCTATTTCTATTTCAGAATCTCCTGTCTTGTGTCTTGTAACTTGTGTCTCCTGGCAATAGTTACAGGTCACCGCCCATTTACGAGTAAAGAGGGCAGGGTGGATGGGGAGAGGGTTTTGGGGGAATGAGAGATTGGTGGGCGGGAGGAAGGGAAGGCTGGTTTGGTAACTGTATGGAAACTGGCTACTGACCATGGTAACGTAAATGGCAATGGCCACGCACACGAGCGCAAATAATCATAATAAAGGACAAGTGAGGATATGGCAGAAGGCGGCGGCAGGTCCTGCCGGGCTATAGGAAAATCTTATTTCACGCTGTAAACCACGAGGGAACGTGCCAAACACCGCAAGCAATAAATGAGACAAGAGATGGCGATGAGCAGAAAAATTGCCAGAGAGAGCGACGATACAGTTGAAGGAAGGGAGACAGAGAAAGGGGGGAGAGAGAGAGAGAATGAATGAAACGGAGAGTGAGTATGCAAGAGAGTTGGGTGAGACAGAGAGACAGAGAGCGAGAGAGAGAGAGAGAGAGTGAGAGTGAGTGTAAGAGTGAGTGAGTGAATGAGAGGATGTACAGGACGAAACATGGTGACATTGTAATAATTATGCCAAAGATTATCCTTAGACCCTGACACAAGCACACAAAAACACACACACACACACACACACACACACGCACATACACATATAAGCACCAAAAGCAACACCGACACCAATACAGATGAGCGAAAGAGATGGCTAGTGGGTGTGAGTAGGAGGTGAAGGTGATAGTGGTGATGGTGGTGGTGGTGAGGGGCGGCGACTGTTTTGCCGCAGGATATGAGCTGGGCAGGACAACGCCAACGACTATGACATTGACGACATTGTGAGCCGCGAGCAAGCGCGTTAAGTAGATGAGCTTCAATTTGTTTGCCTCCTGCTGTCGCTGCCCGTGAGTCCTTCAATGTTGTCCCTGAGTCCCAATGTCTGTCCGTAGTCGCCGTCGTCGTCGCCGTCGCCGTTGCCGTCACCGACATCGTCATCGTCATCGTCGTCGTGGTGGTCGTCCTGTCGGATATCCTGTAACCAGATTTGCTCTATGTGATTAAGTAAGTCATTGAGATGGCCTCGTCTCCGATAAGCCCTTAGCCAGAGCTCAAACCCATCCTTGTCATAGCTGTTGTTGTTATTGTTGTTGTTGTTGTTGCTGCTGTTGTTGTTGCTGTGGCTGTTGCTGTTGTCACGCTTGTAAATTGTTGTCCTTGTTGATGACGATGATGATGATGATGATGATGATGATCACAATGATGCCTCCGCCGCTATCTTCACCTCTGACCCTGCCAACCCTTAGCGCTTTTATCGCCTTTGCATCTTAAAGTCAACAAAACTAATGAAAAAAGGCAACAAAAAAACAAAAAATGAAACAAAAAAACTGAAGGAAAAAAAATGTAATAGATTTTTTGGGAGGTTTTTGCGTCTTTTTTTTCTTTGGGCCACGTTGCCAGGGCTAATTAACAAGGCAACCAAAAAATAAAAAAAGAGAGAATAACATAAAAAAAAAAAACATTTGCCAAATCACAGTGGAATACTCGTAAAATATATAAAACTGATAAGAAAAAAATGGAACAAAACTCAATAAAAAATCATGGAATACAAAAAAGTTTAATAATTTTCCAAATTAAAAATTTTTTTTTTTCTAAAAAATATTATAGAAAATATGTATTTTGATTGTTTTATATAAATATATATGTATATATAATTTTTTTTAAATTTTAATTTTCTTTTGAAGACAGTTTGAATTAAATTAGTTGATTTAGATTGATCAGTCCTTTAATACCCAGTTTTTTTTATGCCGACTTTTGTTATTAAATTAAAAATTGTTTTTTCGTCTATATATTCCTATATCTATTGTATCTGATGATTCTTTGACAAAGAGTTATTAACACACATTTTTTGCAACTACCAAAATCCAAAATAAATTTGTTTTATTTTTACTTAATAATAATATGTTAATCTTTTTACTATAACTTTGCTGAAATAACAATATTTACATACATGGAATGTATATCCCTTGGAAAATCTGATGAAAAGATATAACAATTATTTTAGTTATATTGGTTGATATATATAGAAATATAGTTTTTTGATCATCATCATCATAAGCCATGACCTATAAAAGTAAAATGAAATTCATAAATACATATAATAAAATATTAAATATTTTTTAAGTTAAATAAACATTTTGCATACGATATTTACTGATATTTTTACAATTTGAATAAATATATGTGAATATTTATTTTTTTTTTATCGCTTGGGCATTTATTTGTAATCTATCCTAGAGGGACAATCAGCAAATTGTATGAGATATAAGTTTAGACAAGATTAAATCTCAAATCTGTGGCGGCTGCATCATCAACGGGGAGGACGTATAGCTTTTTTTCAAGGCCTTCAGGGACGAATCACCATTCCATCTCTGGTCTAAGCTGCTGGTCCAATGGGATAAGACGTCTTTAGAGACGTCTGATCTGCACGCTGTTGTCCAGGAGATTGATGGCTAGGAGCACCGAAACTCGATTTTAACCCACGGAATAGCGAGGTATATACATATGAATATGAATAGTATATAATAATGAGCATATATATTTAAATTTTACTTTTGATAGTTTTTTGTGATATATTTTATTAAAATTCTTATTCAAATTTTATTTAATATTTTACTTGAAATATATCCTTTTTATTGTTTTGCTCCACTGTGCTTGATTAACCAGCACACGAATATCGCGACATTGTGGGCGTGTTGTGGTAGGTGGATCTGAGTGAGTGTAAGTGTGTGTGTGTGTGTGTGTGCGTGTGTGTGTGTGTGTGTGTGTGTGTGTGTGTGTGTGAATGTACTCGTGACAAAAAGATGGACAGCCCCAGTAAACAAATGGCAGACATGGGGTGACAAAGAGATGGCACCAACGTCAGGCGAAAGGAGACATGAGACAGTTAGTTAGTTGGTTAGTTAGTTAGTTAGTTAGTTGGAGTGTCGGCGGTTATGCCATGGCCATAGTTTGTTTATTTGTTTGTTTGTTCGGTTTGCTAGCTTGTCCCTGTGTTTGCTTTAGATCGCAATCCAAATCGCAAAAACCTCCTTCCACCCCCTCTTCAAAAAAAAAAAAAACATTTTTTGGAACCCAAAAACAAAACAGACACCAAAAAAAAAAAAAAAAAAATAAAACGAAACTGTTGGCGGCTTGAGTGACACAGACACGAAACTGAACTGACACTTCAAACGACAGTGGAAAACCCAACAGGGGAAAAATACCAACAAAATGAAAAAAAAAAAAAAAAAAAAAAGTGAAAAACATTTTTGTCCGTGTGACAAATGAGCAGCAGCGGCAAAAAATGAAGCGGAAAAAACTCATCAAAACCAAGAACAAAATGTGTAAGAAAAAAACCAAAACCAAACCCGAAAATGAAATGCAAAGTCAAGTCATCAAGCCACAAAAAAAATATATATACATTCATATATATATATATATATATATATACATATTTATAAGAAACTCATTTTCAATATTTGATGTTTGGAAATTGAATTTTCCCATTTCCTGAGCCTAATTAACACCAGGCATAATGTGGAAATGTGACAAGAAGAAAAAAAACTAGAATGATGGACCGAAGTTCTTATACCCTTGCAGATTTTCTCTATATAATTCACCAGAAGCACCAGTTTATATACCAAATTTACAAATTCAAAATTTTCAGCTTGAGAAAACAAACTGATTGTACCGATTGTTCCTATAGCAGCTATATGATATAGTCAACCGATTCTGATAAAACTTGGATGATGTATTAAGAAGTATATTTAACATACAAATATCAAATTTACGGACAGACGGACAGGGCTAGATCGATTCATCTATTCATGCTGATCAAGAATATATATACTTTATATAGTCTGGGGATGCTTCCTTCTGTGCGTTGCAAACTTCTGACCAAAATTAATATACCCTCTGCAAGGGTATGAAAAAAGACAAAGCAAACGAAAACTTGACAACAAAATTCTAAATAATAGAAATGAAAATTCCAATGAATTTTGACAATTTAATCAGTATAAAAGAAGTTATACTAGGACATATTTTATGCCTTTATAATAAAGCAAAAAAGATGATTATATATGTATATGAATAATCAATCAGAATCTCAAACCAGAGAAATGATTCTCGCTGAAAATACGAGTATTAACATTAATTATAAGAATTTAAAGCTTTCAAAATTCTAGTCTAGTATTCTATAACATTTCTATGTAAAATCCTTGAAAGGATGTAAGAAAGTAATCCCCGACTATGTACAGCATATACGTATATCGGCACAAAGAGCTGAGTTAATATAGCTAATTTTGTTTTTCAGTTTAAACACGATCTCCCCTGAAATTTTATTATCTACAGAGTTGAAGTATTGTACATACGATTCCTTTTGCAGCCTTTTTATATCTCGGAAACATCCCGATCGGACGACAATATCATTGGAACCATACCATAGGAACGAATATAACGAATAGGAATAAGGCTGATCATCAAAAACTCTGTTATTTCCTAGGCGAATTCTACGATATTAAACAATTGAGAGTTCCTAATACTTCCACTAACTTTTATCAGAATCAGTTGACTATATCATATATCTTCCATAGGAATGATCTGTTAAAGATAAAATTTTAGACCAATGATTTGGTTGTTTTAAGCGCAATTGCTCCGAAAATTGGTATTTGTAAATTTGATCTATAAAAAAACATCTCTGCCGTGTTTCAAATAGAATCGGTCGACTATATACTATAGCTGCCATAGGAACAATTGAAACAACCTTATTTTTAAGTCATGGATATTTAATATATATATTATTAGTGTTGTATACTTCTCCATAATGCAAAAAAAAAAGATATATATATTTAGTTGTTAAGGAGCCTATCTGCATGGATATATGAACTATCAGTTTTTTTCTATTAACGTCCGAATTCTAATTCTTAATTCAAAATTGTACAAGATTAGAAAGTCTATAAGGAGTACGATGTTATATCTGTTATTAATTATATATCTGAGTTAGCAAAAGAGAGAAAATTCCCAATTTATTAATTTTATTGTTTTTTATTTCAAAATTTTTTGAAAACTCCTAAGAAGTTATGCTCTAGATATACATAGATTCTGATCATTAAAAATTATAATTTTCGTATATTTATTATTTGCTACTTGGTGCACATATAAGTATATTATTATTTTTTTTTTTTTTTTTTACGCGCGAATCCCAACGGGTGCACTAAGTGCCCACACCTCCCGCCCAACCGACCGAGGGGCGCATACCGCATAACGTACGGCTCGAGACGCGGGAACAAGATCACAAAACTCAGACAAATAAACGAATTCTACATCTAGTTACGAACTAAATAAGCTAAGATAGAAGTTTTTAGTAAAGGAAGAGAGAGCTCAGAACTGATTACACTGTAAAGGCGGTTGTAATCAGAACAAAGGACTCGAAAAGGTTCATGCATAGCATAGTTAGTAGAACAGCGTGGAAGTGATAGAGGTATGAAATTTCTAGTAGGTCTACAAGGAACAGATAAAGCTACGCGGCTCAATAGCTCAGGCGAGTCTATATCACCATTAAGGAGCTTGTGGATGAAGATCACGCCATGAACATTTATGAAAATGTTACCCCCAAAATTATGCTTAAGTATATGTACTTAGTCTTAGGAAGTTTTACCTATTTATGAATTTATAAATTGAGTCAATATTAAAGATATAAATTTCAAATTACCCTAAAGTATAACTAATGAGTGTCTGAAAGTCGTATATGTAATTGAAAGTATGTTAAGTTATTTTCATACATATATAAGTACATATGTATATATATACATGCATTATATATATGTACGTAAATATTTTGTATTTTCTTATGACTTTTGAACGCTTCACACTGATCGCATTGATCGTTTTCATTTTCCTTACTTTTTTTTTTTTGCCTTGGCAACTTAATTACAGGGTGTTCAATGCTCAGCTGCAATTGTAGCGTTGGCTTTTTGTTGGCAGTGGCAGTGGCAGTGGCAGTGGCCTTGCCGCTGGCTAAATGAGCAGTAGCCAATGCAGTAGTCAATTGCGCCTCCATATTGCCAACATGCCTGACTGTCCCCCCCTTACCCCATCCTCTTCCCCCCCCGCTTCCTATGCTTCATCATCATACATTCTTGTGTCTCTTTTTTTTTCACTCTCTTTTCCCGTTCGGTTAATGTTGTCGTGCGGCAGCGATTAGATGTGGCCAGAAGATAAGAGGCACGTTTATTAGATCCCATTAACTGATTGGTCAGGTATACATATATATATATATATATATATATATATTTATATATATATATACATATACATACATACATATATACACATATGTAGCTATATATATATATGCATATGGTTAACCGTTCACAAATCTATTCAATTAAAATGCAAGTCATAAATCTCATAAAATATTGCATTTTAAATGTTGACAAATAAATTCTTTTTATTGTAGCTGACAATTTTTTTTTTTTTTTTTTTGTTAAAGTTGTTGGTGTTGGGTGTTGTTGCTGTTGCTGTTGTTGTTATTGCTAGTGTTTAGGCGTCCAATTTGCTATAAAATTCATTAGATGATAAATTGTCAAAATATTTAATGCAATAAATTGATGACGTTGTGTGGGGCGATATTTATGTCAAATATCATTAAGCTAAACATATTTCAAATACTGTTTAAGCCCAAGTTCAATATTATCATAAATCCATATCAATATGAGAGCAAGTGTAAAGACAAAAAACAAATAAAAGTTATATACACATAGATATATATCTGAAAGTTCGAAAAAATTAATTTTTTGAATTTTTTCTAGGATAACTATTTAAAATTTATCATGGGTTTTGTTTTTCTATATCTAAAATTATATATGTATATTTAAAAGTATGCTAATTTGCCTTTTAGCCAACATAAATTGGGACAATCGCTGGCTGAGGAACTTTTTAAGAAATGAGCTCTAAAGGTAGGTAATGAAGTAGTCGCAGGCTGAAATCCATGACAAGACGTTATCCTGAGAGTTAATTATCCTTGTTAATTAGGATTTTCAATATATCATTAGGGAGAAAAGTTAACTTGTAACTCAATTACGTTATCTATTGTTGATGATCAAGTTGAGAGAAACGTAAACATATGTTTTCTGGCTTCCGTCTTAAGTGGATAGCTTATTGTCTATATGTTTTCCCCATTCACAAATTGTTGTTTTTTTTTTTGCTTTTGAAAGGTTGAAATATAAGAAATGTGTGTAACCAAAATCTAAAAGGATAATGTGAAATATCTGAAAATCATTAAATGAGAGCAAACTTCGTGGTACCCAATTCTATTATATTTTTTAAATCATTTAAAATAAATTAACCCGAAACGATTATTAAGCTCTATACTAAGATCTAGTCTGTTTTTATTCTTGCAGAGGGCATCTCCGACTGTATAAAGTATATATATTCTTAATCAGCATTACGAATCGATCTAGCCTTGTCCGTCTGTCTAGATCTACAGCTACTCCTCCGAGACCCTTATAGTTACAGAGCTGAAATTTACACATAGACCTTATTTTTTCTTGCCTATATACTATAGCTTGTTCCTATTTGCTATTCCTCAAATCTAATGTAAATTATATAGATTGCAAGAGAATTGCTTAAAATTAGTTTTCCATTTGGAGAAAAACATAATTAAATTACGAAATATTTTATAAATATTTATATATATTTATTTTGTACTTTTATTATTGGATTTTTCTAACGAAAAGCAGGAAAACACCAAATGGATGAAGCTAAAGCGGTAATGAAAGGGAGACAGATAACTTGGACAATTTTCAATATGTACATATATATTTAAAATATTATTAATACCATTGAAGTTTCTTTTTTTTTTTTTTTTAATAATTTTTTATAATACCTTTTTCCTGGGGCTTTTAATAACTTTAGCAGCATGAATGATTTGGTTATTAAGTAATAAAGTAATTACATGTTAATCCCTAGTGTATATATCATATATAGATATAATATTAATACTTACATATATTGATTACTTTTATATACATATATATCTATGTGTATCGTACGCATTTACATATTTTACATAGTATATGTTATATACATATATAGATGCATGTACTTGTGTCCAACAATATTGTATATAGCACTTATATACATAAATCTCCTGTCATCCATATGGCCAATGGGCAGATGTTTGTTGTTTGACTGCCTGTTTTTTTTTTATTTGATTTTATTTTTTATTCTTTAGGCCAATATAGCAAGCACATATGTATTTATATATATATATATATAGAAAGTTACATAATATTAATTGTATACATATTTATATATAGGTTAGTATTTAATTTAATTTAAATTGGTTTGAAAGTTGGAACGGTTTTCATTTTCTTTGAATTTGAATCATTCACCCCCTTATTATTGTTTCATTAAAAACTTTATTTCATTGAAAATATTGAAGAATATATTATAAATTCTACCTATAGTTATGTGGCAACATACTAATTATTTATTATCCATATTTAAAACAAAATTTCCATTAATGTACGCTTTTGTACTATATCTTAATGTCAGTTATTAATTACCTTTCTATATATTTAGTAGACAGATAGTTGGTAATAACTTTAGCCATTAATGAAAAATATAAAAACCTTTTCCGAAATGATTTCTGTTCTATCAATTATTAAGTATTTTTTTTTAATTTTTATACATTTTGTTCAAGTTTTATAACTGATACTTTGAATTCTTCAGATATTCCTAAGCCTATATAAGAATAAATCTGTTTATTTTGCATTTAAAAATTTTCAAAATTATTTGTTTTGCAACTTTAGCAATTTCAATTTCATTTCAATTTATATTTAATCAGAAAGTAGGCATAGTTATGGTACAGAGAGATGATGGCTCTCTCTCTCTCTCTCTCTCTCTCAAAGGCAAATAAAACTGTCCGCATGTTTACTTTAAGTAGGCAAAAAATAAAAATGTTTAATGTAAAAATGCAAAAAGAGAGTAAAAAAAAATAAAATGAAAAAAAAAACTGAATAAATTTGATGTGCATATGCTTAAAAATTCAAATATTTACTGAAACAGGCGCAGCGTAAAATTGTTATTATTATTGTAAATGTGATGGGTAAAAAAAAAATGTGAACAAAATGTAAAACAAAAAAAAACCCGGATAAAAAAATTGAATATATTTAAATTAGACTGAGACGTACTCTTAAAATTAAATATTAATATATTTTATATAAAAAGAATTTGCGAATTGAATGGTGTGAGAGTTTATATATATTTTTGATATATCGACTAATGATATTATAATAATAACAATAATATTTTCTTCAACAAAAAAAAAAAAAAAAAAACAAGAAAATCATGGATAAAAAATATGAAAAATTTTTTGTTGATTATATCAAAACCATTTTAAAATAATTATAGAAAACTTTTTATAGACAGACTTTAAATTGTGACTGTTTGGCAAACATGTAATCATAATGTATATGCCCTACGATAATAAGGGTATGTAGAAAAGAGCATATGCCCTTTGTAATACTTTACTTGCCACAAAAAAAAGAAGAAAAAAAAGAGGGAAACATGTAACATGCATAAATATGTACATATGTTATTGTGCAAAAAATAAATATGCAGAATGCGTGTGGTTGGTATGGTAGTTTATTCGCGACTCAGTTTACATTTTTTTTAAAAATTTTTTTTCGGTGGTTGGTATGGGTTTTCTTTTTTTTTAAAATTCATGATCTTTAGGCTATACATCTATGTATGTACAACATGCTTTTGTGTTTGATCATGCGTGCATTGATTTGAACTGTTCTATTTTCAACACCCTTCCTCAATGCAAGTATGGTCACAAATTCATTTTAAATTTAACATACTCATTAGTTCTAAATGCTTCCTCCTAGGAAGATTTTTTGTTAAGATATCGGCAATCATTACATTGGTAGACTTATATTTCAAAACAACATGATTTTCATTAACTACTTGTCTAACAAAGTGGTATCTTATGTCGATATGCTTAGTCCTTGCATGGTGTACTGGATTCTTTGCAAGATGCTGCGCGCTAAGATTATCGCCAAATAAAACAGTTGGTGTATCTTCTCCGCCGCAACCAATTTCAATTATAAGCCGTCTCATAACGATTGCCTCTTTACACGCCGTTGAGAGAGCCATGTACTCGGCTTCGGTACTGCTAAGTGCCACACTTCGCTGCTTTTCCGATTTCCACGATATTGGTCCTCCAGCCAAAAAATACACATATCCAGTGTACGACTTACGATCGATTTTATCGCCTCCCCAGTCTGCATCAACGAACCCTGTAAAAGCTCCTTCATTTTGCTTGTAGTGTATCTTCAAATTTATACTTGATGCAAGATATCGCAGGACGTGCTTAATGCCTGCCATATGTTCAATATGGGGATCCTTGTTTCGCTGCGCCAGCTTCGATACTGAATGAAGAATATCTGGTCTAGTCGTCAACGCAAGCCACATTAACTCGCCAATCATTGACTGATATAAGGTCGCATCAACCTTTTGACACTCCTTGCTGTCACACGCAACTTGGTGCCCTGCCTCCAAAGGCGTTGCAGCTGGTCTGCATTCCATGTAGCCATAGCGCTCCAGTAATTCTTTTATATATTGCGAATGACCCAAAGTTATTTCGCCAAGCTCGCCATTTCGTTGAACTTCCATGCCCAAGAAAATTTCTACCGGTCCTTTATCGACACAATCGAAAGCTGCCGTGATTGCTGACTTAATTCTGTCCAAGTCCGACTTCTCCTGACATCCTATAAGAAGGTCATCAACATAGACTAGAATTAATGATAGATTACCTCTCTTCTTCTGTTTGTAGAGACATGGTTCATTGTCGCAGGGAATAAAGCCATTTGCCTGCAACACGCTATCAAGCTTGGAGTTCCACTCCCTTCCAGACTGCTTCAGTCCATACAATGCCTTCTTTAACAAGCACACTTTGCCCTTGTCTTTGTCGTCTGCGTAACCTTGAGGCTGCTTCATATATACGGTATCTGCCAAATCGCTATTTAGATATGCCGTACAGACATCCATCTGATGTAGATACAGGTTCAATTCTGCTGCTAGGGCCAACAAAAAACGCACGCTTTCCAACCGACATACAGGTGAGAAGGTTTCACCGTAGTTTACTCCATACTGCTGGGAGCATCCTTTAGCCACAAGCCTTGCCTTAAACCGCTCAATACCTCCTGCCGCATCACGCTTCAGGCTGAAAACCCATTTGCAGCCGATAGGTTTATGCCCTTCCGGCAAAACTGCAAGCTGCCATGTCTGGTTCTTGATCAATGCATCATACTCCTTGTGCATAGCCTCCTTCCAATGCGAGCTATATGCACCATTGATAGCCTCCTCATATGTTTCAGGAATAGTTACCTCACTTGTAACTATGGCACTCAGAACGTTGAATTGCTTCTTGGGTCTTCCAGGTTTTCCAGTTTTAATCAGTTTTGGCCTGCCTGGTCCAACACGTTGCTCTGTTACAGCTTCTGTAACTTCTTCTTCAGCTGCGCTCTCATAGTCATCATTGGCATCTTCATTGACAGACATCTCGCTGCTGCTGTCATCTTTTGTTGAATGATCTACCTCATCAGTTTGACCATAAGGACAGTCAAATGTGACAATATCCCCATTCGGTTCATCGTCACCAAAACGCTCGTTGAATAAAACGTCACGCTTTTCAACCACTTGTCTGGTCTCAGGATCATACAAACGGTAGCCTTTTGCATGTCTAGAATATCCGACCATTCGATATTCTTTACCCTTTGGTTGAAATTTGCCTTTATGACGCTTGTCTAATGCCACTGCAAGAGATCCAAAAACTTTTAAATGACTTATTGATGGTTTCTTACCAGTCCACGCTTCCATTGGAGTCATATTTGCCAAAGCACGGGTAGGCGACCGATTTCGCAAATAGGCCGCTGTATAAATCGCCTCCGCCCAGAGAGTCTGGTCCATACCAGATTGGACGAGCAAGCATCTTGACATCTCCACTAGCGTTCTATTGGCTCTTTCTGCAACTCCGTTCTGCTGCGGTGTATAAGGCACAGTAAGCTGCCGCAATATCCCATGCTGCCTTAAGTAAACATCAAATGACTTGTTTACATATTCACGGCCATTGTCGCTTCGAATACACTTCAGAGTTTTTCCTGTTTGCCGCTCTGCCATATTCTTGAATTCAATGAAATTTGCCATTACTTCATCCTTTCCTTTCATGAAATACACGAATATACGACGGGTCTTGTCATCGATAAATGTCAAGAAGTATCTGTTGCCTCCAAGGCTTTTCGTGTCAAATGGACCGCAAACATCAGTGTGTACTAGCTCCAAAATTTCCTTCGCTCTGTTCTTAGATGAATCCGGAAATGGCTGCACCGTAATCTTGCTCATCATGCAAGTTTTACATGCTTTTAATGTGGAAGAGTCAAACTTTTCCATACCATGAGCCAAATCTTTCTTAGCAATTTCATTCAAACTGCCATAATTTAGGTGTCCATACCTTTTATGCCACAAATCTCCACAAGATTGTGTAGCTGCGTAACAATTGTTCGACTTTGCTCTGAACATATACAAGTTACCAACTTTTTCTGCCATCAGTGTACACTCACCGTCTTGCACGACCTTGCCACACTGTGGGCCAAAACTAACAACACATCCATTGTCTACGGCTCGGCTTACGGATATAAAATTTCCATCCAAACTTGGCACATACAATACATTTTTTAATGTAAGTATACAAAATTCCGTGTTGAGAGTGACTTCTCCTTTTCCTTCTGCCTGAAGTTTTCTGCCGTCAGCCAAACCAATTTTTTCCAAGTGCTTCTCAAACTTTGTAAACAAAACTCTGTTGCAACACATGTGGCTGGTTGCACCACTGTCCAAACACCATTTAGACCGATCGAAAGTTGTTGCATCAAACGCGTTTAACAAACTCCAAGACTTTTGTTCCACATTCTTGTTCGAGGTCAAACCATCTTTTCGAACATTTACATTGGGACACTTCGATCTAAAATGCCCTTTTTCTCCGCACGAGAAACAAGTCAAAACTTTTGGCTTCTTTTTCACATAATTTTTGGACACTGTCTGCTTTTGCATAACTGTAAATGCGCTAGAATTTTCGGTCTTTGCTTGGAATTCTCTTTTCCGTTCTCCTTCACCCTTGAGTTTTATGCACAGCATGTCGAAACTTGGTAAACTGTCTCGCGTCTCTATGGCGACGACAAAATTATCAAAATCGTCTGGAAGGCTTGAGAGTAAAATAATTGTTCGTAACTCCTCAAATATTTCAATGCCAATGCCAGCAAGTTGGTCCAGGATTTCCATGAATTCCACCAAGTAGCTGGATATATCTTGCCCTTCCTCCATGCGTTTACTGAGCAACTTCTTAAAAAGTGCTACTTTTCTAACAGGTCCACTGGGCTGATGTGCTTCCAGAAGCTTCTTCCAAGCCTCATTTGCGCTTTTGCAATGTTTCACATGCCCCAACTGCGATGTCTTTACACTCAAAGTGATCATGGCCAATGCCTTCTGATCCAGCGCTATCCATTCCGTGTTCTCCGAAGTTGGCCTTGCCAACTGGCCTGATGCCACATTCCACAAATCAGCGTGCACCAACACACTCCGCATCTGAATGCTCCAAGACTCATAATTGTCTTCCTCTAATTTATCAATTTGATATAACGCGGACATATTTGTGAAATTCAAAACGAACACAGCGCGAAAAACTAATTATTCTTTAATCACACCACGACTAACCACAAGGCACGTTGCCTGGGCCCATAACCTATTGTGCAAAAAATAAATATGCAGAATGCGTGTGGTTGGTATGGTAGTTTATTCGCGACTCAGTTTACATTTTTTGTGATACATATTTTGTCGCATGATCTTTAGGCTATACATCTATGTATGTACAACATGCTTTTGTGTTTGATCATGCGTGCATTGATTTGAACTGTTCTATTTTCAACATATGTATATATATATATATATATATATATATATATATATATATATAGGTATATACATATATATATGTTGTTGCTTTCAATGCAGTTGTGTGTTGTTGTTTATTATTATTATTATTATTATTATTGTTGTTGTTGCTGTTGCTGATGTTGCTGCTGCTGCTGCTGCCATTGCTGCTGTTGTTGTCGACACCATCAACGAGTTGCCATTGTCGCCAGTTCTCGTTATTTCAAATATTTATTTATGGCAATAATGACAAAATACACTTTTGCCCATCAACACGATGAGCAGCAGCAGCAGCAGCAACAAAATAACAAAAAAAAAGAAAGAAAAAAAAAATGAGATAGTAGCGGCGAAAAAAAAATGTTGCAAAAAATTAACAACAACAGCAATTACAAAAATGTAACAATTTATTCATATAAAAATGAATTATATATTATCTACATACATACATACATAAATATATATATATATATAGAATAAGAATGTATATATATATAAATATCTTTCATCATTGCAAAAGATATTTATATATAAGTATATGCCTACATATATATAAATATCTTTTATAATCATTGTAGAAGTTATTTATATATATATATATATATATATATATCTGTGTAAATATTTACATATAATTATATTCCATTAAACAAAAAGAGGTAGAAATAATAAAGTGAATTTATCAAACATAGTTAAAACTTATATGAATATACTGTATATACACTATATACATACTTTATAATGGAGATACTTAAAAAAAAATATTCTATATTATCTAAAATCAATTTATATTCAATAAATGGATGCTTATGGCTTTGTTTATAATTTTATTTAAAATTAAAATTTATTAAACCTAGCTCTAACTTTTATATAAATATAGTTCCTAATGTTGATTGAATTTCATAACTACTTCAGATAGGAAAATATTTTAGAATGGCCTGCATTCAATCCGAAACTAAACCCGATTAAGATCTATGGGGAATATTCTTGAGCAAGGTCTACAAGAATAACCGCCAGTTTGGTAGTGAAAAGGACCTTAAAAAAGTCACCACTCGAGGAATGGAATCAAAAATGATATCTTAACATTAAAAAACTTTTCAAATTAATCAAATGATGATCAATCAAGGGAAAACATATTAACTTTTAAATAACAAAATTTACTGGATCAAACAATAAATTATTTAATTTCTCTTTACTTATATCATTCTTCATATGTTTGATATTTGTTTAATATTTAAAGTTTCTGAAAGATAATTTTATAAAAAAATATTATATAAAATACATATATATACTAAATAAGTTTAAAAAATCAAAAAATTTCAATTTTGCTTTTATAGAGTATTTGTTGAAAAATGTAATTGCACATATGTACACTTATTTCATTGAAGTAGCTGAAGAAAATATTGAATATATATGTATGTATGTATGTAAAAATGTACCTTGTAGTTTTTTATACAATTATACGAAATACAAAATCGTGTCAATAACATTTTTAAATAATGAATAATGAGATTGTATTATACATGTACTTATATTATTTTATATGAATGTAGTATATGAGTCTAAGTCGGACATTGGCTAAATCTAGATAAAAAAAGGTGACAACTCTGGTTAGTAAATTGAGAAGAGTTATGAAAAGTGCAAGGTCAAGAAAAGTGTCGCTAATTGAATACTAATCTAACATATATGTATGTATATATATATTTTACTCATCGCAACAAATATTCTTGTTTAACAATAAACTACATATATATATATATATCAATTCCGTTTGGTTCAATTATAGTGTAATTTCTACATGAATAAGATAAAATGCGATTTAATATCTGAATTTTTATCCTACTTAACAATTTAAATTTCTAAATGCCGTCGAGTCTTGTTTTATATATTATCTACATATGTTGTAAATTCCACATATAAAACTCTATTCATATATCTCCATATATTCATGATTAGCAGGCAAAAGAATTTTATTTTTCCAAAAACGGTTTAACTATCTATATATTATGGATTCATTGTTTTGATTTGATTTAAATGTTCTTGTTTGCTTTTTTTTTCATTGGAAATTGGAATATGAAAATATTATATATACCTACATAATATATAAATGTATGTATAAAATAAAGATCTTGTCTATAGACCTAAATATTGATGTCTTGACATTTGTCGCTTTTCATTCAACTTCAAGCCAGTGGTCCGTGATGATGCATACAACTTGCATATAATAGTTAAGGTATGATGTAGCAGTAACATCAGCAGCAACATCAACAACAGCAACAACAGCAACAACAGCAGCAACAGCAACATCAGCAGCTGTGGAAACATTTTGTCTGTGTTGTGGTTGAAGAAGCATCTCTCAACATCAAAGAGGAGGCAACACACGACTGACATAATCGAGACAACATCCACAACCAACTTTGGTCTCTTGGTACCAGAAGGTGCTGGCAATGTTGCTGCTGGTTGCTGTTTGCTGCTTGCCCCATTGCAATTTCATTTTAAAGGAAAAATTAACGTGAATTATAAAAAATAACTTGAAGAAAACTGAACAAAAAAAAAAAAAAAAAAAAACACTATATATATATACGAATATGTATGTATATATATGTATAAAGAAAGAGGAGAATACAGGAGTGAGCGCATAGTGCAACAGCAACAGCAGCAGCAGCAGTAACAACAAAAACAACAACAAATAATTGGTAATCTTGCAGATATAATGATAATCACAACAACAATAACAACATCTACCCAGTTTTCCCCCTTTAACGTGCGCTGAATGTCCTCATTGAAGTGAAGGTAAAAATTGTAAAAATGGCAACAACAGCAGCCGCCAAAGTTGCGACGTGCCTGGTCGTCTCTGGGCATTGGTCTTTAGACCTGGAGACCTGAGACCTGGGACCTGGACTTGGACCTGGACCTGGGGGATGTGGTGAATGTGGATGTGGATGTCGGATGTCTGTTGCCTGCTGGCTGCTGCCTGTTGGCTGCTTGCTGCTTGCTGGTGGCTTTGACTCGCCTCGACCGCGCCACTACGTGAGCAGCACACGCGGTGTGATTACCAACCAAACTAAACCAAACCAAAAAAAAAAAAAAATATATATATATATATATATATATACATATATATAAATATTAAAAAAAAAACCCCAACCGGGTTTGGGTTCGGGCGGTTGCTTGCGGTTACAGCTGAAAGCCAAATGCAACACACATTTTTTTTAATGCTACAAGTTGCGGTTGAAGCTTAAATATGGAAAGTTGGTAGTCGACTAGATAATATCTATTTCTCTTTATCATTTAAAAAAAAAAAAAAAAAAGTAAAAAAAAAAATTAAAAAAGCTTTACCTAACTTTACCTGTTCTTTAAGTTTTTACTTTCTTGAATAGAGATTTCAGTTTGAAATGTTTTATTATAAAATGAATTTGTTTTGTTATTCTTCTAGTTACTATTCTTAATTATTAAATTTATCAAAATTTAGGCCTTATTATATATGTGTTAAGGAGAACACACAAAATCTTTTATAAAACATTAACGAATTATTGTTCAAGTTTTGTTTAAGTTATGTCAATACTTTTGACTTTAATCCTTTTTGATTTCATTCAACGAAATTAACATTTGATTGGTATAATATTTTATTGTGGCTAGCACATAAATAAATACGTAATTTAATTAAACAAATTAATTGGAAATTAAAGAAAAAATTTGAAAAGATTTGTTTCTAAAAATTCTTTAAAAAAAATTTAAACATTTTCAATAAAAATTTTATAAGATGAAAGAAATTTGAGATTCCATTTGGAAAACGTATTATACGTTTTGTATCCATGATAGTTCTTCCTGGATGAAATTGAAAAGACATTCAGATAGTCAGATACCCTAACTATTTACCTGTGTGTACACTGTACAACAACTGCAACAACATCAAGAAGAACAACAACTGTTATGGCAATGGCAGCAATTGCAACTTTGCTGCAAATAGAAGAAGGAGTGCAATTCAAATGTTCCAAGATGCCAACAAGAGGAGGAGAAACGTCAGAAGGAGTAAGAGAGACGGAGACGGAGACGGAGACGATAAAGAAGTAGAAGTAAAAGTAGAAGGAGAGGACCAGCCATAACCATAATTTCATATCTTGGATACAAAACCCAGCAGCATATAAACTAACTATATATATACATATACTTATGTATATATATTTATATATATATATATATATATATATGTATATATACATACATATAAAGGAAACCTTGTACCACACTCTTTCCTCCTCAGTTCTCTCCCTCTATTTCTATGCATTGCTCTTCTGCTATATATGAATGGGTTTTGGGGGAGTGGCGCGAAATCAAAATAAAACGATGGGCGTTTATCGTTATGCGAACTGAATAACTTCTGGAAGTTTGTTTTCTCTCCTGTTTTCTCCTCTTTGGAATTGAGAATTGCTATGCCATGCCATGGGGGCTTAGCCTCCTCTTTTTCTTTCATTTTTTTTTTTTTTTTTTTTTTTTTTTTTTTTTTTTTTTTGCCCATCCCCATCATCCGCCTGCTCCTGTTGCTGCTGCTGTTTCCTTTTCTTATAGTTGGAATGCAAACGTGCCACCGTAACGAAATGCCTTATCCTCTCCTTTCCTTTCATTTCTTTGGTTAGTTGATCTAAACTAAAAAAAAAAAAAACAAATTTAAAAAAAATAAAATTGTTTCCTGTGCCAGAATTAACAATTTTTTTTTTTCTGTATTTTTTCTTCGGCTTAAAAAGGATACGTTTCTCAATATGACAAATTGGTTGCTATATTGCTATATATTTGTTTTTTTTTTTTTTTTTTTGTGGTATATTTTCTGTTTTGTTTTTCTTTTTTGCAGTCTTAACATTTAGTTTTACAACGTGTTTACCTAATCGAAACTTTGCTGTTTGTCTGTATAAGTGTGTGTGTGTGTGTGTACTTTTATTACCCTTTTTCGGGGGCAGTCATCATCAAGTTTTAACGTTTTGCCTAATTAGCTTTTCGGTGCGTGAGCCATTTGACCGGTTTGCAAGTGTTCTTCGTTTATGTCGTTCTACTCTTTTTATTCTCCTTTTTTTTTTTTTTTTTTTTTGGTTTTGTTATTGGTTTAATTTTTTTTTTTTGGTTTTCGTTTTTTGCTTATTTTGGGGACTAATGAATTTTCAATTGTTAGTACCTCGTTTACGAGGTGTCCCGTGGCGTCGCGTCGTTGTGATGTGATGTGGTGTGGTGTCGCGTCGCGTCTCGTCTCGACCCGTCACTTTGTTGCGCAACATTTTCAACAAAATAGGCGAAAACTAGGGAGGCTTCTGTTTAACTGGCTTGACTGACTGACGACCGACTGACTGGCACAAAACTCTAATTACAAATCACAAATGGCCAAAACGCTCTAAAAAGGCTCATAAAAACCGGCAACCAGTCGAGCGCATTACACAAAACGTTGCCGCAAATGCGACATGCAATATCAAGAAAACAAAAAAAAAAAAAAAAAAAAAACACCAAAAAACCAAAAAGAAAAAAAGGAAAAACACTGTGGAAACAGCAGCAACAAAAATTTTGCAAATTAAAAGTACAAAAAGAACACTTGAAACGGAACATTAGCGGAAAATTGAAAAGCTCACGAGCGATCAACAGTAGTTACCATTGAACGACAATAATGCTAAACAAAAAAAAAAAAACAAAGAAGAAAAATCAAAAAAGAAAACTGTCAAGCCCAACCATGCCGAAGTTTGTATACTCTTACAAGCTCTCCATTTGGCAATTTACTGCCTCAAGGACAAATTAAGATCGAAAAATAAACCCATTCATAATTTTTAAGTGATTCTAGTTAACCAAAAAGATTTATATAGAATTTCATCAAATTATTGAAATATTTTAGTATTCACATTGTTGACAACTAAAAAAAAAAAAATTCAAAACCTAACAAAAAAAATTTACTAAGTTGTCTAGGTTAGTCTTTTATTGTCTGAAAGTATTCGAATAATATTTCATTATAATTTGCAAAAGCTTAAATTTTTTGGTAAAATACTTTTGTTCTATTTATTTATTATTTTGTATTTTAGCAGCATAATTATTGGAAAACTACTTTAGTAGTAGGATTTTAATAACACATCACTATGTTTATTGTCAAAATACTTTTGTTCATTGCCACTTTTACAAAAGTATTTTAAGCATACCATTTCAATTATTGGCAAAATACCTTAGTAGTAGTATTATGACAACCCACCATAAATATTGTTAAAATACTTTTAACTTTTGGCAAGTATTTTATAATTCAACAGCGTAACACCGTAATTCGTATTAAAATACTTTTCTTCATTTGCTTTTTTTGTGAAAGTATTTAAGCAGCATTCCATTACAATTATTGGGAAATTACTTTAGTAGAGTAGTATTTGAAATTCTTTTTTTCCTCATTTTTATTTTTATTTATGATATTAAAAATACATTTCTTTTTTTTTATTATTGCAAAACTATTTTGTTGGCATAATTTTTGAATAAATTATTTTGTATGCATTGGAAATTGGAAAAATTGATTGAAAACTTAGTTTGATAGATTTAGCGAATAAGTTAAACATTAAAGAGATAATTCCCAAAAGATTTTTGAAAATATTTAAGAAATCTGTAAGTTAATATACCCTTAAAACCTTTTGGTATGCGATTATTGTTAGCCTCATCTGGTCTTGGTCTTGGTTAGTTGCAATGTTTTCTAGTTATTCACATTGTTGTACATTTATTACGCATACGTCAACTAAACAACATCAACAACAACAACAACAACAACAACAACAACAATACGAGTAACAACAACTCAAACATCGTGGAAAAGGCATCAAATCACAAATGGCGCCAGTCCAGACAGCCATTCGAGGGGCAAAGAGAGTAGAATAGAGTGAAGTGAAGTGAAGTGGAGTGGAGTGGGGTGGAGTGGAGTGGTTGGGAATGGAGTGGTGTAAAGTGAAATGGTGTGGAGTAGTGGAATAGGGAGAGAAATGAAGTGGTGAAGTGGTGTACAACGCACGTGACCGTCACATTGGTGAGCAGCTTTTTGGTCAAGTTGAAATGCAAATTGCAACTTCCGTTAAATTGCTGCAGTTGTTGTTGGCCATATTGGATATGGTTATTGAAGGGGGACTATAGTATAAGGTAAAGGTGTAGTGGAGAACCTCTCAACCTATACTTCCCCCCTTGACCACCCACCCCTTCTTTATTCGCAGTCATTTTGAGCTCACGTAACCCAGCTACTAGGGTTCAGTTTTTCATAAGCTCTTGTTATTTTTTTTTTTTTTTTTTTTTTTTTTACTTGACTGATTTATGACTTGCTGAGATTTTTGTTAATGGTTTTCTTTTTTGCTCTTTTGGCCTTCTTGTATTTGATAGTTTATAGTTAAAGTTACAGCTAATAAATGTCACAGATTCTAAGTCTAGGATTACCACATGCTTCTTTCCATTTTGCTCCATTCCATTTTCCTTTTTCCTCTTTAGCTTTTTTTTTTTCTTTTCTTCAATTTTTTTTTTTTTTTTTTTTGTTTTTTTTTTTTTTTTTTGGGTTAGTGGTTAGCAAAATTTTCTAATTACAAAACCAACATTTACAATGTAACTCGTAAGAGCAGCTAAACGAAGGAAGAGGAGTGAAGCAACAGCAGGAAGCGTACTAAATGCAACAAGTTGCATACACAATTAGCACAAGGATATACACACACTCGCACAGAGAAAGAGGGGAGAGAGAGAGAGAGAGAGTGACAGAAAGAGAGAGAGAGAGAGAGAGTGCAGAACAGAACCATCCTTCTGTTCCTTCAAATGTTTCTCCTGCTCCTAGCTACTCTTGCTCCTTCTGCTCTTTCAACAACGCAACACAAAAACCCCTTTTGGCCATGGAAGCGTCTGTTTAACTTTCAAGTGCCGTTCATACGATACTCATAAAATTTCCTCCAGGTAATTTTCTGTCATGTGAATACATGTGTTTTCATCTGTGTACATGCGTGTGTGTGTGTGCGAGTGTGTGTGTGTGTGTGCGAGTGTGTGTGTGTGTGCGAGTGTGTGTGTGTGTGTGTGTCTGTGTGTTATTGTTCTAGTGGACTTTCAAAGAGCAGGACACAAAAACAGATACCAAGTTAAGGTATATGTTTATAAACAGGGATAAAATGAATTTCTGTTTTCCAGTTGCACTTTTGGCCACTTAAAGCAATGCCCTATACTATTTTCATCCTTTTTTGCGGATGTTGCGGATGTTGTTCCGGTTGTTCCTTGACATGTTGTTCATGTTGTTCGCTTTGCTTCTAACCATTTGCTTTTTGCTAGGGCATAAACCTTTAATAGACGATATCTTTGGAATCTTTACTCGTAAAGTTACATAATTTGCATTTTACATTTTATATTAAAATAATTTCAATTCGAGTCTAAAATTAAGCAATAATTTGTTATTAATTTATAGCAATAAAGTTATCAGATTTTTGTTTTTGAAAACATATAAACTAGAGTGGTATTTTATCTTATATACACCTATATAGATATAGTAAAATATTTATAAATTATATTTAACAAAGAAATTTTTTAATAAATAGGTAAGTAGTAATTATTTAACATATTGATTTTTGTTTTATATATGTTTTTTTCCTTCACATTTTATACTCTAAATATAACATTTTACATTCTATTTCTATTAAATAATTAAAATATATCAAAGAAGTTAACTTTCGCCGTACCGAAGCTTACAGTTTAATTTAATTACTTTCTCCGTCATAATTTTTAAACTAATTTAATTGGATACAAAAAAATGTAACAGGTATTATGTATAAATTGCTGAATATATATAGATATAGATAGTCCAAGGAACAAAAAAGTTGTTCTCACAAAAGCGATTTTCTTAATTATTCCTATATAAGCTACATGACATATTGGCCCGATCTGAATGAAATTTGCAGACTTTAACTCACTGATGCAGAGTTTGATTGTGAAAGCTTTGTTCCTTTTCGTGATCTTATGTCATGTTATAGTGATCCAGACAATTCAAGAACTTAACCTACATAGTCGATCAAAGAAATTAAATCGTAAGTTTCATTTACATAGCTTAAAAACTACTATATTTATAATACATTGAAATAGACAGATAGGTACTACTAGATGGACTTCGCCGTGTTTGCCGATCAAGAATATATATACTTTATGGCAACGCAGGCGAATATTTTTTTGCGTAACAAACATTGGATCAATTTTATTGTACCATCTGCTAGGATATAATGACAATCAATATATGTAATCAATTTATTTATGATTAATATTTGAACAATGCTTGCAATTATTTCTTTTCAATATATTTTTTATAAAATTAAACTTCAAATTATGTAGATTTTTAGTTTATTCTCTGAACAATTTAAGGAAGTACGGCAAAGTTATATATATATATATATATGTATCTTTTATGAGAATAATTCCAAAAATCAAAAAACAAAAAATAATCTTAAAGACATGTAATATATATAATAGTATAACCAGTGGCGTAGCTAGATAACCTAGGGCCCTGGGGCAAATAAAAAAATTGGCCCCACTGCTATCAAAATTGGTAAGGTTTTATGAAGTAAAATTATTAAATATACAAATACTGTAAAAATGCTAAGCTACCTTATCATCAGCTCTTTTCCATGCATTGCAGGGCAGGTAATAAAAATATTAAACACTAACAACATAAATTACAATTATTTTAATAATTGGAGTAGGTATTGGGCAATAAAACGAAATAGAACAGATTCAAGGGTTTATTATAAAAATATCGAACCTACTTACTGACTAAATAGCTATTATAATCACAATCTTTTCCTAGCTTTAGTTTTCGCAAAAGTATCAATAACTTCGGTTAAATTCAGACTTGATGCGGTTTTGTTCTCAATTGCTATTAGCGATAAATGTCGGAGTCGAGTTTGGCCCATACTGTTTCTTAAATAATTTTTTATTATTTTTAATTTGCTGAATGACCTTTCAGCTGCTGCAGAAGTGACAGGAATTGTAAAGAATAATAACATTGCTGTAAATACTTCCGTTAGATCGCATTCTAGCACTCCATATTTGCTCACTATTTCCTTACATAATTGGTGAACAGTCCATGCTTGAGTTAATTGAGGTTAATTTTGAAAACAGGAGAAATTTTTAAAAGTTGAGTTCGATTTGGATTTTCTGGTTAGAATTCGAGGGCCCCCTGAGCTTGAGGGCCCCGGGGCACTGCCCCGCCTAGCCCCTTAGTAGCTACGCTACTGAGTATAACTAAAACTCTTAACTTTAAAATTTGCAAATTTAAAATTGATTTTGCTTGAAAGCAAAAAGCAAGAGATATTACCTAAAGTTAAGGATTCGTAGTAAGAAATATTCTTTAAAAAATAATGTGAACAAATTGGAGGTCTTCTAAGTGACCACTCTATAAGGATATATATATAAATATATATATTGTTTTTGGCAAGAAAAATCTCTAAACTTTCGAAGATCTCAGATTAATCTTTTGAAATTTAAATCTGTCTATTCGGTAAATTGCCATTTAAGCCTAAGCCCGTGTTCTTTTTTTATAAGTTTCTATTAGTGTTGGTTTTAATGCTATTATACTTACTTATATAATATATTATTAATACTGTTACATCTATGGCTGTTGTGTTGTGTGAGGGAGCATATAATTAGGACTGCCTTATCGCCTGCAAGTATGCAACTACAATTTTGTCAAACGCATTAAAACATTATTAAGCATAGCCAGAGTTATACCAGGCTGTAAATTGTCCCTCCTTACATCTGTCCAGACTCAGTGTATAAGTGTGTATATGTACATATAAATATATGTGTGTGTGTGTGTGTGTGTGTGTGTGTGTTTTAAATATTTAATTATATTTAGCTGCCTAAAGTACTTACAGTTTTGCGCTCTTAGTGACAGATACACATACATAAATGAATGTGTTTATGTTGATGTTTGTACGTGTGTGTGTGTATGTGTGTGTGTATGTGTGTGTGTATGCATCTGTAGACAACATGACGTATGATTAACCGACTCTCTAACTGCCTAACTCCATCTATGTTGAAGAGTTTAGGTCATCTTTTATCCTTTGGCTATTTTCATATTTCAATTTCTTCTGCTAGACTACTTTCTAATATGATCAGGATAATTTATTTAATCAAAGGGATCAACTATAATATATGAATTTCATCCTTTAAAACTATTTTCAAAAATTTTTATATGAAACTCAGTTTCAAATTTCGTTTAGAGGCAATTAAATAAATAAATTGAAAATTCACACATAAATGGATAAGAGAGAGAGAGAGAGAGAGATGAACAAAATATATTTATACACTTGCCACATGTGGTAAGATGTAGAATCTGCGCGTTGTCCAAAACGATTTTATGCCCTAAAGCATAAAGTAAACACGTTTCTTTTTCTTTCTCTTTTTTTTTTCTTCCATTTTTTATTTTTCATTATGCCTGACCCTTACATCTGTGTATGTGCGTATGTGTGTGCGTGTATTGGCCATGGAGCTATTTATAGATATGGAAACAAATTCTGTTCAATGTTAAATAATTTCATTTCATTCTACAGATGAAGCAAAAATTATATGATAAAGTTTTTACATAATTTCTTTAATCTCAATTTGATTTTTATATGCAATATTTTAATTTTGCTTGCTGTTAACAGACTCAACGTCAAGGTGAAACTATCAACTTAAACACCTTGAAATCATTTGAAACGGCAACAACAAGGACTCAATATTTCCAGGATGTTGTGGCGGCAGCTGCTACCGGTCTTCATCAGCATCAACTACATCATCATTATCATCATCATAATCATCATTAATACCAAACACATTCCAATTATCATCTGGTATAGTCTAGGTACTAACCTCCTTTTCTGTCTTCTCTTCCTTTTCTGGCAGAAACTCTCAACTCATCATCAATATACCGGCAGGTATATCATGTCATAATCCTGGTCAGGATCTATACTCATCAAGCTATTTATCGTGGCACAAATTGCGATTGAATAAGGCCAAATGTGAAACTGTTTGTAATCTGTATTACATTTTCCCATCGGTGGTTAATTGAGATAGAGTGGCCCTTTTTCTCTCTCTCTCTCTCTCTCTCTCGACTGGCGATTTGGATATCTTATATATTATTATTAATATTCATTCAAAATTGATTCCACTGCATAAATATATATATACTATAAAGTTTAGCTATATTATTTTAACTTACATTTATAAATACAATTCAATTCCATATAGTTATTCACTTGTGTAAATTTTAAAATGAAATTAAGCCATATTTACTTTTGACCTTTTTTTTTAAATCAAATTTAAACCAAAGCGAGGAAACTTTTTACATTTTTAGTTAAATAAAAATAAAGTTAAAGGTTTTTCTATTTATTTGAAATCCTTTGCATGATTCTTAAATACAGAATTATTATTAAATATCTTTAGAAAAAATATATAAATTAATTATTAACAATCTAGTTAACTCATGATTATTTTATTTATTAAATGCCTAATTTTTGTACACATTTTTTGTAATTTATGAAATAGAAATTTGGAAATTTTATATGAAATTTTTTGTCTGTTTATATTACAAATCTAAAATGGAATTTTGCATGAGTTTCTATGGCCACAATTTTGGTTTTATTTTGATATTTTCTTCAAGTTTTTTATTCTTAATCAAAAAAAATATATATAAAATATATTTTGTTTATATGTTTCTGGATTAGCTTTTAGGTCATTTTCTAGGTTGCAGGTGTACAAGGACATTTGTCTATATATATGTATGTTTAATATGCCATTCACATCTTTTCGGATTTTGTCTCATATTCGGGCTGTGGTGCATCTCAGCGGCATTTTCTCAGACTTATTGCTCTGATTTTCAATCGCTTGCTGAGAGTCCCTGCCATATGTATGTATGAGTGTGTTCACGTATCGCAATCGCAATGGCATTGCATTTTCCTTCTCTTTTTTTTTTTTGCCATTTTCTTTTGTTGTCGTTGTTGTTGTTGCTGCTGCTGTTGTTATTGGTGTTGGTTTTGTTTGTGTGCAAGAACATTTTTCTTTATTTTTCCGCTGTGTCGTTTTGTTCGGCAACTTTTCGTGGCCATAAACACGTACGCGTCCAGCTTTTGTATTTTATCTCTTTCCCCTTCACAACACACACACACACACACACACACACACACACACACACACACACACACCCAAACACACATGTATGTATGTATGCATGCAGGGCAGATTGTTGTTTTTGTTGTTGTTGGAAAAACTCAATTTAGCTTTTTGCAACCTTACAACAAAACAGAAAAAAAGAAAAGAAAACGAAAAAAAACAACAAAAAAAACGAAAAGAAGAAGGAAGAACGTAACATAAGAAAAAATGAAGCGAAAAGCGAATTCCTCTTTTTCTCTCTTATTTTTTCCATTTTTTTTTTTGTTCTTTGCTTTTAGTTTTTTTTTTCTTCCTTTTGCCGTTCTTTATTTTTTTTTTTTTTTTTTGTTCATGTCATTTTTCCTGAGTTGCTTGTGCGCCAAACGAGAAAAATCCACTTGGACTTGTCCATACAAACATACACATGTACACATACCAACATATAGATATATATGTATATATATATATATATAAATGTATATATGTATATATATATGTTTCCTGACAACAACAACAAGGTGCCTGTCAACGTTGCCTAAAAATCGGTAGAGTACGAGTAGATTCTATGGCTCTGTCGCTCTGTCTCTCTGCCTCCTTTTTTTCTCTCTCTCTCTCTCTCTTTTTCGCTCTCCCTCTTTTTTAACTAGAATAGCCCTCTATTTTGTCTGTGTATGTGTGCATATGTGTGTGTGTGTGTGTGTGTGTCTGTTTGGGAGTGTGGTACGTGCCTCGCTTGCCGCTTATTAGAAATCAAATCCCATAAAAGCCACACTGAGCCAGAGTACCAGCTATGTGTATATGTTTGTATGTAGGAACTGAGGGGTCTCAAGAGCTGGTAGTCAGCAGCAGGAGGAGGAGGAGGAGGAGGAGCAGAAGGAGTAGCAGCAGGAGCAACATCATCGTCGTCGTGGCAAGGGCAACATTTAATGGCACAGAAAAACTAAACCAACGAAAAACTCATACTCTCTATGATGTTGCACGGTGGATTAGTAGTAGTCGAAATTGGATTAGATATAAAATGTCATTCATGTCAACTCATGATCAAATTATAAAATACATACTCATAAAATGCAAATACAATGGAAAATTCTTGCATAAATATAAAATTATTCGATCTTTCGATAATTTATACTAAAGTCAAAGTTAACAAATTTATTTATTTAATTAATTGTAAATTTTTTCTTCTATTTTTTTTATTGGTTTTTGGGCTTTTTGTTTTTAGTAAAGATTTATCATAAAAATTTTTTTGTGACATGAAAATACAATTAAAATTTTTAAAATTATTTTCCTAAGTAAATGAAAGTTCAATGTCGTTTGTATTTGTAGATATAAGTGTGTTTTATTCTTTACCACTGTGGCACAAACAAAGGAGCTTTCTGTATGGCTCACTGTATGCGAAATGGTTTCGCGATGTGAAGGCCAGCAGGAAACAGAAATAGTTAGTCAGCTTTAGTTATCTGTGGCTTTGACACACACATACGTACACACACATGCATATATATATATGCACACATATGTATGTATATATATATATATGCACACACCCTCATATATATATATATATATATATATACATAGATATGGACATTTATTCTTCTGGATTTGCGGTTGGTTTAACTTTGTTTTCTCATCGCTGCAGGTGCCAACGGAATGAAAACGTAAAACGAAAATTTCCAACTAATAAATGTAAAACGATTTTAGCTGAATCAATTTTTTTTTGTGTGATCATCGTTATAGTTATTAATAAGAAGCATTGAATTGGTTAACATTTAAGAATCGGTGCGATAAACAAATGCGCCAAGAAGTAGGCAATAAAATTTGTTTCATTTATGAATTTAATTTGTTATTAACAATTGAAAGTACATAAAGTAACTAAGTAGATGTATAACAAATACAAATGTTTAATTAAATATTTAAAATGAATATATATAGATATCAAAAGATAGAGCCATCTTCAAAACTAAGTGCAATTGTTAAAAACAAATATATATATATATATATATCACTCATACGACAAGTTGATTAAAAATGAAGAATTTTGTAATTTTGAATAAAAAATACATATTCTTACAACAAAAATGAACAAGCAATGTCAGAATTAAAATAATATATTATCATTTTATCTAGAGAAATTGAGTTTGATAAATCTATACCTAGGATATGTAATAATGATATTTAGCTATATATATATATACGATATCTCTCAATCCAACGATGTTAAAGTTTTACACGTGTAAAACTTTTGATTTTATTTTAAAATATTTATGACTCATTGTCAGGTTGGATTTATGTATATAAACGATTCTAATCTGATAGATAGTAGAGAGAAAAATAACTGATTAGTATTTTGCAAGGAAAATTATGTAGATTTTTCGTTTTGTAGATTAGATGAGATTCAGTTGATTTTTTCTTTATTTCATTTTTTTTTTGTATAAGGGGAGTGTGTGAGGGTAGGGAAGGTGGGAGTAAATGGACAATGCTGACACTGCGGACTGTTGCCACTTAAAACCGAAACCGACACGAAAAAAAAAGAGACAAAGACAGAAGGACAGAAGGACAGATAGACATATAGATAGCCAGACGGAGAGATGGATAGATAGACAGACAGACAGACAATCACACTCAGCAAGTGTGCCATCTACTCCAGCTCCATTTGACTGCAGCTCTCTAGCTTTTGCCTCCATCCAACTCCATCGACCTCTTCCGGCTCTCCATACGGCCTCCGTTTGCTTGTATATATGTACATAGGGATGTGTGCGGATGAATGTGTGTGCGTGTTTGTGTGTGTGTCTGAATCCCACAAATCCCCCAGTGAGCCCAAAGAGGCACGGAGTGATGGCAGTTTGGGAGGGGATGGGAATGGGGATGAGAGGGATTTAAAAGGGGCCCCCCCCTTTTGGTAATGGGAGTTGGGTAGAATGGCAAACGAGACGACAGTTGCCATGGCCATTGCTATGGCTCTGACTCTGCCTCCGATTCTGACTGCGCCCAGAGCCAGATATTTTGTCATTTGTGTCACGTTCGCCATTCATGATGATTTCGTTCGTGCCTCACTCTTGCCATCTCCCTCATCAACATTCTCTGGTTCTCTGTTCAGTTTTTGTGGTGCGCCATTTTGCCGTTTTTATTTATGGAATGCAGCTACTCTTCTGATCCACCATTCCCCCCCCCACACACACACACACTATATATGCCTCATTCTGGTCTGTCTTTCATGTCCTCTCTCTTGTCCTGTGCTCGTGTACGTGTGTGTTATCCTTTCCATTTCGAGCATTTCTCTGCCTGCCACAATAATTCCCACGTACTCCAAACAGATACCAAACTCCAGTTTATTTCCCCCTCCCCACCACACTCCTCACGACTTCTCCGCATCCGCATCCGCACCCACCCCATCCTCTCTTAATACCACTCCTTCTCCTTCGCCTTGTCACTCTATATCTCTTTTGTAGATGTATCCACTTTCAGCATTTTTCGCAAAAGGCATAAATTTCAAGCATTTTTCTTACTGCCGCCCTTTTGGCTATAAAGAAAATAAGGGAACCGACAACAAGAAAATATTTATGAAACTTTACCTATAGAACATAAATATATATAAATTTCAAAAATTGCCAAATATCATTAATAATATCGAATGAATATTTTTTGTTTTGTTTTTCAACTAAGCTAACATAATTTGGTTATACTTTCCGTTTTGTTTCATAATGGAACTTTTCTTTTCTATTACCTAATCCAACTTTAAACATATATAAAATATATATTGTTTCTAAACTTTATATTTATTTCAAATATATCTAAATATATTGTTTTGTTAAAGTTTAAAATGTTTAAAGATAAATATAGATGTGTAAGCAAATCCGTTTTCATTCATATCGGAAGTATTTTCAAAAGGGTTAAATAAAATATTCATTTTATGTAAACTTAATTTTTGAAAATTTTAATAATTACAAATTTCAATAATCACAAAATTAATTCATTAAAATTAAGTTATCTAGATTTTGTTTGCAAATCAAAATTTTCTAATATATGAACTAAAGAGATGCTTCTTTTGAAATAATGGACAACTTATCCTGATTAAGCTGCTTTAGTTGGTGGTTTTAAGAAATAATTAATTTATAGATTTTTATCTATTTATTGTTCTTACTGCGGTTTCCTCTTTTGATAGACATATGTAATATCTTGTAGTCTGCAAATAATAATTAAAGACGGATATCAAATTACAAACTTAACATGTAATTATGATTAAGAATATGTATTTACATTTGTATGTACTTATGAGCTTTAGAAAATTTGAATAAGAATTAGAAATTAAGTTTATGGAAAGTTTCAGTCTCTGCATTTACTTATTTCTGATTTATAAAACTTTATTAACTTTTCCTACTGGACGCTTGCACATTTTTTTGAATTTCAAATGTTGCATTTTATCCCTATTCCCCTCCCTCCCTCCCTTAACCATTCGGTCACTCGTTTCTTTATTTAGTTTCTGTTTATGTATGGTTATGAAACAAATCCACATAAACAAAACAAAAAAAAAGGCCAAAATAATATACCTACAAAAATAACAAATAAGTAAAATATAAAAATGAATAAAAAAAGATTCCAAGTTTGAATGAGAAATATATATATTTTTGACAAAATATTTCAGTTATTTACTTTTGGTGTGGAACTTTTAGGCTAACAAGCAGACAGTTGGCAAACCAAACATAAATCTTTGCCACATTTATGTGTCTGTAACACCTTTTGTTGCTGTTGCTGTTGTTGTTGCTGTTGCTGTTATTGTTGTTGCACCACTCTATTGTTATTTTTGTTTTTTGTTCATTTTCTCTTTTTCTTTGGGTTTCTTTTATTTTTCTCCTTTTTTTTTTTTTTTTTTTTTTATTTAGCACAAAAGTGAAAAACATTGTTCGGTCCGGTTTGGTCCTTATCCTGGCTGCAACTCCCAAGCGACGATGCCCGAAAAACCCAATGAAACTTTATGCATATTAAACTTTTTACATTATTTTTTGTGGCCAGGCACACACAAAGTTGAAACAACAACACTATATCACGGTATACACGATATATATGTATATGTATATGTATATGTATATGTATATGTATATGTATTTATACTTTTATAAAATGAAAAAATAAAATAGAAATTATGTGAAATGGAGGGCGTTAAGCTACATACAATATTTTTGCCCACTCTCTATATATTTGTTATTCCCATTATCATTTTTAGCCCGATTTTGTGGCTTAAATGGCAGAAAAGTCAAAAACAAAAAAAAAAAAAATTAAATAAAACTGAAAAATATATAATAGTACATATACATATAGTCAGATGGAAGCAACAACCAAATAATAACATATTGCAAAGCATTAAACAAAAAAAAGTTATATTACAAGAACATTAAAGAAGCTAACTTGGGCAAAGTTTATATATCAATTAGACATTAACTAAATAAACATGGCTAAAATCTTTCGCTCTTTAATGCCAGAAGCACTTGCCCAAAATTAAAACAAATAAAAATGATTTTCGCTCAAAAGGTTTTACATTACCTAGCATGTCGATTTTTTTTTATTTTAAACTAGAACAAACACTTATTTAAAACTAAATTTACAAAAAAAAAAATATATATATCAAAGAAGGAAACTTCGGCCGTGCCTTTATATAATCTTGCACTTTAATTAATTACTTTCTCCTTCATATCGGCCCCAAGATTTTTTAAACATTGTAAATATAAAATTTTTTTAAAATTTTAAGAAAAAAAATCTGATTCCGAACTGAATCAAGCTAACTTTTATGGCGTAGAAGTATAAATATTATCTGTATACCAAAGTTGGTTGAGATATCTAAAAAAAAAAAAAAGTTTTTCTCACAAGACTGTTTTTAACAAAACAAATTTTGCTTTAGGTACCCTGATTCTATACCTTATAGTTGTCCGATCCGACTTATTCTTAAACTTGATTTGGATAAATAAACAATGAACAGAATTATATGACTTTTATTCACGTAACTCAAAATTTAAGTTCGAAAAGATACGATATAAAAACAGGCAAACGGAGAGATAGACATATCGACTCGGCTATTGATGCTGATGAAGAATATATATACTTTATGGGGTCGGAAACGTTTACTTCTATGTGTTATAAGCATCTGATCAATTTTATTTTACCCTCTGGGTATAAAAATGGATTACTTAACTTATTTGCTAATGTTCTAATAAGGTTTATTTTTTTTTTCGATATAGCTTAACTTTTAATGCTTAAAATATGATAAATTATTTGAAATTTTTAAAAAAAAATTTAAATTAAAATGTTATTTTATTCAATTGGTTGCCGTTTTCGCTGATTTTTGAAATTTAAGAAAATAGAATAAAGCAAATGTAAATTTTATATTTGAAAATCGAAATAAAAAATACATTCGAAACATAAAAATTGAAAATTTTTATGGATTCTAGAATCTGAATTAATTCACATTGTTTCACTTTTTTTAACAAGATGGAAACGAGTCATATATATATATATCTATGTATGTATATATGCAATTCTGAGATATAAAAGTAAACACAATCTGTAAATTTAATTTATGATGATATTCTTATATTCTATTATATTTATTGTACATATATCATTCTGAAAATCTTAGGAAAAGTATATTAGTTTATTAAAATATTAAGCTTTCCATATATAATTTCGATTCGATTTGTTAACATTAAAAAGAAATATTTTTGTGATCTTTTGGATTTGTATGAAATTATGCAAACAGTTCTTTAAAGCCGGGCCAGAAGCATTTTTAGAGGCCAAAAACTTAAATTGTTGGCCTGCAATCAGCTTTTGTCTTGATTGCAACAAATCACGTAAACATGGTCAAAATTTATGCCCAACAAACAGGCCAACAACAACAATACAGTTTAATTTCACAAAAGTCATTTTGCATGGTTCGCAAACCAAAAGATACAAAGATACCGATTTACTAGTATAAGATACAAATGTATCTGCATGCAATTTATATACAAATATATATATACATACATAAATACATTCACATATGTATTTCTGTATATATATATATATATATATATATATACATATGTATATATATTTATATATATATATATTATACTTATATCAGGTCGTTGTTCCCTTCAGATAAGACAGCAAAACTGAAACTACCAAAGACATTTTGAGTCACATAAATAACACAGTTATGCACTTGTCTGTATGTGTGTGTGTGTGTGTGTGTGTGTTATGTCAAAAATATCCTTAGCCTTAGCAACTAGGAAAATTTTTGGAATTTTGAATTTGTTGATGCAACTCAAATAAATGTGAGGAGGTCAAATTTAACATTAGTATGTGAAAGTGAGATGGAAATAAGGCAAACCACAAAACAAAAACCAAAAAAAAATTAAAATAAATAACAAAAAATAAAGAGAAACAATTTGAATCAAACCTCTGAAATCTTGTTATAAGCAGGAGTGGAGAGAGAGTGGAGAGAGAGAGAGAGAGAGAGAGCATATGGATAAGAATAGTAACAGTAGAAATGATAGTGGCAGTGTGAGTGTATGTTTGGTGAGTGGTGGATGGTGAAGGGGAGGGGGTTAGGGGTAAGTATACATGCATGCATGTCACAGAGAGAAAAGTTTTGAGAATGAATGACGTTACGTGAAGTTGACAACATGTCAAAAATGAGAAAAGATACCGTAAATGGACAAATGGAACAAAGGGGGTTTGAGTATAACAGTAACTCCAAATGCAAGAGATGCCATAGTGGTGGGGGAGGGAGGGGTGAGGTTGTGGGGGTTTGTGTTACGAAAGTTTGTGGTTAGGGGGATTGTGTTGCGGTTGTGGTTGACTATCGTCTATGTCTGCATGTGTCGAGAGCCGAGGGGTGGGTAAAAAGTATGGAGAGTATGCCACTGGTAGGGTTAGGTAAAAGTTACCTACGGCGACAAGGGAACAACTTGGCAAAACAAGTGACATTTATGTTGCCAAAACAAACAACAAAACCGTTGAGTTTCGGTATGGCCATGGTAAACGCTGGTGAGCGGTAGAGGTTGATGTGGGAGAGTATGGTAAAAGTTTCTCTCTCTCTTGTCTGGGTAAATCAGAAATCGCAAATATTAGAATAAAATGCAACAACAGCAAAATGGAGGCAAACAGCAACAACAGCACCAGGATGAAATAGTACAGGAAAAGGGGAAAGGGGAATTGAGAGGGGGTAGTGGAGAGTACCTAGAGCGAGACAAGACACATGTACAGTTGTTTCTATTCTTGTTGTTGTACGTCGCATGCAGCCAACACACACACGCACACACACACACATTCATTCGAAATGAAAGAGCAGTAGTGCAATGGAGGGAGAATGGGAGAAAGGGAGAGTGGAAGAGAAAGCTTGAGCTTCTTCTCGTAAAACTCATACAAATTTCTCAGCGAACAAAAAACAAATAGCAGCAACAACAGCGCAAGAATAAAAAACAACAACAACAGGAACAAAAAATGCCCCTAAAAATTGCACCATCAAATGCATCGAACTTTGACTTGCCCTGTGGCACCCACAAATTGTCGCATCAATCGGGTATTGTAATCGAAACCAAACATTATTCTCAACACCAAAAAATGACAAAAAGGTTTATTCAATCCTCGAGGTACTTAGCTAATAGCAAACTATATAAACTAAGTATATATACTACATACTATTCAAAAATAATCCATTGATTTAGGGAATTCTTATAAGCTCCGATTTAGTATAATTACGGACTTTTGTTTAGTAAGTGCTTTAATTAATGAACCTAACCAATTGAGGTAACTGAAAAGTCCTTTAGAATTACTTTAGAGAAATTCGCAAATTAAAATCTGAAATCTAAACTCATCCATTCAAAAATTGACTCGTTTCTAATAACAAAAAATGTTTTTTAAAAATCTTCTTTTGCCTTAAAAAAATATATATACTTTAATTTAGAAGAAAAAATATATATAAAATATTTATTATTATTCGAAAATTGATGCACCAATAAAATATAAAACTGATGCAATTAACTTATAACTATTGAGGATTCAAAAGAATTGAAATCAAATTGATGATATATAAATCAAATTATACATATCAGCAATCAGTAATTTACAACTTTACTGTTTTTCAGTTTGGTCTTAATTCAATATTAGATTTTTACCTGAAATGTTTCTAGTTACAAAATAGTGATACCTATTAAATTAATAAATAACAACTAAAAACAAACGAATCAAAAAATTCATAGTACTTTAAAATATAATTAATATAAATCAAAATGATACAATTTCAAATCGGTTTATAATTTCCCAATTTAAAAAGAAATATAAATAACATTTTGCCACACATTTAATTACATATAAACATAAATACATAAATATATGTACATATCTTTGTTTTTATTGAAGAACAATTAACAATAAATTGTTGAGAATTGAAACGATTTTGTTATCAGGAGAATAATTACATTAAAGACTTAACAATAAGCAAAATTATGGATTACAATCTTTAAACCTTTCTCTTGCCCATTAGGCACATTTGTTTAGTTATAAATTTTTGATTGAAATAGTTACAAATGAATTGCAATTAAATATAATTGAATTGTTGTTATAATATATTATAGTTTTTGTATTTATTGGTTTATTTTCATTAGGCCAAATCGACCTTTTGCTATCCTATTTGGCATTTGGTTTATAAGAAGTATTTTTCCGCAACAAACAAGCAAAAGTGACACAAAACAGCAGCTTTTTCCTTGTTGCATGCACCGTGCACACACACACACACAGCAACGAGAGCGAGAGAGAGGTAGAAAGAAAGAGATAGAGATAGATATGGTTTAGGGCTGCGAAGCAATGCAAGGCGTGGCACATAGCGACCGCCCACATGGCATGGCGTTTTTAGCTTGGCTTTGATTTGGTTTTTCGTTTTTAGAGAGATTCTTGTTGCTCGTTTTCGTTGAGTGGCAAGAGAGTTGGTGGGTGGCATGAAAAGGTGGCAATGGGCTATGGGACATGGTGATGGTAGATGGTAAATGGGAAACGGTATATGGATAAACCAAGGTATGGGGTAGAAGTGAGCGCGTGTGTTTGCATATCTGAGCACTGCGATCGGCCAAGTGTCGTGCTCGCTCTCATCTACATCCTGAGCTTTATTTCTTTTTACTTTTTTCTTGTTTTTTTTTTTTTTTTTTTTTGTTGTATTTTCTTGTTGCTTGTCCCGAATCCCCCTCATCCACCGAACTGTCCCTCTTCACAATTCAGTTCCTTTTGGACTCCCCTCCTTGACATGGCGACGTCCGTTTGCTGTTTGTTCAGTTCGTGACTGGCCGTGCTACGTTGTGAGGGTCTATAAAAAGGGGGGTGTAGGGGCGGCACAAGCAGCTGGATGAGAAACGGTAAGAGGAAAACAAAGGGGGGGGTTGCTGTGTGGTTGCGGAGGCGGCGCCAGCACTTGACTCCCAAACAGGGCCACATCCTTTGTTTGCCTCGCCGTCGTCGTTGTCGACGACGTTGTCGTGCCAAAAGTTTATGGCGCGTCGCGAACCTCGTCGCGCTTTTGTTGTTGCTGGCCATCGACCTAACCCCCCATCACACACACACACACACACACACACACACACACACACACACACACACACATACCCCACCCCCTACCCCTCTCCCCATCTCCAACACAACGAGCAAACCGATCCGTTTGTATAGACTCCCTCGCCTCGTAGCCCGCAGACCCGGGGGTGTGGCGTGTACTCTACGGGCTGCCTCCTTATCATGGCTTGGCCAACATTTTCTTGCTACTTGTTTGTTTGCTCATGCGATTTTTGATAACTGACATTTGTTGGCGTTCGCTTCTGTGTTGAACGAACAACTCTTGGGGAACTTGGGCGCCACCGCCGTCTCTCGGCGAAGGGAAAGGTAATTTCTCTTTGGCAACAAAAAAAAAAAAAAAAAAAAAAAAAAAAACAAAGATGATTTGGCATGCAGATATGATGGGGCAAAGAAATGGAGCAGCTGTGTGTAGATGAATCAAAAATTTGTTCCGTGCTGGTGCAAACAATTTTTTTTTTTTTTCTGTTTTGGAGGGGAGTGGGGGGTTTCTTATTTTTTTTTTTTTTTTGTTACCCAAAATGGCAAAAGAAACTTTTACTAGGCTTTGCCCTTTGTTTGTGCTTTAAGTTTGTGCAAATATTTTTATACAAATAATTTACCAAGCAATTTTCTGACAAATATTAAAACAAACAAAACAACAACAAAAAAAAATCAAAGAATAATTTGTCATTGTTGCAAATTTTGAATAATTTCTTAAATACAGTTTTAAAAATAATTCGTACATGGAAATATGGATAAATTTGAAATATTTCAAATCATAAAATTTCAATTGATTATAACATTATTTTAATTTAATTTTCTATTAGTTATAACAGTTTTGTTTAAGTAATCTGAATTCGTTGTCTATAGACTGATTCTAATTCAATTAAAATATTTTTAAAATTCATTTCAAATATTTGGGGAAAATATATCTTGATGAGTAATTAAGTCATTGGGGATCACTTTTCTTAACTAAACTAGATTTTGAAATGAATAAAAATGGTAAATGGTAAATGGTTTTTCAAATTATTGAAATACCATTCGAATAATTTTGAAGTTGCGAAATAATATTCAGCAAAGCAAAAAATTTCATAAGCTGTAATCATTTAGACTAAAGAGCTGTATCAAAGGTTTGATACCCATGGTATACTGTATACTATATACTATGTACATACATATACATATATGAATAATAATTGAAATATATTGAAATTCTTAATGGATTTGCCATGATTATTAAAAATGGAAATCAAATATTGGTTTAATTTTTTTTAATATTAGGCTGCTTCACTTAAAAAATGTTTTCAAAAAAAATTTAAAAAAAAATTCTAATTAAAATAAAAAATAATAGAAAAGTGTTTACAACTGTATAAGATTCTTTTTCAAGGCCGCATTTTCTTAAATAATTTTTAGTTGCCCTTTGCAAGTTGTTGCGCCAGTTACAACTGCAAATACTCCTTCAAATAGATGTATATGTATGTATATGTATATGTATATACATGTAGATAGCATCAACAAGATACTTATATATGTACGTATATGTTTGTATGTACATGTAAGTCTGCATAATTATTCTAGTTAACAAAACATATGGATAACATATCCGATCGCATAAAAAATAACAAAAAAAAAATAAATAAATAAAAGAAAGGCAAAAAGCACGTGTCAAAGTAATACGCCAGCCGTTGTTTTCCGTTTTCCTTATACTTTGCATCCTTGTTTAATGGAAGACAGTGACAAGTGAAACATCAGACAAATGAACGCAGGCGGGACCCAAAACACACACACAGACACATAAAGACAGTGGGGCACAAGGAACCAAAGAGACAGAGAGAAAGAGAGAGAGAGTGTGTGTGAGAGAGAGAGAGAAAGAAAGTAAGAGAGAGAAAGTTAGAGAGTGAGAGAGGGACAGGACAGCCAAGCACTTCACAGCTTAACACCCTAATGTGCAATATTTTTGACTCCCACACAACAACAATAACAACAACAACAACAAAAACAACAACACCACCAACAGAAGCAGCAACAACAACAGCAACAACAAAGGCAAGTACAAATACAAATATAAAAACGGAGCGTCTGCCACGTCCATCCGCCATCATTCCTCGCTCATTCTGTCCACACCCCGTCCCGCGGGAGCTGTCGAAGCATCTTTTGGTTCTGGCGCATAGAGAAAGTCATATATAGGGGGCGCCATCCCCCTCGCTCATAACATGAATAACAGTAAAAGCAAAGCAAAGCACAGAAGAAGAAGAAGAACAAGGCAAAGAACAGCAACAGCAACAACAACAACAACAATAGCAACAATAACACAAAAAAAAAAAAAAAAAGGAAAACACTCTCTCGCTCTCAGTGGGCTTCCCCTCAATTTTTTTATTGCGCTTGATCTTTGGCTTATTACCATGTCACGTCGAATACGAAATGCGGACGCTGCCGGAATACAAAATGCACACAACGCAGGTTTCGGTTTATTTTTTAACTTTTTTATACATTTTTTTTTTTTTTTTTTGGTTTCATCTTACTCTTATTTTTGTTCTCCTTTCTCGAATGCGTTAAAACGCCAAAGGGGCGTTGAAAATGGTTGTGTTGCAGCAACAATTGTTGGTACGTACTACAACGACGGACGTTCGTTGCGCAAAAGTTTGCGCCGAACTTTTTTCTGTGTTTTGGGGCGACGACCAACAGTTGACAGTCCGAAAAGCATTTGACATTTTACCTTGGCACACACACACAAGCACACAGACACACACATACACACACACACATTCACACACAGCGAGAGAGAGTGTGACTGTAACAAAACAAGAGCAAAAGCGCACGCAAATGTCACTTTGAAAAATGCCATTGGTTCTGAAGCAAACAAAAAAAAAATACAACAGACACACACACACATGTATACAATCCTTACATTTTTTTGCACTCTGCGCATCTCTATCTCTCTCCCGAATAGCTTGAAAACCAGTTGCTTAGCAACGCCCCCTCTAACCGCAGAAAGGCAACAAAAAACCAGAAAAAAAGCAACAAAAACCAAACGAAGAGGAGAAAAAAAAAACGCTGACAGCGACGCCAAGTGTCGCAGCGACTGCGACAAATGTCAAACTCAACCTGAACTCCATTGCTATTTTAGCCAGCAGAAGGCAGCGGCTAGAGTCTAGCTAGTTATCTCGCTCTTACTTATGGCTGATAAAGCAAAGTCCATATGCAGGGGAAATAACTGTTTGCCATTGAGCGAGTGCGTGAGCCTGTGTGTATGTTTGTGTATGTGCATGCGTATATGTGTGTGTGAGAGTGAACGTGTGTGTGTATGAGTGTGCGCGCATGCGATTCGACCCTCGAACAGCAGCAGCAGCACCACAGGTACTGGGCACAAACACATTGCAACTCAGTTTGTGTGTTGGCTGTCTCGCACTCGCACGCCTTCGCGCCATTCGTCGTCTTTTGCCACCGCTATCGTTCGCTGCCGACGAGGCAGCAGTAGACAGAGTCGTTCGTTTCGTATAGCCGTCGCCGTTTTCAGTTTTTGTTTGACGTTCGCGTGAAGCGGCTCGCCATCAACATAGAGGAGAGTTCACATCGCTCGTTCGATCGCTTGTTTACCGTTAGACATTCGTCAGTCTCAGCAGACAGGAGTCAGCTGTTTAAAGCCACCCATTTTCGATATATCGGTGTCACCGTCGCGTTTCGCGTTTTCGCTTCATCACAAATTTTTTTGTTTTTGTTTTTGGCAAATCCCCTCAACCCGACCCTACCCCCAACCAAAAAAAAAAAAAAGTTAATTTTTTTGCCAGTGTGTGAGAAGAAGAAGAAGCAGAAGAGCAAGAGTGTTGAGTGCAACAAAAAGAAATTTCCAAAAGAAAAAAAAAGAAAGAGAAAAGAAAAGATAAAATAAATAAATATTCTACAGAAAATTTGGTTAAACAAATATATATACATATATATATATAAATATACACCCAACCAATGCAAAAAATAAAGTTAAGAAGGAAACCGTAAAAAGAAAATCAAAATCAGCTGCCGTGTGTTTTGCCGCCGGCCTATTAGCACAAAAAAGGCTGCACGTGCTTTATCTACCGTCAACGCCACCGTTACCGCAACCGTTACTGCGTCTCCTTTGGCACAGCATCGCTGCGTCTCACCGTGTCAGTTGTTGAGTGTGTGCGTGTTTTGTGTGGGAGTCTCCTACTAAACTGCCCGCGCACTCAAAATCCTTGCATACCGGCATCCAGGATACACATAAAACACACAACCACCCACCCACCACACACAGAACTCCCTCCTACCCCCGGCTTAAACATATTCGACAACAAAATTCTCACCGAGGCATCTAAAGCGCCCCTCAGGGCTGTCGCGCTGGCGTCATTTCTGGGCGACGGTTTTGCCGCCCTCGGTAGCCGAGCACCACCGGTCAAGGATCTAATGGCATTCGGTGCGGTTCTGCACACAAATCAGCATAATATCGGTAAGTCAACTGACCAGATGATCCCTCTTAAGGATCAAGTGCTTCCGTTATAAACTTTGCGTGTTTCATGCGTAAAGGCGACGGCTTTTTATGTATTAATAATAAAACAAACAAAAAAACTTTGAGAATCACACGTTTTCACGTTATGACAATGAAATCCTACCATATCTTTGAGATCGTCAATCTGTTTATTTAAATATGCGAATATCTGTATCTGCAAATGCTCAAGAACTAATTAAGGATGATGGAAAAGAAAGATTAATCCATTGATCTACATATGTTTGTCTTCAAAAAATTAGAATATCTGGAATATATACTATCCTATCATAATTAAAATTTAGCTAGCCATCAAAGTCTTTAGAATAAGCAAAAAAAATCCAAGAGTTGTCAGATATTAATTGAATGCCTGTATATGTATGTATATACATATATATATATATATATATGTATAGCATTTCCACTCATATTTAATCTTTGTCTTGGTATTTATAATCTTGGTTTGAGATTCATATTAAGGGAAAACCCTTTTCCCAGTAAACTTTCAGTTTCTCACTTGGGTTAATCATATTGTTATTGCCCAAGGAAAATGTGAGTTCCTTTATTAATTTTTTTGGTCATTTCTTGCTCTTACATTTTCCTTTTTCTGGCAACCATGGGTTAAGAGTTTGCCTTATTTTGGGCCTCATTGCGCACCCTTAATGGCGACGGGATTTCTGTTTCTTTTCTCTTTTTCTTAATTTTTCTTTTTTCTTTTTTTTTTTTTTTTGTTGCTTTGGCAGAGAAAAGTTTTGCACTTTTGAACTTGTTTTCAAAGTTTTCCTTTTTTTTTGTTGTTGTTCGGTTTGTGTGAGTATTGGCCAAAGGGGAAGAGGGGCTATATCTCTGAGTTCTACTTCTGTGTGTTCCTTCCTCTACTCTGGATGCCACAATTCAAATGCTACCTACAACGAGTTATACGGAGGCTTCCACCTCCCCCCCCCATGCCACACGCCCATTTTGTACGCTTTTGAAGTTTTTGTTTTTTCTTCTTTTTTGGTTTCATTCGTTCGTTTTGGCCAAAAAGTTTTGCGCAGTTGTCAAAGTTTTCTTGTTGTTGTCGTTTTTGTTGTTGGCTGGCTGACTGGCTGGCTGGCTGGCTGGCTTTTGTTTTATTTCATTTGCTCTCATGTCAAATTTTCACTTTTGCTGACTGTTTAATGTCAGCCAGCGAAAATTTCCCATTTCCATTTGTTTTCATACCCTTGCAGCGGGTATTCTTATTTTTTACCCCTTTCCAAATGTAAACTATTCAGATAGTTTAAATCATAACTATTTATTTGTACAGAATAAAATATAAGGGAACTATATCGTTTAAGATGAGTTATTCTCTTTAACAATATCACAATTTTGTAATTCTGTCGAAAACTTGATAAAAATATGTTAATATTTATATATGAGTTCGATATACTATATTTCATATATAATAATAAAAATATAATTATTAAGAACAATTTGATTTTAAATCAATTCATTATCGTTAGTTTTAAGATAAATGAAAGATCATCCCATTAAATCTATTCCCATCTTAATTCATAATTAAAAAATGATCTTTAAATATGAGAATATATGTAGAAATTGGTTAGCTATTCTATAAATGAGTGATTCTTCACCATTTTTCCAACTAATTGCATCGACAAATTTGTGAAAAACTGAACGTGCTGACATTGACCATAAGCATTGCATAAAATTGCTCACTCGACTTCCCCCCAGAAGTCCGAATAGTCATAGCTGTCAAGACAAAGAACAAAAAGAGCCAAGTTAAAGCCATAAAACATATTTTTATTGTTCTTCTTTTCAAAAATACCTTAGGTACTTGGATATACGAGGTATATGAGCGACTAGCAAATGCAATTATCTAAATCATTAGCAAACTAAATTAAACATATATATATATATATATATATATATATTCATATAGATATAATTTCAATCAGTTATTGATTTGGTTTCTTCAAACTATTATTTAAAGTTTCAAAAACCTAAATGGAATTGCAATATTTAATCGTTTGAATTGCACAATTAGTGAAAAATTGTTCTTGGGAAAATTTGGTTTAGTTTATTTATAATTTCCAAAAATAATGTTTAAGTATTTTTTCATATAAATTTAACATTTGAGCTTTTGTAAAACTTAGTAATCCAGTTAATATATCAGTTTAAAATTAAAATAAATAACTTCTTTGAACTCATTTAAGAATCAAAACTAGAACTACAGAATATTAAAACTTTCAATTATAATATTAAAAAAATTTATTTATTAGTTATTGTAATGAATAATTTGAATAGATAAGATCTTTATCTCTTATTTTAAATTTCCAAAATCCGTTAGAAAAGAAAAAACTTGAATCAATTATTAAATAAATAATTTAATTGTGAAAATCTTCTTGCAGTATTTTCCAAATTTCCCACCAAAATTTGCAAAAATAATTTAAAGTAGCTATAATTGATTTGGTATGATTTTAATACCTTCTACTATATAAAAATATATCACATGTAAAATTCATTATATGCTAGGTAATACAATAAGTTGATCAATATATTCAATACTAGTATGTATATGTATATGTTAGTATGGAGTTTTGCCATATTACTTCTGGTTATACACATATCTTCTTGGTGGATCTTTTCAATTTTGTTGCTGTTGTTGAATACAAGCAGCAGGAACAACAAAAGCTTAGCAACGCCTTTAACAAAGTTCGAGCTGCTGTTCATCAACATTTACGACTGCCAGTAGAAAAGAGGAAGATCATCATTATCATCATCATCATCAGCAGCAGCAATAGCAATAGCGAAAGCAACACCAACAGCAACATCATTACCATCATCACCATCATTATCATCATAAACATGCTGAGTTGAGCGTGCAACAATATTTCCGGCCTGAACATGGTCTTTGTTTTGTTTTCTTCTACTACTGCAGTTGCTTCTGCTGCTGTTGCTGCTGCTGTTGCTGTTGTTGTTGCTGTTGTTGCTGCTGTTGTTGTTGCACCAAACGACCAAAGAACCAAGCGACCAACCTGACTTAACTTGGCCTGACTTCACCTTCCATCATTCAACATATATGCATTTCTGTTTTATGCGCCATTTTCTTCATATTTTTACGATCTTACCAATGCCTTAGACAAAAAGCAAAGAAAACGCTCGACAACAACAAGAAGGCAAAAAAACAAAAAAAAAAAAAACAGTTTTGCAATGCCTCTCTACTCTACTCTTCTACTTCTACATTTCACCTCTCTTCATCTCTCTGATCTGTTGTGCTTTCTACTTATATTCTGTTGGATCCTGGCATTGATTTATTGAACAAAAAGCGTAGCCGGGCAGCCAGCTGCTGCCGCATTTAGCATGGCCTCAAAATGGTCTAGGCAAATCGTTGTTGTTGTTGTTGTTGTTGTTGCTGCTGCTGTTGTTAAAATGCTTAGAAGAAGTGTGGGGTTATAGTGGTTTTAGGGGAATGGGGGCGTGGCTGTCTATAAATTGCCATGCATAATGAGGCGTTGAGTCTGAAGTCTAAGGCAGCTTCTTGTCAATATATGTAATATTTTGACATCACCAGTCGCCGATCTTTTACCACTGGGGTGGTCCAAGCCAAATGCAAAAAAAAAAAAAATTAAAAATAACCAACAACAAGAGGTAAGACGCAACAACAACAGCAACTACAACAAAAAGAAACATAGCATAGCCAAAAAGTGATCTTAAAATGAAAAACCAGTTTGAAGGTTTGACAACTTTCGAAAGGAGATTGTATTCTTATGATATCCAACAAAGAAAAAAAAAAAAAAGTTAAAAAAAAAATAAGAAAGAACAGAAAATTAAAACTAAATTGAAGTCTAAAACAAAATTCAATCAAGGAAAGTATTTTTGAAAATTTAATTCAATATTTTACCTTAAATTTCTATAGAATATGCAGTATTTCGTTTTTATGTATTCATTTTTACATACTTTATAATACTTTCTGATAAATCTCTTGGCTTGTCTTATTAATATCTCAAAACTTAATTTTCCATATTTGCAATATAAAAAGTATATTATTTATATGAAATCTTCTGATCAGATTTAATTGAAATTGGAAAGGTTACTTATATACATACATATGTATATGATAATAAAATTCTTCTTTAATTCTTCTGTAATTTAGAAAAAATGAAGCACTTAAAAATTAAAGGCCAAGTTAAATTAATAATCTGATTACTAGACATTGTATTATATGCACTATTAAAATGCCAAAAGGCTTATTAACTGGGCCAAAATACCAATTAATAGTATCAGCATGTACATAATCAATTGTAATTCTTCTTCGATTTTCTCTAATTCAATATCTACTAGTTACTTTTATAAGAACTTTCAAATTCAAGTCTTACACTTATATTTGGACATATGATTAATTAGTTAAGAGCTAAAAAAAAACACGTATTTTCTCCTTAAAAAAATAAAAAAAATGACGAGTTAAAGATAACTATAAGCTAAAGACTCTTAAGTCTCATTTGTAATATAATCCTATAGAATTGTTTTTGCAAAGTCTTAGTTTATTTTTGATTTTATCTGTGTCAAAATTTTAAGGATATTTAATAGATTTCTAAAAATAAAGCTAAAGACTTAATATTGACAACTTCCCTTAGATGTAAATCATTTATATACTTATATATACATGTACATTTTCTTAATCAGCTTTAATTGGCCAGTTCATTTGAGTGTGCATATCTATCTAATAATCTATATTTGATATAAATCTTTTCATGTATCTGGTAGTTCTTACATAATGAAAGCTTCTCTCGAGGTTTTATTTATTTGGTGTGATTATCTGACGAACATTCCATAAAATGATATTAAAACAATAAGAATGATTAATTGGAATTTAGTTTTAAAGTATTGTAATTAACTAGCCTTATAATATACATTTGTATGTGTATTTAGAATAGAGTATTTTGATTCGTTGTTAAACATATAACATATAAAGTATTATCTTTGTTTAGTTAAGGCTTAAGGAAATGGCCCTAGGATTTGGTGAATTGCCTCTGTTGTTGTTGTTTCTATTTCTTTACAAGTTCTCTCTCTATCTCTCTTTCTCTCTCTCTCCCTTTCTATGCATCTATCTTTCTCTCTCCTCTTGTCGTCTCTGTCTTTGTCTCTGTCTCTGTCTCTGTTGTTTCTGGGTTGTCTTTTGGACTGCCATGCCTGTGATATGCAAGTTATGAGGGCCCCCCAACTGTTGGGAATTATTCCATGTTTTATGCCGTCAAGGCTTGGCCAGGCACAGACCCTGGGCCCAGGCTTAGGCCGAAACTGAGGCCCAGGTCTTGGCTCTTTGCTTTGCTGTATATTGGGGATCTAGACTGGAACGACGAGGGTCGGGTCGAGAGTCGAGTGGCAGTGTCGGCAGTCGGGGTGAACGTCATCGCTTGTCTGACAGTTTTTTTTTTTCTGCCGCACACCCTACTGCTACCCCCACACCTCCCACCACCCTACCCTTACCCCCTATACATAAAGTTGCCATGCAGTTTGCTGAAATAGTAATTCACATTCATGGCTTCGCTTCGTCTGTGTTCTGGTTTGGTTTCTGTTTCTTTTATGATTTCTTAGCCATTTTACGATTATTTTAAAGCTGTCAATAGTCAACGTGTGAGATAATTTATATGCCATAAATTTCACTGCAAGCCAAAAAAAAAAAAAAATAAAAGAAAAGAAAGAAAAAATAAACGAAAACTGCAAAAGAAAAAAAAGTCCGTTTCGAGTCGTTTTCTGCGGAAAAACAAGACGAGGCAGCAGCTCAGTTCTATTGCGCTTTTTTTTCTTTTCCTTCTTTTTTTTGTGTTTTTTTCTTTGTCTGTGGCAAGCATTTTCGGTGGCCCCACAATTCATTTGAGTGGCTTATCGCCCCTTTTGGCTTGATTTACTGCCCTGCACTCAACAGGTTTTCCTTTATTTTTTTCTAATTATAATTTACTATTTCACTCATAGCAAAAAAATATATACATATATATATATGTATAAAAAGGGCAAACAGCAACAACAACAATAACAACGAAAAAGACACCAACAAAATAAAAAAAAAGAAGAAAACAAAATTTTATATACAAAAAAAAAAAAAAAACGAAAAAAAAAAAACGGTAGCCAAAGCCTCAGGAATTGATTTATAACCGAAAGATTGCCCTCAAGTTGAAAATGAAGGAAAAGATGAGACGAGACGAGACGAGACACGAGACGAGACGGGACACGAGACGTGAGGCAGCTGAAGAGGTAACAAGTTGTTGTTGTTGTTGTTGTTGCTGTTGTTGCTGCTGTTGTTGTTGTTGTTGTTGTAGTTGCTGCTGTTGAAGTTAACCAATTGAGCCACTTGACGCTCTCACGCAGTTGCCCGAGGCTTAGGGGGTGTGGTGATAATGACCTTTAACCCAACTCTGAACGGCAACAAAAAGAACAAAAACAAAATAACAACAGCAACAACAAAACGAAATGAAGGCAAGACAAAAATACAACCAAGAAATTAAGCAAACAGTAAAGCCGATTAACAGATACTCTGCTATTACATAATATTGTAATTAAGAAAATTAATTCTTATTCATTACTCATTGAAAACTTTTAAGATTGAAAAGAAAAAAAGCCAACAATTCAGTTATAGTATATACGATATATGTATGTAAATATAAGATATATGCAAATATATATGTATAGCTGTAAATGATTCATTCAGTTCTAAAACATTTGTTGGCAATTTTTTGATTGCCTTTTTCTTCCTCCTGGTTACAACTAATTCAAGGGTATCCAAAATGAGTAACTCTTGCCCATCTCCCTCTCTCTCCCTTTCTCTCTCTCTCTTTCTCTTTCTCTTTCTCCCTGGTCTTGGATTTTATTTTTTGGTTTTTGGTTTTGGGTCTGGAGGTCTGACTGATCTTGCGAGATGTGTTCGTCTGGAACCAAATGGCTTGCCAGAGTAAAACGATCGCGAAGCAGATGACCGCAACAAACGGCAATTCGTTCCAAGTGTGCACCCAGCAAAAAAAAAAAAAAAAAAGAAAAACGATAAAAAAAAAAAAACAAAATAAAGAAGGCAACAGCAGCTTGTACACCATACAAAAATGTCCATTTTACCCATTGAAAATGTTTATTTCACAAAAAAAAAAAAAAACAAAAAAAAAATGAAAAAAATAAATAAACGAAATAGTATTATAACTTTTTAAAATATCCAACTGACTACTCGAAATCATGGGAAGATTACATATTCTTCATTTTTCATTATATTTCTTGTTCATTTTCCATTCAAAAATTTTTTTAATTTAGCAGAAAACATTGCACTAATTCTTATTATAAATTTTGAATTAGATATTTTTCTAAACTAGAGTTTTGTATGGTGTACAAAATGATGTGTGCATGCGTGTGTGTGTGTGTGTGTGCACCGCTGTGTCAAGTGAAGCGTTACCAGACAGTGCGGGCGGCCCCGAAACTGAAGCCAGTGCGGCGGTGTTCCCCCTTTTCCTCCAACTTCTATCTATGTATATCTATACCTATACCTACCTACCTACCTACACACACACACACACACTGACACCCCACATAACCACTACCACTAGCGTTCCTATCATCCTACATATGTATATAGTTACATATCATCAATAACAACCAAAAAGCATAAAGAAAAAAAAAACCCTCAACATAATGATGCGTGTAATGTTGCTGCCGATGTCGAATGACGACGAACGATGTGGCCGTTGGCCACAACACCTTCTTCATTCCCCGTTCCCCATTCCCCGTTCTCCGTTCTACGGTCGCTGTGTGTCTCCAACTACTTCAATTTCCCAAACCGCTCGAACATCATCTTATACCATCATTATCATCATCATCATCGTCATCATCATCATCGTCATCGTCTTAGGCCAGAATGAGCAGCGGCAATTTGTTATGCATTTTTATTGTGCGTTTATTAATTTGATTATCTGTTTGGTTGCATATTTTTTTTCTCTTTTTTGTTTTTGTTCTTTTAGGCAAAAAAAAAACCAAAAAAAAAAAAAAATGAAAGAAATTAATGCAACTTTTACTTTTCTGTTTTATGCAAATTAATTAATCAAAATTTATATAAAAATCGATACACACACACACAGAGAACACACACTTGCTATTTGCTATTGTTGTTGCTGTTGGCAAATCATTTGCGGCAAACTTCAAAAAGTCGCAGCGGGCGGCCAAATAAAAACGCCGTCGACGGCTACAACGGCATCAATGGCAATGGACAATGCCATGGAATATGGGATGATAAAGATGATAATGTGGTTGTGGATGTAGATGATGATGATGATGATGATGCTGATGCTGATGCTGATGATTATGATGATGACGGCCAGGTGGCAGCTAAAATGAGCTAAAACCATAACTAATTGAACCGGTTGCTAAAGCAAAATATACATACTTACATACATACAACAAATATCTACAAGTTTTTCAAATTTTCAAACATAACAAGAAGAACAATTTTCAATATTATGTAATATATATGTATAAGTGTATGAACATTTTTTAAAGAAAATTCTTTAAACCCAAATGGACGAAATCTATTTTTTGATCTCTTAAAATTCAATTTTGCTACTCGTTCAAATTAATTTTATTAATTTTTATTTTCATTAAATTTTATTTCTTTAATATATTATATTTCATATATTTTTGTTAAATTTCTCTTTATACATTTACCTTGTTCCTTGCATTCTACTCGGTTTGCCATATAAGTACGTTTGATAATTTCTTGTTGGCCTTTGCTTAGCCACCCTGTTACCAAATGTTCTGTGATGCTGGTCTACTGATAAGCCTTGTCAAAGTTGACTTTACCATTTGACAGATAGAAGCAAAGGGAATGGGAGAGGGAAAGCGAAGGGAAGTTTCAAAAAAGGGGGAGGACAAGGCAGTTAACTACGTGCATTCGCATTCAAGGTTAAACTAAGCTGAGAGAAGATTTTCAGATAAGATATTTATGTTTTTGATTCTGTTGAGGGTGATGGAAATTATACATATATACAGAGGGGTATACAGAGGGTGGATATAGACTATATATATATGAATCAAGTAGCGCATAAATTGTTCTTATCTTACTTATGTGGCAGCTTTAGATAAAAATTGCGAATCCAAGAAAGAAAAAAAAAAATAAATAAAAATGATTTAATATTTTTGTCTTGAATTGGATTAACAGCAAATATATTTTACGATTTTTAGTCAATGTCTAAAAACTATGTATTTTGTTAAAAAAAAAACAATTTTGACGAATTATCGTAATTTGATGAGTTTGTTAATTATCAATAAAACATTTTAATAAAATAAAAGTGATTGAGAATTTTAAGTAAGATTTACATTTAATTTTATGATAGAGAAAGTTAAACGTGCTTCAGTACTTTTAAATGATATTTATATGTACATATACATATATATATTCCTATTTTATCTACTTTGTATTCTGATAATTTGACGCTTTTTCGTATTTGGTCTGTTGAAAGATTGTTGTTTAAATTAAATCGATTGAACAAAATGTGTTTGTGTTTTGTTTGCCTGTTTTACTGTCAAAATGTTGCTTAAGATTTGTTTATTATTAATTGCATTTTGTGCAATAAATTTGCAAAATTAATGTGAAAACCAATTAAAGGAGCATTTCGATATAAATTTGATACTTTATGCTGTCGTCCTGTCCAGTACAGTTCTGCTGGCAAGACGGAATGTCCTGTATGTGAGTGTGAGTGTGTGCATGTGTTTGTCCGTGTGTGTGTGTGTGTGTGTAAACTCTGATCATTATAATATGCATAATATTATGCTCGTCTTGGGCCTAGTTCAAGGAAATTGGCCACCAAAAATCTCTTCAAGCAAAGTTTCGGTCCGAAAATCAAAGCAAAATTTGCAATTGCATGTGGTAAATGCCAAAGAGGGAAATCGGATAGGTGGTGTGTAGAAAGGGTGTGTGCGTGTGTGTGGGTGGAGATGGGTCAGAATCGATGGCGAAGAACTAATGCTGCATGCATACGCTTTATTTGGCACAAAAGTTTAAACCTTTAATCGCATTAAACGATGGCTAAAGTCAGTCCAACGGGGAAGAAGAAAGTGTGTGAAAGTGTATATATATATGTATATGTATATGTGTGTGTGTGTGTGTGTGGAGAAGGCGAAAATTTATGCAGCTCTCTTCCTCTATCAGTGTCTCTCCCTCTCTCTCTCTCTCTCTCTCTCACTTTCTTTCTCCCTCCCACACTCTACTGTTTCAATCGTCGTGTGTGTCTGCCACATTAAATATTGAAAAATGCAAATTTACAAATACATAAATTTTCAATGAATTGCCAACACCAGGCCAGCTAGTAGTAAAGCATTTAAAATCAATCAATTGAACCTAGAGTTGCCAAGTTCATATATCCAACACCCACACACGGACACACACACACACATATATACATACATACCACACACACACAAGCTAACAAAAACTTACAATATGTCAAAAGCCTGCAAAAACCACATTGATTAAACCGAAAACCCAGGTAGCCTCTGCAATGCTGCACGGTGGCCAAAAGAGGTAAAAAAGGGTTAAAAATGGAGTCCCTCCATAGCATTTGTATTAACAAAATCAACACAAAGGGGTAAGCAAAAAAAAAAAAAACAAAAATAAAAAAAAAGAGATGCCAACCAAACAAAACCGCAAACCAAAATACATCAAAGTCTGTGGGTAAGGGGCAGACGGACAATTAATGGGTATGAGAGAGACAGACAGACACAGAGAAGGAAGAGAGAGTAGGCTTGAAAAGAATATGTGACAAAAGTTAAACTAAAATTAGCAAAAAAAAAAAGGAAGATATATATAAGAGAAATTGTTGGTTATAATTTAACTTGTACTTGTACATATTATGACAGGTATATATATTGTAATAATGTAATATATTGGATTAATCCAGCAATTTTCTAAACAAAAAGCAGAATGTAAAACATTTTAACACTTTGAAATTTGTGACAATTTATGAAACTTTTGAGGTCAGAGTTCTCCAGAATGTTGATTGACCCATTGATCGGAAGTTGTCTTTAATTTGAACGTTAAAGTGCTGTCTATAATGATAATGATCACATGGGTCACACTTATTAGCCATGTTGATTAATATTGATTTTAAACTTAATTTTGTATTGAATGAATTTTGTCTTTAATATTTAGATTTGGCATTTTATCTCATGTTTATACTCATTTTCATTTTGATACTCAATTCTCCACTTCATCTTTCCATCTACATTTCGTATTTCACATTTACCATTTTCATAGTCATCGTCATCGTCATCGTCATTTTCATTTTCATTTTCATTTTCACAGTCGTCATCATCAACATTGTCGTCAGTTGCAGAGATTTTTATAGGCTCTCCCCCATACTGCCAATTCTCTCCATTACCTCAATCCAAAGTGGAGAAGAACTTTGCCGTTTTTCTTCTTCCGTTTTCGTTACGTTTCGTTCTTTTTTTTTTTTTTTTTTTTATTATTATTATTTTGCTCAAACCCCCAACCCCACAACCTTTGCACCCCCGATATGCCACCACCAAGAACTTTCAGAGTTGAGTCGCCCCATAAAAATCACACTTCAGTTAAGAGCCAGCACCAAAATGATACGAGAGATAGACCAAAGCCAAAGATATGTGTGTGATAGAGTGAAAGAGAAGGAGATAGGAGAGATGGTTCATCGGGGAGAGCATAAAGAGCAAGAGCGAGCGAGAGAGTGAATAACAGTAATAGAGTTAGCTGGAGTGTGTAAGCGAGAGAATAAGAGAGATAACGAGAGAGGGAGAGGGAGAGAGTAGTGTGTGTGTGAGAGAGAGAGAGAGAGAGTAAAAGAGACACCGAACAATTGAGAAAGAGTGACAGGGAGTGTGATAGCTATCTATAAACTTTTTGGGGGTTCGGGTGGATTTGCTTTCCTTCCAACTGGATGGTTGGCCGCCCACTTTTTCTTCCCTTTCCTTTCCTTTCCTTTTTTTTTTTTTTATTTTGTCTTCTTTTTCTGCCATGTCTTCGTCTTCTTTCTGTTGTTGTTGTTGTTGTTGTTGTTGTTATTGTTGTTTGTCAGCATACAGATAGCCAATGATAAGCCTTAGCGTATGAGTGATGTGTCACGGACAGGGACATAAAATATGACACAGGACACACGATACAGGACAACAACATTCGAAACCATCGAAGACCAATGCAATCAACTGTACAAGAGTATTTCGATAAGGGTTTCTCTTAACATAATTTATATGTAGAACAAAAAACTAAATACTGGGAAAATTATGTATATTAAATTGTTGGTGAATTCACAATATGAGCTAAAAACAAATTTAATTTTACTCTTTTTAAAAATATTTTTTTTTTTGACTTAAAGTTACTTACTGGGTTGTCCTTTATTATTGTGTCCTTCAAATCAACATCTCTCTACCCCCTCTCTCTATCATTCTCCTACTCGATACTATCATAAACAAACGCAACATGAATTTTAATGCCATACAAAACATACGAAACAGAAGGCGATGCTTATAAACAGATATGAACCAAAAAAAAAAAAAAAAATACGCACACACACACACACACCAACTCTATAGGCAAGAGGCAATATCAGCAGATACATTTTGATGCCAACCAGGATTTAATGAAAATGACTATGGGAATGTGGCAAGGTGGTTGGGGCAAGTCGCTTGGTTTTTGGTTTTGGAAAATGGCAAAGTCAACAATTCATCGAGTCCGGGGAGAGATGAGGTGAAACAAGACAGAGGCGAGGAGAAACGGCGATGGCATCGATGGCTTCTGGGCTAGTGGTTGGCAGGCACTGCCTTTCAGCTGCCTCTGTGTATAAATGTTTATGTGTGTGTGTGTATGTGTGTGTGTGTGTATCTAGCAGATACTTTATATGCATGAGTTACACAAAAAGAGGCGTATTTTTTCTCATATACATATATGCATATCTGTATATATATATATATATATATCTACAGGCATACACACATATATCTACATATGTATGTATATGTTAAAAGCAACAAAAATTAAGTATCAAAGATGAAAAAGGAAAAAAAAAGACAACATTTTTATTAACTTTAATAAAATGGGGAGGAAAGAGAAACAACAACAACAACTTCAACAAGTGCAAGTGAAAATTATCAAATATTTCGGAACATATCTAATTTTTTAAATAAAACTTTTGATGAGAAAAGAAAAATTGAAATAAAAATGTAGAACTGAACTTGAGTTTAAAATGTTGAAAATATTTTTTACTTTTTGATATCCATAATCTCGTTGGACTCAAATTCCAATAGACTATCTTCCACATATTTTAGTTATTTACTTATAACTTTGCTGATCTAACAAAAATTTTATAATTATTAAACTTTATTTATATATTTATAAATTATTTTTTATAAGATTAAATTTGCTGAATATGTTATTTACTTTTTTTTTTTTAAATCAGATAAGCACATATACTCGTATACACATGTAACCCACCTACTACATCTTCAACCCCCCGCTATTCCCCTTTGGCATCTTTATATCCCACTCGTTGTCGTCTGGTCCTATTTTTAATGCAATTTGTTGCGCCTGATTTGAGATTTTTGATTACATTTCCTATGCTCCAAGTTGTCGTTCTCAACATAGATACAAAAATTATATATGCATCTATATATATATATATATATATATATGTATACTTCTTTTTAAACGTTGAGTCAACTCAAAAGGGTATATGTAAATTTTTTTTTGGTTTTAGTTTTGGAAATAATAATACATACATACATACATACATAGAAGGAAAACGAAAACGAGAGATAAAAACAAAAAATAAAAAATAAAAACCATAAAGAATGTTAAATGTTGCATGGATGGGAAATGAGAGGGGTAGGCAAAGTTCATCGTTAATATGCTTGAAATATTAATATATACACTATATACTATATAAATTTTAACACCTATTTTTGTAATATTGTTGCTGTCATCGTGGCTCATGGAAATTGCTCGCATTAAAACTTGTTAACATTTTAATTACATAATTAGTTGCGATATTAGCGCAAAAAATTGAATATTAATGAATATCGATGAAAAGAAAATGAAAGAAACATCGTGGAATATATAATCGAAAAATATTAAAATCATAAAATCATTTCTTTAGTATTGAACTAATTTAGCATTTATGCATTCAATATATAAATATATATATATGTATATACTTAGATCATTCTATATATATATATATATATATATCTGCAAATGAGTGCATTCAATTTCATCATTTAAATCATAATGATCAAGAATTTTAAGCTCTTATTGAATCTATTTATTATGACTAACTTTCTTTAGTTTAATTTGACATATTTTGTAAGATATTTTAACAGCTTTATATCGTATAAACAAAGTTTTCAAATACTTTATATAAGCTTATTGAAGCCAATAATTTGGATATTAATTTTGTTTTATTCAGACTTGTTGGATCTTGTATATATTATTATATACATATTATATATTTTGTATTTGATACATTTTGTATTTAATTCATATATTTTCATTTTATTTAGCAAGTTCCTATTCTGTATAATTACTATTGATCGATAAATGAATTTAGTTTTATACTAGAAATATTCAAAATAATTTTTTTAATCCTTTTTGTGACATTTCTTCTTTGAGAGCTTTTTCATTTTTGGCCAATTTAGTTTTTTGCTTTCAATCTTTCTTCTTTATCTTATTTTTTCTTCTTTTTTTTTGGTTTTTGGTTTTTTGGTTAATTCTTTTTTTTTTTTTTTTTCGTCTTGTTTTTCCAGTTTGTTTCACAAAAAACTTTACGTTTTAGACAAAAAACTTAATCCGCATTCTACAGCTGCTTCTGGTAGTGCTTCTGGTGTTTCCTCTGCATTTCTCTTGCCTCATTAGCATAAAAAATGGTTGGATAAAATACAGGAAAGCAAAAAAAAAAAAAGAAGAAATATATATATATATATATCGTCTCTCTTTTACCCATAAGCACTTTTCTCAAAAGTGCAAATTTCCTTCTGCTCTTCGTTTTTTCTTTCATTTCTTTTGGCGTATTTTTTTTTGTTTCTCTGCAGTTCCCTCATGACCAGCCAATGCCTATCCTTCTAATATTACGCAAAATGGGGAAAAAAAAGTTCCACGCCTTCACCACCCCCCTCCCCCCTCCCAATTTTTCGTTCTTCTTCTAATAAAAAGATGGAAAGAAAATGAAAGAAAAAAAATAAATTGCCTTGGCAAGTAGAATAACGAATTTAAAATACACTCTAAGCAAATAAGAAAAAATTAAAAGGGATTAAGATATTCGATTTAAATTGTGTCATATGGGATAAGAAATATATATAGTAATATATAAAAAATCAAAAATTATTAACATTAAGTGATATAATCTAAAACAATTAAATCATTTAATATATCTTATATAGTCGATTTATTTAAAAACCAACTTGGTCACAATGTTTTGCTTCTGATTGACAGATCTCATTGTGTAGCAGGTGTTAAACATAACTAGACTGATCAAGCATATATACTCTCTCTGACTTACCAACTTTTAATCAATGCCTTAGCAAGGGTATATGGAAAAAGGATAAAATGAAATTCTACACCACAGCATCTCTTTCCATTTTCCATTTCATTCTGCCATTTGTTTAGCTTTGCTGCATTTCCATTTGGATTTTTGCATAAGATTTGCAAAGAAAAACGACGAAAACGTAGAAGCCAAAAGAAGGAAAGATGGAAAGAAAGAAAGGAAAAAAAAGGAACGAAAATAAGAAGTAGCAGTAGAAGTAGTAGAAGAATGAGAAAATTATTGCGATTGAGCGACGGCTGTTGCTGCTGGTGGCTTGAATTTTCTTTCTTCTTGTGGCTTTAACATTTTAGTCACGTTTCCAGGAGGTACACAGTCAGAGACAGAGAGAGAGAGAGAGTGTGTGTGAGAGGGGAGGTAGGGGTGGGGCCATGGCGTAACCAACATGGCGCAGCAGGCAGCAAGTGCTTTGCCAAAACTACAACAAAAACTTGTACAAAAAAAAAAAAACACAAACCAACTTGAAGTTGATTTTTATTATTTTCTTTTTGCTGATGTCGAACAAATTTTTCACAGTTTTACTTTATTTATTTTGTTTTTATTTTTTTTTCTTTTTTTTTTTGTGCGACTATTCCTTAAAATATTTACAATGAGGATTGGCTATGCAGGACGACAAGTGTACGATTAGGTTTTCCACAAAACAAAAAAATCCTAAAAAAAAAAGAAAATATTTCTTTGAATTCAAAAAAATTCAAAGATAATTAATTCTTTATCGACTTGTTCGCTCTCGGTAAACAATTAAAAAAATAATCTTAAGAATCTATTTAAAGTTTTTAAAATCAAATAGAAAATCTTAAGACTTTGATTTCGTTTCCATTTACTCGATGGATATATAATTTTTTTTAAATTTAGTCAAAAGTTTCTAAATAGCGAATTATTATAAATTTCCCTATAAAAATTAAAAGAGAATATCCATCTAAAATTTAAAATAAAACATTGTAAAAAATTGTCCTTAATTTCCTTTGCAAAAAAATTCTTTCTTTTGATTATTAAAATTAAATTTGTATTCAATATTGATTAAATATCGATTATCGCGGTAGATTTAATTCTATGTTTAAAATGAAAGTTATTAAAAGTAAAATAAAGTCGTTTCTCCTCACCGATCTGAAGACTAAGCGATATAGCTATATAGGTTCTATGATATTATCCCTGTCAAACTATAATGATTCGTTTAGTCTATATAGACTTATATAGCCATCATGAAAACAATTGGTTAACCAAGGCAATCTTTACGTTAGTGCTGCTGCTGATGTTGTTGTTGCTGCTGCTGATGTAGTTGCTGGTCAGAGGCAGCTGCCGTTGTCAGTGCTTCAAAAGCGCCTGAGTTCAGTTCATTTGTTATTTTCCTCCTTTTTTTTTTTTTTAGTATTTTTCTTCTTGTTTTTTTTTTTTTTTTTTTATTTTTTTTTTTTTTTTTTGTTGTATATTTTTTGGGCTGGCCTTTTGGGTGTTGCCCGGACCAGCCCAGCGAGCCATGAAGAAGCTGCTGCTGTTGCTGTTGCAGTTCTGGTTGTTGCTGCTGTTGCTGCCTGGGCATTATAAATGCAGTTAGTCTGTATGGATTGCAAGTTCCAGCTCCTCAGCTCAGGGTACACAATTATTGGCTTTTGTTTGAGAGCGTCGGGCAACGAACAGCGGAAAATGTTGTGCAAAATGCTTTGTACGTGACTCTTTGGCTGGGGCAACTGTGCAGCACTGCGGTCAATGCGCTGGTCATTGAAACGGATATATATATATATATAAATACATTATTTTTTTTTTTTTCGTTTACCAGACAAGAGATCTCATAACACAGAGAGAGCAGGAGAGAGAGAGAGAGAGAGGGAGAGAGGGAGAGAGTGAGAGTGAGAGAGCAAGAGACTGAGAGAGAACAAGAGATAGAGAGACTAAGAGAGGATAAGGAGGGTTAGCGATGAGTCTCGCCTAGAGCCTCACGGTACCAGTAGCTGGCAATTTTTCACATCGTTACATAAATTTCAGCGTAAAATAAATGGCCAACGGTAGCCAAAAAGTGCACTCAACAATATTTAAATTGCGACACTTAAGCGGCAAACAACAACAGCAACAACAACGTCAACGGCGTCTGCAAACAACAATTTGTCGCTTTTTAAAAACGCGCCAGAAGGCAATAATATGTACCCCCCCCCCTACCTCCAACCCCTCCACCACTCCCTTCCATCCATCGAAACCAAACCAACCCAAAATATAAAACAAAACCAAAAAAAAAAAAGAAAAACTCCAACGACGCTCAAGACGAACAAGTGAATGAGATGGAGATGAAGGAAAGGAGAGTAAGGAAAGGAATCAAAGAATATCCAAGTCGAATATAAAATGCTCTATGCAATTAAAAAATGAGAAATACAAGAAATTATGTATTTAAAGTGAAAAGAAATTAAACTATATAAGATGAAAAGTTACAAGATTTTCATTAATGAAATTTCATATATTTATATATATTATATATAATATATTTGATAACTATTTATTATTTCATTCAAATGAAATGTTAGCAGTCTGTGTGTGCGTATGTGCATGTCTGTGTGTGTGTGTGTGTGTATAAAACGAATTAAGCAAAATATAAATTGAGAAGAAAACAGAAATGAGAAAAAATTGAAACAGAAGCAAAAATTTAAACTGAACTTGCCCTTCTTTCGGTTTCCCTTTAAATTTTGTCTGTGTGTGCGTGTGTGTGCGTGCGTGTGTGTGTGTGTGTGTCTGCTTATATGTATGTGCTTGTGTTTAATGTAGTTCAGTTCATTGAGCCAACATCAAGTGGATAGCCCGCCCGCTCTTGGCTCCACGGACTCCTGTTTCAGTTGAGTTCAGTTCTGTTCGTCTCAGTTTTGTTTTGCTCAAAAATTCTCTGGTTATGGCCCGTTCCGTCTATAAACGTCTATAACCTTCATTAAAAATTGTCTGCAGCGGCATAAAATGATTGATAACATCCGTCAATTTTGACATATACGGCAAGGTCTGGACTTTTGTTAGTGGTGATGATGAAGGAGAGACTCTCGTTTAGAGACGAAATCGAAATCTAAAAGCCAGAGTCTGGGTCTCGGTCTCGGTCTCGGTTCTCGGTTCTCGGTCGCGGTCTCGGTTCTCGGTTCTCAGTCCTCGGTCTGGGTATGGATCTGGGTCTCGGAAACGGTCGTTTTCAGTATTCTGTTGTGAAAATGAGTCAATTCGTCAATCAATCAGTGTGTCAGTTGCTCATTTATAATGTGTAAGCTTTTGCTTTTGGTATTAGCTGTTGTTTTCTCGCTTCCTTTTTGGCTTCCTTTCTCTATACATACATATATACATTTGTATGTATACATATGTATGTATGTACATAAATATATAAATACATATGATCAGTTTATTTCTCATTTCTCTTGTCAGTTTATTTGTCATCCACGGCGTATGAGTAATCAAAAAAGGAAAAATAAAAAAGACATTCCATTTAACCTTACCTGAACTTTGCCCTTAGACCAAAAAAAGAAAAAAAAATTAAATTAAAAAATAAAAATTAAAAATTAAATGTTGTAAATTCCCCAGAAACACATTGAAAATGCAGCCAACTGTGCGCCAACATCCTTTGAGGCTCAAATTAGCACCTCGCCATGATGTTTGGTAGCCTCATTAAGTTTGCACATGTGTGCGTGTATATGCCCCCCCTCCCCCACCGTTTCTACCACCCTTTCAACTCCTCGTATTACCTTTCCTCAAATTTTGCCCCTAAATGAGCAATCCCCCGGGATGGCCTTGGCAAATGGCAAACATTTGAGTGTTACTCCAGGACCAAAGGGAAAGCTTTACAATTTACACTTGCATTCTGCACTTGGACAAATTTGGCATATCCCCTAACTAAACTTCCTATCACCCCTTATCCCTTATCCCCTGCCCATTCGTTAAGCTAACCCTTTTGAGTTGTGGCACCTGTTTTGCTCTATCTTTTTTTCTTTTTCTTCTCATTCATTTTCCTTTTTTTGTGCTTTTGTTCAATGCAAAGTGTTCAAGATGAGTGGCATATTTACACACAACTGAATAAACTTTGAATAAGTCCAGATTTTTGGCAAACTAAATAAAGCATGAGTAACCAAAAAAAAAAAAAAAAAAAGAAAAAAATAAAAGAAAAAATTGAAGAATGAAACAAAAACAAAAAGGTAGCAGGCGGTTGGTGTGGGCGTGGCGTACACCCTTAAGAACTCAACTGGAAACTGAAAACTGCAACCGTATAATGATAGACGCCAAATCAGCCCCAAGGCTAACAGATGGAGAGTAAGTGAGAGAAAGAGAGAGAGAGAGAGAGAGATAGAGACACAAACTAAGATAGATATAAAAGCAATGAACCGGTGGTGTTTGGGGGAAGTTGGGGGGTAGGGGGAAGGCTGTTTGAGCTCTGTGTATCAAGTCCAAGTTGAAATTCCTTTTCGCAGTCAATCAGTCAATGAAGTTGCAAAAAGAAAAGGAAAAAAGCAAAAGCAAAAGGAAACCATGAGGAACTTCTTGTTTAGCACCCACAGGGCATATTTAAAGCCACAAGAAGTTAAAGAACAAGAGAAGAAGGCGTAGCCCCAACCCAATCCCAATCCCCAAAAACAAAAAATTAAACTAAACGTAAAAAAAAAGAGTATATACATATATATATATAGATATATATATGTAGGTTCAACTTGTGTGTGAAATTTATTTTCATTCAAAAAGTTTTGCACATTTTTTAGTATGCCAGAGCAGACGACTAAAGTCTGTTGAAGACTATCGGGTGTACGGAAAGGGGGGGGCGATGAGGGGAGAGGGTGTGCCAGCTAAGAAGGAGGATAAGCACTTGAAAAAGAAGTTGAAAGGCGTTGCCCAGTTTGTCCAGTATAGGGATATGGATACGGTCAACCTCCGTTCCTCTTACCTTACCTTTTGTTTCACAAAATCTTAACTTTATATATATTGAAAACTAGAGGAAATATAGAAGATCTACTTATAGAGAAATGTGTAAAAAGCAGCGATATATGTATACTAAATATATGTTAAAGTTGATTTACGATATATAGTTTTAATTTTGCTTCAACTTCTCTACAATATGCAGAAGGCAGATAATATAGAAGTCAGTTTATTATTACGAATTGCTAACTATAAGAGGAAAATTTTAGTATCTTTCTTGTTTTTATGGATTAATTAAAAAAAAAAAAAACGAAAAGAAAAAGGTTTTTTTTTTATAATCAACTACTACTGCTAAGCACTTAGCTATGTTTTATGTTTAATTGATAAATTCCTTTTATTTTTAAGACTTACATCAAGTATTTTTACTTAAAATATATATTTGAATGCATTTAAGGCCTCATGCACTCTTTCAAAACGATTTCAAGCGATTGTCAATACTCCAAATAATAATATTAATAATATTAATATTGAATATTTTAAATATAATTTACTTTACCTTTTTGTTTGTATTTCTTTTTGTAGGTCGCAGTGAGCCGCCCGTTGGTGTTGGCGATCCCTGTGCCGGTTGCAATAAGCCCATACTGGATAAATTTCTGCTCAATGTCCTGGAGCGAGCATGGCATGCGTCCTGTGTTAGATGCTGCGAGTGCCTCCAACCTCTCACAGACAAATGCTTTAGCCGGGAATCCAAGCTCTATTGTCGTAACGATTTCTTCAGGTGAGTGTGCAAAAGAAAAAATCAAAACAATATAAAAATAAAAGAAAAAAATTGTCAAAATCAAAGTAAATCAATCAATGCAAAGAGGAAATAGTGTGTAAAAGAAAAAAAACATGAGATGGAAACAAACAGAGATAAAGAGAGAGACAGAAAGAGAGAGCAATAGACATATATATAGAGAGTGAGAATGAACGAACAAATGGTTTATGGCGATGGAGAAATAAAATCAAAGCAATTAAGCCAAGTTGGCTTTGACTTGTCGTAGTTGGCTTTTATGTTGTCCACCGCATCGCTGGATCTCTGGCTGGCTGACGGTTTTGCTCACGTGTTCCATTTGAATTCACCTGCCATTCAAATACAACTAATTGAAAAAAACGAAAAAAAAAAAGAAAAAAGCGCGAGGTAAAATGGAATTTAAATGCAAAAAATGCGCCAAGCCAAAGCAATTAACATGTAAAATACCTCAGCAAATCACAATGAAATCCTTTATTGTTTTTTTGCACCTTCTTTTTTTTTTTTTGATTTTTTCCGTTTGCTTTATTTTTTTACTCGATGAGATTGCCAAAGTCAGTGACAACAAAAGCATTTCATAATTGACTGTCATTTTGTACTCTAAGCACAGATATTTGATATGAAATTAATTTGGAATATATTTCAAATTTACTAACAAATAATCCATAGGAATTTAATGCTTAACATTATTTAATTAAATAAAAAAAATTAGATAAAACAAGTAACTTAACTTCGATTCTTATTTGAATGAAAGGCAATGCAAATTTATTGCAATAAATTTGTTTAGATATTTTGAAAAAAAAAAAAACTCTGATAAATATATTGAGCGAACATAAGCTAAAATTTCGATGTCATTTAGTATTGAATTGTATTTAATTCTATTTAATTTATTTGTTTTTTTTTTCAGACGTTATGGCACCAAATGTAGTGGCTGTGGCCAGGGCATTGCTCCATCGGATTTGGTGCGTAAGCCCCGGGATAAGGTATTCCATTTAAATTGCTTCACTTGCTGCATTTGCCGCAAACAGCTGAGCACTGGCGAACAGCTGTATGTGCTAGATGACAATAAGTTTATCTGCAAGGACGATTATCTGCTGGGCAGGGCGCCATCCTGTGGCCACAATTCGCTGAGTGGTAAGTCAGATGCTTAATCAGTTAGATGCTATAAATTCTATAATCATAACACACACAACTGGGGGCTCATCTATGCTAATTGAAGGCCTCTATTGTTCTCAGTGCTCTGCCCCCCTCCCCCTCCTCCTTTTCTCTCATCCTCTTTTGGCCATACTACCTCTAAATCTTTTTCCATTTTTTTTTTTGTTTTATGCCACTGACTATGCTCCACTAATGCTATCAGCAATAAATACAAAATTGCGTATACGACACATTGTCAACACTTTTGGGTATATTTAGGCGTAATTTTCATAGATATTAGAGACATAGACAGACTGTATATACATATATATATGTGTGTGTGTGTGTGTGTGTGAAAGAATGTGTGTGTTTGCAAATAATAACAATGGTAAATTTTTTGCACAAATATTTTTATGCCATGCATTTTCTGTTTTGCCTTAATTGTTTATAGTTTCATATAGAAATATTTAGAATTGAAATTATCGTGGAAAATGGAAGCATTTCGTGCAATTGTATGTGTATGTGTGTGTGTGCGTGTGTGTGTGTGTGTGTGTATACGTGTGCTTGTCTGTGTATTGTCCTGTTGATTTTTGTAATCTATTTTGTGCACATTGCGTTTCTGTTTGTCTGTCTATGTGTTTTTTAACTGCAAAACTAACTTAATTCTAAACCGTTTTGGTATGGTGGCAACCCTGACTCAAAGTCAAAGTTAAATGCTGTGCAAATATTTGCACAGAATGTGAAAAGCGTCGCATAAATAAAACAAAAGTCATGCATAAGATAACAGGACACACACACACACACATACATATACGTTTATATATATATACATACGCAAACGCCAAGACATAGGCTTGCAAGAAAAAAAGAAAGGAAAGTGAAAGAGAAGGCCACAAATCCAAATGGTATTTGTCATGAAATTAATGAGAGAAAATAATATTTGGTTAGTCTTGAAATCTTGACATCTTCCTGGTCATTAATAATTTTTGAATTTTAATCGAATTTGGAACTTTAAGAAACCTTTTTTTCTCTGGATAACTAAAGTTTAAAAAATTAAAGAAAAATCCAACATTTGAATGAAAGCTTAGTACTTGGTAGATTAATAACTTCCAACACTGCCATAAAACATAAAATTAGACAATTTCCAACACGGTTATATCCAACTGTTCTTTAAGTTAGGTATAAAAAACGGAAAAACAATTAAATGATCTTAAAGCTTAGCTGTGAAAAGTCCAAATATATATTTATGTACATATGTATTTATATATATCACACATTTAGCATTTGCCCTTTGGTTTTACATGTTTCTTTGGCATAAGCATTTCTTTTCTCATTTTTATCTGACCGTTTTGGTGTTTAAATTTTAAAGTGAAGGCCACATTATAATTTGGCCAAAAGGCAATTAAAGCTTTAAAGTGCACATCAATGCAGGGCACGCACACACACCCACACACACACACACATTTACCCCGACACCCGCACTCACACTCGACTGTCACACGCAGCAACGCCTCGAAGTCGGCAAGGAAAAAAATGTTTAAAAACATTCTTTTTCCACATTTTCCAGTTGTTCTTTCCCTTCCATTTTTTTTTGCCCTGTTTTTTTGGGTGTTCCGAAAATATTTTCGTAGCATACTTAGCGGCGTTAAATATTTCAACGGTGCCATTTTTTTTTTACTGTTGTTGTTATTTTTTCCCCCAAAATGAGGGGAAAAACGAGTAAAAATGCCAGACGAGAGAGAGAGAGAGAGAGAGACAATGAAGGAAAGAGAGAGTACAATAACAAAGGAGAGGCGGAGCAGAGAGTTAATACTCGCTCTCAATCTTGGCGGCTGCGCAAAAGATGGCCAAAACTTAAGCGTCGACGTCGACGCCAGCAGCTCGTCGACTAGCTCCCAATGCCGGGCAGAGAGCCAACAAACTTATTTGTGAGAATTTCTCTCCTACATCGGCCCCAAAATGTAGGCAACAATTTATACCACAATTTACAATTTCTCTTCGATTTCATTGAAAAAGTATTTTCATAATTTCATGCAATATTTTAATGCAAATGCATAGTTTTGGTTTTTACTTCTTTTTTATTTTTTATCATTTTCATTCATTTGCATTCACTTGATTGCAAAAGCCGCCATCATTCTCCTTTTGCCCTGTTTCTCTCAATTTGTTTCTGTTTTTGTATGCTGCCTCTGCAGCTGCTAGAGCAGCGACGTCAACCGCAACGACGACGCCGGCATTCTTTAGGTCCTTTAGCGCAGGTCATTAATGTTTTGATTTTAATTGCGTTAATTACGTGCAACGGATTTTTCACTTTCCTTCAGCAAAACGAAAAATATACATATATTTCTATATATATATATATATATATGTGCATATATATGTCTAGATATTCCAGTATTGAAAATGTCTCTCTGTAAGTTTATCAAAGCGCCGGCAAACGAGAACCTTAAAAAAAAGAGAAGTGCAAAAGAAGAAGAAGAACAAGAAGAAGAAGAATCAACAAGAAAAGAATTGTAAGCAAATGAAATGTTCATGCCGAATTTATGGTTTTTCATACAAATTATGTTCTGTGTGTGTGTCTGTGTGAGATAAATAATATAAAACAATAAATAAATGTGTAAAGAGAAAAATAAAAAAAAAAAACTTTTCTCGTTAGGCCATATGATGGCAAAAGAGAGTGACAAAGGCAGCTGATAGAGCGGAGAAGGAGGCCCATCATGGGAGGGACGCAAACGTTCAAGGTGGGGAAATTGGGGCAAAATGGTTTGGGGCAGGAAGTATAATAAATCACCATTAAGCAACCAAAATGTCATGCAAAAATCTTTCACCTTTAACATTTATTTCTATCTTAAATATTGATTTTATATTGGAAAACAAAAATGCAAAGAGATATATCACAATATATGGTTAAAGCCAACATTAAAAAGAAAACTTTTAACAACAATTAAGAGTATTTCTTTTCTTATGTCTTATCCAAATCTTATTTGTTTGGGTTATTTTTTTAGATTTTGCTTTTACACCTGCAATTGCTATCAACTTAAAAGTCAGCTTAAACCCGAAACCTTGATCTTAAGTGTAAATTTGGAATTAGTTCCTAAATGTTTTCCAAATTTTCACTAAATATAGTAAATTTCAAAAAAAAAAACACTGCTCTCAGCTAAAATAAGAACGATCGCATATAAAAGTATTATGATATAAAAGTTGAAGGATCTTTAATTTATTTCTCTATAATATCGGAAGTTATTCTCTTTCTTGGACAAAGTTTATTTTTATCAAGGTTTTTTTAAATTTTTTGTTTGGGTTATCTTGTTTAACTTCTATGGAGCGAAAACCTTCAATTGATTTACAACTCTGTGTATGAGTATGTGTGTAACCGTAATGACCCTTAAACGTCCTTAGCTCAGACAAAATATTTGGCTGTTGTTGTTGTTGCCCTTCTTGTTGTTCGTTTATGTGTTTTTCGGTTTCTTATTCTTTTTGTTTTTTTTTTTTTGCTTTTATGATCGCAAGCTCAGCCCACAAAAACAACAATTTGTATGATTTTGGTTCACATGGACTGTTGCTGTTGTTCTTGGCGGTTTTCATACGCCTACTTTAGCAGTTGGGTCAACTTCGCATATGGCATTCGCGTTCGCATCGTATCCAATCGACATCCTCTTTTTTTTGTATCTTCTTTACTCCCCCCGACATACGCACACACACATACATCCCTCCTTGTCCCTTTCTCTCTATGTCTTCTGAGACTTTTCAAAGATAAGCAGCTGCTCCTGCTCCTGCTCCTGCTGCTGCTTCTGCTCTTTAAATGGCAAAATTCTGTTCTGTACATTTTCTGCCCACTATTAAAGCCAAGCTAAAATACCAAAGTTCAAAACGACCTCCCCCCCCTCTTTCTACTCCCTTTAGCGTTTCTGACCTCCACAGTCTTCTGTATGATTTCCTGCCAAATGCTTTAGGCAATTTCTCATGTTCTTGCTTATTTTAGTTTTTACTATTTATATCTCTTTATTGTTCAGTTGTATTAGAATTTTTGCTGCTCTTTCAATTAAATATTACCCATACATTTGGTTATACATATTATCGCCTTCACTACCAAATCTTCCTTCCAATTTTCTATTATCAAAAGGCTTAATTCATTTTGGTTATATATAAAAAAGAGAAATACATATATGCATATATTTTGATTAAAACCAACCGATTATATACATTGCATATTTTCAAATAGTTTTAAGAAAATAAGAAATCAGAGCCATTAACATTAACTTTATTTCTATTCAGAACTTTCAAAATATTATCTTCATGAGGTGGATAATGTAGAATTTTCTTATACTTCTTTATTTATCTATATACATATATTTATGTTATCTTTTTAATTTATAATATTCTACATGTCATTTGAAATTTTGAAATAGATCTCCAACTTCTAATAAGAGATGATCTCTTAACCATTATAGAGAATGATTTTTCTGAAATTTTCAGTGTAATTTTGGTGCTATTTGGAATATAGCATATAGATCTATATTCTTAAGAGATTGAGTTGAGTTAATTTTAAAATTATTTCTATTATTTACCTGCTAATAATAGCTAATTAAGGGTATTCACCTAGTCTTATTTGCTTTTGTCTTGCCATTATTTGCCATCTCCTCCCTTTCTTCCCTTCTCTTATACTCCCTCTTATTAGTAGAGACTAATGTGTGGGTGGATATATATATATATATATTTTTTTTTTTTTTGATCGACAGGGGGGGGCTGCTTACCACATGAAAAATACCGCAGATTTACGGTTGTCGTTGAATTGTGCGTCCGAGGGCACATAATATAGTACTCCCTCCCTCCCCACCTCGGCCATCTTCCTTATACCTACATAAATTGTGGATAACACAAAAAAAAAAAAAAAAAAAAAAAAAAGAGGAAGCAAATAGGAAAAACCAAAAAGAGTAAAACATATGTATACATATGGATATAGTGGACAGGCTTGCGGCTTCTTTTGCCTGCCGTTGATGTTGCTCATGTTCCCATTGTTATTGTTGTTGTTGTTGTTGTTGCTGCTGCTGGTCTAGAGGTTATTTTTATTTGCAGTTTCAGTTTTTGCAGCGGTGGCATTTTGCTGTTGTTGTTGTTGTTGTTGCTGGTAGTCGGTTTCGGTCAGTTTGTTGTATTTTATGTGGTGGTCATTTCTATTTTTTTTTTTTTTTTTGGTTTTTGGTTCCCCCTCCCCCCCCTCTCACCATTCTCTTTCTTCAGGCTTTTCAAAAGTTTATGGGTTGCTGTGGATACCAACGTCTGTCCCTGTGCATAGTCTGTCTTTTATGCTGTGTCTCTGTCTCTCTCTCATGGACGCATTGCATCGCTTTTGCCACTCCCACTCCAACACTTCTGGGCCGCCAGTTCTCTGGCTATGACCAAAAACCGTTAAAGTTTATTTGACATTTACTTGGGCTATTTTTTATTTTTATGACTCTTTGGGGTTTTTACTTTTCTTTTTTTTTTTTTTTTTTTATACTGACCACAACATACCAATACTCTCAGTGCTCCCCTTTCTACCTATTTACCTTCTCTATCTATCTCTCTCTCTCTCTCTCTCTTTCTCTGCGCTTATGTGTGTGTGTGTGTGTGCGTCTGTGTATTTTTTTTTTTTTGGGATGTTTTTGTACTTTTATTTTTTATGATTTCTGTTTCGACAATAAATTTGCGGCTATTTTCCACACGTGTGTGTGTGTGTGTGTGCCATGAATTTGATACTTGTCCGATGTATAAGGTATGATAAAAGGCCGAAAAGTCAAACCCCCCCCACCTTAACCACTCCTCGTCCCATTTAAAAGTCAACACCATCTAACGCCTTTTCAACGCATTCGTAAATCATTTGACTAAATGCTTTTGGCCAACACTACAAATTTTTCCATACTAAAAAATTAATTGTGATTTGTGGACTTTTCTTGTTGTTTTTGTAGTCTTTGTTGTTTTTTACTAACCGGAAGTATTGCCATTTTAGTTAGTGAATATAAATCAAAAGACTTATGAATCAACATGAATAAAAGTAACCATGTCAAAGATGTAGAAAAACTTCTTTGAATATGAAATTGAATAATTGAGTCATTGCATAGTGAATAGTAAGAAAGTTTACAAGTGAGTAAAGGACTAAGTTAATTTAATTATATAAAAAAAAAACGAAAATATTGTCTTTTATTCTCAGGGAAAATATTACGATATTTAATTATAATATATTATACTAGCGCTATAGTTATATAGACTAGCAGAAGATTAGAAAAAATTAAGATATGACAAATCGTCTTGAAATGTTTGTAGAACGAGTGAAATTTTAATTGATATAGTGACTAATGTAGGATAATCATTATCAACATTCATTTTGGTGGTTTATTCACTTGCTTCTTAAATTGAATACCATAGTGAATGCATTCATACAAATAATACTGCAATGCAGCAGCGTTGTCAATAATTTTCAACGACCTCTCTTAACTATTTCATTTTCTTTTTTTTTTTTTTTTTTTTTTTTGTTCCTCCGCTTTATTCCTTTCACATTTTATGTCCTCACTTTAGGCCACTTTAATGGCATGCCGGACAACGGAGAACAACAACAACAACAACAACAAATAGCATAGAAAGGGTCTCTGTCGTTTAGGCCACAAAACATTTTAATGTCTAACATTGGACAACAGAATCATGAGAGAGTGTATAGTAGGGTGATAAAGGAGAGAATAGAAGGGGGGCGAACGATGATGGGGAATGGGGATTGCATGAAGTACGCGTAGTCATCAAAAGTGTTTTTTGATGATGTGTTTTGTTTCATGTGTGTGTGTGTGTGTGTGTGTGTGTGTGTGTGTGTGTGTGTGTGTGTGTGTGTGTGTGTGTGTGTGTGTGTGTGTGTGTCTGGGGAGAGAGCTGGTGGAGACCTAGAGGCGTTAAAACTAGAGCAAAGACCAAAAGGCACTTGACTGAACCCCATACCCCAAACCCCACACCCCATACTCCAACCCACCGATTCGTCCCCTTCCATCAGCATTCCCTTCCCTCTCCTCTCCTCTCCTCTCCTCTCGTCTCATCATCATCATCATCCGTTTTAACACTTGTTTCATTTTACTGACTGACTCGAGTGAACTTTAGTGCCAGAGACTGACTGACTCGTAAATCTCCAATCAAAAAATTGAGTACCCCGTAAACCAAGAGCAAAGAAGTCTCTCGATAATGACAATGGTAAAAGAAAAACATTTTCTCACTTTAAAATCACATTACTAAAACAACAAAACACAACAACAACAACAACAACAACAACAGCAACTAAGAAAAGAGAAAACCCAACAAGAAAAGATCTTTCAAGAAAGATTTATGTGTAAATTTTTAAAAACGTTGATGAAAGCAATGATGGTGGCATAGGGTGGTGGAATGGTTGGTGAGGGGAGAGGTGCTATGGGGGGGGTTGTTAGGAAGCAAGATGCAAGCAGTAGATAGGGGATCCCACGTAATCGTGTCATATTTCAAGCTTGGGCAACCATTTTGAAAAAAAAAAAATAAATAAAAAGAAAAAAAATATATATATCAAACACACACACACACACAGACATAAATATATATCTGTATATACAATATACTGAGAGACAGACACAGTTCACCGCAAGGGGCCGCCACTGTGGAAAAACAACCCCTCGAGGGCTCAACAACTGAGAGATAAACTGCGCTGCCGACTGCAGCGTAGGCAAAAACACAAAAATACAAAATCACACAAAAAAAACCACAAAAAAAAAAAAAAAAAAAAAAAAAAAAAAAGGCGGGCCAGCGGCAAAAAGCAAGCAAGATGGCAACAGTCGAAAACAAGAGCAAGACAGAGAGACATGGGAAAAAGACGCAACAGAGTGAATGAATGAAAGAGAGAGAAAGAGCGAGTGAGTGAAAGACACAAAATTCATGGTAAAGGGGGGTAGAGAGAGAGAGAGAGAGAGAGAGAAGGAGAGGGAGAGGGAGACCAGCCACATTGGGGGTAGAAGCTAGGGTTTCTTTTTTTTTTCTTTTTGGGGTTTTTGGCGGATTTGACGTTGGCGTCTGACTAAGGAAAACATACACAAAACAAGAAAAAAAAAAAAAAAACGGCAAAAAGAAAAAGTAAGAAACAAAACGAAACAAAAGAAATATAAACATAATGGAGGGGTGGATCAAAGAGGGGGCGGGGGGTGTAGATGGGATGCTGCTCTAGTAAAACTCTGTGGGCTGACACTGGTTTTGGCGGTTGGGGCGGGGGAGGCTGGGGATTGAGGATGGAGATAAAAATGGTGATGGGTGATGGTCTGCAAGAGAGGGGAGTGATGGGGTGGATATGAAATGGAAGGGATGGTCGTGTGGTGTAGATTGTGTGGATTTTATTCTGAGGTCGAAGCACAAATCCAACTGTCGAAACCAAAAGCACGAGAAGCTTGTGCAGGTGGCATTTGTTCAAAGCGGTTAAAAGATGGGGGATGTTGCGACCATCGATGGATGGCTGGGAAGGAAGGGCTAAAAGGCAGTACGATGGGGGGGGTGACTGGTGAGAAAACAGGTGCTTCATAAGGGTGGCTATGCCAAAATGTGAATTGAGGTTATGTATACAAAACGGAAACGGAAATGTGCGGAGCTTTGTGCAAAATCATGTCTAAGAGAGGCAATAGCTTCATGTTGATGCAATATACTAAGACATTCGAGGGTGTTACTGTGTGGGTGTGCAATGGGTGGATAAGAATTGGCTTTTGGGTTTCAGTCTTATGAAGAGAAAGAAAAGCTTAAGACCTTTACAAATGCTTAAAAACATATTCGAAATCGATTCGATTTCAAATTCCTCTTATCCAAATTCATTCTTAGTGTTTTTCACTTTAAGCTTTCGTTTCATTTTTAGCTTAAAGTTGGAGACTTCTCTATTAGGGCAACACATTCGATTATATTCATATATTTTCTTCACTTTCCCCCCCTCAGTTTGTTTTTTCATGTTCTTTGTTTGCCTTATCGCCTGCGTGAGATCTTTGCCATTGGTTGAGTTTTCGTTGTTGTTTTTTTTTTTCTCTCCTTGCCCATATATCATGTCATATATGTGAAGTTATATACGTATACATATACATATACATACATACATATGTTCATACATATGTGTACCAACCACCCAGTTTAAGTGGCAAAAACAACCCAAAACGGGGAAATTTATACAGAGGCAGAGAGAGCGAGTGAGTGGGATAGAGAGAGAACGAGAGAGATAAACAGACAGAATTAAAGATGGAGAAGTAAAAATAAAGCATATATTTAATATATGTTAAATACTTTAATAATTTTTCGTTATTCTCTCTGACTTCAAAATATTATCAATTTCTTGAAGTCTGTAAATCAACTTCATTCATATCGTATATAATATCAATTTTCAATTTAAATTGCATTCTTTAAGAATTTTAGATAGAAATAAAAAAAAATCTTTTAAAATACCATTACACTAAAAATAAGAACAATTAAGATACCAATTCTACAATTTACTAACTTATGCAGAGTATTTAAGAGTTTATTTAAAGTAAAGCAAAATTTGTTCGTATTCTGTATTATCCCAAACTGAGAAAATCAACCTGCACCTCTAGCATGAAAATGCATTTTAAGCTTGACCCACTTCAAAAGTCGATGCTATTTTTCTTATCGTCTGAGTCAGCCAGTCATTTGGTATCGGCTTACTAACGGGTGAGCTGGCTGACTGACTGACTGACTGACTGACTGACTGACTGATTTTCTGACTCACTCACTTGCATATTTTCATATTCTGACTCAGTGAAAAACCTTCAAGTCCTGAATGTGGTTAGATCATTTATATATATATGAATATATATTTGTATATACATATGCACATATGTATATATGTACATATATTTATGTATGTATAAGCAAATTTTGTTTCGTTTTGTTTTTTTTCAAGCGAAAAACTTTATTTTCACGCGCATTACGCAAACTTAGATGCCGACAATTCTGGCTCTGAAAGTCAAGCCTAAAACCCTTCACCTACATCTTCTCCTCTCACCAATTCACTTCCCCCTTCCCACACTACACTCATTCTCTGTCTCTTTGAACCCCCCCTCCCCTCCTGGCAGCTTGCCGATTCTCTTGCTTACTCTATGTAAAAGCCCATTAAAAATGGCTTTAAAGTGGCTGTTAAAAAATAAAGCCAAACTACAAATAAAATAAACATAAAATGCGCACCAAGTGCGGGCTTTAAAAAATAACAGAGGGAACACAAAAAAAAAGCAACAACAAAAGTTAAAAAAAATATACATATATATATATATATTTCAGAAAATAGAGCACAAACCGTCAGTGGAACAGGTTCAAATTTAAGTTTGTTCCACCTGACTAAGTTTTTGGCTGAGCGAAAAATGTTTATTGGCCAACACTCGGATACCAAAAATTCCTTCCGAAGGTTATGGGAACTACAAAAAAACAAATCGAGATGAAAAATAAAGAACTTTGTAACTATATTGACACACAAGTTTCTTTCTATTCATGAATGAAATCAATTTGTTAAATAGTATTTATTAAAAATCCCCAAAAAAAAAAAAACAAATTGTATAAATTTATTAAGTTTTTTTTTTGTCATTTTCTTTCGATTGAAATTCATTTTTATGGATTTTAAAGGGAAATAAAGACAAATAAATTTGTACAAATTCGAAATCAATATTATTTTTACACAAGAAAAAAAAATCCGTAAGAGCAAATAATTTCTGATCTCAACATGAGGGCAAATGCACAATTCACTTGCTGGCCAATTTCAAGTGGGCCACAAAACAACAAACAACCTTCCTTATTCCACTCACTGCCACCATTAAATGCACAATTCATTTGCGCATAAATTTTGGCCGAGTGTCGAGGTTTTTTTTTTTTTGTGTTCTTTTTTTTTTTTTTTTTGCACTGGTTATTTTGTTGAATAATTTTTTTTTCTCGTTTTTCTTTTTACTGCCCGGACTTGGGCTCATAAAGCCAAAGCTGGGCCACAACTGGGTAGCCATAAAAACCGGCAAACTGTGACAATTTCACGGGCGTTTCTTTGAGTACCCCTCGATCGGTTGCCACTAGCCGCGAAGACCCCCCTTATTCCACCGTCCTCTCCGCTTCCCCCTTCTTCACTACCCCTCTTTACTGGCATTTTTAAAGGAACATTTGGCCAGGAGGCGACCCACGCGTCTTGCCGGCGCTATGCAAAAGTGTCACAAATGATAAACGCTATAAACATAAATAAATAAGAAAATAAAAAAAATAAAAAATGAAATACAATAACAACAAAAAGAGGAAGAGTCTTTTCTCTCTCTCTCTGTTCTTCTCTCTCTCTCTCTCTCTCCCTGTTTCTCTGTGTCTTTCAATGAATTAAAAATTATGAGACGCGGTTGCTGTTTGGCTTATTTATTAGTGTCACAAATCGTTTAAGTTTCTTTCTTTTCCATCTCTCATTTTGCGAAATGCATTTTTCGGGCTTATGTGTTAATCGATTTGCAATTGTTTAATACATGGGCGTAGAAAAGGATTAATAAAAATGTCAAGTTAACTCTTAAAGAACTTTAACTTGTGAAAATTTAAATCAATGTAAACTACAACTAATAATACGAAGGCAATTAATTAACAAAATATGTATGTTTTAATTATATTCCTTTTATGGTCTATCTATAATTTATCTGTAATTGATCTATATTCTATCTATATTCTATCTATATTTTATCTATATTCTATCTATATTCTATCTATATTCTATCTATATTTTATCTATATTCTATCTATATTCTATCTATATTCTATCTATATTTTATCTATATTCTATCTATATTCTATCTATATTCTATCTATATTCTATCTATATTTTATCTATATTCTATCTTTATTCTATCTATATTCTATCTATATTCTAACTATATTCTATCTATATTCTATCTATATTTTATCTATATTCTATCTATATTCTATCTATATTCTATCTATATTTTATCTATATTCTATCTATATTCTATCTATATTCTATCTATATTCTGTCTATATTCTATCTATATTCTATCTATATTCTATCTATATCCTATCTATATTCTAACTATATTCTATTTATATTCTATATATATTCTATCTATACTCTATCTGTATTCTATGCATATACTATCTATACTACATATATGTTACATATTGTATTCATATTCCATCTGTTATATATTTCATTTTCTTTCTTTGGAAATTCCTGCACTATATTATCTAATAGCCTCAAATCATGGCAAAACTAATATAACTTCAACTTTCAGATTATATTTTCCAGTCACATATTATTTGTAGTTAATTTTACAAAAATTAAAATATTATTCTTAAGCTGATCAAGATATATGTACATATATTCCTTTTTTACATACTATGTATATATATATATTTATCTATTGCAAAACAATTTTGAAAAAGAAAATATTTTATGGTTGCTGGTTTAATTGCCTGTTACACTATTTGTACTTGGCCCCCCCTCCCCACTCCCTCTATTAATTCCAATTTAATGTACACGCCCATGGCTATTACTGTTGTTATTGTTGTTGCTATTCCAGTTGCTTTTGTTGTTTATGGCCATAACATAAATTTGTTACTTGTCTTGTAGCTGGCTGACAAATATCGACTGTGATTTATAATTTTGAACTTTAGTCGGTACATTTTATTTTTTTTTTTTTTTTTAGTTTGGATTTTTTCCGCCATCGTTTTTATTGTGCACATGTGCAATCCATCAACAAAAATATGTCCGAAATCTAGAAAAAGAACACTCATACACACACACAAATATATATATATATATGTACACATACATATGTATGTATATCACACAGACATTTATCCATATGGCAGACAGACAAAATTTGCTTTGAAATTGATATGTTTGACAGGCTTCAACAATAGCCTAGTTGGAAAAACAAACAAAAACTCAGCAAAAAAAAAAAAAAAAAAAAATAAAAGATGAGAAAATGGGAAAAATAACGCATGAAAAATAAGATTACCAAACACACACACCACACCACACATAGACTGAATGAGAAGGAGGGGAAATATGGTGGAGAGGTGTGCGCGTGTGAGTGTTTGTAGGTAGTTTAAAAGTTACACAATTTTTCCAATTTATGCTAAAACTTTATACAACAATTTTCAAAGCCAACAACAAAGAACCAGGGCAAGAAAAAAGTTTAGCAAACACTCATTACACTGTTTAACAAATAATAAAAATTGCTAAAAAAAAAAAAAAAAAAAAAAATATTAATAAAATTTGCCTAGCATAAATTGTGCAATTCACTCATCTAAAGGCAATTTCTTGTAAATATTTGCATTTGCACAATATTTTTGTTTTTCTTTACATGACAGACAAATTGCTGCCGTTTTTTGTTTTTTGGAATCAGTTGTTTTTTTTTTTTGATTTCGTTACAACTTTTACTTTCACTTTCTCGGGCATGGGCTGGGCGGAAGTTAAGCGCAAAATTATAACTATCTGAGATCGGCACAAACCTTTTTTGGTAGTTGTTGTTGTTGCTGTTGTTGCTGTCGTTGCTGTTGCTGTTGCTGTTGTTGTCATGTGTGGCTTAAAAACCAGACCAAAGACCTCGTCTCGCCCTTTTTGTCATGACCACAAAGTCTGCCGCAAGAGCGACTGCTGCTGCTGCTGCTGCTGCTCGCTTCGTTTAATTTTAATCCATAAAAAGATCTGTGTTTACAAATCCCCTACAAGCCAGCTTGGTTTCGGCTCGTTCCCAATAATCTTTCTAGGCGCGCTCTGATCTCTGATCTACCGATCGCGTGGGCAGGTAGAAAGAATACCAACAGCAATAGCAACAGAAAGAATCGCAGAACAACAGCAACGACAACAACGACAACAACAACAACAACAAACGGTACCAACTTCTTGAATGATCCGACATCGAAACCCGCTGAGGCTTAGGTACGCTTTTCGACACTTTGTTTGGCACGGTTTAAGCCAATTGTTAATCACCATCAGCATCAGGCAGCAAACGGTGACTGAGCCCGTCCATCTGTATCAATACTATGTGAAGCAGCGACTGGAATTGGGATTGGGCATGAGACAGAGACTGAGACTGAGACTCAAAACTGGGACCTGAGAATGGGCCTGGCCATAATCCCAATTGACAAAAAGTCAACAAAGCGCATCAATTCATTTGCAATTCATGCAGATGAAGGATATCCTTCTGTCTCTTTATGTCTATCTGTCTGTGGCTCTGTATATCTCTCTCTCTGTGTGTGTGTGTGTGTGTGTGTGTGTGTCTGTGTATGCGTGTGGTCGCTATTGTCAACAATTTGTCAAATGAAAAAATGACATTTATTGTTATATGATGTAGAGCAAATCTGGTATATAAAAATATGGCTGCACCTAAATATATATTCTTTGTCCTTGATATAGAAAATTTGTTCAATTTTTAAATACTTCACTTGAATACATCAACTTTTAACTGATTGATTTTTGAGCAATACGAGATCTAAAATAACTTTAAGATAAGTCTAAAAATTTATAATAGAAACAGAAAAAAATATAGAATAGGAAAACTAATTACAAATTGGTTCAAAAATTTTAAAACAAAAACTTATTTTACAAATGAATCTAAAAAAAAAATTTTTATTTTTATTAAATTGTTATGAATACTTTTTCTGTATTATAAAATCAAATCAGCATTTACCGTTGCAAGTTTTTTACACATCCTAAAAAAAATGTGTAACTTTCTATAAAATAAATAGTGTGACTGCATATTGCTACAATGAAAATGTTTTATTTTCAATTTAATACGAAATTATGGCATTTAATCGAATGGCGTCTATTGGAAATTCTTTTGGCATTACTATATGGCATAACCCATACTAGACCCCGCCCCTTTCATTATTCCCATCGGTTGAGCAAAAGCAAAAAAGAAAAAGAAAAAAGGGAAAACTACAGAACGAACCTTTATAAATTGAAGGTAAAAATAAGAAAAGGGGCGTTCGTTTGCTGTTAAATGTTTGCTTGGCATCTAAAAATACGCTCTGTTACCTTTTTGGCAACTTTTTGCTACCGTTTGTTGTTGTTCCTCATATTATTATTATTATTATTATTCCAAGCGGCATTGCCACAAGCGACAAGCGGTAGCAATAACAACAACAACAACACGATGAATAAAACCGGCCGCATTTGTGGGCATTTGTAAAGTGATCCTTTTTCCCTCTGAATTTGAATGGCTGTTGGTTCGCAGGGACTGAAGGGACCTTTTTTTTTTGCTGCTGCTGCCAGCCTAAAGCAACAGGATTTCCAGGCACACGAACGCGTTGAGCTGTGCCAAAAAGGATTTACGGTACCATCTCTTTCTCTTCAATCTCTCACCGTCTCACTCTATCTGTCTGTTCATTGTACAATATTTAAAATACGCTTTTCTATCTCTTCCCCCTGCCCCCCCCTCCCCGCCCGTTCCCATCATACCATTTGCACACCACACCGGTTCGTCCTTATGCTTACATTATTGTTGTTTGTACTGAAATTGATACCAAGTTGCCGTGTTTCCCTTCTGCTCCTTAGATGCCATCCTCTACTGCTCTTGTTTTGTTTTTATTATTGTTATTCTTGTACCCCTCTCTCTCTCTCTCTCTCTCTCTCTCTCTCTGTGTGTGTGTCAGACTCATTCCATTTCCATTGCTCTTCCCCTCTCCTTCTCAGTGTTATTCTTTCATTTCAACGCGTCGTTTGCCAAAAAAAAAAAAAAAAATAAAAATAAATAACAAAAAAAAAAAAAATAAAAATGTTAAAAAGCAGCCGCAAAAATAAAAGGTGAGCTGAGCCTCAACAAGATGACAGGACACAGTATCAACAAAAGGAACAAAACACACACACACACACTCAGCTACACGGAAATTAAAGAATAAAAAACAAAATGGCGTCATTTACAATGTTTATGAAAAAAAGAAGTAGAATAACTGTAACATTTTCTTAGAATTGAAAAACTTGAAAAAGAAAAAAACGCTAAAATAAATAATAACAAATTTGAGACTTTAATAAAATATGGGAAAGTTTTTTTTTTATCAAAATAAAGATATATGATATATATGAAAGAATCAGCCCCAAGTCAAGACTAAATAGAAAATTCTATTGATCTCAAATATATGAGACTTTTCATTATATTTAATATATAATATTTTCAAATGTTTAAAATATTGTTTTATACAGTGAGATCCATCCAAATACACAATCAATATATTTACATATATTCAAAAAAAAAGTGAACAACCAAAAAATAACGAAATTCCTTACCAATCTCTAAGAATATATTTTTGGAAATCAATTTCACAATTTTCTAATTTCTCAACTTGATGACTGTATTATACATAAAATAAATTTAATTTATTATTATAAATGCTCTTTATTTCTATAATTAGAGGGTATATTAATGTTTTTCATGCAAAATGTCATTGGCAGAATAGAATTGAATTTTGTGGTGTGGGGGTAACTTTCACATCTCCAATCATCAATTTCAAATGTCAGTCTTAAGTGTCTCTGTGTGGGTGTGTGTCTGTATATGTGTGTGCTGGCATTTTGAATGACCAACGTCACGTCAAGGTCACACAAGTTACCAGCTGTTGTTGTTGTTGTTGTTGGGGTCAGTTGTAATGTCTGTTCAGGAAATACGAACTTCGAAGTTGAAACTTTGCACTCCATTTCCAAGTATATTCGTGTTGCGTGTGCAAACATTTAAAATTTATAGACAAATGAAAAGAATGTTAGTCACACACACACACACACACACATATGTATTACCCCCCTCTCCTCCTCCACCTCTTTGTTTTCTTGTTGTTTTTGTTTTTTTTTTTTGGTCACTTTGAAGCCACTTGGCCTGCTCAGTCAAGTGGAAAACACAAAGACCTCCTCCCCCCCCTCCAGCCTATAAACCATTCAACTACGAGTATATAAAACCATCTAAGAGCCAAGCAACCCCCAAAATGAATGAAGTTGCTGCTGCTGCCCTTTGCCAATTTTCTTGGCTGGTTTTTCCTTTTCCTATTGCTTTTGCTTTGCCAGCGTTTTTCATGCTTTGATGCGGCATAACAAATTGTTGTGGTATTTATTGTTATTATTGTTGTTGTTTTTGTTGTTACTATTACTGTTGGTAGTAAGCCCCCGCCTATACGCATACACACACACAGACATACACACACAAACACACACACACACACACAATATACACTTACACAAAATAGTTTAATTCATTTTATGTGTTGCCTTGGCTTTGGCATTTTGAAAGTTTTTTCAAGTTTGCCATCGTCTCCATGTATATATATATATATATATATATATATATATATATATATATCTGTCTCCCCGTTCAATGTGTCAAAAACTGTTTTCTCAATGTTTCTGACTTTCGACTTCAAAGTGAGACAAGTTCGTATTGTCAGACTGTTGATAGAGAAAAGGCTCCAAAAAAAGGGTGGGGTGTGGAGGGAGGGGCTTGAGTATTGGAATACCATAGTTTGTTTCACACTTGGAACAACAATAACAACAACAACTTGAATAACAATTGCACTTTTGTGTTTTTAAAGGTGTTGAAGCATAAATTTTCTAAGTTATACACAATAAAAGAAAAATGAAAAAAAAAAAAATAGGGGCAAAACGTGGCTAACAAAAAAGGGTTGCCAAGTGCACATACATATCTATCAGTTGCAATTGATTAAATAGATTTAAAACAACCAACTATTGCATTATAATAATAATAACTATATATGTTAGCATACAGAAAGGGTTCATTTTGTTTTGTTGTTTATACTTTAATTTAATTAACTTATAGAAATTCATTCAGAATCACAATCATTTAATTTGTGCAAAATGACTAAAATAAGAAGAACCAGCAACAAAAACCAGTAAAGATGTTAATTTTGTTGTTGTTTTCTTTTTTAATGTTTTATGCCTTCCGTCATTAACCAATTTCAAATACCTGTCATGGTTTATACAGATAAATATTTATATACCTATATATATACATATATATATATAAAGATAAAGCCCAAAGCTTTTGTTTCTTTATATTTTTTTGGATTTATTTTTATGTTGTTTTTAGAATGACAATTATGTCGCCTGGCTGAGACTTGATAAAGTGAAATGAGGGTGTAGTTTTTGTGGTGTTGGTATATGGCATCTCACCATCCTCCATCCGTATCACCATCACCACCACCCCTCCTGGTATTGCTTATTTCTATTGGGAAAAGCAACCCTCAATCGACATAGACAAAGCGCACACACATTAATTTCGAATTAGTTTTGCATCATGTGGTTCACGATGCAGAAAAATCGACTCACTGGCAGCAGGCAAACCTACTTCTCTACCTTCCACCTCCCCCCACACACTCCCCATCTACTACTACTTCCACATCCACATACACATCCACATCCACACCCACTCCCACTGCCATTCCACCTTCGTGTTCAGCATCAGCATCAGCAGCTAATGCCTGCTCCATTCGTAAGACTCCGATACCGACACCGACATCGACCCCAGTTCCAGCACAATTCCAGCTGGGACCGTGTTTATGGGCAACTATTAAGTGCACAACGTACTGCGGGCATGAAAAATGCGGCATGGACGTGGAACAGATCGCTGGATTTTCTACATGAGCGCATTCTGAAAGTTGTCGTTATGTCGTTGCGTCCGTCGTTGCGTCCGTCGTTGCGTTGAGTCTCTCATCTTCATTCATGCAGAGAGCAAGGAGCTGGCAAAGGAGAGAAGGTGGAGTCCAAGTTTGCTGGCTGTAAAATTAGGTTAATTCCTGTCAGTGCGTTGCTGATTTGAATTGTCACACACATATACACCAAATCGCACACACTCACACACACTGAGAATAAGAAGTAGTAGAAGAAGAAATCTTGGCACCTGGTTCTCTTCCACATCTTTGGCATGGGATTTACTTTGTTCTTGTCTGTGAGCGTATGTATGTATGTACATATGTATGGGTATATGTGTGGTTTGTTTTTTTTTTCATTTTTTTCTTATATTGTGTGTGTGTGTGTTTTTTTTTTGCTTGCCACATTGACATCAGTTGACGTTGCACGTTACCTCTCCCAGTATGTCTCTGGTCTCAGACTCAGATCTCGGCTTAGTGCGACGACTCTAATCCCTAACTGAATGCCCGGGGTCGGTCTCAGTGACTGTCTGTCTGCCTGTCTGTCTGCCTTCCACATATCTGCTTATGACAGTTACGCAAGAAATGGCAAACTAAAGACACGAGACGAAAGACAAGACGATGAAGAGGCAGATGAGGTGAGAGCTTTGCACCCAAATGCTATCTTATGCCTGATCGCTGGTTATGCAATCAAATATACCGATTGATATTTAAATTATGGAAAAATAAAATATAAACTATTTCGACGATTTGGTATTTCTTTACATATAGAACTCTCCACATGGTCATTTAAACATACATCATTAAAATAATAGAAATAATAAAATAATTACATATAATCTAGCAGGCAGAAGGAAGACCCCATTAACTATATATGTACATATATATTCTTGATCAGCATCAGAAAATGTCGGAGATATGCGATTAAATCCTTTATACTAAAATGACAAATGCAACAGCTATTTATATAAATGAGCGAGATAGCATGCGTTCGTTACTTTATTCTGCAAGCAGTATAGGCTTCTGCAAGCAGTATTATTTTATGCAAGCAGCATAAGTTTCGATCTTGTATTTGCCGCAGAGAAATTATGAGAAATTAATTTTAAATTTTTTTATTAAACTAATAGCGATTTCGAAGGAATTTGATTTTTAAAGTATAAATACATGGTACAGGGTATATATAGTCAAAGTCGGCATTAATATCTTGCTTGCTTCGTTTTCTGATAATTTTATATGAGTAATAAAAGACTTCAATTCACTATAATTAATGTGAAAATTAAAGCTGTTCATAAGCCGAAGGGATTTCCATTAGAATATGAATAATGGGTTAATTCCTAGAAACTGGTTATTATATGTATATACATATATGTTAATATGAGACAGTCATAGAATTAAAGCTGATCAAGATTATATATACCTTATATTCATAGGTATATGTTTTCTCCTATATATACATATATATAGTCCAAAAAACTTGTGTTAAAATATTGATAAATTAACAATTTTATGTGATTGTTAACATGGGAGGACTCTAAACGGGTTTTATTTTTTTTGGTTAAAAAAGGACTTGGTGGGAGAGGGCAGAGATTGTTGGAAGTTTGTCGACTATGTTATCGGCGGTTGGTCGTTGAGTCCTTTCGGTCGGCTGTTCGGTTGCCAATTCTCAAACATCGCACTTGACTATGCAAACAAAATGGCAAGTGGGCCGGCCTGCTAGTCAATGATGGTTGGGCAATGAGATTCTAGCCCCTTGTCTTTTTGTCTCCCATCCAAACCAACCCCTTCCTCTCTACCTACCGCCCACCCCCCCCTCTGGTTACTGTACTACTATAACATTCGCCCATCACCATTCACTGAATGTTTTGTTTATTTATTTGCCTGTCTGTTTACTTGGCTGTCAGTCAAATTTACAGAAGAGGATGCGCGCGAATGTAAGGACAAGAGCCAAGGCTCAAGGATGCTGTCGATGCTTGCACTTGTTCGTCTTCGCTGCCGCTGGCTAATGTTTGCATTGAACAAACACAACTGAGTGGAAGGTTAAGATAGCATTGAGTTAGAGGGGTTTTGTGTGTGGTGTGAAGAGGGGTGGGGGGAGGGGGGCGCATGGTAGGGCGTTAGTGATAAAGGGAAAAGCAGTAAAGGAGAGGAGTGAAATATTTTTCTAAGCAAAAAATGAGTGTTTGAACTTTTATGGCTGCCGGGCAAAGGCGATTCCTATACTACATATATACATATATATATATATATATACCCATGCTAAAGCATACCATACCAAAACATATAGAATTTTTGTTGCTGTTGTTGTTGTTGTTGTTGTTATTCACTCGAAGGGTGTGTTTTGGAGGAGGGTTGCTGCTTCTTGCTGTTCTTGTCCTGTCCTCAGTGGCATAATTGCTATTGCTACAACAACAACAATTACAAAACAACAAAAATGCTGTAGCTGATGCTCAAAAAAAAAAAAAAAAAAAACGATTGAAAACGATTCTGGAAGCTGGGAGCGAAGGTTAAAGGTTTTTGTGGCAATCAAATGAAGTGTTCCTGAATGGTTTTCAAAGTTAATTTGAGTGATGCTCGAGAGGCAGTTGTTGTTATTGCTGTTGTAGTTATTTGCTGGTACTGACAACCCTCCTGCAAAGCCTTCTTTATAATACACCCCCTCGCTCGCTCTCTCTCTCTCTCTCTCTCTCTCTCTGTTGTAGTCTCTCAGTTGAGTTCATCTAGCGACAGCCGCGTGTTTATTAACATGTGTTTACAACAACTTAAAGCGCCCATATGGATTCAGGATTCTGGATATATAATATACCAGACTTTGGCTTTAGCTTTGGTAATGGCAATGGCAATGGCAATGGCTTTACCCATAGCACTGGCCCTGGCAACTGTCAGCTTGGGCAACTTGGTAACTGGCAATTGGGTGGAGGATTTTCCATTCATTTTCAGGCGACATTTGTAAGCGATGCTGGTAAACACTTCAAGTTTCCGTTTCGTTTCATTTTTATCGTTTGTTGCCTTTGTTGGTTTTATTGTTGCTAGTCCTTCATTCTCATTCCTCTTGTTCAACATTTCTTCATTTATGCCAACAAACGGCTTGTGGGTCAATTGTGGTTCGATTAAAAAGAAGAAAGAAAAAAAAATATAGAAAAGAAAAGAAAACCAGCAGCAAACAAATATCAGCAAAAAGGGTCTTTATTTTGAGAATTAATATAATTCTCATCCACCTGATGCTGATTTTTGATTAACAATTGAGAAATTTAAAATATAAAATCGATTATAAGAAACTGAGATATAAATAAATAAATCAATTTTTAAAATTAAATGATTTCTTTTTTTTTTTTTTTTTTTTGATAAAACAATTGTTTCTGTTAAATATTTTTTGACTTGTAAATATTATATATTCATTCAAGTTGGTGTAGTTGTTAGTAGGTTTTCCTTTCAATTGCTTATTATATCTCAAATAATATTTTTTAGCTATAATATTTAATATTCATTCTGTTGATTTCTTTTGTTTATAGTGGAAAAATGATTGTATATATACTTTCTACTAGTTTTTCTATTTTAGAATTAATCTTTGACCGTATTAATATATGTATACATAGATAGAAAGATATTTATTCCATATATACTTAAATTTCTTATACACTTTCCATTTGCATCGAATCTTTTATCCTTAAAATCTCATTTAACATGAAACTGAAAGATGATTTCAAATTGCAGCTGTGCCCATGCCATTCTCTTTTTCTATTCAATGGTCTGTGGTCACCAAACTAGCTCTAACTTTAATTCCAAATCCAAGTCCAAGTTGAAAGCCACCTTTAGTTACAAATCTCAGCTGGTCAGAGCTCAGAATGCATTAAGCTCTAGTCCTCCATTTCCTTCTTCAACTCTCTCTCTCTCTCTCTGTCTCTCCTTCTCTTTCCCTCTTCTCTCTATCTCCCCCTTTCGCGTCGATTTCTTTTACATTTGACAGGTGGCTTGGCATATGAGATTTGTCTGTGTAAAATTTTGAGTGAAAGACTTGCCATTGCCGACTGACTGACTGACTGACTGGATGACTGGATGACTGGCTGACTGGCTGGTTGGATGACTGGCTGGTTGGGTGACTGACTCACCACCCCAAAAAAAAAAAAAAAAAAAAAAAAAAAGAAAAAGAAGAACTGCATTTGAGTCGCATCTGGTGCGGATTAGATTATGCATAATAAAGTGTAATTTATTTTGGCAAGTTGTTGGATAACGTTTCGTTTCGATTCATTCTTCTTCTTTTTTCTTTTTTTTGATGATACAATTCCCAGAGGTGTGTGTGTGTGTGTGTGTGTGTGTATGCTTCCCTTGAACTGAGATTTCAGTTGCAGATGGGGTGGGGGGGGAACTACTAGACTATATGTTCATATATATAAAGACAATCAAATTGAACGATTTTTGGAGTGACACGTTTCAACGCGCCATATCCCAGAAGAAAAGAAAGGACTCGTGTCAGTTCTTATCTGGAGTAGAACAGCATCAAAAAATATATATGGGGCCGAGGACAAGAAAGACGCGTGTCAGCATTTTGCATGGCCAGGCAAACTGTGAGATAAGCGAGTCCTTAATCAACTTATAAAGCGACACGTGACCCCCGGTTGTGGCATAAGTATTGGGTATGGAGGAAAGGGCTGGCTACTTTATACCATGAAATGGTGACACGTGTCTTGGAGACCCCAGTTCAGGCGTCGTTACTGGCTTAGCCCCGGCGCAAATATTATTTATGGCAATTGTATTTTAAGTGGCTCATTCTTGTACATACAACAAATTTGTAAATCAAAGTCTCATTCTCTTGCACTCACTCACTCACTCACTTACTTACTCTCTCCTCTCTCTCTCTCTCTCTCTCTCTCTGTCTAACATTTTAGATTCAATAATGGGATCAGCTAGTGAAGATGATGACGATGATGATCCACCACATTTGCGAGGACCGGCACTGGGATTGGGCGTTCTAGGTCCAAATGGTCCAGACTCAGCGGGTGGACCATTGGGCACCTCGGATATATCAGTACAAAGCATGAGCACCGATAGTAAAAATACGCATGACGATTCCGATCAGGTAAATGAAGTAGTTACATATATATACATATATACAATATACAACATATATTTTCTGAGATCATTAACTTGACTGAAGCCAAATAATGAATGGTAATATATAGCTAAAGGAGTGGGTAAAGACTCTCTCTCGAGGTGCAAATGGTTTAAAGTTTACTTTGACTTTTGTATTCCATGTTTGATTAATGATTGGCAAATGATTATGACTATTGCCATCTCATTTACTACTCTCCCTCTCTCTCTCTCACTCTCATTCTGATCACTTTGAAATTCTCTACCATATATATGTATATATATATATAAATAGGGCTCCTTGGATGGTGATCCGGATGGCCGCGGTGATTCTCAAGCGGAGAACAAAAGTCCCGACGATGCAAATGGCTCAAAGCGTCGCGGTCCTCGTACAACCATCAAGGCCAAACAGCTGGAGGTATTGAAAACGGCATTCAATCAGACACCGAAACCGACACGCCATATTAGGGAGCAACTGGCCAAGGAAACGGGACTGCCCATGCGTGTGATACAGGTGAGTGAAGATAGTGCGAACATCGTGTTGATTGAACATTCAAAAACAAAAAAAAAAAAAAAAAAATACCAACACCAACAACTGTACACATACAACATACAAACATACACACATACATATATCCAATAATTTTAGTCTTAGCCCCCCAAAAATTTCAAATGCCAGCTGTCACGCTGAACCAAACAGTACACCACCAACAAATAACAAAAACCAAAACAAAACCAATTTGTTCTACCCATCATATAAGATTTTTTGAACAAAAAAAAAACAAAAAAAAATATATATGAAATTTCCTTAGAAAAAAATAATATCTACTTTTTCAAAGTGGACAAAAAGTATTTCTTTGGAATATTTTAAATATTTTAGTACAAAATTACTTGGTATTTTTAATTGAAAATTAAATTCTGAATTAGCTACTCAAATTGATTAAAATATATAATATATATATCTAATTAATAGAGTAATTATCAAAATATCCAATGTTTAAGCATTTATAATATTTTAATATATACATAATATATATATATATATATATATATATATATGTATATATTAAAATATTATATATATATATATATATGAGAAAAACTAGAGTTTTCAATTGTAGTAATTTGACTAAATAATTTCAAATAATTAATTTCATGGGCCATATTTCTATTCTAATCTAATTTCTTGATCTTTTTTGTAATTTTCACTGATTTCCTAAATTACATAAAAAATTCAAATAAAAATAGTATAGTCTTTAAAAATTTAAAGTTATACTAATGAATAAAGTGGGCTAAATATTGTCCAATATATATGGATACATAAAATTGATGAGAATCTTAAAGAAAAATTTAATATTTTTTTAATTTAAAGAATTGAATTTGAAATCGAGATCTTTATACTAAAGTCGATAAAATATTTTATAATATTAATTAACTAATATGCTTCACAACTTCTTATTTATTTATCTGAACTAACTCCGATGGCAGTTCATATCTTTTTGGAAGAATATTGACAACAGAATTTGATATCAACTATGTATGATATAATTCAATATTTTCAATATTTTGAGTTACTTAATATTAGTATGAACATTTTAAAAGTGTTAAAAAGAAAAAAAACATATATTTATTTAACTGTTAGCAAAGTATGTATAGCTTCATTCGGCGAAAGATATTAATATCTGTATATACATATATTGATAATCCGAAAAGTCATTCTGCAGTTAAATATTTTATAGCTTTTCGAAAGACATTTACCGATATGCGATTATTGGCAACGACAAGTGGATTATAAATATGATTTACAATATTGACTTTTCTCTTGAAAATGTTTGCCAAACTTTTTCGTCTTAGCTTTTTTTTCTCTTGTTTTTTTTTTTTTTTTTGTTTTTTGGCGGTTCGGAATGTTGGTCTGATGTTGTTGTTGTTGTTGTTATTGTTTTGTTTTGGCTTTATTTTTAACGATTTCATTTTTACTGGCTAGCCGAAAGACTTTGTTTTTTTTTCCCTTTTTTTCATTTTATTTTATTTAGTGTTTTTAGTTGTTTTTTTTTTTTTTGTTGTTGTTTTGTTTCTTTTGGTCTACAGTCGGACTACGGCCCGGCCTCTGTCTGCGTTTCATCAGCATAAAAAAGGCATAAATTAAAGCTCGCTTTGACTGGCAAATGTTTAAACTAAAGCAGAGCAGTACGATACGAGTATTGCCATAGACAGAGACGACTTGGAGTTTGGGGTTCGGGGTTGGGGGTCGGGGTTGGAACCGCTCGCAACTTTCAACTTAAAAAAAAAAAAAAAAAAAAACAAAACCAAAAATAAAATAAAAAGGGGAGAAAAAAATCATAAAAAAATAGTCGGAGTCAATTTTTTAACGTCGCCGTTGCCGCCGCCTTGCAACGCTTCATTGCGCTGGGCGATGGCTCAACAAAAGCAAAATTAAAACAAAAAAATGTCAGTTAAAAAACACAAAAATAAAGAAGAGGGGGAAGGCAAGGGAATATGCATTAACAAGATAATATAAAAAATAGCATAGCAGAGATAAAAAGGGAAGAAGAGTGAATATCAAAAAAAAAATAAAAAAAAAAAACGGAAGTTCATTGCGCCGAACCTCAAGAATAATGCAAAAAATAACAAAATTATGTGAAAGTTGCATGCAACTAATTTGGAAAATCGACTCAAAACTAAAATATGGCAATAGCCCGAAAGATGATGTGAATATAATTTTAATAAGTGGACGGATTACATTATTCAGTTGAGGTATAAACTAGTTAGTCGACAAATTGAGCATGACATTTGAAAGAATAGCATGTCTGGATGGGATTATTTAGTATATTATATATATGCATATATGTATGTATCTATGTATATATACATATATTATATACACAATAATACGTTCCCAACTATAAATGAAGAGATGTTAGTGTAAATGAATAGAGGAAAATATTTATTTTTATTCATATATAATTGCTTTTAATTATTAAAACAAGATTTTTGAAACATTATTTTTGGATAAGAATTGCATAAAAAGTTCTTAAAGTAAGCGAAGATTATTATCGTTATGAATTATATTAAAAAAATATATATATTAAATATGAATATATATGAATATATACATATATGTGAAAAAACTAAAATATGAATATTTGAATTTTTAATCTAAATTACTTCGTGCCGTTTCGATCATTATTTTGATAAAGATATTAGTGATCCTTGTTTCAAAAACGAAAACTTAGTTTATTGTAAACAATTTTCATTTACATATATTGAAAGTTTATTAAGCAAAAATTAAAAAAAATTGAAACAAATGCAAAGATGTAGAAAGCCAAACAAATTCAATTCAATGGAATAGGTAAAAAGAGTTTCGATTTTAAAATTATTTTATAGATTTTACGGAGTTAAATATTTGATTTAGTATGTATAACAAGTATAAATTTATTTAAATTAAAACTAAAATGCAAAAGTATGACAATAATTATCAATTTGATTATTTATTAGTTACAAATTCAAATAGTTTCTCAATCAATCATTCAGATAGTTTTAATTCTTACACTTCCCGAAGGAATTTGCCTCCATCTGATCATTCCATAGTCATTAGAAAAATGAGAACCTAACTCGCACACACACACACACACACACACACACATTTGAAATAATAAAGACAAAAGAAAAAGGTGTATCGACATCTGTCCATCTTCCTTAAAGGAGAGCCTAAGACAGATAGAGAGGTAAGGATAGAGGTTAAGGATAAGCAGCAGTCTGTCAAGGATATCCGCAGCATATGTTTTTCTCAACTAACATCATCATCATAATGATAAAACATGATGATTAGCGAGGGAAACCAGAAAAACAGAACAATGCACCTTGCACTTGATTTTCAACAGGTTTGACTTACAAATTTCTCCTCCCCTCCGATCCAAAAAAAAAATGCCTACCTCCAATTCTTCTGCACCGTGGAACCACAGATGTTTTACGAGATGAAATTACGTAGAGTAAATGAAAAGCGAAACACTTAACGGAGGATTACGCATGCGCGCATGGGTTTCAGGTTTTCAGGTTTTTAGTTTTTTTTTTTTCGGTTCGTATCTTTGATGTGTCATTGGTTACAGTTAAAGGATATTTAGGCGGCATTTTTCATATTTGTATTTGTGTGTATGCGTGTGTGTGTGTGTCTGAGTGTGGTGTTTTTTTTTTGTCTTTAAAAGGCGACAAGTGTGACACAATCAACACCTCTTTATGGCTGGATTGCTTATATTTTGTTGTTGCTGTTGCTGTTGTTGTTGTTGTTGTTGTTGTTGTGTCCCTCTTCAAATCTAAACGAAAGTGACAAATGCCAACAAAGTTGAAGTCATGATGATGAAGATGTTGATGATGTTGCATCTTAATCGCCTTCTCTCTCGCTCTCTCTCTCTCTCTCTCTCTCTCTGTCTCGCTCTTTCAATAAGTGAAGAAGCTGAGACATCTGCGTGGTGTCACAAATCTCAACATTTGCATCTTTTAAGATTTCTTTTTTTGCTTTTTCTTTCTGATTTTTGCAACTTTAAAACTTTCTTATTTCTCCTTTCTTTAATTTTTAAACTTTTTTCTTCTGTTTTCTTCTGGTGTTTTTTTTTTTTTTGTTTTAACATTTCAAGCATATCCCATAACAAGTTGTCGGGCTGATTTTTTTTTTTACTTTTGTGTGTGTTTTTTTTTTTTTTTTTTTGTTATTTATTTCACGAGAAAGAAACATCTGTTTAAACTCTTCTTTGAGTAACCCGATCTGGGAGCAAAGAGTTGACTCTGTTAGTCTGTTAGTCAGGTCATCATCAGTTCATCAAAAGCAGCAGGGTTGCCCGACTGCCAAAGTCCCCACCCTCAACAACGCCACCCCCCCCCCCAGTCATCTCTTGCCTCCTTTCCTTACAGCAACATTCACCTACTTGAAATCTCCCATCAAAAAGATGTCAACGAAACGAAATGAAAGGCGAAACAATTTGTCTCTCACTCCTTCATTCATTCCTTCTAAATCTTTCCTCTCATTCCCCTCGTTCACATTGGTGCCGCCAGCCTGCTGTGAGTTTTATAATAAATTTTACAACAACAGCAGCCTTAGCAGAAGCAGCATGACACACAAGAATGAAGGAAGCCAACAGAAAGAAAGAAAGAGAGAAAAATGAGTAAAGAAAAGAGAAACAGAACTTCTTAAGAACTTTTGCCGACACTGGGGGCCCCCACGTTGGGCGCCAATACAAAACAAAACGAACAAAATTCTTCATATTTTTCCTTCCTTTTTCATTTTTGTTTTTGTTTTCGTTTTTTTTTTTTTTTTTTTAACTTGCAAAACTTTTAACTTGACAGGTGACCAAAGCAGAATTTTCCACAGAGTTCATCATGATGTTCAGCATCCCTGTGGAAGTTTAAAAATAAATCATCGACATTTAACAATAATCATAATAATAATAATAAAAAATGAAAAATGAAAAATAAAAAAAAATTTAAAATGAAGAAAATCAAGCAAACCCAAACAAATAATTAATAAAGGGTGCTTCCCTTTTAAGTCGAATCGAGTCGATAAAATTGCCATATAGATAGCTGGCTAATTGTTAAGCCAAAGAATAGAGGACATAAAACTTAAAAATGATTTAATGTTGTTTTGATAGTTCAAAAGAACTAAACGTTTTCTTTTGCTTTTGTTGTTTTCGTATCTTTTTTTTTTTTTTTTTTTGGTTGGTCTAAAAGATAAACGAAATTGTAATGGCTAAAAAAAAAAACTGGTTAAATTAACTTTTTCTTTCAACTGTTTTGTAAATGAGTTAACTTAACTTACACTGGTTCATTTGCAATTTGTTTTTAATAGAAATAAGAAATAATATTAAAAATGTTTTGCATTTTATATATTATAATCCAAACTGAGTTTCTTTCTAAATAATAATAATTAAAAAAGCTTTAAATTTGAATTAATAAATTCATTTTCTTGGTTATTAATAAAAAGTTATAGGTAACCATGATTATAATAAATATTTAACTATGAATGAGTTTATAGATATCGACTAATGAGAATAATTATTTATCTCTTAAATTTGCCCAATTTTTAATTTTTTATAAATAATAATATTGTGTTAAAAATTTTTAATCATTCTATCATTACATTTTGTAAATTGGAATGATATATGTTTTTTCTTGCCTTGTCTAAATTCGTTTACAATTGATATATACTTAATGGATTGATATATGTATGTTGTAAGCTTCATTTTATATAGTTGCTTATACTGATTGATGAATTTGGCTAGGCATTTGGTATTCAACCTGTTCTAGAAATGGTAGATCTGATCACCCTTTATAATAATGGCCAAGGCAATAATATATCTGAACGATTTAATCTTATAGCCTTTATTGGATCTAAGCTCATGTGGCTTTAGTTTTGGTTTTGGTTTCGGTTTTTTTTTTTTGTTTTTTGTTTCTTTTCTTTTTGTTTTGTCGGTTTTTTGTTTCTCTCTGCTTAATTTTTAATGCGTGCGCTCCATTTAAGCTTTGAAAAATTATAAACAAATAAACAAATGGAGTAGAAATGGGATTGAGAAAGAGTTAAAAGAGGGGAGTGGGGAGAGTGGAGAGGGGAGACCATGGAGAGGGGGCAACGGGAAATCACACAGTCGGCGAAGCGCGGTTTAAGTTTTTAATGTGGCATGCGTTTGCCCTGGCGCCAGATACAAAAGATATCCGAAAGATACACAATGATACAGATGCGGATGCGAGACTCGAATTTGTCAAGTGTCTCTACCGCTCCTACACCTCTTCTCCTCCTCCTCCTCTAACCCAGTAACTCAAAATGCAGAGGCGTTTATTCGAGAGCATTTTCAACTTGATTTACATTTTTGTGTTTCAACTCGGTTTTGGTTTATCTGTTTTATTTTTCTTCTTTTTCTTTTTTTTTATTCTTTTTTTTTTTTGGTTTTATCAAAAAACAATGATTTATAATAATTTTTATTTTGTGGCTCGTTTGAAATGAAATCTGGGTCGGAAGTTGACAAATTTTGTATAATCTATATATGTATATATATATATATATATACATGTATATAGCATATGTATAGCGTTAAAATTGCCTTAGCTAATTAGTCAAAAGTTAGTTTGATTTGGTTTTTTGTTTTTGGTTTTTTCTGATTTTGATTTTCGTTTTATTTATTTATTTTTATTTTTTTTTTTCTTCTTTTTTTATTTGTATTAATTGAGCGGAAATTGCTTGACAAATGCACAAAGAAGAGCAGACAGACGGAACAATTAAGAGCTCAAACAAATTATGTTATCTAAGCTTAAAACCGCAAGACTTGAAAGAAAGAAAATCAGAAGAAGAAGAAAAAAAAAATCAACAAACAAACCAAACTTACTTTTATCCAAAATGAAAACCATTAAAAAGGCACAAAAGCGGCTAATTTAACGCATTTACTTGAACAAGCAAACAGTGAAACAGAAGGCAAAGTAAGGGATGGGAGGGGTTGGAAGGAGGATGAAGAGGGGAAGGGTAGACGTATGGTGGCGGTGGCTGCGGCAGCGGCGGCGCCTAACCAAACGTGACAAGGCAAAATTATGCGGGGTATAAAGGTAGTCGTATACATGTATGTATAAACGGGAGGGGATTTATAATTTCAACAACTCATCAAATTGCTATTAATTTTCTTATGCCACATTGAGATATGTTGAGGCGCCGGCAAACTGAAACAAAAACAAAAAAAAAAAAAAATACAAAAGAACAAAAAAAAAAAAGGCAACATCGAAATCGAAACCGACAACCAGTAAACTGAAAAACAACAACAACAACAACAACAACAAAAGAGAGAAACAAAAACAGAAACCGATATCTGGAAAAAAAAAATGAAAAAAAAAGAAAAACTGCTTCATCATTTCAAGGAGCTAGAGAGGCACTCGTTGTGGGCATGGCATACGCTGAAACACCTACTAAACTATGGGAAAAACAACAGCAGTTTCAAGTCAAAGTTAATTATCTGTTAACCTCTCTTCACTCAACACTCTCTGACCTCCCGCACACACCACCAACTCTAACTCCAACTTCAACTTCTCCATCTCCTCCTGCTACCTTTAAAATGTTTGTACAGTAGTAGTTATATTAGCAGTTGTAGTTGTAGTTGTGGCAGTCATCGATATATAGATTATATATATTTATACATACATATATATATATATATATGAATATATATTCTAACATTCTAATGAAAGGGGCGTGATGACTCTTTCGATAAATGCAAATCATTGTTAAGCAGGCGGTAAGGGAGAAGCTACTTGAAAGCGGCTTTAACAAAGAATTGACCGCAGTTATCATTTATAATTGTTGGATCAAGCGACCACTTTCCCACATTTCATATAATTTTAATTAAATATTATAGATAGATAATATGATATGTTCAGTTTTATAGGTAGTAACAGATTTTTTTTTTTAGGTTTTTTTATTACTTGGAAAATGAAAAACGAAAATTAATCACAAATTAATAAGAAAATCCTTTTAACTTTTTTAGGCAAATAACAAAAAATTTTTCTTTAATTTAACTCCTTTTGTTTCCAAACAAAATAACTCTCAAAAACCTAAAGGATCATCCAATGAGTTATCGCAATTTTATTCTAACAAATCCTTAATTTTTCCTTAAAAAAATAAAATATATCAATGGATATACATTTGCTTTATAAAGAGATATTATTTTTTGAGGAAAATACCAATTACTCTTTGATATTATAAATATTATAATACTTTTGAGTTTTGAGTGATCTAGAATCAGATTATAATACATTTCTTGTACAGGATTAAGTTAGTAATTTGTAAGAGTTTGAGAAATGATATACAGAAATTACCTCTGCCCTCTGATGAACTCTTAATTTTTTTAAATCTGTACGTATGTATATATATATATATTTTTTTTTTTATTTTTTTTTTTTTTTTTTTTTTTGGTTTTTGTGTTTCTTTTCTTGTGAATACCTTCGTTGATTAGCTTTAAAAATTGTTATTGCCAAACAATTCGTTGGCTACCATTGTTGAAATTAACCCTCAATTTTTACCTCCCCCGACACTCCCCACTCTATCCACTACCCTCTGCTTGGCTACCTTGATTGTTTTTGGCAATTAAGCGTAGAGTAGCACAAACATGAAAAGGCATTTCAAACTAATGCTATATAGGATATATATATATATATATATATACATACATATATATGTATGTATGTATATAAGTATAACAAACAAATAATGCCGCATCATAGTCAGCTAATTTAACAAAAGTCAAAGAAGAAATAACAACAACAACAATTAGAAGAAGAAGAAAAAAAAAAAAACACCAAAAACGAACTTTTGCCACTCGAAAAAGGGATTAAAACTTGAAAATCGAAAATCATGTCAATCAGCAATCGAACGTGACACACATTTGCCACAAAAGAACGAACGAACAAATCTACTCAAAACAAAAAAAAAAAAAAAAAAAAAAAAAACGCCGAAAATTATATATGTTAACCCCTTTAATGGGGCCGCAAAATGGACAGCCAACGCCTCCGCCCCCTTCACCGAAACAACAGCAAAAACAAAAAAAAAAAAAAAAAGGGGAGGCAGGCACGCTGCCGTTTAACATAATTTGCTATAATTTTCAACACAACACAAAAACAAAATAACAACAACAACAACAACAGCATTAACAATAACAATAACCAAAAGAACAACAACGACAAGAACAAAAGAAAAAGAGATGGTAAAAGAGAGAGAGAGAGAGCGATGGAGAGAGAGGGTGTGAGAGAGGGAGGGAGAGAGGGAGGTCGGAGGAAAATGAGAAGTTGTTGGCGTATAACTGCCAAGTGGCAGGGCCCAAAGCTTCAGCACCTTCCACTTTCACCCCTGTCCCACCGTCCGTTCATACGTCTGGCCTACCATCAGCAATAATCATTCAGGTTCAGGTTCAGGTTCAGTTTCAGTTTTTGTTTTTTTTTTTTCGGGTTCGGGGGTCTCGTGATTGCTACCATGGTCCCATTATGTTACGTTGTTTGCCCTTTTATGTCAGAGTCGAACCTATAATTTAACTAAATGTTCAAATTGGAAATACAACATTCATTTTTTTTTTTTTTTTTTTTGTTTTACTTTCCTTGTTGCGGAAATAAAATATTAGCCCTCAACTTTAACTGAAGACTACTTCTTAAGCATGCATTCTTCCATCTCCCTCTTCTCTTCATCAATAAAATTGCAACAATTTTGATAACCTTATACATACATACATACATACAGACATACCAACATACACACATACATACAGACATACATACATATATACATATATCATCATATACATAGAGAGAGAATATTCGTTTAACAGAATCGAGATATGAGACCTCAGGCAGAAGCAAACATTGGAAAACTAAAATTAAAACACACACATACAACAAAATAATAAAAAAAAAAAACAAAAAATGGCAATTGCACCTGCAATTGAAAATTTGTTGTTTCAAAAAAAAGAAAAAAACGAACCGTAAAAAATACAAATAAAGTAACAATAAAAAAAATAAACAAGCAAAAAAAGGAAAGATGAAAAAAAATTTGAAGAAAAATAGAAACTTTTATCGCGAATTTTTCCCTGAAGGGGAAATTTTACTTATGCTTTTCGGACGCAAAAGCGATGGCAAAAATAACTGATAAAAAATATATATACATATTATGAGCCATTTGATAAAAAAAAAGTGTAACTAAAAAAAGGATAAGATGAAATATTTCTTATACACTTATTTATTTATTATGTATTATTTGGCTATACATAGAATATATATGTATATAGTTTTTCTTATCGAAAGTAGGAAACTTTTATCCTGAAATCAAAAACAAGATACCTGCTATATATGTATATACGTTTATCTTTAGGAAGTCATATTTTCTATAAATTGTACAGTGAACACTTGGTTAACGTACACAATTCGTTCCAGCATCTTGTTCGTAATCTTGCGAAAACCTTCTACTAATTTAATCATCAGTATCTAACAAATACCTTATGTTTATATAGGTGCGAGTATATATATACATATATACTTACACCATTTAACACGTTGAATCGATCGGTTAGTAAATCAGTTTAAGATATGTATGTATGTATATATCTATGTACATATTTCTATATAGATAATTTTGTTGTTTGGTTGTTTACAAGGAACTCTTTCAAAGTATTATTTTTAAGCTCTCTTATTTTAATACCATTCTGTCTTTTTAAATTGTGGTTAAGTGGGGGGAATGAGGGCGGAGGAGAGGGTGGTTGGCTATGCCTTCACCTTGTGAAAGCCATTAAGAGCATATGGAAAAGAACGCGTAGTGCATTCATTATAATAGGCTTTTAAAGCGAACAAAGAAAAATTGCATTAACCCATCACCACAGCAGCTATCGCCCCCCCTTTCTCTTCCATCATTTCGCACAGCATATGCTCTTCCATTGTGTAACGCCCACATCGCAATTGGCATTTTCTTTCCTCCTTTTTCTTTCATTTTCTTTTTTTTTCGTTTAGTTTAGTTTTGTAGTTTTCCCTTCAATAGTTTTTTTTTTTTGTTTTGTTTTGCTTTGTTTTATTTTGCGCCATTTGTTGCTATTTTTCTTTGTGTGTCGACGGCGTAGGAAAACAATGAGGCAAATATGCCGCAGAGCAAAAAACACGGAACACAGAAATGCACGTAAAAAAAAAAAAAAAAAAATAGAAAAAGAAAAAGGAAAAACAAACTAAACTAACCGCATGCAAAACTATTGTAAGTGCATATTTTAGTTTCATTTTTTGTGTTCTATTTTTTCTTCTTTTTTATTTTTTTTTTTTTTTTTTTTTTGCCTCTTTTGTTTGCTGCGTATATGAAAATGAAAAATTATGTGACCGCAGGGGCCAAGAGGCAAATAACGTATATGGAAAAATATTGTGAACACACAATACTCAATATACACAATTTTTTGAATTGGATTGGTTGAGTTTGCCGCTGGCATAGATAATATACATACAGATACATACATACAAACAACATACATATGTATGTATGTATGTATGTATATATGTATATACTATAGATAAAGGAATGTAGAGTAAATGGTTAGATTAAAACGTATATAAAGTTTTTATTCAATCTTTATGGTGATTTAATCATATCCCTATATCGCTACAACATTTCAAATAGTTCTTCTTCAATATCATTTTGTAGTTCATTCATATTCATATTTCAAGTAACACAACATTACATATTATTAATAGTTAGAGTCTATCAAAGGATTTGTATGCTGATCGTTTTGGTATAGTGGCAGTGGATCGCATGGGGTTTTTATTAAAGACTTCTTCTCTTGCTGTCATAAAGTCACACGCTTCAACGAATACGTAAGGTAACGACCGTCGTCTTAAAATCAAATCTGTTCGCTGAACATGATCAAGCATTAGAATTTTGAACCTATGCACAGCATGTTGCTTCCTTTTTATATGCATCCTGTCCTGTCAGTTAGTTCTCAGGCTTGGCTTCGTCTTTTTGTTTTTTTTTTTTTTTTTTTTTTGGAAAGCTTTTCTAGCGAAATTCGTTGCGCGTACAAAATGTCAGTTTATAAAAGAAAAAACAGAAAAAAAAAAAAAAGAAAAAAATTAACGCAAACTAAAGCTGAAGCTAAAACTGAAATGTGAAGCGAAGGGCCCCTTCTATATGTATGTATGTATTTATGTATGTATATATATATATATATATATATATATATATATATGTATGTATCTATGTATATATGTATGTATCTATGTATATATATGTATATACATACATATGTATGTATGTCTAGTCGAAATCTCTTTGGTTTCAGTTTATAAAATTCAAATGAACTTGCAGACAAGCGGCGCTCATCATTAAAATTCACGCTTAAATTGCCTCCTAAAAACGAAGAATACGAATCTCTTTTTTTCCTTTCCTTTTTTTTTTTTTTTTTTTGTATTTTTGGTGGGGGAGAGGGAAGCAACAGCTGCAGCAGAAGCAACGTTCTAAGCCAAATTCATTGGAAACTATTTGCCAAAAAAGCAAACGAAGCACCAAATGAAAAGAAAAGAAACAGAGACGAGCAACATAAATCAAAAAAAAAAAAAAAAAAGAAGAAAAAAAATTTCATTGAGAAAAGTTGCAAAAGCTTCGTTGACCGCAAAGATCATTAAAAACGCGAAAACAAAATATAGGTATACATATGTACGCATATATATATGTACATATATAACCATCGCCAGATATGAATATTAAAATGAAAGACAAAGAGGTACATATCGGTATCCCAGGCTGAAGCTAAAGACCAACACAAAAAGGTGCCACTAAAAATTTTGAAATATGTTTTTATTTTATAACTTTGCATGCTGTGCACGGTGCTTCTGGAGCAACCCAAAGTACCGATGCAGAACGTCATAAAAATGGAACTCCTTTGTACTGGTACTGGTACTGGCTCTGGCTCTGGCATTGGCATTGGCAATGGCATTGGCATTGGCACTGGCACTGGCATCGCCATCAGTATCGGTAACTTGTCCTCTGTCTTTTGTCTTATATCCCTACCCTCCCTCAGTCGCTGGTAGTTTCGGTTCTTTTTGGGAGCTAATTTTGCAACGGCCGCCTGGTGCGGCGGCGGTAGCTTCAATACCGTATGCAAACCACAATTAGACATGCGCCTCCACTTCACTTTATATACACAGATATACACAAAACACACTACCCTTTCACAGACTTAACGATACTAAACGCCTCTTCTTACTTTCTTCCTCTCTGTCTCTCTTTCTCTCTCTCTCGCTCTCTCTCTGTTGCCCTCCTCTTTCTTCCTTTTCCTGTCTTCTTTTAGGTCTGGTTCCAAAATAAGCGATCGAAGGAGCGACGCATGAAGCAAATCACCAGCATGGGACGACCTCCATTCTTTGGCGGTGCACGCAAAATGCGAGGCTTTCCCATCAATCTCTCACCAGGTGGCCTAGACGATGGTCCAGGGTTTCCCTACTTTGCAGCAGATGCTAAATTTGAATTTGGCGGTTATGGTGGGCCATTTCATCCGCATGATGGCCCCTATTTTCCAGGACATCCCGGTGGACCGATGCCATTCAATGCGCCAGGTGAGTTACGAATGTTTAAAAAAGTTACGATTAGTGCTTTAAAATGGTTTTAAAAACTCTTTATCAATCAGGGTCAATGGGTCATTCGGTTATAGTATTATGAACGTGTAAATGTTTTTAAGATTAAAGAAATGTTTGTGGCTAACGTAAATATACATATGTACATAGTTTGGTTGATAGTTTATATCCTAAATGTACTTTAATAATAATAATAATATTCAAGGGGCCATTTTAACGTGCTTTTAGTTATCTCGAGAGGCATCTACTAAAACTTTTTATTGGTGTTAATTAACGACATTTTTTTACCTTTTTTTGTTTATTGTATTTATGTTTTATTTTTTTCAAATCAGTTAAGATTTCCGATGAATGTATAGGTTTAGCCCAGTTTAGATTACATTAAACTGATCGCTAAAAGATGTCTCACAACATCTCTTCTATTCGGATTATTGCAGGTGGCCCCATGGATCACAGTGGCCCCATACCAATGGTGAATGAGTTTGGTCTGACGCCCGAATCGACATTTCTGAGTCAGGCTGGGGCACCACCAATGCAATTGCAAACGGCTGTGGGACCACCTCCACCCCCGCCACCTCCTAGTGCCGAACACTTGATGGCAGCGCAGCAACAGGCGGCAGCTCAGCAGCAGCAGCAACAACAGCAACAACAACAGCAGCAGCAGGCGGCTCAAAATGCGCAACAAGCAAATCAAACGCAACAGCAGCAACAACAACAACAGCAGCAGCAACAACAACAACAGTCCCAGCAGCAACAGCAACAACAAAATGGCCCGCGTACCGCATCGCCCGAGTTCATGAGCTCGGCGAACTTCAGCGAACCGCAGAATATGCAAAATGAAGGTCTTGTTTGGTAATATACAAAACAGTTGGCATCGCGCCTGCTATATCTCAAAAGAGAGTGGGAGCGAGAGCGAATGAGAGAGCAGAGAGACGTTGTTGAAGAGTAGCGGTTAATGCCGCTGCCTCCCGCCCACTAAACAGCTCTCTCTCAAACAAGCGAACACACAAACACACTTAAGCTCTATAGCCATCTCGCTCCAACTTGCTTTAGACACGCAACACACACTAACACACACACACACACACACACACAAGCAAAGAAAGAGAGAAAGCGAGATAGAGAGAGCGCACGATAGACAGAGAGGGTCGTATCGTATGGCTCCCTATCTCTTCTTTTTCTTTCTTGTTTTTTTTTTTTTTTTTAATATTATTATATTTTTTTGTTATATGTAAATTATAAAATTTAAAATAAAGAACTTAAAAAAAAAAAACAAAACAATATAGACAAAAGTATAAATAAAATGGGCTTTGCACATAGAAACCTAAACTAAACTTAAAACAAAAACAAAAAGAAAACAAAGCATAAAAAGAAATAAAAACGTAAATTTTTTTAAATTGCTAAAGAAATAAATTTATAAAATACATCCAACTAAACGTCTTGTCTGTAACTTATATATATATAAAAGAAATAACAAATCAAATATATGTATATATATATATGAATATATATATATATATATATTTATGTGTATCTGTGTAAAAATAAAAATATGCGTAGAGTAAAGAAATATTAAAGAAAAACAAAAGCAAACGAGAAAAGGATCTTTTTTTTTATTGTAAATTAGCACATTTATTAATGATTCTGAACAATTTTTTAAAAAGTTTTTTTTTTCCTATTATTAAATGAACCTATTATAATCGTTGTCTAACAACATAAACGTAAAGTGTAGTTCACTTAGTAAATAAGATTTATAAATACTATATATATATATATATATATATATATAATTATATATATACAAAATAAAAACAAATATATATGGCACATAGTAAACTCTTTTTTTTTGTGGTCTTAGTGATTTAAGCGAAAGAAAAAAAATAAAAACGCAATTCAAGAGAAGCAGAAAACAAAACGTAATTTATTACAATTGAAAAGTCGAACAAGAAAAACAAAACAAAAGGATATGCTAATTAAATGTAGAAAAACAAAAGGAAACCCCCAAACACACACACACACACACACACACATAAGCTATATATATGTATATAAATATATATATAGAATATACTAAATTCCTCCAAATATAGCGTTCAAACTAACTAAAGACAAAGAAAAACATAAGTAAAAGATGATTAAATCGGACATTACTCTCAATTCCCCGTCGTAATTCTCATCAAAATTTTCTAGAAATTTCAATTTTGGAGATCTACTGAACATCTGAGAATCTGAGTAGAATGTTCTTTTCCAGAGTTTCCAGTTAAAAAGGGAATTATGTATAGCATTTAAGTACTATGGCCAAATGATAAATTTGGCAAATGCTAACATAAAAAGAAATATGATTCCAAATTAGCTACCTACGGATCATTATTAAATAACGAAAACGTTTCGAAAATTTCACGAATCTTTATATCTGAACATTTCTATTTCTATTGCAACTATTCTATACTATTTCGGATAAATTTGCACAAATAGTTCAGCAAACATTTTGGAAATATTAACTTAATTATACAGTTAAATACTGTAATACAGGTAATAACTCAATGGAAATGGAAAATGGTCGGTAGCCAAATAATGTAAAGTTCTGAAGCAAAGAAAGGGTAGTTTGGAAACTAATCACATTCCACCGACATAATTTCATAAATTTATGAAAGTTATAATATTTGAAATTTGAAAAATTGCCACTTTCAAATTTTTGTTTTCAATAAAAATGTTTGGATAAATAATCGGTTTAATTACGAACATAATGTGATTCATTTGGAATATTTTTTCCAATATATGTAAAACCAATTCGATAACTTTCGAAACGTTTTTAAATCTCCAATTCTTAATTCTAAGAATTTTGATGGTATTTCCCAACGGAATTGAGAAAAATAAACGACACATAATAAAGAAGAAAAATAAAACAAAAAAAAATTTAACAAAAACAAAAAAAAAAACGATAACAATTTCTTTGAGTTTCCAAATCGATATTATTGATGATTATAATATGATTATTATTATTGGGCCCATCCAAAAAACCTATTATGATTATTATTGTAAAAAGTATTTAGTGTTAGCTTAATGTGTAAGTTTATTAAACACACACACATACACACACACACACACACACACACGCTCCACACATACACACACAAAAGATATGAAGAAAAGAAAAATGAGAAAACAAAATCCTTATATTTATCATGCGATATACTAAATACAACAATGTGCAAAACAAAACAAAAAATGGCAAAACAAAAAAATATTAAATGTAATAATATTAATTGAGAAAAAGAGATAGACAGAGGGAGAGAGAGAGCAAAGAAAATCAATAAAGCATAAATATAAACATTAATGAAAATTGTTAACAAAAAAGAAAAGAACAAAAAAAAAATTGACAAAAACAAAATGATGAAAATGGCATAAAATACAAAACGAAATGAATGACAAAAACATGATGAGAAAAGATATATAAAAATAAAAAAAAAAAAAAAAAATTAAATCAAAAAATCGTTTTTTTTTTTAAATTTTATCATCAGAACAACAGAAGAGTATATGGCAAAATTCCCCCGTAAAATAATGTGTAAAAAGAAAGTTAAATGGAATTCTAGAATCTTTTGAAGGCTCTTTCCTTCCCAAATATACATATATATATATGTGTATATATATCTATAATTATACCCTCTCAGAGGCTATATTAATTTTTGTCAGAAGTTTGCAATGCACAGAGGGAAGCATCTTCGGATATAAAAAGTATATATATTCTTGATCAGCATACATAGCCGAGTCGATATGACCATGTCCGTCTGTCTGGATCAATCAGCTTCTCCTCCGCTACCATTATAGCTACGGAGCTGAAATTTTCAACATAGGCTTCTTTTTGCTGCAGACACTGTATATCGAGGAATCATCCCGAATAGACGACTATATCGACTATATCCCATAGGAACGATCGGTCAAGAATAGGTTTTATCCTCAATAACTCTGTTGTTATTTGTAAATTAATATTTGTAAATTTAATATACTTATTAATAATACCTCAACTAAGTTTTATCAGAATCGCATGGCTATATCATATAGCTGTGCCATAGGTACAATCGGTTTAAAATAAATTTTTGTATGAAAAAAGAGTTTCTTTTTTCTTTTTTGGTATGTATAATTTGCAATAATGGTTTTGGTAAATTATATATAAAAAAAATGCAAGGGTATACGAAGTTCGGTACGGCCAAAGTTATTTTAAAATACTTTTGTGATAATTTGAAAAGGAAATCATAATCATAGTTACAATTATTCTCTGATATGTATATGGTAAGTTGCATATTTTGGTTATTCGACATTTGTTTTACTGGAATCGATTAAGAATAAAACTTTCTTTAGGTAAAACTCCGTGATTTGCGTGTAAAGACTTATGCACGATAAGTTATATATACGAGTATCTGTCATTACTTAGCCATAACTATTTAGTTTAGTAGCTTGTGCTTAAATAATTCTATTTCAATTGTTGAAACGTTTGGGTAATTGCCATTAAGTAAGATAATTTTTTGTCTAGCATTAACTGTAAGCAGCATCTTTAATCCTACCTACAAACACATACAAGCAACAGCATATACACACACACACTCACATATATACATATACTTATACATAGCCACATAAGTAAAGTTAATATGCGTGGCTAATATCGAGGCAACACATTATTAATGTTGTGGACATGCACCCGAAAACTCCATAAGTGAAGGGAGTTTGAGTTTTAGGCCCATATGAAGAGTAAGTGAGTGTGAATATGATAGTGGTGGAACAGTGTGATGAGGTTGTTGAATGGTTAGTGGAATGGTAGATATTCAGGAGGAGTTGGAGTTGAATGAAGTCAATGCCTTTTGTTCGGGCACATGTGCGCGCATTCACACCTACGACTAAAACATGGCAGTGAACAATGAAATGGACAAAACCGAGATATGTATGTTTACACGCGTGTTTGTGTATGTGTATGTGTATGTACGGACGTACGTACGTTGAGAGACAGACATTCCGTCCGGCAAAGGAGATGGAGATGAAAACGGAGACAGAGACGCAGACGCAGACGGAGAAGGAGATGGGTGTCTGAACAAGGTAACATGGATAGCATTTAATGCAAAACAATGCTGATGATGCCCCGCATGGCCAACACCAAACAACATGCATTCATACACACGCACACGCACACGCATACACACACACTAACACACACCATGACGAATTTCGTGCTCTGAAAATACATTTGCAGGCGTTGCAAAACGATGGCACGCACATTCGGTTAGGGAAATGGACATTGTAGGGCAGGCAAGCGTTGCACTTCACACACAGCCACATGCACACACACACACACACACACACACACACACACACACACACACACACACACACACACACACACACTAATACATATCTAAAACGCATATTAAACGTCCATCAGACCACTCGCTCTCTCATTGTGTGTATGTGTGTGTGTGTGCGTGCGTGTAGAGTGCAACGTTCAATCTGTCTAGGGCCATCAATCCACAGAAAGCGTCAACCTAGGATCTCTTGGCTCTCGGTACGGATTGACCAAAGCCTAAAGTCCAGCCCTCTTGTCTGCCTGTCTGTCTGACGTGTGACGTTCGTTTATCAGTTGGACAGCATTTCGGTTAGATGGTGAGAATATTTGGATGGTTGGGGTGGGGGGCAGAAGTTTTTTTTTTATGTACGGGAGGAAATGTCCACTTGTGAGCGATGGGCCCGGACATATATGCATCTTTGTATCATGCCAACAAATCGAAATGGAAAATATTTGGAAAATTGTTTGGATATCCTTAAAGTATGCTATGAATATGATACACCTTTGCATAGTTATAGATAGATATATATGTATATATGTAGAATATAAATTGGTAGGTACATCTCTTTAATAAAATCATCTATTTCATTTCACATATTCGATTTAACGTTTTGTTGTTTTCTATCCCATCCACTGTGCCTCTGTAAATGTCCTTGTGCGTATAATTTCCGTTTCCGTTAGTTGGCAAAAATACATTTTGTTAGCCATAAATGGCACTACCTCTCTTTGCCACTATGTACCCCCAGTAGTCTCTCCCGGCCCCATCTCTGTCATGTGTCAGAGCAGTTTCACCTTCATTCATCATCACTCATGATGTTGGCAGACTGTTGTAACTGTGATAAATGCTTTTCGGTTTTACTATTTTTTTCTTTCTGTTTCGTTTTTATATATGTATATACATACATATATAGTATGTATATACATACATATGTACATAAATACATATGTAGGTTTTCTGTCTATAAACTTGTAATTACATATAAGTTACATATAAACACTTTCATGTACTTTAAGAGACTTTACACAACAATTTGTTTCGGTTTAAGATATGTGTATACATTATCCTGATTATGATGATGAAAATAAACTTTATAATTATTCAAAACTAATATATTTTAACCTTAACTAAATACTTTAATTATAAATTTAAAATAATTAACTTTATTATCGAAAGTGGCTCATCGAAAAAAAATATAGAAGACTAAATTTTAACTTTAATTAAAAAAGAAAGACCTTCTTTTCTTTACCATATAAATAAAATAAATACTCTATGAAAATTGTTTTCAAATGTCGTTACATATAGCTTGTTTAATCCAAATTTATTCTTAATTGGAAATTAAAATGAAGAAATCAAGAAATTTTGTATAAATTAGCAACATTACGAGTAGAAAACATGATAGCTACAACTCTAATTATTCCAATTTTTCTAATTTGGAGAGGCGGAAGTGGGTGTGGTTGCACTAGATGTTATAGTCTCCGAAATCTAGGTTTTCATACGGCTGGCCGGACAGACGGACATGGCTATATCGATTTGGCCATTGATGCTGATCAAGAATATATGGAGTTGTATGGATGTAACATTTTAGCGACTTTAATATGCCATTTCACCCTAAGGGTACAGGTTATTATTAAGTTAAAACATAAAATGTGTATTTAACCTTTCTAGAAAGTTTCCATATTTTAGATTACTTCTACTTTTCTATTCTGCATTACACATTCGGGAAAAAATTTTGTGGATCATTCTGTTTTCATAACCATATATCTAATAATTATACCCTGTACCCATAGGTTACAAGGGTATATTAATGTCGCCTAAATGTATTTAACAAGCAGAAGGCAAATTTTCTGACCCCATAAATTATATATATTCTTGATCAGTAGCCGAGTCGATATGACCATATTTGTCTGTTAGTGCAAACAAACTTATATACGATATATTGTTTTATTTTCAGTTATTTTATGGAACTTTAGTTATAAAGTGAAATTTTAAGACTTATTTAAAATAAATTGGTAAATACATAATTTAAAAAAAAACAAAATGGAGATTGTATTTTTATAAACGTTGCCTATTACCAATAAGGAATAACTTAATATGAGTATTAATGCCAAATAACAGATACTTACGATCCTGTTTACCAAAAAAGCGAGCAAGTGGTAAAGAATTATGTAAAGTTAATAAATCCACACAAACTCTTATCACTCTAATTCCCATTATTCATATATATATTTTTTTTTATGAATGAATGTCTCATTAGAATTCTGTAATAATTATTTCATTCAAAATGAATTATTCGTTATTTATTTATTTATTTTTTTTTTTTTTTTTTTTTTTTGTATGCATTGTGTGTTGAATGATGATCGTTTGTTATGTGAAGAAAAGAAAACCACAGAAATGAACTGAATAAAAAAAAAACACTCTTGGCCAAGATCTTTTGGTTTTAAAGAGGCTTTTGATCGCTTAATGGCAATTTGCCGCTGTTTGTTTATACATATGTCTGTCGGATTGTCTTTGCCTGTTTGTCTGATTGTTTGTTTGTTTGTTTTGTTGTTTGATTATTGTTGTGTATGTGGACTACACTGATTGCCTTCATAATCGTCTAATGACTCAATTTTCGTTCAACCCAAAGACAATTACGAGTCCACAATTATCGATGTGGCTCGGCAAGAGGCAGTCAAGTGAGCAATGGGGCAAGGGGGATATTTTAGATGGGGAGAATGCGTGTGGAGTGAGAGAGAAAAGAGAGAGAGAGTGAGAGAGGGTGGCTGGGGGGGAGGGAGTTGTTTAACAGTGTGTGTGCGTGCCACGCAATGACAGCTTGCAACGATGTTTGATTTGAAGCTGTCGAAAAGCAACTCGAACATGCGGAATAACAAAAATAAAAGGGAAAAACAAAAAAAAAATAAATAAAATAAACCTAATTCTAATCGAATTGTGTATACCTTACAATTACAATTCGATTACTAATACTAAAATATGAAATAAACATTTCAGTTATTGATCTTTTTCCCTCATCATATATGTAAATACTTTCCCAAATGTTGAGTGTATTTAACAAAAAAAAAAAAAAAAAAAAATAAAAAGGAAGACCCCAGCTGGTCCGAGAACTCAAAAGTTCAAGTTGCCAAAACATAGACAGACAAAAAGACAAGACCCGCAAACCCTCACTCACGTTTTACCGACTCCGAACCCTGGAATCCATATAGCCGTACCGTATCTGAATCCGTACTCAAGGAAAACGTGACGGAACCTGAACGGAACAACGGCCAACGTCCGTCTCTCTGTCTCCGTTTTGCCTTCTTTTGTTTTCATTTTCCTTCCTTTTTTTTTTTTTTTTTTTAATTTTTGGTACATATGGAATGAGGAGTTTGGGAGCGGTAGGAGTGGCAGGAGTGGCTAGCTAGTTGCTACTGTTGCTGCTGACACGCAAACCTACTCCAATTTCCAGGGCGCCGTGTGTCTGCCAAGTGTCAGGCCAAAGCAAAACACAAAAACAAAACAAAAAAAAAAAGCACAAAAAGAGAAACCCGAAAGGAAAAAAAAAAAGAGAAAAAAAGGATTTCACTTCGACATTGCGCTGACACTTGCCGGCTGCAAAAACCTGTCTAAATTGTAGGGGGTAACACAGCATGGATGGGCATAAGGATTAGGGAATGGGTAAGGCAACGGGAACGGGATGGCTCGTGTTTTGTCATTAAAACGATGCAACTGCAAAATACCAAACAACAGCAACAATAGCAACAACAATGGCAATTGTTGTTGAGCTTATTAGTTCAGTTAAGTGGTCGATTTGAACAGACAATCGACGGACAAATTGACGGACACACTTCAGGTATCCCGTAGTTACACTATCATACTTACTCAAAAAAAACTAACAAATTTTTTTTACTAATTTTGAAAGTTATATCCAGCAGAAAATTTCAAAAATAAAAAATACGCTTCAATTCTCAATGTTCAAAAAAGTGTTTGCCTATTTTTTTTTAGAAATTTTATGAAATTTGTTTTACAACTAAACCAAATTTATTTTTATATTAAACTTGAATTATGTTTAATATTGCTTCGGTTTATTTATAAAACGAATACTTAACTTAATGTTTAATTAAAATAACTATTCAATTTTTCATAAAGATTTATTTTTGTAAATAAATTATTTCAATTGATTTACCTTTAATGATAGAACAAAATAAAGGATTTAAGCAATTTAATTATATATATCAATCCATATATTTATAAAATATATTACATTACTAGCTATATTCTAATTAACTATAATATGAAGTTATTTTTTGTCATTTGACAAGTTCTTTCGATCTTTTTCTATCGCTACACTTGGATAAAATCCCAAATTTCTTTTTTCAAAAATGATACATAAGCCGAAAATTTGACACAGTCACATACAAATACCGAAACATACACACACTGACACATACCGTTCCGAGTCGTCAGAGTTTAGTATTTCTTATTCCATATTTTGTTTCCTTTTATACCCTTTTATTTATATAACAGCATATGACTTTTCTTCAAAAGTTTGCAACACTTATATACATACTATACAAAATATATACATACATAATTGATCTTTCTGGATCAAACTAATAGCCTTCGAAAGTTTGAAAGTTGCATGTCAGAAATATAAAAATTTGATATATGATTCTGGGCAAAAAAATGAATATCACGAAAATTAAATTCCACTTTTTATGCTTATCAAGAACACCCTCAAAATCGTCGACTCTTCATCCTGTGTGTGAGTAGAACTTACAATTTTCATCTAAAACTTTTCATATTTGTTTCTAAAAGATTTTCTTCAATTTCTATAAGGTGCTTAGCTTTCACAATTGCCAAAAAAAAACACACACACTAAAATCCTCGGTAATCATACAATTCCAATACAATCGTGATTTTCTGTAACCAGATGATATTTCTTTTTGATTAAAATCAATTGGTATTGTCTAATCCCTGAAGGTCCTTTTAACAGCTAATAAATTATGACTTTTCCTGTAAAGGGATTTGGTCACAAGTTGCGAATCCTTTCTAGGATCAGGATGTCACGTGAATTAAACAACGAAGACTATATTCCGTGTAAAGAACATTCTAATAGACAGGCGGAAAGTCGAGATATTAAGGATTTTCTTTATTTCCCCATGACGTCAACCAAAAAAATCCTTTAAATTTTAGTACCATACTTCATACCACATTTTTGACTGACAAATAAAAAATTTCACCTCGTAAAAAATTATATATCAGGCAAACAGAAATGGCAAAAGACTTACAAAAAAAAACTATAGAAATTTGAATTTCTATTGCATACTTATGAGAGCACAATAAGCGCAATTTATCTTTCCTAGTGATTTAAATTAAATATCAGGCGTGCATAACCAGGTCGTGGGTTAGATTAAAAAAAATTTATTAATAATAATTTACTAAATCCTTTTTCGAGCAGCCTTTCATGTCCTGTGAGCTTGAAATTTTCATCAAACATTTTAAGGACGATCCGCTGTACTTGTATTACTATTTTTAATGCACTCGCTAATCTCTTCAAAAATGGGAATAAAATGATTTGAAATAATGCATAAAAACTGCGCATAGAAATATTTCGGTTATTCCAGTTATTTCACAGCTTCACAACAAACATCAGGAAAAATAAGACATCTTGGATTTCAAAACTAAAGGACATCGGACAAATTCTTCAAAGGTAGCTCTACTTCAAAAGACTATAAATTATTCAATTTTTATTTGATTTGAAAAAAATAAAAGCTTTCGAACCTCTTGTTGTTATTGCCATGAAAAGAAAGAAAACTCATTGGCCTTTCGCTTTCAACAGAACAATCCTTGTAGTACTAAATGACCAAATGGATAATTTGAAAGAGTATACAAACTTCGACATGGCTGCAAAAATGTTCGACCATCTAGTTTCTGTTTGGTTTCTGTTGTTCTTTGACCGCGATTTCATTTCGAGCACGCAATGTCATTTCACGCTAAGCCTCAGAACGCACATGGCAATGTCCATGTCCACATTCATGTTCACATCCATGTCCACATCCATGTCCATGTCCATGTCCAAGACTGACTAGCTAGAGGGCAAGAGGAAGGCACTTTCGACATGCCACGTAACAGCGGAAGCCGGCGCATGCGTAACTGAATGGTAAGAGGGAAATTATAAGGAATCGAGAGAGGGGAGGGTGCCCGCATATGTCAGCGCTTGAAAATGTGTTAATATTTGATAAGCTCAATATGTGGTCGGGGCTTCTGCAACAAAAAAAAAAAAAAACAACAACAACAACAACAACAAAATAAACAACTCGGACTGCAACTGCTGGAAATTGGTAATGGGACATTCAACTGAAGGATTTAGCTTGCGTGCGGCATGCACCATCTACCATCTACCATATATATCGTCTGCCCCCTTACCCCCCCCTCCCCCAATTCTGTTGAACGGTTACCCAAGCGAACTGAAATGACACCCAAAACCGTAACGTTGGAAAATTGTTACGAAAAAGTATTAAGGCCTGTCACTTTGACACCTTGTCTAAGTAAAGCAGGCAATAGGCAAAGGGGATATGAGAGAGGGGTTTTTTGTGGGACACTGACTGCCGTATTCTACACGTATTTGTCATGGTGAAAGGAGGAATACAAGCAGGAACACCGAGAGAGAGAGAGAAGAGGATGAAAAAGGCGGGCAACTTAACAATTGGACACGCTATATGGAGGCTCCTTTTGTTGGTCAATTGTTGGTTTCCATTTAAGTGCATATATGGCAAAAGGTTAACAAAAATTAAAAAACAAAAAACCCCAAAAAAGATCCAAAAGAACTAATTCTATGAAATTATTTCTTGAATTTTAGTTAAAATATTGATTTAACCAAATTAAAGAATATATAACTAAATTATTCCAAGCGTAATCCAGTAAAATATCGCTATAATTATAAATTAAAATATATATATACATAGATGAAAGATGTGGAAAACGAATTTTCGTAATTATTTTATATATACGATATAGTTATATATATAGGAAAGTTCTGTGATTTTAGGGTAAACTCAACATTGTTAAGCAATCCTTTAAACATATTAAATATATATAACTTAAATTCTCTTCTTATATTGACTTGAAGAAGGCCATACAAATGGGAAACTAGTAAAAATAAATCAAAACAACTCTACATTAAAGTTAACAATAAAAATTTTAAGATTTAAACCATTTCTTAGATAATTAAAATTATAAATAAACCAAAATGATCTTTTATTTAGCAGAAACAGTCTTTAAATAACATTTTAATCCTGTTCATATGACATGTATACATTAGTATACTAGAGTCAACTAAAACAATGACTAAAAAAAAAAAAAAAAAAAAAAAAAAAAATCAACATAATCACAGGGCAAACTAATTGCCCAGACCAAAGCGTAACGCTTAATTACACGATAATTTCGCAGCCATCCAAGCCTACAACAAGTTATATTATATGTTGTTCGAATACAATTTGGATTGTTGTTGTTCTTGTTGTTGCACTTGTTCCAGGGAAATCATCATCATTGGAGACAGAGATGGCCATGCATAGATGGATAGCAAGAAGAGGATGAATTTGATTGCTTCAACATACACTGGACCACAGAAAACCAAATACAAAAGTAAAGCAAAGAGAATTGGGATGAGGATGACGAGGAGCAGCAGCAGGAGGAGATGGAGCACAGTGGAGCGGAATGGAGTGGAGCATAAAGACTTTAAATGAACCGTGTGGCTGCTGAATTTCAGCTTATTTAATGCAAATGAAGCGAAGGCAAAAATCCAGAAAGGAATTAGTTAGTGCTATGGGAAGGGAGACTGGGTAAATGAAGGGCAACTAAAGCGCAGGCCATTTCACTGTCAAGTAAAACATTTGTCTGTATGCCTGCATATGTGTACCCAAATGTATGCGTATGTGTCAGTGTCTGTCTATATGTGTGTGTGTGTGCATTTACAGGAATGTTGACGGCGCCAAACAACACTGTCCATCTACTTTTCATTTCAAAGGGTTCATCTTGCAATGGTTTTTTTCAAAATCTACACTCTACTATAAAGAAATCCTCTTAAATCGGCGCAAAGCTAAAAAAAAAATGTCAATCTATTTTAACAATACAAGTATAATCAAATTATATAAATTATATAAATTTTTTCCAAAAAAATTTTCTTTTAAAAGCTGTAAATCATTTCATTATCGATATGATCATTAAATTATTAAAATTTGTATACCTAATTCTAATAATAATCATCAGTCGATAAGCGTTATAAATATATAATAAAAAAAAATGAGTTAATTCCCAATAATTGGAAAAGATTATATGTATATATTTTTTATGATTGATTTTCTTTCCAAGCAAAGATATTATTATAATAAAAAGTACAATTTTTTAATAATAATAACATAAATCTAGTATTATTTGAACAAATACGAATTACATTTATCCAAGTTAAAATAACTAGAAAAAAAAGGAAGAATAAAAGCTAGAATTTTTTTTAGTTAAATGAGAAACTTATGTTGCACAGTGTAATTTGTGTTTGGTACTCGTTCTCATTTCTTGTTCTGGTTTTCTGCAATCTAGCTCCAATCTATCTATGTAGACATCTAGGTGGGGCAGCATTCGCTTACACATACTGATACGCACACAAACACACACACACACACACACACACATATGCACACTGTTCTTACGTGGGCTGACTTCACTTACTCAATCGTTGAATGACTGACTCTATGTGGACTTCTTCTGTATGCCCTCGCCTGTCTATTCTGTTGTCAATACGTGTCGATGACACGTGTTCAGTTTTTCGTAGGGTGACAACAAACAGCTTTATTACACGACAAGTTATGAATATACAGATATATAGAGAGAGAGAGAGAGGAGAGAGCGAAAGCAAGAGCGAAAGCGAGAGCGAGATGGAGATATAGAATGAAGGAGCCTCAATGACATTCCTATTCCATATACATTAATATATATGTAGGTGTATCTAGATTTTAGATTGATATACATATATTTATTGTTGTTGCTCTCAATGCAATTTTGAATGAAATTCTCTTCATTGCCATCAATAAACCAAAATTAATGCAAATTACAAAATATATAATTGAGACTGAGATGAGAATGGGATATATTAAATCTAAAATCCATTGATAAAAATCACAATTCATGCATGGAAAAGCAAAGTCTTTTACCATTTTGAGAAAAATGTGCAAAAATCGTATAAAATAATATACATACTTATATATATGTGTGCATTTTATTTATTTCATAGTACTAAAAAGAAATACTACAAATAATTAATAAACTATATTGAAACACTAATAAATGCTTTCAACTGCTATCAAAAGAAAACTAATATATAATATATATATATATATATAACTAATGTATTAATCATTGTCTATCATTTCTATGCGATATAGTACTCAGATTCTTGAAAAGTGAAAGATAATAAAATACAAACAGACAAGTTTGCATAGATTTAGTAGAATGTTAATGCGATCATATATGTATATGTTTTAAATATATTTTTTTTTCTCATATATTTATATATAGATATATCTTATTGCTTATTGAATACTCTTTGAAAATAAAGCAAATTTGATTTCATTTTTCAGAAATTCCAAACTCCTTTGGCCTTACGGTCAATGTCAAAAAGTTATCTTGATATATATAATAGTTTTCAGTTAATCTTATATGAACAATTGAAGTTAGTGATCGGATATGAAATTTGCTTATTGCCACACTTGTCGTATGAGTAATATAAATTTCTAAAAAAGATATCTACTTTATATATATATATATATAGATATATATATGTAAAAAGTATTTGTTAAAGTAACTTAAAGAGTATCAAAATTGTATTAAATTTTCGTTTAAATGTTATATTCCATAAAGTAAAATGGTAAATGTTACCATTGAAAAGTTATTAAATGTGTACATAGTATATGAATATGAATATTCATATCTACTTACAAATATACATATTTATATCTGCATATATATATATATATATATATGTATACGTTTACAAATATTGTACTATTTATTTGCCACTCCCACTATTTCTTTCTTTGTCTCTTTGCGTACGAGTGGGGGGCATTTCTGTGTGCTTTTTTCTAGAGAGAGCGATACTGAAAGGGAGTGGGGGCGGGGTATGTCTGTCTGTCGCATTGTTGTTGGTATTGTTTACTTTGATTTTATTACGATTTTTGTGTTGATTTTGCTTTTATTACAATTCAATATTGTTGTTGTTATTATTATTATTGTTGTTCTTGTTGCTGCGAATCGAATTTTTGTGTGCCAAATTTCGTTTTAGCACAAATTCAGCAAAAATCACAAAACCGCACAAAATGCGCTTAGATCAACAGAAAATAGACAAAAAGAAAAACCGATATACAATATACATATGTACATACATACAAAAATATACTATATATGTATAAGTTATACATCTGAACGATACATACATATGTATGTATATCTTTGGTTATATGACGACACATATAAAACAAAAGATAAAAAATGCATAAAATAACAAAGCAATAAAATATCAAATTTATTTAACATATTTCTCTCTCTGTGTGTGTGTGTATGTATATATGTATATACATGTGTATGTTTGACAAATCTGGGGCCAAAAATCTAAATCGAAAATTGTCCGAGTTATAAATTGAAAGAGAAATTGAAACAATGAATTGCAAACTTGAGATTTTTAAATCACAAATATCAAATTGCAGTTGAAATGATATGTATGTACATATATATATATATGTATATACTTATAGTTAGCATATAAATCTCTATAAATGTATGTCTGTATGCATATCTGTATCTATGACTGGATTTATATGGACATGGTATAAAATGAAAAATTTTCTATTGCCTATTTTTTGGAGCAAATGCAAAATTCGATTATTAATTGCTAACAAGTAAATTAGCAAAAAAAAACCAAAAACAAAAAAAAACCAACTTGTCAATTCTCGTATAACCATTTAGTAAATATATATTATTTTACTTAGATGTTTGATAAACAGATTTAGAGATATATATGAGTTATCACAATAAATTCCCGAGATTACCGACAGAATGAAACGTTTAGTTATGTAAGAGAACGAGAGAGAGTGAGAGATAGAGACAGAGAGACAGAGAGAAAGCAACGGAGAGAGAGAGAGAAAGATAGAGACTCGTAATTTCTTCTTTGCTTCTATAACATTATGGTTTTGATTGATAATACAAAGGAAACATTAATAGATAAGTTATTATTTATACATATATTTGAAATTTATCCAAAAAGTTTAATTATACATAAATGATATATGTATAACTATTATACATATAACAAGTGCACAAATTTTATTTAAAATTCTCATCAATACTTTTGGCATTTGCAACCATATTTAAATATTTATTCCAAGTAAACAATTGCAAGTTAGAACAAAATCAAAACACTTATCTTTCATTAGCCTTCGTTTTTAATGTTTTCCCTCTAATTTACTCTAAGAATAAACATAAACAATTACTGTTACTATTATTTTTTGAATATTTTATAAAAAATTACGACAATTTTTCATTAAACTATACGAATTTGAAGTTTTTTAGCTTATACGCTCTATTGCCATATATGTACTACATATATAAGCTACTTTTGCTTATTGACTTTCATATCGGTAATATCTATGCACATATATACATACATATATACATTTGAAAACTCTCATTTTACTGGCCTATAACGGATTTTGTTTATTTTGTGTTTAGCAGACAAACAGCAAAAATGAAAATCAACAAACAGAATTCATGCAGAATTCATTATTTTAAAATACCCTTTAATTCACAATTATGAGAAAATGGGTATATCAAAGATGATGAAATATATTAAATAGACAGAGATTATATACAAATATCTACCTAATAAGATCTTCAATCTAAAAAACAAAGATAAGGCTCCAATTCTGTAATTTTAACTGTGATGAAAGAAATCTAATGCTTTATATCATTATACAAAAACCATCCTTACAGGGTATCCATTTGCCGTTTCATAAGTTTATCATTTTTTTTCCTTTCTTTCAAATTATTTCTTTACAAAAAAAAAACGAATATAAAAAAATTCTTATTACAACTTTTGCATTTTATTTAAATATATATATATATATATATACATATATATGTATATATGTATTATGTATATACATAATTTTTTTTTTTGTTGGTTTATTATTTGTTTTGCCATTTGCCCCACACACACACACACACACACACGCACACACACCAGCAGAGGTTGAGAGAGAAAAAGGAGAAAGCAATATGCAAAAACACAAGAAGGGAAAGAGGAAAAGAGGATAAAAAAAAAATTTATGTGTGTGAAGCATTTAAAAGCTTTACAAACATTAAAATGTCTGTCTAACTGTATACGGATGAGTGTATATATATATGTGTGTGTATGTGTATGTGTGTGTATTTATCGGTATCAAAAATTCCGGCGTGTGTGTGTGTGTGTACGTTTCCTGTCTGTGTGTCTCGTGTTTGCGCAAATCGTTAGAGCGAAGAGTTGTGTAAATATTTGTGTGAAAAATTTTTACCAAACGTGGATTAAAAACTTTTACCATGTTGCTTGGTTACACTGTACTGAAAGAGATAGCTACAGGTAAGGGGGCGTATATAATGTAAGGGGGGTGTGTGTGTGTGGAAGGAGAGTAGTGGTGGTAGGAGAGGGACTGCATTTAGTAGTTTGGCATTCTATCTGCTATCTATTACAGATTTATTTTGAAAAATTTATTAGCATATTTATTTACTTTGTGTGTGTATATGTACATACATACATATATTGTATATACATATCTATATATGTATGCACACATGTGTGTATGTCTGTGTTAGTGTATATGTATATGTAGTATACACCTGTCTGGTTTTTCTTTGTATATATTTGGTTATTTTTGGCATTACGCATATTTTTCTGTTGTTGGTCGAGTGCTGTCTACCGGCTGCCTGCTGCCTGCATGGCAAGTGATAAGTTTTTGGGCAATTTTTGCAATAACTGTAAATGCTGGTAAAATTCAGATGAAATGCAACTGAAGTACACTTGAAATATTGATAAACTGATATGCTTTAAATTTATGCCAATGCAATTAAATTTCTATTATAATTTTGAACAACAATAAAAAAAAGCTAAAAAAAATGTACAACTTAAAAATAAAATTATGCCATTCGATTTTTATATACAAATATATATATATACTGATACATTCTCTAAGCCTTTTTCTTATTATTTGGAAAGAAAGGAGTTTATTATTGGTTAAAGTCCATTACCAGGCTTAATACCTTTATAATACATTTCTAATCGTTTTCCGATAAATAATTTGACCTTTAAGAACTTACATCATATATAAAATTTAACTAGTATTATAAAGAGCTCTATATATATATATACAAAATTTTTTAATCAGCACTTTAAGAGATTTTTTGAAGTGGGTCATCATAACAGTAAAGTTATAGACATGGTGTAATTCTTGCATTGGACATCATTCACCAATCGTCAGCCATTTATACTAAAAATAATCATAGAATATGTATTCGAGATATAGAAATTTAAACTTACTTAAACTAAACTAACACTTAACTTAATCTTAAGCTTAAATCCAGTAACTGTATTATTCTAATATAATTTGTCTTAACAGTTTAACAGTCCAGCTAAATGCAGGTTTTTTTTTTAAACTTGTTACCAAACCAATCAAAAGAAGAAAGTTGAGAAATATATATACATATATGTATATGTATATTTATAATCGTATTTTACACGCTTTGATTCAGTTAGATTTTAACATTGCTTTCATTCCTAACAAGAAATGTATACATTAATATATAGATATATGTATTTATCACTGCCCAATCTAACTTTATCCATCTTACAAACACAAAAAAAAAAAGAAAACTAAAAATAAAAAAAATTAAAAAATAACTTGAACTTAAATTGAGGCAACTTTTTCACTTTAAACACAAGGCAAACAGCAAGTGGCAAGTGGCAAGTGAAGAGCAGTAAATGATGGTCGAAGCAAAAAGTGATGGAGGGACATGCAAGTGGAAGTGGAGCGGCAGGAGATGGAGAGGCAACAGAAGCAGTATAAAAAAAAAAAAATAAATAAAAAAAAAGTGTGAAATTTTAAGTACTTGAAGTGCCGCTGGCGCATCCACACCCCAACCAGCTTACCAGTTTCAAGCTCCGAGTTCTCAGTTCCTCTGCCATTCACATACACGTACGCACACTTACCAGCACATACAGATACACACATTTATATATATGTATGTATATATATACAGATATATATATACATATATACAGATATATAAAGAAGCAATACGTATTCATAACGCGTATACGCCATGTTGTTGTTGACAGCCATTTTGTAGATGATGCGCGCGTCGGTTCACCACCCCCCATCAGCAAACCCCTCATCCAAAAGTTACACTTTCCTCTGCCTCATCATGCTGTTTCATCTTCTTCTTCTTCTTCTTCTTCCTCTTCCTCCTCTTCTTCATCTGCTGTCCCTGTATGTTGCTTGCCTCCTTGCTTTTCTGCTACAAATTCAACGAGGCGTTCGTTTATTTGAGCAACGGCACCTTGGCGTGGCAAAAGCTCATTTTAGAGGGCTGTTGTCGCAACCACCACCCATGACAACCCCCCTCCCCCTATTCCATACTCATCTCCATTTTCATTCCCCATCAAAATACTTCACAACTGCCTCACTCTCTTCTAACCTACAGGGCACGTAAATAAACACAGCTCAAGCGAAATATATTGACGATGTTGAAGCGGAAGAGCATCATCATAGCGGTAATCATGTTACCTCAATTCGAAATGAATTCATAACTGAATTTTCCCTCCCTCAAATGACATTGCTCGCAGACCCCCCCCCATGCTCCAAAACAAAAAAAAAATTAAAAACATGACCAAAGCAGTAAAATGGAAACTGGTAGCCAGTATCAACATGATGATAACAATGATAATGAACATGATGATGATGATGATGATGATGATGACAATGATGATGATGAATGGTTTCACTTCACTTCTTTTTTTTTTTGGACAAACAGCGAAGTAGATGGAAAGTGTCTGTTCTGGACCAGGAAATGACGTCACTGATAAGGTATAAGGTTTTGACCGGAAGTGCGTTGACCGCAATATGGTCTGAACCAGGAAATGACGTCATAGATAAGGTAGTGTAGTGGAAGTGTGTGAGTTAAATTTGGTCTGGACCAGGAAATGGGTTAGAGATAAGGTTGTGGAGCGGAAGTGTGTTGAGTGAATTTGGTCGTGATAAGGTGCGTGTGCGAGTTCAAGGTCAAGTTTCTAGTGCGTGTGTGTGTGTTAAAAATGCTTGACCTTGAAAAAAAGAAATGAAATCACTTGTTTTTAATTTTGAATATTTTTATTTATTTATCGTTTAACCATTTCCTATATATATATATATATATATATATATATATATGGTGTGAAAAAAAAGAAAAAATGTTTGACCTTGGAAAGAAATCACTTGCTTTATTTTTGGTTTTAAATATATATGTACATAAGTATATGTTTACATTACTAATTTTTTTGTGGCGTGGGAAAAAATAGATATATATGTATATGTGATTGTGATAAGGGCGCGTGCTGCGAGTGTAAGTATTTGTTTACATAACTCTTTTTTTGTGGCGTGGGAAAAAATAGATATATATGTATATGTGATTGTGATAAGGGGGGACGCGTGCTGTGAGCGCGTGCTGGGAAAAAAGAAATAATAATTGTGTTGTGATAAGGTGCGTGGGCGCTTTGTGTGAAGAAATAAATAGTAAATCTCAAGTTGTTTGACCTTGAAAAGAAATCACTTGCTTTATTTTTAAATATTTTTATTTTTATTTTTGGTTTAACCATATATATGTATGTTTACATTGCTCATTTTTTTTTTGTGGCGTGGGAAAAAATAGATATATATGTATATGTGATTGTGATAAGGGGGGGACGCGTGCTGGGAAAAAAGAAATAATAATTGTGTGTTGTGATAAGATGCGTGTGCGCTTTGTGTGAAGAAATAATAGTAAATCTCAAGTTCAAGAAATCGGACAATTAAGATATATACTTTAAAAAAATGCTATCGTCTAACATTAATAGAATCGAGCAGTTTTTATTCGAATTTAAAGGAGTCATTTTTCCAAAGGATTGTGAAGCGTTGTCTGATATTCAAAATTATTTGCTGGATCGTAACAAACATTTGAACTATTGTGGGTGTCTCTATAAAGATAGCATAGAAAATCCAAATACTTGCGCATGTTACTTGGTGCTTGGACAAATACAGAAGGCCGAAGATATTATGAGGAAATACAAATTACTTCAATTACGAATGTTTATGAAATAAAATTTTCATATTTTCCATGCATAATGTACATAGCTGAAAATTAAATTTTGAGTCTGAAATAAAGAAAATCTTAATTCCTTTTTTTAAATTATTTATTGCTATTTATTCATACATCTACTACATCTGTTTACATTGCTCGTGGAATTATATTTATATAAGTTTGATTGTTGTGACTTATTTTTACAACTGAAAAACCTTGAGTGCTCCATTGATCAATGAATGCATCACTAATCATGGAATTATATTTTTTTGTTAAATACAATACATTCTCCGGGAGCTTCATTGCGATAGATTCGCCATATCTAGTTTGCGCTCTCCAACCTCTTAGAATGGGGATCGCTACATTACTCGGCATTTTCGCAATGGTTAGAAGTGGGATCACTCCATTCCACGACATCTTTGACAATTCATTAAATTGATTTGCCATTGTCAGGTCATCTTGGATTACAACGTTTTCTGGTAGCAACTGTTGCTCCTGATATTGCTGTTGTTGCTGCTGTTGCTGTTGCTGTTGTTGTTGCTGTTGTTGTTGTTGCTGTTGTTGTTGTTGCTGTTGTTGTTGCTGCTGTTGTTCAATCTGCTGCTGTTGGAGCAATTGCTGCATATGCATCCCATCAGTAGCTTCAAGAACTGATGTCACATCCAGACGTTGTCGGGATCTGCGGTTCTGTTTCGATTGCTGCTGCTGCTGCTGCTGCTGTTGCTGCTCCTTAGATCCCATTTCTCCGTCCATTTTAAACAAAGCTTAGCAATTGACTAATTTAGCTTCTGGTAAATCTTACGGCTTTTATTTAGAAATTTCTCAGCTTATACCGCCCCACTGCCTTTCTCAAATTTGATAAATAATGTTGGATATTGTTGCCTAACCACAAGGCACATCCTGTCCGCATGCTTATGCCCCCTTATCATTGTTTTTAGTTTGTACTAGCCAAATTTGATAAATAATTCTGGATATTGCTACCTAACCACAAAACACATCCTGCCCGCATGCTTATACCCTTATCATTGTTTTTAGTTTGTACTACTCAAATTTGATAAATAATGCTGGATATTGCTACCTAACCACAAAACACATCCTGTCCACATGTTTATGCCTTATCATTGTTTCATTTTTAGTTTGCACTAACACTCTTTATCAATCTTGTTTTTTTATTTTGAGTCTATTTCAACATCATCATCATCAAATTTATTAAACATTGAATCCATTAAACGAATATTTTCTTCCTCCCGTTCTCTAGAGGCAATGTAATTCCGCAAAAGAATGCTATCACTATCAATTGTATATATTGTGCTATATTCCGTCATATGTTTGGGGATAATTTCTTGCAGCTTCCCCCAATCATTGTCATAAAAATAAAACGGACAATCCTGTTTGTATCTTCTTAAGCTCCCATCTCGATTAGCGCTTTGTCTACATTTTCCAACTATTGTAATACTCCCTCCAATAACATAAAATGCAGAGTGCTGACATTCATCAAATGAAAAAGTTAGTGTATGTAAAAATGGATGTGTTTCTCCACGCCTTAAAGAGAATAGAAGAGTTTTTTGTTTGCAGTCTGAAGGATTTGGGTTAACAAACACCTGAAGCAGAGGTGAAATAGCCTGTGCCTGAATAATTTGAAATGATTCCCAATCCGCTTGACAAGTGCAGAATTGATCAGATGATCCAATCTGCTGAATCCAAAACATAATTTATTATGCTAGCGCAAATAAAATATAAAAGTTTTTTTGTTAGATGTGAAGTTTATGTACTACAATTGAGTAATAAAAATTTTAAGCATAAATGTCCGCAATTATAGTCCTGAAACTTTTGTTCACGTTGATAGTTATATAGTATATTGCTACCTAGATAGCGAATGACTTCTACAGGAGGCTGCAAATTTCCAAAACTATCGAAATATTTTACTTCATTACCTTTTTTTGAATAAGCTACCCAATGCGTACCACCTCCCTAGATGAATCTAAATTTATAACACCACATTCGTTTATCCATCGATCTTTGCGGAGGGGGAGACTATCCCTCATAAATACATCTCTAAAGTTTGGGATGTGTTTTCGAGCGAATTTCAAAATATCAAAATTTGATAGAGGTTTATTAGGCAGCTGCTTTAAAAGTTTTTTGATTGAGGTGTAATTAAACCATATCCACTGCGATATGGTCGCAGGAAAAAACCCTTTCCTAAAGCAATAGCTTCCATCTTTTTATTATGACGCTTTCTCTCTTCAAGCTCCCTAGCAGCAGCTTTAGTTTTCAGAATCGATTGTGTGATGCTTGAAGCACCTGAAGCAAGTCCTCCAAGCGCTCCTAATGTAGCTAAAATTGGAAGAAAACCACCAATTTTGGGTACAGTAATGATGCGAGGAATTGTTATAGTTTTTTTATCTTTTGAGTTAATTGTGCTATTTATAGCTTTACGTGCTATTTGAACTGAACTATCAATGTCGAGTGGGTTTTTATTTCTCAACGCCTTAGTTGCTACTCGAACAATTTCATTGAATTTTTTCTTCTTTCTTTTTGAGGAGCAAGTTCCAGTATTACTTTTACGTTTTCTTTTAATACCCATTCCAAAAGATTTCTTTGCTTTCATAATATTAGTGACGAGCCAAGCAGCAGACTTTTCCCCCAACCCACTATCAGAAGCCTTTACTCGCTCCCACGCTTTATCAGCTAGCTGTGTATCAGCAATATGTCGCTTCTCAAGGTCTTTGTTTTGTGAATAAGCAATATCGTGTTCTCTGCAAGCAGCATCCAATTGATTGATTCCCTTATCACCACGTTCTAGTCGTTTTTTTAGCTTTGTTCCAGGTCCACAAAACTGATATCCCGGAATATGTAATTCTATGGGTAGATTATTAATAAGACTATTAATTACACCTCCAGTACCACCTCCGTAACGATAGGCTTTCAATTTACAACTGTTTTTATTATAAAAATGTAGAGGCATTTTTATTTGAAACACAGTTCGTGAACTCGCATTACTAAATGCAGAAGCAGAGATCTTCAAAGGTCTTAAATATGCGTCTTAAGAAACAGAAGACCAATATCGAGGTTAAAAATTTCGATTTATCATCAAATACTAAAAATTTGATTAGACATAGTGTTTTACTACCCAATTCAATTAGAGCATTAATTGTTGGACCAAGTAATTGTGGGAAAACAAATCTAATGCTTAGCTTGATTGAAAGCCCAAATGGATTGAAATTTAAAAATATTTATCTATACTCAAAATCGTTATGTCAACCGAAATATGTCTATTTAAAAACTTTGATTGATCCAATAAAGGGTATGGGCTGCTACACATTTTCAGAAAACGAGTCTGTTATACCCCCTAATAGAGCGAAAAATAATTCCATTATGATTTTTGATGATGTTGCTTGCGAAAAACAGAATAATATACGAGCATACTTTTGCATGGGTCGACATAATAATATTGATTCATTTTACTTATGTCAAACCTACACACGCATTCCTAAACAGCTTGTGCGTGATAATGCAAACCTAATAATAATGTTTAAGCAAGATGAAATGAACATGAAGCATATTTATTCAGATCATGTTGGTGTCGATATGAGCTTCGATACTTTCATGAAAATGTGTCGAATGTGTTGGATGGAAAAATATGGATTTCTCACTATAAGCAAAGATGATGAGCTAGACAATGGTCGATATAGACTAGGATTTGATACATTTATTACCATTTAATAAAAGTATAAAATCAGTGTAAAGGTAAAGAACTTTATTTATTAGTCATACGGTTAGCAGAATGTCCACAACAATAACTTTAAGTGGGAAAAGCACAGTCTTATCATCTGTTTTCTTTCCTCCATTAGAATTAAATGAGCAATATGAATGTTCCTTAATTGATATTCATTTATATAATTCAATTACAAACGTTAATGAAAGAAATAATTTATTTCACATTGGCGACAACATAATTGAAATACCTCCAGGTTCTTACGAACTCAACGATATTAGTGATTTAATTCAAGAAGAGCTTATTATTAGAAATATTCATGGTTCGAAGCTTGATATTAATGGTAATAACAATACATTGCAAGTAGATATTTATTGTGAACTACCAATATACTTTAACAAAGAACGCTCAATCGGTTCCATGTTGGGATATGCAGATAGAGTACTAACACCAGGAAAAAGACATACATCTCATTCACCATTGAATATTTGTAATGTCAACGCCATTCGTTTGGAGTGTAATATTGTTACCGGAGCTTATGTAAACGGCAGCCAATCACATACACTACATGAGTTTGCACTCACCGTTCCAGCAGGCTATAAAATGGATGAAATCCCACACAATTTAATTTATTTACCCGTAAACACGCGAGAGATACGTGAGTTGAGAGTAGAACTACTTGATCAGGACGGAGCACCCATTCATTTGCTGGGAGAAGAAAACATTACACTTCGTATTCATCTCAGACCGATGCGATGATAATCTATGGTAAAAACCATTGGAAGGGGGGAGTAGGAAGCAGATTGATTAGAAACGTTGCATTGAGCAGTACATCTACATCATATTCAACTAGAAGAGTCTTAACACCATCAAACAAAGCATTTTTAAAATCAATAGGACTTAAAGTTCGAGATTAGAAAATGGAGAATCATATCTTAAATGTTCGTGAGAGTGTCTACGAAGATAATAGTATTGTTAGGAAAGAATATCACACTTATCAACCACAGCAGCATACATCTTACAACGCTAATGATGAAATTCGAATTTGTATACAAAACCAAGATTTATATGTATACCCTCACGAAAGTCTCATTTATATTGAGGGAATAGTCACTCTAGCTGATAACAAGCTGTCTTCAGCAGGGGTACTCAAAAATAATTGTATGGCATATTTATTTGATGAAATACGATATGAACTCAATGGAACTGAAATAGATCGTACACGATATGTTGGGATGACCACAACAATAAAAAACTATGTTTCATTAAATAAGGATGAAAGTGTTATGCGGAAAAATGCTGGATGGTATGATAATGAGAGCAGCTTTCCATTATTAAATTTCTCTAATAGAGGGAAATTCAATTTTGCTGTACCACTTAAAATGCTATTGGGTTTCGCTGAAGATTATGATAAGCTCATGCTTAATTGTAAACATGAATTAGTATTACTTTTAAGTAGAAATATGGGGAATGTTTACAAGCAGAAAATTGGAGAAATGAACTTCAAGTTAAATATTCACAAAATTTTTTGGAAAATACAACATGTAACATTAAGTCATAACTCCACACTTTCAATGTTAAAAATCATTGAATCTAATAGACCACTGGCTCTAGCATTTCGTAGTTGGGACTGTTATATGAATCCATCACTTACTAATGGAACACAACATACTTGGAGTGTGAAGCTGGCATCTGATAGAGAACGTCCACGCTTTGCATTAATCGCTTTTTTTTCCAATGATGAAATAGTAACAAATAATTTATCAAACTTAAAAATACATTTAAATTCTGATTCGTATCCATATGATGATCTACACATAAATTTTGAGCAAGCTCGGTTTGCAATGCTTTATGACATGTATGCGAAATTTCAAGAGAGTTACTACATGAGAACACCACAGCCGCTTTTAAGTCCAGAGGAATTTAAGCGAAAGGCTCCCATCATCGTAATAGATCTTTCACATCAGCATGAGACTGTTAAAAGCGGGCCCATTGATATACGTATTACCATCGATGTATCAGTAGCAGCAGCCTCAGCAGCTTCAATTGCTTCAACTGAAGCATACTGTGTTCTTATTCATGACCGATTAGTTGAGTACAATCCATCGAATAACTTAGTTAGACGAGCCCAGTAATAACAATAGCATATCAGTGAGAAAGAGGAAATAACCAGCAAGCAAATAAGAAACAATAGCTACCATATCAGTGAGAAAGAGGAAATACATATCAAGCAAGTGAATAAGAAGCAAATGCTAGCATAACAGTGAGAAAGAGTAAAATATCAAGCAAGTAAATAAGAGGGGGGGGGGGGCGATGCTAGCATATCAGTGAGAAAGAGGAAATTTCAAGCAAGTGCTAACATTACAACTTAAAAGAAAAATTTTTGTTAATTTAGTCAATTCTTGATCACCATTGAAGCAACTACAGTAACTGGCTGTTTGCAAAGAAAGGAAAAACCAAAAAAAAAAAAAATAAAAATAAAAATGAATCGCACACCATCAAGTCTGACAAGCAATTCCAAAATTGCATTCATTGTATCCTATGGCTGTAAGGGAAGGAATAATGAATACATTATTAAAGAAGTTGGCGTCGCATTTAGTGACCATCTACTTGGTGGTCCTTATACATATATTGTGAAATCACCGTACCAGGACTGGATGCGGAACACACAACAAATTAAAGATGCTACCACTGACATCGCTTGGAATACAGGTTACGATAGTTTTCAGCGGACGATCCAATGTTTAAGGAGACAGTGTTGTGATTGCACAATACTTACAAATAGTATTGAGACAATGCGCTTTTTGATAAATAACGGAATCGGCGCTCAACGTCAGTTATTTAATGAGTATGTGGTCGATAAAGGATTGCTCAACAGATCTGAAGAGGAGTGGGTTCTCAACTATGGCGAGTATTTTAACAACTCGCACAAAATACTTCAACTTCTTCGGTCAGACACCCATAATTATGGAAACGATGAAGAAAACTACTTTTACACAATTAATTGTGCAATCAGATGCGGTAATCATGCTGCTGATGATGGCTCCGAGAATTGGGATACCGATCAAGAAAAAAATGAAAACATGGATGTAAATGAATGCGCTAGAGCTCTTGACAGAGCTTTTACAAGGGATGATTTAATCAGATTTGCATCAAGCTGCGCCATGAACGCAGCAAATTGTTATAAGAAGCTTTACTTTCAACTATCCTATGTAAAAACTTTAAAACAAAATTAAAAAATACATTAATAAACACACACACACACACACACACACACACACACACACACACACACACACACACACACACACACACACTGTAAACATATATATATATACTCCCCCCCCCAAAAATATATATTCAAACTATATAAAAGAAGCTTTACTTTCAACTATCCTATGTAAAAACTTAAAAAATTAAAAAATACATTAATAAACATATACACTGTAAACATATATATATATATACTCCCCCAAAAATATATATATTCAAACTATAATATTCAAAAAAACAATAAAACTCATATTATATATTCAAAAAAAACAATAAAACTCCTATTATATATTCAAAACTATAATTGAACTTTTCATATTCATTTCAAAGGTATCTGAACAGGCTCGAACTCACCATTAGAGTTATTTAAACAGCAAACAGCTTGTTTTGAAGTAGTTTATCATCAGTTATTTAACTGATAACATGCAATCAACTGCTTATTATTATTAGCTTGAAAATGGATAAAAAAAAAAATGTATTGAGAGAACTAGTGAAAACTAGAAATATTTTAAAAAGAAAATTTCAGAGTATTAAATTAGGGAAAGCTGAAGCAGATTTACAGCTAGAAGAATCATTGAGACCAATAACAACTCCATTAGAAAAGCTTATAAATAAAAGTGAATCACTAAATAATCATTTGCTTACCATCAAAAAAGAAGAAGAAATAGATAAAAAGCCTAAAGTTAGAAGAGAATCAGCTATAAGCTCAATTCCTGTAAAAGAATCATTCTTCAACACTGATGTTAAAAGAGAAGATGAGCGTGATAATGATGATGATAATGATGATGATGTTACTTTAGATGAATACGTTAGTAGCAACTCTTTAGATAATAATCGTAGTGAACTATTGCTTCAAGATGATAGTTATGAAATAGAAAAAATATTGAATGTAAGCGAATTAGCACGAAGAAAAGTTCTTGACAAGGCATATGGTCCTTATAAAGATAATAAAGAAAAAGTGCGGTTGGGTAATTCTGAAATAAGCATATCAGATGGACAATTTAATATTTTGGGTAGTAATCAAAATTGGCCTTTAACAACTGGTCTATATTCATTAATTTATGAAAATGAACCACATCATTATAATGATCAAGATTTAGAGAATTATAAAAATATATTGAATATAACAAATGCTCATAGACGAAATCATATGAGTAATTCTCAAATTAAGGGTAATCGTTCTAAAAAATATATGAAAATAATCAAACCTCTTTTCCCAAGTAAAAAACTGTTTTCGCAAATGTCTTCTACACCTTTACCAGCTACTCATTCATTATCACACTCAGAATCATCATCATCACCATACATTCTTACTGGTAATGGTCTGATGAACTTGAATGTGGGTAAACCAAATTATATATATTGGGATGATCCTAATGAAATTGTCGATAGACTAAATCTATTAGTTGCCTCGCAAACAGCAGGTCATAACAATCATAATAACGAAATAATATCAATAATTGAAGAACTTCGAGAAGCTAAAATTATATACTAGCATATATATATATATGAATTGATTTCTCAAAAAAGTTAATCATTTTCAACATGCCTGTTGATAAGTTTGGACAGCACTCAAATGAGAAATATAATTTAGATGGTTTCAAGAAAAATGTATATAAACGGGTGGGGTTGTTTTTGGACTACGATCAAAATATTAATATTCAAAACAAACGTCTTAAAAATATTGCGGAGCCTATTGAAGAAAAAGATGGAATCAACAAAAAATTTTTACAAAAACAAATAAATATGTTAACTCAAGATTTATTGCTTCATATAAAAAAAGAAAATTCATCAGTTGAAAATAAAATTAACGAAAATATTAAAATCCATATAGCCAAAAGTGAAGAAAACGATAAAGAAGACGTTATATTATCAAACATAATAGACTTAACAGAAAGAGTAATCGCTCTTGAAAATTATATCTTCAAGTCGTTTACACATCCAAATTCTCGAGTGAAAGAAAATATTGTAATAGAAGGGGAGCTTGTAAAGAATTGAAAGCATGAGTAAGAGAGATATTATTAATGAGCTTCACGCTCCTGCAAGAAAAAACTTTAGACGACGACGAGTTATTATGAAGCATATTGATGATCATTGGCAGGCTGATTTAGTTCAAATGGACAATTATACATCATCAAATAAAAATTATAGATACCTTTTAACAGTAATTGATACATTCTCTAAATTCGCGTGGGGTAGAGCTCTTAAAACCAAAAATGCAGAAGAAGTTGCTAAAGCAATGTTGAGTATTTTCAAATTGGGACGATCACCCAAGAATTTACAAACTGATGATGGTAAAGAGTTTTTTAACGAAACATTTAAGCAATTAATGAAACAATATAATATAAATCACTATTCAACATATAGTAGTTTAAAAGCTTCAATTGTTGAAAGATTTAATCGAACTATTAAAGAAATGATGTGGAAAGAGTTTAGTTTTAATGGATCATATCGTTGGATTGATATTTATCAAAATTTAATTGATAAATACAATAGGAAGTTTCATCGAACAATTAAAATGTCTCCTTGTGAAGTAAATCAAACAAATGAGAAAGAATTGTTGAATAGTGCATATAATAATAGAAAAATATTTACTGGTTCACGATTTCATGTGGGTGATTATGTTCGAATAAATAAATATAAACATGTTTTTGAGAAGGGTTACACCCCCAACTGGACAACTGAGATTTTCCAAATAGCTCAAGTTCAGAATACAAGTCCTACAACATATTTATTGCAAGACTATGAGGGAAAAGCAATTAAGGGTGGCTTCTATGCTGAAGAACTTAAAAATCTCAATTCCCTGACACATATCTAGTTGAAAAAGTAATACGGAAGAAGGGGGGTAAAGCATTCGTTAAGTGGTTAGGCTTCTCAAACGAACATAACTCGTGGATAGATGTAGGAAAAGAAACGAAATAAACAAAAATGATGTAAACAAATGAATGCTGAATGAAGGAAAAGAAACGAAATAAACAAAAATGATTCAAACAAAAAATACTGATTTCAAAAAATGATGAAATCGTCACTCATAATGGTAAGATATTAAATGTTAATGCAGGATTTTCAAGCTGTATACTAGTTTTAGAACTCAAAGTGATTGTGGATTTTTCAAGAGGCTCACTCATTTTTTTTTTTTTAGAACTCAAAGTGATTGTGGATTTATCAAGATGTTCACTCATTTTTTTAAAAACTCAAAGTGATTGTGGATTTTTTCAAGATGCTCACTCGTTTTTTAGAACTCAAAGTGATTGTGGATTTTTTCAAGCTGCTCACTCGTTTTTTAGATTTCAAAGTGAATGGTTATACATCTACCACAGCTAAAAATGTTTAAAATAAATATACTGTTCCTCTGGACAGTTTTCCTTATTCAAGGAAATTTAGCAATTCCATTGCCTGTGCAAATTACCTCGAACTCCTCAAGTGTGAAAGAGCTTGAATTTTATATTAATCTCCCAAATAATGATAGCGTTAAAATATCGCTTAATATTAAATTTTTAAAACAAAGTGAAAAGTTGGATGAAGGATATAATCAAACTGAATCGATGCGCAGTCCAAGGCTAATTCCATTTCAACAGGATTATGAACTTGATGAATATCAAGATGTAGAACTGCCTCCAACAGCAACAAAAACAGCTACAACAACAACAACAACTACTACTACTACTACTACTACTACACCAACCCCTACAAAACATCAAGAGTATTTCACAGCAGAACAAGCGATTGAAGCATTCAGGAAAGAACTGATAAAGAAGGAGAATGATATAGCTGGAATTATTGAAAGCGAACAACCATTCTATCGCCACTTTCAACTTCGATACAATGATTTTGATTTAAATATAAGATGCACATATATTAGCAATTATAGCATTAGAACCCTGAAAATTGATTGCTATGAATATCATGAATCTGCAACTGAGCGAATTATGTCAAACGGAGATGTGGAGGAATACAGTGATGATGAGCCAGACAATGAAAGACCTGTAAAAATAATAGATGTAAAAGATTATGTTCAAACATATGCTATGCAAATTGAATAAAAAAAAAAATTTTTTTTATATTTCTTTTTTGGAGAATTGAACAAATGTATAAGATTACGTTCAAACATATACTATGCAAATTGAAAAAAAAAAAAAAAAAATTTATATATCTTTTTGGAGAATTTAACTATGTATAAGATTACATTCAAACATATACTATGCAAATTTAAAAAAAAAAAAAAAAAATTTTATATATCTTTTTGGAGAATTTAACTATGTATAAGATTACATTCAAACATATACTATGCAAATTGAAAAAAAAAAAAAAATTTATATTTCTTTTTGGAGAATTTAACTAACAAGTAAAAATAATAAATATATAAGATTACGTTCAAACATATACTAACATATACTGCAAATTGAAAAAAAAAAAAAAAAATTATATTTCTTTTTTGATGAATTTAACAATAAAACAATTTATATTTTTTGGGGAATTTAATGTCAGTTGTTTTTATTTTTTATTTTATTCAGGTAGCTGTAAATTTTCATCATCATATACTCGCTGAAAATTTTTTTCAATAGGGTACCATGGTTCATCAATAGTATCATAGAAACATTGGGCATTTTGATCAATATCAAAACTTGGTTGTTGACAGTTTTGTTCAATATCAAGCAGCCGGTCCTCAATTAATGGAGCTGATTCATTTTGTTGCTGTTGTTGCTGTTGCGCAAGTATAAGTTCTAGCTCAGACTCACTCATCGTTTCTTCTACTTCGTTATAAACATCAGCAATATAGTTGTTGTTGTAATCAATGAACATAGACGGAGGAGGATGAGGAGGGGAATGCTCTGCAGCAACTGTTGAAAATGACTTTGTATTAATGTGGAAAACATAAAAGAAATAGGAGTACTAACTCACTCGCACTGAGGCTATTTTGTTTCATATTGTAATATAAGTCGAGTTTTCGATGGATAATGTCAAGAGGTTGACGTTATAATAATGCATCATAAATATTTGAAACCCTCCACTTATAAACCGCTTACTCGAACAGAACTCTTATCAACAGTAGAAAAGACGAAGAAGAAATAAAACAAGCATTTTCTAGTTTATTTTAAGTTGAAATTTTATAATGTTCTCAAGCGTAAGTATGTATATTATAATTCCTTATAAACCTCTTATCATCATGAGAGCTTAATGCTACTTTTGTTATTTTTTGTGTGACGTTGAATTTCTTAGAGGTTCGTACTTATTGAGATTCATTTCAACATAAAGTATTTTTACCAGCGTCCATCCACTATCACGCTCTTGAAACTCATCCATTTTAGTACTTATCTCCATAGCCTGACTTACAAATGTTTCTTCCAAATCGCTTTCAAGTGTTAGCAAAATCATTGGGGTCTGATGAGACTTAATCATGAAAGCCATTTCATCATCATCATCATTCATCTTAATATACTCGGCAAACAACTCCAAATTAAGTTTACATGCCATATTAATGCTAAGCCATCTTTCCAATATTGGAAGCAAAGAACCTCCTGCTTCCGAGAGAAAGTCTTCAGGCATTTGCAGAGCTCCTTCACTGGTGTTGGCATTATTATCACTCTCATAGCGATATGTAACAATGCGATTCCGGAAACCACTAGAAATTTGTTTTACACATGTATCAAAAGGTTTACATGCATTTGTTCTATGCGTATTTGTTCTTAAATGATGACTCCATCTAACTTGCGCCACATAGACATCACACACATCACAATATTGCTCCATTTTTATAAGTATGTATTGATCTGACTGCAGAAATAACTTAATTAACAGCAAATGGTGTTGTTGAACAACGTTCAAATTCAATTAAACTGAATGATATGAGCGAAAAAAATTTGGTGGTACCCTCTCAGTTCCTTCGTTTGTGTACAATTATTATTTTTTTTCCCCAGCACCCAGCACCCTGATAAGGGTCTCTTTCCAAGACCAAACACTATTTTTTTTCCCACGCCACAAAAAAAATGAGTAATGTAAACATATATATATATTTAAAACAAAAATAAATAAAAATATTTAAAAATAAAGTAAGTGATTTCTTTCCAAGGTCAAACTGATTTCTTGAACTTGAGATTTACTATTATTTCTTCACACAAAGCGCACACGCATCTTATCACAACACACAATTATTATTTCTTTTTTCCCAGCACGCGCTCACAGCACGCGTCCCCCCTTATCACAATCACATATACATATATATCTATTTTTTCCCACGCCACAAAAAAAGAGTTATGTAAACAAATACTTACACTCGCAGCACGCGCCCTTATCACAATCACATATACATATATATCTATTTTTTCCCACGCCACAAAAAAATTAGTAATCTGCTCGATTCTATTAATGTTAGACGATAGCATTTTTTTAAAGTATATATCTTAATTGTCCGATTTCTTGAACTTGAGATTTACTATTATTTCTTCACACAAAGCGCACACGCATCTTATCACAACACACAATTATTATTTCTTTTTTCCCAGCACGCGTCCCCCCCTTATCACAATCACATATACATATATATCTATTTTTTCCCACGCCACAAAAAAAATGAGCAATGTAAACATACATATATATGGTTAAACCAAAAATAAAAATAAAAATATTTAAAAATAAAGCAAGTGATTTCTTTTCAAGGTCAAACAACTTGAGATTTACTATTTATTTCTTCACACAAAGCGCCCACGCACCTTATCACAACACAATTATTATTTCTTTTTTCCCAGCACGCGCTCACAGCACGCGTCCCCCCTTATCACAATCACATATACATATATATCTATTTTTTCCCACGCCACAAAAAAAGAGTTATGTAAACAAATACTTACACTCGCAGCACGCGCCCTTATCACAATCACATATACATATATATCTATTTTTTCCCACGCCACAAAAAAATTAGTAATGTAAACATATACTTATGTACATATATATTTAAAACCAAAAATAAAGCAAGTGATTTCTTTCCAAGGTCAAACATTTTTTCTTTTTTTCACACCTATATATATATATATATATATATATATATATATAGGAAATGGTTAAACGATAAATAAATAAAAATATTCAAAATTAAAAACAAGTGATTTCATTTCTTTTTTTCAAGGTCAAGCATTTTTAACACACACACACGCACTAGAAACTTGACCTTGAACTCGCACACGCACCTTATCACGACCAAATTCACTCAACACACTTCCGCTCCACAACCTTATCTCTAACCCATTTCCTGGTCCAGACCAAATTTAACTCACACACTTCCACTACACTACCTTATCTATGACGTCATTTCCTGGTTCAGACCATATTGCGGTCAACGCACTTCCGGTCAAAACCTTATACCTTATCAGTGACGTCATTTCCTGGTCCAGAACAGACACTTTCCATCTACTCAGCGAAACGATGTTTTTCAAGGACCAAACCGACCGCAAAAAAAAAAAAGACAAAAAAAAAAAAAAAAAAAAACAAAACAAAACAAAAAAAAAAAAAAAAAAAAAAAAAAAAAAAAAAAAAAAAAAAAAAAAAAAAAAAAAAAAAAAAAAAAAAAAAAAAAAAAAAAAAAAAAAAAAAAAAAAAAAATTTAAAAATAAAAAAAAAAAAAAAAAAAAAAAAAAAAATTATAGATTGCCTCACAACTATATATATTTTATAACAACAATTCAAACTAATAAATTATATTAGTTGTCATCTTCTTAAATCAAATCAAATTTAAACAAATTGTATTATTTCTTATTATTTTATTAAAGCCTTAAATTATTTTCAGAATTGTGAAATTGGGAAATAATAGAAAAATTTATTATAAAACAAAAAACTAAACAAAAAGCTATTAATAATATAGTTTATTAATTATGATGTTAACTCCAGTTTCCTGTTGTAGTAACTTTTTCCTTTAATAATCAAGGTAAGAATATTTTCTATTAAAAACTTCTATATCAAACTAATGAGATTCTTTTATGCTTTCGATACAAAACTAAAAATTTTGTAATTATTTTTAGCAAAATATTATTTCAGAAAAAGATAAACAAAAACCTTAAAAGCAAAAAAAGTTCGAAAAATATAGAAAAATAATATTTTTTTTGAAGATTATTCAGAGAAGAAAAACAAAAAAAGGATAACTTAATAATTATAATTATCTAATTATTAAGTTTATTTTTGTTTCATTATTTTCTTAAACCTATCCCAATATTGTATCTTATATAAGGTGCCAAAAATTTAAATTTTATAAAAAGGAAGCTCAAAAAAATTTAAATAAAATCTAAAGTTTGATTTTGAAATGTTCTTCGTTACTTTTCACGGATGTGGCATTAAAAGGAAATTTCAAGTATAATTTTTAAGCTTCAATATTTTGAGAAATAAGCAATAAATTACTATAAAATGTTTAAAAAATATTTAAAAAATTGTTATTGAAACCTTCTAAATATTTAAAAAAAGATAAAAATATTAAAAACAAAAGTGCAAGATTTATTTTTTAAATTTTAAAATAAATTGATAAGCTAATTACGTTAATCTAATGCAAATATATTTTAGGGTACTTGAAGGTATTATATGTATGTTATATATACATATTAATAAACATATATATATATTTATAAGTATGAGTACTTTATAAGTATCTTTACATAGTTATCATTAATATTTTCTTTTATCTAAAAAAGATTTTAATTATTATAAAAATATAAAAAAATTTATAAATGTATTCACATATACTTACATAATACATAGAAAACTGGCAAATTAACTTGATTAAAATAGAAATGATTGAAATCAAATGTCGAAGAAGAAGAGAGTCCTTCCATATTCTATATATAATGTATAGCAAATTTTTAACTGCGTTCTTTAAATGTTGCATAAGACCTTTTTGTGGCGAAAGAGCATTGAAAAAAATGGGAAAAACTCGTTAACTGGCATTCCATTGCAGTCAAGGAGGCAGAGAGTGGATTGGCAGCTTCCAGCTATGTCCTGCTACGACCCTGCTGGCCCAGCTTTTGCTTCTGGTTTTTACAATGCCACCACAGTTTGCTCCTTCTTTTGGATTTGCAACCGATTCGATGGTGGAGCAATGAAAAGGGGTTTGAGCGTCAGATGGCAGTTGATGGCCTTCTATTTTGCTACCGTTTCCATGGCCTGATGTCCTGCCGGGGTCCTTGTGTGCCTGTGCCTGTGCCTGTGCCTCCGCCTGTGATTGTGCCTGTGACTGTGGCTCTGTGCCTTGCCCAGCTCCCTGCCGTGGCATAATGTATTTTGTCGTTTCTCGGTTCTCCTAGGCATGCATTTTATCTTGTTGTCGTCGTCATCCTACATCCTACATTCTATATCCTGCTGCCGCCGTTGATGTTGCTGCTACCCATGCACAGGATGTTGCTCGTTAAATTTTCTTTATGAAGTTAACTGTAAATGCTCGCCGACGTTGTCCCTGATCCTGCCATTGCCACTGCCACTGCTGCCACTTCAATTTCAATGCGCACCAGAAATAAAATGAAAAAATAAAGTAAAAAAAAAAAAAAGCGAGCATAAAACAGAAAACAAAATTTCATCAAAATAAAAAAAGGCAAGGAAAGAGAGGGAGACAGGGAGAGAGGGGAGGAAAGGGAAGAAGGAAAAATTACTTGGTAATGCAATTTTGCAGATGCTGTGCAGAATTCTTAAAGCTTTAATGTAAAAATCTGAAAATATGCATACAACTTTCACCCAAAAGATCGAGAAAAAAACGACACAGAACAACAACAAAACAAAAAAAAAAATGAAAAGAAAAACAACAACAACGCGTGCCTTGATATTTTCCATTTTCCCATAGCAGCAGCAATGGCAATAGTTGAGAATAGTATGTGGAGTACAGAATGGAGTGGTTGTATTGGTGAGTGGGTGGTGGGTGGGTGGGGTAGTGAGTTAAATGCAAATATTTAAATTGCATTCGCGGCAGTCGCCACCAACCTGGAACGCCCAACTGAACACACCAGCCCCCTTAACCCCTTACCACCTTACCCCCACAGCATCCACCTTAAATCATTCGTTCTACAAACAGATAAATTATGTTCTACAAGACGAAAGAAAAACTTTACAAAAGAAAATGGAGAAATAAGTAAAAGGAAAAAACGTAAAAATAAGTGGAGAAAAAACAGTCACAATAAAACTATTTCAAAAGATGGTCGACTTTGTGATACCGTGCAGAAAGTAGTATTTAACTACAAATAGATAATTTATGATAAAAAAACAAAAAACTTTTGAAAAAATAATGTCAAATTAAGTAAAATAACAGAAAAGAAACAAAATATTAGGCACTCAAAACTGTAGGTAAATGTTCTCCAAAATTTCTTTTTTAAATGTAATCTAGATGCTATACTAGATATATGCTTAAACGATCCAGAATGACATTCAATATGCATATATGCATACAACAAATGCATATCTACATCTTTTCAGCTGAATTTTATTAAGAAACTTCGTTGCTATTATTTTTTTTTCATTTTCCAGACTTGTTCTTTCATAAAAAAATAAATAAAATAATTTTTTTATATAACTCAAATTTACAGACTTTAACTCGTATAATGTCAATAAGATTTAAAGATGAATTAACTTTTGATTCTTTTCATAATCGTAACCTTTCGACAAATCATATGATAAAAGTCAAGATCCATCTATATATGAAAAATACATTTTAGATTCTCTTACAATAACTTATTTATGACATACTTATTTATATGCGGTGGGTTTTTCTTTAAATTTAAAGTTTAAATTTAATAAGTTTAAAATTAATAAATATTACTTTCAAAATTAAATATATAAAATAGTAAAAATTTAAAATTAAATTTCATAGATCGACTTTTATATCGAAGGAGACAAACCCCAAAATGAAAGTTCGCCAAGTACCAAACAAAAATAAAAGAAAAAGAAAAAACAAGGTGAATAAAAGTGGAAGAAGAACGAGAGAACAAAAATTCTGAAAAATTTTCCAAGTAGTCGAAGTATAACAACAAACATGGCAAAAGAAAAATGTGCACAAAGGCGTATTACTAGAAAGAGGTGGTGGTGCGGGTGGAATGGGGGAGGGACGTTGTTGTATGCGAGAAGTGATAGAAACCACTGTAAGTAGTGTGTGTGTTTGGTAGCTGTGGGTCGCGTATGTGTGTGTGTGTGTGTGTGTATTTGTATGTGGATGCATGGCAGGCAGGGAAAATGATGTTAAATGGCAAGAAGAAAGCAGACAGCATTTGGAGATGGAGCTGCTGAAGTTGCCACAGTGGTAACAAAAAAACAATTGCATATATCCATTAACTTAAAAGATTTGCTTAAAGTTTTGATTCACGTATTTAAGAAGAGATTATAAGTCGATTGAATAATTGACATAAATTTTATTATATATATTATATTATATATATACATATATATATGTTTATTACTCTATATTTTTATTATAGTTATTTATTCGATATATCTGTCTTACGCTGAGATAGAATAATCGTAAGACAGATATGTCACATATCACACTTTGAACTTCAATTTGTTTACATTAATTATGATGATAAAGATTTAATTCTAAACTTCATCTTAAAATCACAAAATAAATAATAAAGTAAATAAGCAATAGAAAGATAAAGTTCAAACCAAGCTGATCACACAATATATAAGGATATATACGTACTTTTGATCAATTACCGGTTATGTTCAAAAATCTTTTCGGATGGATTAGATCAGTTCATGATTTTTGTACAATTTTGACCCACTGTAATGCCCCAGCTCTTAAAGTCTTACTCTCAATAAAGGCGCCAAAAAAGGCAAAACGACAACAACGAAAATGAAAGAAAAAAAATAAAGAAAAGGAAAAGGAAAAAAAAAATAAAATAAAAGAAGAAAAACGAAACGAAAACGGCAAAGGAAATGAAGCAAGAAAAATTACAATTCTCGACATGGATGTCGGTTGTTGGGTTGGTTCTTTTTTTTTTTTCTTTTTGGGGCGTTGTCGTTGTGCCAGGATTGAGAATGTTGCCTGGCTAAGGTGCGGATGTGGGGAGAGGTGCGGAATGTGGAAGTGGTGGAGGGAGGGGGGTGCGATGCGATGCGATGCGATGGGAAGCAAAAGGGGATGTGGGTATGGGTGATATTGGCGGAGTTAGCTGGTGTGGTCTTATGGTGGGGCTGGAATTGAGTTTTGCTACGCGACGACGATGACTACGACGCCATTTTGTATGCAGGTGAATTCTCTATCTCTTTTGCTTCCCCCCACTTCTATATATATATATATATATATATATATATATGGCTCTGTGTGTGAGTTTACGTGTTAGTGTGCGTGTGTAATTTTTATCTGCCAACTTTTATCATTTTTTATTTTTATACACATTTCGTTTGCCTTTTACAAAGAGAAAGAAAGAGATAGAAACAGAATGTGAATGTGTGTTTGTTTGTGTGTGTGTGTGTCTCATAAAGCGCGTCAAGGTAAACGGAAAAGAAGAAAGCACATATGTGTGTGTGTGACCATGTGTGCGTGTGTGTGCATGAATGGGGCGCGCATGGCAAAGAAAAATTGCGTTCAACTTTGAATGAGTTTTCCATCCAGCAGCCCAAAAGTGAATGGGCAAGGATGCTAGCAAATGGTAAATGTAGAATGGTATAAAAGACGGCACGCAATGACTCTCAAGGCTACACACTCACACACACAAACACACACACACACAGAGAAGGAGAACTTACTTTTCTTTTTCCCCCATCATCACCCCCTCTTATCAAACCACCCAACTCTTTCACCACATTTTTTTTTTTTTTTCTTTGAATAACAAACAAAAAGAAGAAGAATAAGAAGCAAAAGTGGTATTGTCATCGTTAATGTTGTTGGTGTTGGTGTTGGTGTTGGTGTTGGTGTTGGTGTTGGTGTTGTTGTTGGTGTTGGTGTTGTTGTTGGTGTTGGCGTTTCTTCGATAGCAAGTGAAACAGAATTACCTGTCGCTTATGGATGATATATGTATGTATGCATGTATTCCTATATACATATGTCAGAGTATAAAATTTACATATATGTATGTATGTATAAGACATACATATTTAATATATATGTACATACATATATATAAGTAGATATAATTTAATACAAATTATTAATTTTATAATAACCACTAACCATCATTTAATACTTGACCCAATTAAATTAAATTTATTTTAAACTTTAAAAATAATATATAATGTAAATATGGAAAAATAAGTTAAATAAAATATAGAAATTTTAAATTATTATTAACAAAATTTCCTTACCATCAGTTGCTAAAATATAGTTTATGAAAAATTATAAATTTAATAATAAATAATTAAAGATTAATTTTAAATAATATTTAATACTTGACCTAATTAAATTTGATTCATTTAAAACTTAGGAAATAGACAAGTTCATATAAAAATGTGTAAAATTAAATATACAAATTATTAATATTATTAACAATACTCCCTTTGGTAAGGGAAAAGACTAAAACATTTAATATTTAAATAATTATTTGAACTATTTTCAAATAACAATTTACTTCTGCTATTGATACTCGTATTAAAAAAAGTTTGTTTAAAATCTAAAGGAATTAGTATCTGACATTAGAATTAGATTAGATTACAAGTTATTCAAATTTAAATTAGTTAAATTAATACATTTATATTTAAATTAAATCTAAAAATAAATATAGTTAATCTAACTTAATCATTCATTCAATCGAATTATTTTTTGTGTATAATGTATATAAATGTTTCTTTTTAACATTTCATTAATTTTATGAAATTTGTTTGTGAATCTTTTTTATTACTTTTGTAACAAGTTTTTTTTTTCTTTCACGAATTATTTTTTATGATAAAACTGGCGATTTTCTTGGTCTCTTCAATTTCAACTTTAACATTTGCGCCCTTAACAAGCTCAGTTAACCTTAATGGCTAAACGGTGATGGTGAGTGGTAAGGGGGGGGGGGGGGGTGTCGTAGAATTGAGATTGGGGTTGGTTGGTAAAGAACAGGAGTCATGCCAAGTGGCCAGGACATGAAAAAAGTAAGCAAGCAAGTCAAAGCAATTTCTCTATCCTCTGTCATTCCATTCTGCTTGCGTGTGTTTTTATAGCCTTAGCTAGAAATTGTCATTGAGCTATAGTCTTGGCCTCACAGTTTCTATCTCTGTTCCACTTTGTCATCCTCATCTTTACCTCTACCTCTTTATCCACATTTTCTATGGCTATCCATCTCACTCTCGCTATCTCTCAGGTAGCTTGAGTCCTGTCAAATGTCTTCAAAGACTTCTACATCATTGGGGCGTAAGTAGCGCAGCAACAGCAACAGCAACAGCAAAAGCAACAGCACCAAGAGAAACTGGCAGCCATTTTGACTGACTAGCTGAGTGACTGACTGACTGACTGACTGTCAAGGATCTGCTATGTCCTATGCTCCCCGTAAGGCAAGGACAACTGAGACGTATAGAGAGAGAGAGGGGAAGGGGGGAAACATTCCGAATTGCCACCAAAAATTCTCCACCTCCATCTCTGTTCTCTGTCTGTTTTATGCCTGAATCACTTTTGTAACTTTTAAACAGAGAATGAAAGAGAGCGACAGAGACGAAGAAAACTCATTGCGAAATCATTTTTGGAAAATCGCCTGCGGCTGTGTTTTGTTAAAAACTGAAAAACGGAAATACTACAACAAAATGTTACACCACCCCCACCACCACCCCACTCAAAAAAAAAAAAAAAATTTTGAAAGTGGATGTGAATGGAGCCAAGGGTGTCGATGTTGGAGCTGTTGTTGGAGATGGTGGTATGGTGAATGAACGTCTTTCTCTTTCGACTTGTTTAACTTTTACTCAAGTGGATGTTGTTTTCCTTTTTTGCTTTTTGTTTCTTAAGCAAGGATATGACATGGCATGTAGAGCTGAGGTGAGGCTTAAAATTGGGCGGTAAGCTAACCAACAAAAATGAAATGGAAAACTGTTGATGTTTCCTTACCATTAAAATGTTTCCCATACAAAATTGTTCATTTTAAATATGCAGTTGAAAAATTTGAATAAACAGTCCAATATTTTAATTTGTATACGTTTTTATTTTTTACCTACAAAATATATGTTTATACAAATATATATATGTATATGTATATAAATATTATTAATAAAGAAAAATAGATATATGTAGTCAACCATCTTGTGTTTTAGCTTAAGACCTGTTTACTGAAAAAGTTTGGAATTTATGCGCCAATTCTGGGTCTAGGAAAATACATATCTAAAGATAACCAAGAGTAATAACGGAATAAGTAACACTTAGATTTGAAAAGCATGAGGCAAATGAGATAATCAATTACAAATTAAAAAAAAAAATGCAACCAATCTTTAAAAAAAAAAAAGTTGTAAAGATTTTTTATGCCTTTTTATGTTTTTTTATGCGTCAATTTTCTGACCAGGTAGGAGTTACTTTAAAAATATCATTAAAAACACAAAATATAGTTTGTTTAATCAAAATACATAGTATGATAAAAATATTGTTTTTAATACTAATAATTTTTAATTTGATTTTGGCATTAACTTTTAAAAGATTTCTTATTGGTTTCCATTTCATTTTTGACTTATTGCATAAGTATTATTCAGAATTATAATGCCAATTAACCGATTCACTTGTAATGTAATTGGATATTAATGGTATTTATTTTATTTATTTACTTCCCTAATTTCTAGTTTTACATGGTTTGTTTTTTTTTTTTTTTTTGTTCTTACTGTTGACACATCGATTTGCCCTATGGAGTGAATAAATTGTTAAGGAAAAATAGCTACAGATGCATTGCAAAGAAAAGATGGACTGGGGGGGTGTGGGGGTGGTACATATGGCCTACAATAAAAGGAAACTAAACCACCGAATGATACCAAAAACAAAGCAGAAGAAAAAAAAAAACAACAAACAATTTGGAAAAACTAAGGGAAGATATATGTATGTATATGTATAGAGAAAATCAAAGTAATGTGATATATGGTGGTCGAGTGTATCCCTCTGTCTCTCTGTAATTAGATGATCCCCAAATCAGCCGCTAATTTTTCCGCAATTTGCTTAGTAATGCAATCTAAATACAAACAAAATGCATAGTTCCCCTAACCGAATTTCTATTTCGGTGTGTACGTGTGTATGTCTGTGGGTGTGTGTGTGTGTGAATGTGTGTGTATGTTTTTTTCCAACGCTTTTCAAAGAGGGTTGAGATCGACGGGCCGTGAAATACACACTCGACGGGGAAAACTGAATGGCATATGTACACATATATGCCCCGGAGTGTTGCACATGTCCCTGTGCGGCAAAACAAACATCCGTAAGGGGACGAGAGGGATATAGTACGGGGGGAAATCAGGCAAAGGCAGTGAATGAAGAGATGAGAAGGAGTAGCCGGAGTAGAAGGAAAATGAGAGTAAAGGGTCCAAGCACCATGTCAAAGCCAAACGACGAACGACAAACGCGACTTTAGCGGCGCATCTCTCTGATCCCAGCGGGAGTTTTGCCCAAAAATCACAGCAGGATGGAGAGGTTTTTATACATACATACATACATACATATGTACATACATACTTACATATCTGTATGTACATATAGAGTATTGTGGCAGTGGGAGATGAAGGCGTTGTATATGTATATCTATATGTAGTATGTGTACTATGGGCAATATTGTCGTGGTCGTGACTGGTGTTTGAGCTGTTCTATACAACGCTCTGATATCCTGCCTGACAACTGTCAACTGCCAACTGGGGTTGACCTGTCGCCGACAACATCGACAACACCAACAACAACAACAACAACAACAACACCATCGCCATCACCATCATCAACATCAGTACCAATCCGTAAAACAGGACCAGGACATTGGGTACTGTTACCAGTTGGTTATTCCTCTGCTTCTACATTCGGATTCTGCCCAGCCCACATGCCGTGCCTTGATATCGTTCTTGTCTTTAATTTCAGCGCATTTGGCTTTTGTAACGTGATTATCAGACGATTTGATTTGGCGCTAAATGCAATTGCCAAAATGCCAAAGTCAACGATGCGACAGAAAACGGAAACATCATGGCGAGACAAGTGCCCGAATGAGGGTGAAAGGGAAATTCATATTCGTATTAGATTTGACATCAAAATCAGTATGATATATTTTATTTATTTTAAGGGTGGGTTGCATTCACACAACAACAATAATTTACTATCTACACATAAGCCAATTAGAAAGAACTTTATCGAGTCGCTGAACAATTTATAAATAATGTTTAAGAAAAAAAATTAACTACATTGGCTTAAATAATTTAAACATACTCAATTTAAATACTCAATATTCAAAAGGTTTAATTTACGTAGCAAAAGACATATATAAATAAATTTATTATAATAGGAAATTGGAATTAAAAATTGAAAATGATTTTTTTTTTTTTTTAAACCAAAACTATAAACGTTTTTCTGTCTTGTGTTCTAACTGGTTAGTCCTTGTAACTAAAGCTTCATATATAGATTTTTCTATTTTTCAATTTTAATTCAAATTTTTTCTTAATTAAGTAGTCAAACATTATTGAAAATTTCTTGGATCGATTTCACTTAAAGTTTGCAAACTTCTTAAGCTCTTGGCTCTTATTTTTTGAATTGTAATTAATTTTTCATTTAAAGAAAAGGAAAAGGAATTGGTTAAAAATACAAACTTTTTGATAAGACCTTTAGCATAAATAGATAGATGAATAAATTTTGTATCTCTTCGCTCAGATTCTAAAAATATGTAATTAAATATTTTAAAAATATTTTTAACTATACGAATTTCTCTAATTTTCCAAATTGGTTTATGAAAATTTAGGAGAATATTCTTTTAATAATCCTAAATAGTTAACTATTATTTAGAAGAAATTCATTTTTAATTAATTATTAAAAAAAATTGATTAAAGAAATTCATTTTTAATTAATTATTAAAAAAAATTGATTGAAAGCATATATAATTAATTAAAAAATTATATTTTTTTAAGATAATTTTTAATTTTCCTTAAACTATAATTGTAAAATGTTCTTAAGCAATTTTATTAAATTCAACAAAAAAATATATATACTATGCATGTATGTATATATATATACATAAGTATATACATAGATCGATAAATAAACAAAACAACCTTTAAATAGAATATGGTTATAAATTATATAGAGACTTGATTTTTATAAGTCTGTCATTAAATTAATTTTGTTGTAGCTACTTTGTTGGACTATTTCGCAATACTTGTATAGGAATATACATATAAGTATATATATATATATATATATATATGTATGTTTGTTTGTGTGTATGAAACCATTTAATGGTTACAAAGTTTGTATGAAAACTCATAATTTGAAAGTATTTTTTTTTTTTAATTTTTTCATTGATTGATCTTTCAGCATTATTCAGCCAGTCAGTCTATTGATCGAGGTCGTCCCACCAGGGGCTCATCATGGGGGCTCCTACTTCTATCTTTCGACCGCCTTCTCAATCATCATCATCCTCATCCAATTCGATTTTTTTCTCTTCGTTTTTCTTCAATTTTTTTTCTTAACAGATGCTAACTGAGTTGCCTTTTGGGTATTGGGTTTTCTTTTTTTGCCTCCCAGGGGAGTTACAACAGCTACAGTAGCCCAAACACAGCAACAACAACAACAACAGCAACAACAACAACAACATAATGCCACACAGGTCATCTATATGTATCTCACTCTATCTATCTATTCATCTCCATCTCCATCTCTAGCCAGGCGCACATAAATATGTAAAGAGAAGAAAAAAGACAACAGACAAAAACGAAAAAAAAAGAAACAAAAAAAAAATAAAATAAAAAAAAAGCAAAATGCAAATCACTGAAGCTCAAAAGCCCAACGAGACTCAACCATTGAGGTAGGGTGTAGATGGGTGCGGTGCGGTGCGGTAACAGCCAGAAGAGTGTGGTGTGTGTGTGTGTGTGCGTTAAGGTTGGGTTTGGGGTTGAGGTTGGGGTTGGGGTTAGGCGAGGGTTGGTTGATTCTGTGCCGAGCAAAGTCAAGCCATGCAAAAGTATTACAATAATTATGATAATCTATGCCATAAAAAAAAAAAACGTCGCATTTGTGGCCTGACTTGGTTTTGGTATTTGTGTGTGTGTGTGTGTGTGTGTGTGGCATGGTGGAAGTAAGTGGGTGGAGGTGAAAAAAGAGGAATTACCATACTTTAAGCTACCGCAAGCCAAAAGCAGATAACACCAAAGAGTGTGAGTGAGAGAGATGGAGAGAGAGAGAGAGAGAGAGAGAGGGAAAGCGAGGGAAGGAAAATGAAAGGTGAAGGCAGCTTGGAAAAGTGGCAAGGCTGAAAGAAAAATGTTCATGAAAATCCCAAACTTTGCCAACTTGGATATATTTTTTTCGATTTCGTTATGCAAAAAGACACACACACACATACAGACATAAAAAGCAAAAGAGAGAAAAAAAGAAGGGAGATAAAATACATAAATATGACACCAGATCTAAGCAGAAGATGGTAAATGTTTAAGGTTAGGTAGCTTATGATATATATATATATATCATACATATATATGTATATACCCTACACTCTTTATATTGTTATCATATTTACATAAATCGAACTATATCAATTATTTTCAAATTAAATTAAAACTATTACAAATAATAATAAATCATTTTTAATAGTTTTTAATAATTTCTTAAATAAATTTTTTTAATACCTTTTAGAAATATATTTTGAAAACAAGTTTATAAAATAAAATATAAAATTTTATGCAATATAAAGATGATAACATAAAAACAAATCTATTGCCAATTTAGCAAACTTTAGTTAACATAAGTATTCCTATTCTATTTACCAATTTGGAAAACTTCAGTTATTATAAATTATATATCAACGTTGTCTTTCATAAAAGCTTTAATTGATATCAAATTATAATTTTTTGCAGGTGAAAACCCGATTATACAATTTAAATTCTAGATAATTAAGCCTTAAATCTATAGCAAATAACAAAAAAAAAACAAAGACAGTCAAAATATTTGTTATAAAATGGTTTGGGATCGCGTTAATTATAAAGCAATTTAAATACAGAATTATTATATTTTTTTAAATCATTTATCACAACTTTACAAATCAAATGAATATGGAATAATTGAAAATTATATATTTTATGGTAATTTATTGTATAGGGAATTTAGTAAGGCGACTCAAAATGACAAAAAAATTGGAATACAGGTGTCGACTTTGGCGCTGTGAGGCTTCTGTTTTTGCCATTTTTGCTTTTGCAACTGAATGTTGACTGACTGTTTCTTTCTCTTTCTCTTTCCTTCTTATTCTTTCCCTTTCTCGTGCTCTCCCTCTCGCTATCCCCTCTCTCTCTCTCTCTCTCTGTCTCTCTCACTCTCTCTCTGGCTTTTCAGTCTATAGTTTGCTCTGCTTGTCAGTCTCATATTGTAGGACTTCAACTGAAATTTTTGGACATTCTGAGTTTGATTTTTATCTGTGTACGTGGCGTGGCCCATCCGTAACATTTACACACACACACACACACTTACTATCTTAGTGAGAAGAGAGTAGAGTTTTACCCATTCCACCATTAACCAACTCTTACTATGTGTCGCTTTCTCTCTCTCACTCTCACTCTCTCACTCTCTCTGTCTCTCTCTCTCTCTCTCTGTCTCTGTCTGTCTCTCTTTGACCCCTGATGATGATCCAACTGGCCAGTGGCCACATCAACATATCGACAACACAACATTGTCCCATGAGTGCTACGTCGTTGGTAACGTTTGCCAGTTTGCCAGTTTGCTAGTTTACAGTTGGTAGTCGGCCAGTTGCCAGTGGCCGATGACGCCTACATATCCTTGTGGCCTACCAGTGTTGTTGTCCTTGCTAGCATTGTTGCTTTTGTTGCCGACAGGCCATCAAAATCAGGCGGCGATTCTGCTCCCAGTATGCTCGTATTTCGTTTACAATTTGACCCTTGAAAGGCACACACACAGACATCAAAAAATACACAGACACACTAGTCTATATATATGTATATATGTATATAAATGTATGTATATATATATATATATATATATATATACTTATACGAACACTCACACGCCTTGCAAAGAGGGCCAATATAAAAGTTTCAATGTAAAATTATAATTTTCATTCTAGAATACGATATTAGATGATTCAAAAGTTATCAGGATATAACATTATTATCTGGAAACTCTCTAAGTATAATTCTAATATAAATCATTCTTCTTCTCTACAGTTAAGCAAAAAAAAAGATTTTAATTTCAAATTGTTTCTTTACTAACGAGTGAGGTATCCTCTTTGTACCGATTAAAAGGATATAAGCTCTGTGATCATAATTTCTATATAAACCCTCGCCAATTTTTGTATGGAATATCTGTGTGAGTGTTTTGGACGACAGGTTGGATATTTTCTATGGTTATTTCGTGTGTAACTTTTCCATGGGCAGTTCAGCCTTCATTTTTTCCTTTTTTTCTTTTTTTTTGTCGATGCTTTGACGGTATTCTGGCAAGGTCCTGATTGTACTGTGTCTGGACTATGGGTAGTTTTGATAAAACGTTTCAATGGCTGAACACATAACAGTTGACTGGCTGCCTGGCTGGTTGTGTCTCCTTCTCTGTCCCCATTGCTTGGGTGTGAGTATGTGTGTGTGTGGATGTGACAAAGACCATATAAAGTCCCAAAAAAAAAAATAAAAAATAAAAAAAAAATGAAAAAAAAAACCAAACTCAACATTCAACGAGAACGAATGTTAGTGCTCCCGGCTGATGGCTTCTGCTTCAGCTCCTGCTCCTACTTCAGCTCCATCTGCTGCTCCTGATGTTGCTCCTGCTGCTCCTGCTATTGACGATGCGACGCTGACTGGCATTTTGAGGATGGCAGCGGTGATAAAAAGTTGTACTTGTTGTAATAACAACAGCAGCAACGTCAGCCTGGATTTCTCCAAATGTTGGTTAACATTTGTCTTTTTCTTTACCCCAAGCCCCAGTTCCCCTCTTGTGCTGACATTGAGAAAAAATCATTTCCGATTTCCAAACGGTTTTCATAAACGCTTAGGAAATGCATTTTCTATTAGAAATAATTTCAAATAATTTACAATTATCGTTTTAGTTATCTAATGGACAATAGATTTTTGTTGTATCTTCTAGAAACAAAATTTGAATGGTTTATAAAAAACAATGGAAATAAGTTAATACCAATTACATTAAATAAGATTTACTATTTTTCATTGCTTTAACTTTTGAACTATTGGGATTTATTTTTCCGGTTGCATTTAATAGTCGATAGTTTTAAATCGATATCATAGATCTAGTTAGAAGTTGTAAAATTTATCTAGTCTTTCGCCAAGTGTAGAAATGATGTGGAAAAGTGACGAAATTGCGAAAAGGGGGGGAGAGTGTCTGAAGGTGTATATATGTATATATACATATCTTTGTATATACATACTTGAACGTATGTATGTATGTATATATCGCCTGACTTAATGAGGCTATTTGGAATACAACGATTTCGCGACAAGGCTGTCGTTTGGCTCTTCTTGATACTGATGACGATGCCTATGATGATTACACGTTGACGATGACGACTGTGTCTCAGCTATATTTCGACCAAAAAAAAAAAAAAAAACAATATCATCATCATCAACAACCACCTTGCCCTATGTCAGTGTATATATGTTTGTATAGGGTGGATGGGTGGTGGTGGGGTAAGGGGCTGAGTGGAAAGAAAGATATTCATCGAAAGCAAAATGACAGCCTAGAGACACATTCAAGGCAAAGGCATAAGATAAGAAATGAATGACAGGCAGGCACAGGCACAGGCACTGGCACTGGCAAAGGCGCTGGCAAACGAAGACAGAACACACAAGACACAAGGCAGAAGAATATCAGAAGCATTCAGGACACAAGGAGGAGCAACTAACAACGTATATTGCAGAGCGCGGGAGCATATCAGTCAGTGTCAGTGTGAATGCGAAATTGCGTTGCTTTTACGAGTCCCCTCAGCTCCGTTGTATTTCTATTGTTGTCGTTGTCGTTGCTGTTGCTGTTGCTGTTGCTGTTGCTCCATAAAAGTAATGTCTGATGGATATGCCCCCAAACGATACCAGAGAGGTAATGGTAGATGTGGCAGTGAGTAGCGGTTAGAGTGAAGGTAAATGTAAGTTAGCTAAAGTCCTTACCAGTTTCTCAGTCCTTCTATTATATGTATGTATGTATATAGGGCATAAATCACAGTTGCAGTTTCAACTTTAGCTTTACATTTAAGCACAAACCCATTTTGCGATAGAAATCTGTCTCCAAAGAGTATTTCTATGTATGTTTATGTGTGTGTGGTAAATGAGTGTGAGTGTGTGTGTGTGTGTGTATGTGCCACAAAAAATTTATTTGATAATGATTCAAATGGGACCATCGTTGGGTTAGGCTCATGGAAACGATATTACACTCAAATGTTATCAAAAAAATCAAAGAAGCTAACTTCGGACGTGCTGAAGTTTGTATATCCTTGCAGTTTAATTAATTGCTTAGTTGCTTAAACTTGGTTAAGATATATGATCAATGAACAAAATGATATGACTTTTATTCGCGTAGCTCAAAATTTAAGTTCGAAAGGATGCAAAGAAACAGACAGACGTACAAAAGGACGTGATCATTTTGATCCGGCTATTGATGCTGATATATACACTATATGGGGTCGGCAACGTTTATTTCTATGCGTTACAAACATCAGATCAATTTTATTATACCTTCTGCAAGGATATGAAAATCATCTGAACAATTCAACATAATCATAACTGACTATTAATTATGTATATAATATACATATATAAATATATTAATTGTATATGTATATACATATACATATTAATATATTATTTCTTTCATTCCAAGTAATGATAAATTTATAACTTCCTGATATATGTATTGCAGTAGATAATTTTATAGTTTTCTTTATTTATCTTCGTACAATGTTTTTTACTTTTTTTTATCCCTTCTCTTCGTGATGGTTACTTTTTGAATGAATCTTAACTCTCTGTTATGTATCTATGTTAACTCGTTAGCTTCTGTTAAGATCTTAATTCTGTTAAGTTCTAGTGTTAGTAAATAAGTAAATGCGCTTTTCTCAAATGATTTTTACAGTTTAAACCAATTATCCTGCCACAGTATATATATAGATGTGGGTTTCTTAACGATTTTCTGTTAAAACTATTTATTATTGATCTCCATCTGGTCTTTGATATTACTTTAAAATTAATTTTATTTGTAGTAGGCATTGATTGTTCTCCTGGCATTTACTTAGACTCAATGAAAGTCACTTCATATCAATTCTATTTAGTTCTTCATAGCGACAACATTCATTCATTCATTACGTTAATAAAATTATTTTATTTATTTAATTATTTTTTTATTTTCCGTTATTATATTTTAACTTGATTATTGTTTATATTTCGGACATGTCGTTTATTTAGTTGGGTTTTCTTTTCTACCTTAAAGGGTAGCTTAAAGGTATCAATAAAAAATTCTCTTAAAATATATTATTAATATAGTTATCTCTAGAACTTTTATATTCATATAGTACAACTCCTGTGAGAAGAAAAAGAAACAATCAACAATTTTTGAAAAAATTTAAACTATATCACGACTTCTTGTTCCATTTACTACATACAATGTTTGTTTTTTTTTTTTTCATAAACCACAATATAAGCATTTTGGAATCAAATTGTCCATTTGCTTAAATCGAACTTTACTCTTGGAATTATGCTTATAGAAGGAGGCAACCAGCAAATACGTGCAACAACGTTTCAGTCACGTACTACTAAAAAAAAAAATGGGAAAAAGAACTACCAAAAAGGGAAGAACCCCCCTCTTAAACACAACAACAGTAATAACAACAACAACAACTGCAGCAGTAGCTACACTAACAACAAATTCAAACAACGATAAGCCAACTGGAGCAGCAGAAGCACCAGCAGCAGTAGCTTCTTATTGCTCTGACAGTTTGGGCACAAAAATGCCGGCCGGATATAAACAAAAATATAGTTCTCGGGGGTCGCAACACACCCACTACAGATATATCTACATCTATATATACATATACATATATACAAAAAATACTTGTAGATAAATCTATCTATATATGTATGTATATATGCATGTTTATATGTATGTATGTATGATTTTGTGGGCGTAGCATGTCAAATATATGGGTAGATGGGAGCAGAGTAGACCTCAGATATCGGTGGATGGATGGTGGAGTTATGAAGGTGTGGGTACCCCATATTGGTGGTTGCCACGCTTTGGCGGCCATGCCACAACAGCCCCAGTCACTCATAGTCTGCCTATCTTTGTATATATCTGCTAAACACACACACACACACACACACACACTGATACACATACACATTGGCTATATATATATATTTATATATATATATATACATATATATCAGGATTTCATCTATACCCAAGCTTGTACAATGATTGGGAACGCGATACCATGGTATAAAATCATTATAAATTTACTAAAAAAAAAAAAAAAAAAAAATGTTATCACTATATAATTAATAGATCTGTGCTCATAGATTTATAGGGTATATATTGAAATTTCCTTTTTAAGAATCGATAATTTTATTTCCAAAATTTTTTATCCATATGTGAAGAACCTATCTGTAACCAAATCCATTGATCATAAAACCTTTTCTTTATTTAAAAATCGTTTGACTATAAATTAAATTTGAAAAACAAAAACGAAAATATAAATAAAATTAAAAATAGAAAAGTTAATGGATATATTAAATGGTTTTTCTGTAGATTTAATTGAAAGAAAAGAGCAAAAAAAACGATCACATTATATTAAATGTTTCTATCAATTTTATTTTAAAATCCTTTATGGGAAACAAATCATTATAGTTATTGGCCATACAGGAGTAGAAGAATCATTGAGAACTAGATAAAATCAGATGATAAATTATAATATAATTTTTGTATAAATTTAAATAAAAGAAAAAAATATATTCCAGTATATATATTTTTAAGAATTTCATTCCATAGTGTTCAAAGGCAATCTAAGCATGTTGATGCGCGCCCATCTCTATCGACATCGTCGGAGACACTGAACTGACACCCAAAAAACTCGTTTGTTACGCTCCTCCGGCTCCCGACTCCCAACTCTAACCGTTGACTCCATCTATAGCTCTAGCTGGTTCGCTTTCCTCGGTTTAAGCCAGAAGCACACAGGCAGGAAAAATATTTGTGCTGCTATTTGTAAACCTCACTCCTCATCTTCTTTCGAAATATAGAGAGAACATTGTTACCTTTGTCCTGATATAGCTCCTGCTTTTGCTCCAGCTTCAGTTTTAGCTGTAGCTTCAGCTCCAGCTCCTTCCTTACGTTGCGGGTAATAACTTTATGCAAGGAGGGTAACACAGAGGTCGACGGTTGTGGATGGGTATGCGGTTGACTAGGGTGAGTGGAGGGATTCTGATGCGATGGGTAGGTGATTGAGATGGGGGGTGGGTGGCGGCGGGGACTAACCAAAATCAGGCTCAAACAAGCATAAAACTTGCCAAACGCCAATGATGATGTTGTCTATGTGCCGGTGTATATGTGTATATGTATGTGACTGTGTCTATGTATATGTATATGTTTAGGTGTATGTATGTATGTGTGTGTTGGCCTCAGTCAACCCTCAGACAGAAGTTGAGACAGAGCGACAGAGAGACAGACAGACAACCAACCGACAACGACGGCGATGAAGCCTCCTTCATGCCCGTCCGTCCTTCCGTTCATCTCTCTGTCTGCCTGTCTATCTGTCCGTCTGTCCGTCTGTTTGCCTCTCCTGTCCGTCTGTCGTTATATCAGCGCAGTCATCATCGATATAAACTCTCGCCTGGCTGGCCAGACTGACAAACTGACACACACTGTGAGAAATAAAATTCAAATTCAAATCCCCAAAACATAATTTTCCCTTATCAGAAGAAACATTTTTTTAAGGGATTGGCTACATGACAAACAAAGCTTATTGAAATAGTCATCAAATGGATGTAAAATTTGTTATTTTAATTGCATATTGACACAAATATTAAACAATATATATTCTTTTTTCCATGATATCAAAAATGCGTTATTTAAATTTTAATTGCTTTTAAATGTAATTGTTACATATTTAACTTTTATTCTTATTGTAAATCTTAGAAGGATTCGTAGTCAATTAGTGTTGTAAAACAGCATTGAACTACGCAGGAAATAGAAACTAAATTTGCGAAATCCTTTCATCTAGAAAAAAGATATTAAAAGGAGAAATAATAAAAATCAGACATAGGCATACATACATCAAATCATTTCAATTTAATAACCAACACTGCTTCATAAAAGTAATTTGTAAAAGTAAAATAAGAAAACGTTTGGAACACTGTTTGTTCCTGTTTTGATAGTATAAAGAATTAATTTTTTTAAGTATTCTAAGGAAATGAGGAAAATCTTAGCTTACCTTTTTGCATAAGAATTTCTGCATATATATACATATATGGAGTAGGTAGCTATTCCTTTGATTCTTTTTGTTGTTAACATTTGCTTTTTTCAGTGTTGTGGAGTACCAAATTGCCATTCCCAGGCTCCCAGACTCCAGGGCTCTGACTTCGTTTCGGCCTCTAAGCTCATTCATCCATTCATTCATGCCAGTTTCGCCAGTTTCTCCACAAAGCACACATACAGCAGGCGGGGCACGGGGGCGTGGCAACTGTGTGACTTACACACACACACACTCACAAAACATACAAACGCAGAGTGCGAGAGAGTGATGGCAAGAGAATGAGAAGGAGATGGAAAGTGCGATAGCAAAAGAACGAGAATAGTAGGAGGGATATGGGGTAAGAGAAGTTCCAAGTCCAAGTTCTGGGTCTCGCCATGCGTATACGTAATCTGGTATTAGATTACTGATCCATGTCAAATCTTTGGCTTAGGTCTGTCCTTCCTCGGTTGCTCAGGTCCCTTTAGGTCCTCATCCTCTCTGTTCATTCAATTCCATTTCAACTCGCGCTGCTTGTTGTTTTGATTGATACGAGAAGCGAACTCAACTCAACTCAACTCATCTCATCTCATCTGAACTCAACTCAACTATACCTCTTGGACTCTTGGTGTCGACAACCCAGCCAGGCAAAGTTCTCCACCTCCATACGCGCCGCTGATTTTATGCGCATCGTTTCCACATCACAAAGCACAGAGCAAACCAACGACGGGAGATGAAGGTGAGATGAAGCTGGGAAAAAAAAAAACAAAAAATAACATCGAACAAGTCAACAAAAATAAAGAATATAAAAAATATATATACATATAAATACATATACATACATACATACATACATACATATATACATATACAAAAAGGCAAATGCATTACTTATATTATTAAACAGTGGCACAAATGGACACGCAGAACAGGTGAATTACTAGGAAGCAGAAGGGAATCGAATGGTGGTTAGGGACTCCTGAATCCTGAACTGTAACAAACTGGGCAATGCCAGTGAATTAAACTTTTCTCCTGTTCTTTTCTTAACATTTTCGTTTTTCTTCAAGGGGTTGTGGTTAGGATTTAGTGTAATGGCTTTAGAGATGAATGGTTAGAGTTGGTTTAGATTGCTACCAGAGCACTCAAACGAATACAAGTCATCTTCCAGTTCGATAAATGTTCAATGCTAAAATCCAGTTATATTTATGTGATATGTTGGATATATATATAACTCATATATATATATATATATAAACATAAATAGATTTATCTTGATACACTTAAGAGTTTAATTATATGCAGTTAAGACTTGCAACAAGTCAACAAATTTGCATTTAAAAACTTTGATTCTTATTGGAAATGTATTAAAAACGATTATTATATTATTATATATTATAAATTCGATTTAATTTCACTTATAAATATTTTATAAAGAAAATTTGAAAATTTAAAATATTTGATATACACTTTATACATAATTACATATACATATACTACTAGGAATAATATTTCATACAGAATGGCTTTCGATATAGTAGACCGATCTGCTCTAAATTAAATTCAAAAGAAATACTAAGTCGCATCTACATATATCGAATTGAGATCTAGAAATTTGCTTACTTTTCTATTTATCTAAAAGATATAGGGAATGATTCTAACAAAGTTTCTTAATCTGTATTCGAAAAGATTTTATATATCAAGTTAGAAATAGTTATAAAATTACTAAACAAGATCAACTGTATAATTATATGTATATAAATACTTGACTTAAAGCCATGAATATATGAAATAAATGTTGAATTTTTATATAATTTATTTTTAGATAATATGCCCTGTTAAGTTTTGGTTACAGGGTATACACTATGACTATAGTATAAAAAATATGAAATATTATTGATTATTGTTCATCATTTATTATTTTTTTCCTAAGCAACAATATATATTTTTTCATAACTTAGCAGAGGTTACATTAATTGTATGATTGTATATCTCGGAATCATCCCGATGAACTATATGGTATAGCTGCCATATGGACAATTGGTCCAGAAAATTTGTTTGTATGGAAAATTTTTTTCTTAAGATAGTTAATAGCAAGATAATATAGATTTGACTAGTGATATATGTATACTTCCTGCTAGTCCTGGTATATTATATATAGTTGTCAAAGAGGCAATCTGTGAGGGTATTTGAACTTCGACAAGTCCGAAGTTAGTTTTATTTTATTTGTGTGTTTAATTCGCATATTAAATATAGTATATATATACATGTATCTAGTTCAATTCCCAAAACGATTCTCAAGCTATACTTTTTCATCATTCTTATGTGCTGTTAATACCTTCCCCGCAATTGCCCCTTGCTTCATCTTCATTAATAATGCACAGTTTACCTTTAAGAGGATTTTTAACGCCTCCTCTTCTGATAATAAGGACACAAAAGCACACACAACACGCCTTTGACTCCCCCACCGAATATATTTATATATACATACATATATGTATACATACATATATACATACATATATGAAAGTATGTGGGAATATGACGTGATGTCCAACAAAGATCTTTTTTGAAAAAGAAAAAAAGAACGCCCTTAATTCTTGGCTTATTATTAACCAGCTCGCTCTCTGTGTATGTCCTGCCCTGTCCTGCCCTTCCTTGCATTGCCTTGCCTTGCCTACCTTTTCTTTGTATACCCCTCTGTAGGTGGAAGGAAGGCTGAGGGGGCGTGGTCACAGTTAACGGCAACAACATCTGTGAAGATGCTGCTACCCCGCAGCCGCCGCCGCCGCCGCCACCGCCAACGCCAACACCGTCACCGTCGTCGCTGTTCAAGCATAATTATAATAATCATTTCATAATCATATTTTATTTTAGTTTTTCGCCGCCCTGCTGTTACCCCTCCTCACCTCACTACCCTTCACCCCCTTAACACACCCCTTAGGCGGGATTCCCTGCAGGTTTTTGCCTCCTCTATTCTTGTTTTTTTTTTTTTTTTTTTTGTATGTATTTCTTCTGTTTTTTGAAACAGTTGCCAAAAAAAAAGAAGGAAACGTGGCAAAAAGGGAGGACGGTTTGGTCGGACCTCGACAGATGTGTTTCTCATTCGATTTTTAATATGCGGCCAATCTAACTGTAATTGGTTTGTTATTGTCTCCCGGGCATAGCGACAGAGACCAAAAAGAGAGAGAGAGAAGGAGAGAGAGAGAGAGAGTTAGAGAGTGAGAGTGAGTGGTAGTCGCACAACAGGCAGATCAGGTCAGGGGCAGGGGTTGACTAACCTCAGGAGACTTTTTCTGCATCGCTTCGTCCTGAGGGTCGTGTCGCTGTTGTTGTTACTCCCCACCCCCTCATCTTTGTATATTCCTTCCAATTCCCTGCTGTGGTAAATATCTATCGTTTATTGTTATTGCTCTTGTTCGCTCTATTGTTTTCATTGTTCCTCTTCTACCTTCAATAATGCCCGCCTGTCCAACCCCCCCAACCTCCCTCCCCCCCTCACTCCACACATCCCAACCACCTTCACATATAAAACATACACACTTACACACATACATACACCCTTCAACCGATAGAACGCTTCTTCATCTTGTTAAATTTATGAAAAATGTTGTTCACACTTTCCTTTACCAACAAATAAAAAAAAAAAAAAAAGTAAGAGAAGTAAGGGTGTTGAGACAGGTTGGTGGATAGCAGAGGGTAGGGGGTATAGAGATTTGGGATAACCTTTTGTTGCTTTTACTGTTATTGTTGTTGTTGCTGTTGCTGTTGCTGTTTTTATTGTTGTTGCAAGTTGGTGTACCAAATGGGTTACATGCTTGCACATGTTCTACTCTCCAAAGCCTTTGTTTGAAACTTGCCTAAGCTACATACATACATACGAGTATTTGACAAAAAATAAGGGGGGGTGGGGGGAGAAGAAAGTACCATTGGCGGGAAGAAGAAAGAGCCAACATAAAACTGAGAGTAAATGTATCCCAAAGGTAAAGCTTGCATTTGGCCCTTCAACTGAAATCTGAGAAAATGATAAATCGCATTTTGTACCAACATTGCATATGGAAGATGTGTGTATGATTAAAGAGATTTAAACTTTGTGCTTACATACATATATGTATGTATGTATGTATATATATACATTGATTTTAGAGCAATCTTATTGCAAAGCTAACCTCATTTAACTAAGTATTTAGCACACATACAAAAGACATTTAGTTGAGCAGAAGTGATTGAGAAAAGCTGACAAAAAGAGGTTACTCTTATACTTATACATTATACTTACAAATGTATGTATGTTTGTATATGTACATATGTGTATGTTAATGTACATAACTAACAATGAAACAATGCTACATGTATATATGTATGTACATTCATATGTAATTTAACATTAAGCACAACTGGATTTGCTTATCAAACAATAAGATAATCATGCTATACCTATACATATACATACATATGCACATATTTGTATGTATACACAGGCTTTCAAAAAACGTACAGACTAATTAACAGATAAATTAACAGACTAACTAACATACTTCAAGCAGCGGTTTAATAACAGCAAGTTACAAAGCAGCTGATCATTACAGAGAATTTGTGAATTTAATTTAACAGGTGAGAGATTAGAGATCTGGCAACACAGGAGAAAGTAATAATCGAAAGATAAATATTAGTAACATAGTAAAATATTTAAAAAATCTAAATAACTTTGATATTTCAAATATTTAAAAAACCCTTCAACATAAACATCTGTATAAATAATCTAAGTTTTAATCAGGGTCTGCAAATAATGATTGTTTTTTTAAACATAAAAATCATTATAGTAAATTTAGAAAACTATAACCAGTTTAAAATTATGCTTTTTGTGTTAACTTTGTTATATTTATCGTAATTTACAAATCGATGAGTTCCATAAATTTTCACAAATAAAATTGAACTTAACTCTATTAATTAACTTAACTCTATTAAAACTTTTAATCATTAATATTTTTATATGTTTTACTTTAAGGATAAAAATTATTTTTGAGCTTTATTTTCTTACTTTTTGAATAAACCAGCTAAGATTGGTTCTTGTACAGCATAAACTGATGACTTCAGATTTATTCTTTTTTTAATTTTTGACTGTTTATAATAATATATTAATTGCAAATATTGAATCCTTTTATTGCTAATTTTTGTAAAATTTTAAATACAATTAATTGATGCAATTTGCAGTCCACACTAGCAGTTAAATTTGCAATTTAGATCAAAACTTCAATTAATTGCCCATATTTAGCTACTTTTTAAATACTGAGATAGAATTCATTTGAATGTTTGTTTTATATATATAAAATCATTATTTGAGTGCTAAAAATTTTAATTAATTGCCTTTTCTTGGCAACAATATTTAGATACTTTAAAGATATTCTTTGGCCATGTTAAGTGAGAAATATATTTTTGAAAAGAGCCAAATAAATTCCCTCACGAATGCTTAACTTTAATGGCTCTCACACACATAACCGCATACACACACACACACACACACACAAGTTTTAAAGTAACTCCCAAGACTCATTTTCCCTATAGCTCCTCCCACTTCCGTTCCCCATAACTTTCGCATCCAACCACAATGACAAACTTATAAAGCATAACGAATGGCTTTGAATGCTTGAATGGGGTAAAATGTAGCCAAACTTTTGACATTCATATCCAAGTCCATACTCAGTCCAGTTCAGTGCAGCCTGTAACGGAGGCGGTTAAATTGTGGGCGAATGGATATTGGGCACAATGCGGTACGGGTTTCGGTTGATGGTCGATGGTTTTTGTGGGTGTGGGTGTGTGTGTGTGTGCGCTTTACACGCACTTAAGCTTCGTCTCGGGACGCATCTGATATCAGATTTGTCGCTATCGCACATCCTGTATGCCGCCGTTGCGCGTGGGTCTTCACAACATGTGTGTGTCTGTGTGTGTGCCACATTTTAAACGATTGATGGGCGTCGGGCAATGTCAGAATCCTTATCCACAATTCAACTCATACCCGTTTACCCGTTTACTGATTTCCCTTCCCTTCCATAACATGTCCTTTCCTTCCTTTCGTTTTTTTTTTTTTTTTTTTGTTCGGGTGTGGAAATGATAAATTGCGCATTTGGGAGTTTTAAAGGTCAATTTAGGGGTTAGTCTGGATAACCGGCCCGCCCGTCTGACTGACTGACTGACTGTTTGGCTGACTGAAGCGGTCCAGGACCCAGGCGACACTTCAAAGTTAACTCGCACAATAAAAAATACTTGTACGACTTCAATCCTCACTCACTCACACATTCATTCATTCATTCATTCATTCACTCAGTCATTCGTTTTGTAACCATTTGATAGAAACAACCAGAAAAAGGGGTTGCACTTGAGAGTGCAACAACTGAGGCAAGGACAAACGAAATAACCAACAACCAAAAAAAAAAAAAAATAATAAAGAAAACCCTCCTAGAAAATCCAACCGGTGCCTGTTGACTTTCTAGTTGGCATTTATATTAATGGCTCAGCTTGATGCCTAGTGCCAGTGCCGGTGTCAGAGCAGGAGCCGTAGCCGGATCCAGTGTCTGCTCCGAATTTAGTTCCCTTTTTCATTCTTTCCCCCTTTCTTTTTTTTTTTTTGTGTGTTGATGGGTTGTTAGGACCCTCTGACGCGTGCTTAGTTTGTTTTTTTTTTACATATATTTATATATGTATATATGTACCTACATAGGCAAAGGGTGTGAAATGCCCCTAACAAGATGGCATAAATAGGAAATGAAATATTGTAAATAACAGGTAAAAAGAATTTTCTAACTGGATAGAATACAATAGTGGACAATAATAGATTTTTATATGTGGAATGGTTATACATAAATAGTTAATCTATATGTATTAATATATGTAGATATTAGATATAGGTTTATCTCTCTACAAGTTTATAGAAACTCATCATTCAATCAGGTTAATATAGTTTTATTTATTTTGCATTTAATAGTTGCCTTCAGATATGTTCTAAAACAAAGGTTTCTTATCGAAAATGTATACCAACTATGATAAAAATTTTAACCGCAATGGGTAGGATTTCAAATTTGTTTTTTAAGTATTAAATATTTCAATAAAAATTCAATTATCTATTTAGATTCTTTTAGTTAACAAATACATAATTATTTATTATCATTTGTTATATTTAAACGAGAATTAACACCTGTTAGTTCCCTTAAATCCGACGATATAACTAAAGAAAACCTATTTGAATTAATATTTAATAATATTAAACAATCATTAGATCAGATTAGTTCAAATCTGTTAAACTGGTCAAAAAATTAAACACAAATAAAGAAAATCAGTTTCACAAAGTTCTTTGTTCATCCTGTAAAAAGTGTTGAACAACATATGTATAAACATTTGAGTAATCGGTGTTGAGAAATGGCAAAAAATTTTAAATATTAGGACTGATTTATATGAAAGACTAATGGGAATCTATAATCAATAGAAATTCCATATAATATAATATATGTATAAATGAGAGGCCCTTAAAAACTATTTTGATCAAAACCAAAGATAATTTCATTGAATGAAATACAAATTCAGTTTTTCGTATCGCTTAGCAAAACTGAACCTTGACCTACGATTTACCCCACCATCCCTCACCAACTTACATATGTACATATATATATGTGTGAGTGTGTATGTATATATCTTCCGCCCTTGGAACAAAATAAAAAAGAAGTTAAGTTTCAAATTACAAACCCAATTGATGCTAGTTAAAAAATTTGTGCGGGTTTTTTTCTCTCTCTTTCATTTTGAATTTGATTTTGATTTTTTGTTGTTGTCGGTTTTCTAAAAGAGGGACGAGAGTTTGGTTTTGCTTTTGGTTTGTTCTATTGTTGACAATTGGCCTTTGTTACGGGTACTGACTGTTCAAATTGTGTACATACATATGTATGTATATATGTACATATGTATATAGTTTGCCAACCCTCACGCGACCCGACTTGTGTTGTTGTGATGTGCACATGACAAGTCCGATTAGGTTAAAGCCCACATTTTTCGGCTGTTTCATTTGTTGTTCTCCCTGCCTCCCCCCATACCCCCTCCACCGCTTTCCACCGTTCACATCGTGTTGAAAAGTGTCAACACAGCAATCTATTTTATGCATAATTTGCCGTGCCAAAAATGCGCGTCTCATCAAAATGGTGTCATATGTTTTTATGGTGAACCACACCAGCTAGCACCACATCGCACCACCACTACCACCATCACAACAACAGCAACAAAAAAGACCCCCCCTTGCATAACAATATAAATGTAAGGACCTAACGATAACTGAAGAACCTTCAAAAAATTACCATATAATATTTACCTTAAAACAATCAAAAAAAAAATAAGAAGAAAAGGCCAATAAAAGAAAAACCCAAGAAGAAAATTAAGGGCTATTAGGATTAATACACTCCATACAAAATGTAAATCGATTCTGACTTGTTCCAAGGATTAGAGAGAATATTAATATGTTTTTTAGATTTTTTTTAAATTTATAACATGAAAGTACAACATTTTGAGAATAAGTTACTTTATCTTTTTCAATTTCTTGCGAATTGACTTAAAAATTTCAAAGTTTCAACTGTTTTTTTTATAAAAACGATTTTTCCATAAATTAGTTTGTTAAAGTTGTTGACGATTGTTATATCTACTATACATATTAACATTTTGCACCTTTAAAAATAAATATCGAGGTTAATTTCAAGTATTTTTAACTTTTTAAAATATAAATGCTTTATTAACAAAAATCTAAAAGTTGGTCTTTTGGCTCACCGAATCGAACTAAACTTTTCAAATTTTGTCAAATTGTTGGGAACTTTAAAACATTTGTTATATTTGAAAATTTATTTGAAATTTTTTATTTAACTAGAATCTCATTTGATTAGTTTATGCTATCAATTCTATATAAAATAGATATTGGATTATATATTTCTTTCTTTCGTTTTGATGATATTAATGCAAAAATATAATTTGAAATCATACACAAAGCTTAATCGTCAGAAACTTAAAGCTAATAAATAGAAATTTCAAAGAAAATATGTTTCTTTGAAATTTCTATTTTCTATAACAATTAATCTCAATTCGATTAGTTAATCCATTGATTTGCTTTTGAAGTTATTATATTATGGTTATAGGCCTACAATTAGCTTGCAAGTGACATTTCTCTCACTTGTTCACTTTGTACACTCGGCGCAAGTGAAAGAGGGTCGCTTTGGCATGGGCGTAGCAGCAAAGGGGGGCGGCTCATTAAGTAGAAGTAGTTTTAATATTAAATTATTGCAAATATGTTTTCTTTCTAATACATATATATATACAATTTAATGAATTATTTTTTCATTAATTATATTTTATTAATTTTCTATTTTTACTCCTCCACCTGCTCTCTACGCTCATGTGGACTAACAATGCCACGCCCCCAGCAATTACACGTTCATGACATGGACAGACGATGATGCCACCGTCAATGACATGGAGAATTTTCTATATTTATATATATACATACATATATACATACATACATATATACTCGTTGTTCAGCTTAAGTTTCTTTTGCCTTCATTTTGGGCACGTGTAAAAATTTTGTAGCTCCGGTCACGTGACTGCACGTGGCTAGGCATTCGTCCTTCGGCCATGGGAGTGGAACTGGTAACTGGGCTGCTGTGATAAGCGCAACCTGACAACTTTACGCGTGTTCCTGAGAGATGTCAAAGACCAGGTTTTGGCATTTTATATATATGTATAAGTATATATATATTTTGTTTCCTTTTTTTTTTCTCCTTTCGGCTTGGATTTCAACATTTTTGGTCTGACGGCTCTGTTATCTTGATTTGACCAGAATTGTGAGAGGGTAAGTGGTGGAGGACACTGAAATGACTGGGTATGAGGACGATGGATAGGTATATATATATATATATATATATATATATAGGAAAGGCGTTTGCGGATAGCGGCCTGTGATGCTTTTCGATGGTTTTGTTAACATAAATATCTTAATTCACCGCTTCACCGCCCTCGACACGCGTTAATCGTGTGCATTTGACATGAGAATTTTGAAATGAAATGCGACACAAAAACCGAATGGAAGAAAAACGCGTTGCCATCAATGAAACAAATTGAGGGTGGAGAATTCACATATAAACATACCAATATATAGATATATACATATATAAATATATATAGTATAGAACATAGATAGATCCATGTTCAGTCATGTTATACTAATATTTCCGATTAATTCTTTGATTCAAGTTACATAAACAATACAAAGTCCAAGCAAGAATTTTAGTTTAACATTTTGATACCCTTGCAGAGGGTAAAGCCTTCAGACGTTCAATCTTCCGCCGCTCCACAGTGCACTTCATCATTACATATTTGAGATCTTGAGGGCCAATTTTTCAGGCGTATGCTCATCCTTGGATTCCTTTTCAAGATGAACATCTTCCGATAGCTTTTATTAATTTTATTAATAATTTTTATGAAATTTAAAGATTGATTGATTGATTATTGATTTTCAATGAGTGACTACGAACAACTTAAACTTTATTATAAAAATTAAAAGCAATGTTGTTATTAGATGCATTTAAAAACTACATTTTAAATTTTTATTAAATTGATCCCATATCGCCAGATCGAAAATTGGAACCTTCGAACAGATTTTTACATTCCAACATTGATTACATTACAATACTTAATATTGGGAATATTCGATCAGAAATTAGTTGACTGAAATGATTACTGATTAAAAGTTGCAATTATTACAAACATTAGGATATATATTATTAAATTTCTCTTAATTTGCTTAACTTTTGCTTTTACAAATATTTTACAATTTTTTTTTTAGCTTATTTTGAGATAAAAGCGAAAATTTTCGCACCATTTATTAAATTACTTGTGCAAGAGTATTTTAATTTATGTCTGCGACAGTTTTATTATATTAAGTTTAAATTAAATAATTTATTAAATTAAATCATTTATACATCTTTTTGAAGTTCATCAGAATCGTTAAAAATGAATATATAAGAAACCAAAAAACCCAAAATAAGTAGAATCCTTGAAGTTAACCAAGATCATGGATATGAAGGTTTCCTTAACAAACTTTCCTTTAGAAACTGAAAAATAAAATTTTCAATAAATAATGCCAGATGGTGCCACAGTGTAACTATGGGTGTGGTTTGTAACTCCACTATGGCAGCCATCTAACGGTGTTTAGTTGAACTTCTCGAATATCGTAAGTCTGTTAAATTGAGACTTGGCTAAATCAGAATTAACATTTTTAGTTTTGAAATTTAACAATTTTTTTTATTAATTGTCAATTTAGTTGCTATAGAGTAGTAGAGAAATTACAATATTATATTAATGGAGAAACTAATTTACTTTTTGCGCTCATAACGGAAACGATACTCTGGTGCTCTAGTCTTGGTACCCGATTTCACTTTCTTTGGCTTAAGAAGACGCGGCTGCTTAAGAATATTTTGCAATTGCAATTTTTTCTGAACAATGCCTAGTTCCTTTTCGCGTTCCACACGCTTTTTAAGCTCATTTCGTCGCTGTTGTTTCGCCTCCTTTGAGGTAGTGGCCACCGACTCTTTTGCCTTCTTTTCCTTTGCGAGACGCTCGCCAAGTGTTACTGCTTTCTGCTGTCTTCCCCATTTATCGAAGGTGACATGTTTGTTGTACCGGGAGCTATCCACATTGACAAGTGACACCTTCAGACGTTCAATCTTCCGCCGCTCCACAGTGCGCTTCATCACTACATATTTGAGATCTTGAGTCTGCATAAGGGCCAATTGTTCAGGCGTATGCTCATCCTTGGATTCCTTCTCATGATGAACATCTTCCGATAGCTTGGAATTGATCATATGGTGATAAAACTCATCGGGATTCTTGTCCTGAGCACGCCTATGCAACAGCTTCAGTGTCTTCTCCTTGCGTTGGGCATCTAGAGCGCGTTTTTTGTAATCCTTCTTCTTCTCGAGCAGACCCAAATGCTTGCGAGACTCTGGCTGGTGACGCTCACGATGTACCTTTTGGTTGCTCTTCGAGGCCTTCTTCCACGACGACATGACTCTAGAGGATTCTTTTTACAATTTGAAGCAACACAAAATAATTATTTTTTGTTTACTAAAAACAAAACGTGCCAGCAACGGGTAGCAGTGCTGGATAATAACTAAGACAATGGAACTGGTTCAATGTGTAGCAATGTCAAAATATATTTAAGAGCACAATTTTTTTAAATTAAATTGTTATGTTAATTCGACTTCACGAGACATTTCTTAAATTTCTTATATGACAAAGTTAGTTTTTTTCCTTTGCAGTTTGCATAAAATTGCTTTGAGAATAAATCAACTGGTTCATTTCTTGTCGTTGCTGCCTACGTTTATCAACACTAACAAACGCACACGTGCATTTTGAACCAACAATACGACCGGCCGTGAGGCATTTGTTTAATTTAATAACAGTTTAATATTATTAATAAAGATGGTTAAGAAGAAAATTGACAATCGCATTCGTGTGATGATTGAAAATGGTGTTAAATTAGGACATCGTACCATGTTCATCATTATTGGAGATAAAGCGCGCGATCAAGTGCCAATTCTCTATGACATACTGATCAAATCCACAGTTAAGGCTCGACCCACTGTACTGTGGTGCTACAAGAACAAGGATGAGGCCATTTCCAAGTGAGTAAATCATTTCGATTTCAATTATTGTTCTCATCTCTCTGAATTCCTAACAGTCACGGCAAGAAGCGTGCCAAAAAGATTGCCGTGGGCAAGGTCGATATCAATGAGGCGGATCTCTTTGATTCATTTCGTGTGGCGACCACCATACATGGTCGTTACTATTCCGAAACGCATGCCATACTTGGTCGTACCTATGGGGTTTGTGTGCTGCAAGATTTCGAGGCGCTAACACCGAATCTCTTGGCCCGCACTGTGGAAACCGTTGAGGGTGGCGGCCTAATCATATTGCTCCTCAAGACATTGCAATCCCTGAAGCAGCTTTACACTATGAGCATGGATGTGCATAAGAGATTCCGTACGGAGGCTCATCAAACGGTTACATGTCGATTCAATGAACGTTTAATACTCTCCCTGGCCGATTGTAAACGCTGTCTGGTGGTCAATGATGATTTAACTGTACTCCCCTTAAGTTCCAAGACAATTAATGTGGAGCCAATTAATGTAAGTGACGGAGATGGAAAATGAATCTCATTAAATATAAATATTCTCATTTTATTTTGGCTTTCAGCCAGCTGAAATAGGCGCTCAACAGGGCACGGAGGCGAATGCAATTAATCTGAAGGAGCTAAAGGAGAGTCTATTAAATGTCCAGCCAGCTGGTTCATTGGTTAATATCTGCAAGACATATGATCAGGCAAATGCAGTAGCACAATTTATTGAGGCTTTGGTTGATAAGCAACTAAAGCCGCCGATGTCATTGACAGCTGCACGTGGGCGTGGTAAATCGGCTGCATTGGGCTTAGCCATATCGGCTGCCATTGCCTTTGGCTATGTGAATGTATATGTTACCTCACCACATCCCGAGAATTTGATTACATTATTCGAGTTTGTCTTAAAAGGTTTCGATGCATTGGAATATCAAGAGCATGCAGATTATACCATCATTAGGTCAACAAATGCGGATTATAAAAAGGCCATTATAAGGATAAATATAACAAGAAATTCACGCCAGACCATTCAGTATATAGCACCCAGTGATACACATCTTCTAAATGCAGCCGATTTGTTGTTAATCGATGAGGCAGCTGCCATTCCATTGCCATTGGTTAAAAAGATGTTGGGTCCATATTTAATATTCATGGCCAGTACAATCAATGGCTATGAGGGCACAGGACGATCCCTGAGTTTGAAATTAATATCGCAATTGCAGAAAGAGAATAATGCTCGGCCACCATTGAAATTGGAGGAATCGATACGATATCAGCAAAACGATGATATTGAACGTTGGCTAATCAATCTCCTCTGTCTGGATGCTGGCAGTGTAACAAATATTAGCTCTGGTTGCCCCACACCCGATGCCTGTGAACTTTACTATATTGATAGAGATGCATTGTTCTCCTATCATAAGGCAGCCGAAGGGTTTCTTCATCGTTTGGTATCCATTTATGTATCATCGCATTATAAGAATACCCCAAATGATTTACAAATGATGAGCGATGCACCGGCTCATCATTTATTCTGTCTATTGGGTCCCATACAACGTATGGATCAATTACCTGAAATTCTTGTTGTTATCCAAGTGGCCCTTGAGGGACAAATATCAACAAAGACCGTAAGTGACTCACTGGGTCGTGGCAAGAAGGCGGCAGGTGATTTGATTCCCTGGAATATAGCAGAACAATATGGTGATCGTGATTTCCCAAAATTGGCCGGTGTACGAATTGTTCGAGTGGCCACACATCCCAATTATCAACGGATGGGCTATGGCAAGAGAGCCATACAATTGCTCAAGGATTACTATGCCGGAAAGCATACAAATCTGGATGATAAACCATCATCCGATAATAATGGCAAGGGTAAGTTGAAAATTATAGTTATCGACAGTAATTTAATTCCATTCCGTTTTCCGTGTAACTCCACAGGCATCGAGGAAGTTGAGGAGGAAGAACTATCATTGCTAAAAGAGCAAATCCGTCCACGCAGTCGTATTCCAACACTTTTGCAGCGTCTCCATGAACGGACACCGGAGCCCGTTGATTATATTGGCACCTCCTATGGCCTAACCTCAGAATTGTTAAAATTCTGGAAAAATACTGGTTTTGTGCCCGTCTATTTAAGTCAGAAATCGAATGAACTAACAGCTGAACATAGTTGCATCATGCTCCATACATTCAGCTCCACCACATGGTTAAGTCTCTACTATCAGGACTTTAAGCGTCGTGTCCTTAAACTGATGAGTAAAACTTTCCGAGAATTTGAGACAAAATTGTGTTTAGCACTGCTAAAAAATAAATCTGTAGATAGCGGCAAAGGTAATGCTAATACCACAATTAGGCAAGTGGATAAACCCACTTTGGATATATACTTTCTGCCACATGATCTGCAACGACTCGAGAGCTATGCCCGCCAACAATCTGAATTTCGTTTAATATTGGATCTGCTTACGGATATTGCACAATTGTATTTCCAGGGTAAGATTGAATCATTGCAATTGGATCTAGTGCAGCAGGGTGTATTACTTGCCCTGGGCATACAGGGCAAGACTGTGGATCAATTGGGCCTGGAGCTCAATATGCCTGGCAATCAATTGCTGGCCAAGTTCTTTGATGCGATGAAAAAATGCAATCAATGTTTCCGCACCATACTCGAGGAGCACATAGAGGATGGTATGCTTCAAGAAGCCGATCTATCGCATGGTGAGAATCTCCAGCCATTGAGTCTTACCCTCGACGAGGAGCTCGATAAACAAGCACAAAAATTGAGCAAACAGCAAAGGAAAGAACTGAAACGTTTAAAGGCCGAGCAATTGGATGAGTATCAGATTAAGGGCAGTGAAGAGGATTGGTCCAAGGCTTTGGATACAAATGGTAAAGCTAGCAGTGGTAGTGGTAGTGGTCTTCTATCCGTCAAGAGGTAAGGGAAGAGACAACAAGAGTTGGCAATTTGTCGTCTCTTTCTAACCCAATATGCGCTCTCTCTCTATCTCTCTCTCTCTCTCTCTCTCTGTCTCTTCAGTGGCACAAAACGTTTGGATGCTCCAATAGCTTCCAATTTCGAGGATAACAGCGAACCATCAGCAAAGAAGAAAAAGAAAACCAATCCAAAACTAAAGCATAAAATGGGCAAATCCTTGATATAAGTTTTATATACACATATATATATATATATACATACATATATATATATAATATCTAACCAATTGTTTTATAGGTAAAATAAAGTTTTGTTTTTTAAGAATTTTTATATCTTAATTGTATTATTATTGGCTTTGGCTGCCTGGGCAGCCGCTTTGCGACGATTGCGCAAATCTTGAAAGCTTACCCCCGGCTCCTTATGGGAATTGCGTAGAAAACGCTTCACCTTGGACTTTTTACGGGAAACAATTACCGATGGCGGCAACATATTGTTCCTCTGCATTAGCTTAAAACGATCTTTCAGTAGATTACTTTCCGTTTTCACATTACGCAAATTACCGGCCACATCCTCGGGCATATTCACATCCATATCGGGCTCCTCATATTTATGACGACCCAAACGTTTCGGTTCAAATTTTTTACGTTCGGCTGTCATTTTACGACGTTTCTTTAATTCATTAAGTTCCTCGGTTTCCTCATTAATTTCAGCACGAATTGATTTGATTCTAAATTGTAAAAAGAAACGAAATTAATTAAATTAACTATAAAATAAAAGAAAGGAATGGAAAGGATGCGATAGTGGTCTCACCTTAAGAGATCAGCTGTCTGTTGTTTAAGCCTCTTTTTGACATCATGCTGTCGCTGAAGCTCTTTCTGCTTCAGCTCATTCCGGCGAGTCTTTTTGCTCTTTTTCTTATTCTCCACGGGAGCATTGACAGTACGATAATCACCATCTGAATCGGCCGATGTCGACTTCTGGTCATCATCATCGTTATCATCCTTCTTTTTATTCTTTTTCTTTTCGCTCAACTCTGACTGATCGTCATCGATTCCCTCACTCATTTCCTTGAGACGCAGTCTGTCGCGTTCTTCGGGAGTGACAATGCTAAACATGCTAGTGGTAACACGCTTTAGATGTTGCTCCTTCTTTATAATGCCCTCTTCACGATCCACAACATGTTCAATCAGCTCCTGATGAGCCTTCGGTGATGGATTGTAGCTCATACCAGGATGTGGTGCGACAAATTTCCTTAGAAAAATGGTATCAGAGAATAGATTTAAAACATGTGGATAAACAATATGGATATCTAATTACTTGGCCTTGGTGGTATTATGATGGAGACTGGCATGCGCCTTTACCACCTTGTGCCCTTGCAAATTGGCGGCCACATGTAAGGCTAGCTGACGACTGATCCATCCCTTTTCATCCTTTAGTCCTGGTATCTTATCCCGGAAATCTTCCTCTAACCAAATATCCTTGTCAATTTTGTGTTTTTTATTCTTATCCTCTTTAACGGCCAGACGCTCCTGCATTTGCTCATAGTAACGGGCACGATCCGCATTGGCTTGAAGATGACGCGGTTTGGTTGGATTACAAACCTCCAGCTCAATATTGCGTCCATTTTTCTTTTGCCTCACCTTATTCCTATTTTATAATGAAATTTATTAAGACGTGGGAAAGGGGTATTCTGAAATCAATTTACCTCTTGGCTATGGGATCCTGTACTTTGGAAGTATTTTCAAGGACCTGATGAGTTCGCATCGGCTTCTTGGCATTGAGCTTCCTCTTTTGTTTGGGCGTCAACACACTGGCTTTTGCCTTCTGGGGCGTAGCATCGAGAACAAACAAATCGTCATCCTGTTTATCCTTGAATGAGCCAATGCGCTCCTCTTGGCGCTGATCTTCAAGAAATTGTTCAACATCTTGGATATCAGTTTTGCGCCAAGCGGATTTGTTTTTCTTGGATATACGCTTCTTTTTCACTCTTTCTGGCTCTGCAGCAATCATGGTAACAATTTTCCCAGCTTTTATTCAACCGCAGCCAAAGGAAATCAAGGAAAACAACAAAACGAAAACAAATTTCAAGTGCGGCACACGTGCGTACACCCTAAAATATTCCGGAAGGTGGCGCTATTGATAAAATTAGCTGAAATCGATTATTTAAAAAGTTATCGATATAAAACAGTGATGCCAACTTTCAAAATTAAGGTTTACTCTTTATGACTCAATATTTGCTGACATGTCATTGTAATATATATCCTTCCATAATTATTTATGCAATAAATTCTTATGTATCTTATCATTGTAGAACATAAAATAATATGTATATAAAATAATTTTTTTAGAATCAGCTTAGACGCGGGAAAAAAATGTGTTAACGTTAGTAACCATTCAATATATTCTTATATTATTATATGTATTATTACATTCTTATATACTTATTAGTGAAATGCTGTCAAACAAAAATCTCGCGTACCAACCTAATTTGGTGTTTAATTATTATTTATTATTTAATAATTGCTTTTATCGATGGCTTTGGAATTCCACAATATGGCAGCGCTAGCGTTTCTTGTTGCCAGATTGTTGATAATATAGCATTCTCTTAACATACCCAAAGCTAACGCTAATTTAAGTAGTGATTTCCTTCATATCGACATCGTATAAAAATATCAGTCAAAATGGACAGTGATCAATCTGATGACGAGGTAAAATCAATAATAGCACGTATGCCTTGCAAACAATTGAGATCACACTAATCCGCAGGTACAATTAGAGTCCGAGTCAACCGAAGTCGGAGAACAAGCGTCAAATCCCACTCCCACCGGCATAGTTGATAATCAGACCATTGAGATAAGCTCGGATTCGTGTAACGAAGATTCTCAAAGCCATACAGATAGTGATGAAGTAGGTATCATTGATGACGACAGCGATGAGGATAACGATTCACCCGAGGAACTAGGCCTGGAAGAAACTTTCGACAGTTTGCTGAACAATCCAGATAAGGAATACCGGCACCTGGTGCAACTAAGCGACCTTGCATTGTAAGTAGATTTTACATTAATTCAGTAATAATTTCAATGTTTTGGTTTTCATATATCTTCCTTAGCAAATTGAATGATTTAGAAAAAATCGAACAGATGATTGCGGAATTTAATAAATTGGCCATTATGCCAGCTCATATATGGTTAAAGTACTTAAAGGCTCGTCTAGTTGTCACTCAAACGGAGGAGGAGCGAAAGAAATTCGAAGAGGATTGTGCCAAATCTCTGAGCTCTTTCTACAGTAAGTTCTCAATACACAAACACACAAATAAATCAAGATATATATTATTTAATTAATATTTTTTCTTGTTGTTTAGATACTTCTTTAGCTGAGTTTATAGTGGAACAGTTAGTAGAGCAGAAAAATATTAAAAATACATTGCTCTGGGCCAATTTGCTGGCCGATTATGGTCTAGAGCGTCCCGATTTTATTGAAAAGCTACGCAGTTTAATGAGTGAAGCCAATTTAACAGAAGAGGAATCAAGTGCTCTGAACGAGCTAATGGAAAAGTATTGTCCAACATGGTCTAGTCCAGCCGAACAAGTGAAGACCATTAACGATTTGATTAAGACTTTCCATAAACATCTTGATATGTTTAAGCCACAATATAATGATTGTAACTGGGCCAAAGTCCATAGCTCCTTTATGGAAAAAGCTGATGAGTTGCCCTTGAATGATCAAATACAAGATGGTCTTTGCAAGCTCATCTTTGAGAGATGTGTGGCCAAATTTCCTCCTGTGGATGCATTATGGATGGATTACATACGCTTTGTAGAAGATGAGAATACCGATGATGATGACATCATATCGAATCAAATGGCCACAAAAAAAGCAACTAGATTGCCATGGGGATATCTTAAAGCAAATCCCTTGGATTTGGCTCGACGTGCTGTCAAATGTCGACCCACTATACGTATTAATCATAAATATCTCCATCTGATGGAGCGAGCAAATTACACACAAGCACAGGTCGATGATGAATTAAAATTACTCTTAGTCCGCATTCAACCAGAGATGACAATGTCTGTGGAACTCCATCTGGATTATTTAGCCTATCTGCTCAGGGTTAAGAATGTTGGCGAAGAGGAGCAGGCAAATGAAGTTCGTGCCGCCTTTCAGAACAGTTGGGATATACTTTCCGATCTATATGGTGATCAGGCGGACACCAGCTATGAGGTGCTTCAATTGTGGGCCCAAGTTGAATATTGCCAAATGAGTAGTCCGGCAAGAGCTGCACAAATCTGGCGTCAAATAATGGGTTAGACCATCCATTTCAATTCAATTTAATTTTCCTTATTTAAACGTATGCAATCATTTTAGGTTATCCGGGCAGTGCATATCGTGGTCAACTTTGGATGAATTATGCCCAAATGGATTGTGAGTTCAATGGAGGTCAAAGCGCCCGTACCATTTTGCGTGAGGCCATGGCTCAACCTTCTATGGAAGATTCTCATCTTGTGCAGGAACTATATCGTCGCTATGAACGCGTTTATGGCACTTATGAGACTATTGCCGATTGCCAATCCCAAAATCCCCCCTTACCGGAATGGCGTCAAGCCCGCCGTCGACCATTACTTTTTCCACATCATCCGCCGCAACGCCAACATCAGCGGCAACCCCGAAATAATCAAAATAGGAAACAAAAAAAGATGCCAGCACTTTTACCTGCACCAAAACCAACACCTTCTCCTCCTCCACCAGCCCAATCCCAGCCAAAAACATTTGGTTCTAATTTTAAGTATTCGAGTAAGTGTCCAAAGCTTATCATGTCCTCCTTTGATCCTTTTGATCCAATTTCAAATATCATTTTGTTACTTCTTTCAGCTCATTTGGAGACGAATAAAATTTTTATAAAAAATTTACCAGCGGATTGCTCCAAGGAGCAATTAACGGAAATTTTCGAACCGTTTGGCACCATCAAAGACATCCGTCTTGTCTACAAGTTGTGAGTACGATTTTTTATGGTAATTCACACTCAGTTCCACTAACTTTTATTGTACATTTTCAGTAACAAACAATTTAAAGGTATTGCCTATATTGAATTTGAGCTACCCGCGGAGGCCCAAAAGGCAGTAGCAAGTTGTGATGGAGTGGAGATTGGTGGCCAGAAAGTAAGTACAAAATTTCTTAATTCCATATACTGACTAAAGTATGAGTTGAATCAATTTCTAAAAACAATTTGTGATATATTAAATGGATATAATTTTAGATTTTTGTGGCCATATCGAATCCTCCACCGAAGAGTTTAAACACTACTGTTAATCCACCGATATTACAATCTGCACCCAAACGGCGAATGCCCACCAGCCTGATACCAACTACATTGGTGCGCCAAGAGACCAAGAGACGCAAACAATTAGACGTTGAACAGAAGAATTCTGCAGTTGCTGAAACTCTGCCAGCGAACGGCAGTGATCAGTCGAGTAATGGCAATGAAAGTGAAAATAAAGCAACTGAAACAACAACAACAACAACACCAACAACGACAACAACAACAACTGATGCAACAGCTGATCCAGTGGTTCCCAAATCCAATAATGATTTTCGTAAAATGTTTAATATTTAAACATTTAATTTCATCCGAAATTCTAATACCCTAAATAAAGGATTCCATACTCAATGCACCGCCCTCACCTCACAGTATAACTAAAACATTAATATCATCTATTCAGAGAATAAAATTATATATACTACTTGTACGATATAAAGACATTAACAATACATGCGTGTATATCATCCGTGTCTATATACAAGTATATATTTATAAATTTTACATATTGCCGCCGAGGAAAGTTATTAATTTATTCTCTGAATTCGTTTTATTCATTTACGAATATTTCGAATTTCGACACAAAGAACAAATGATAAAACCAAAATTAAATAAAATGTACAAACGTCAATCTGAAAATATAAATCCATATACATACATATATCATTTGTATAATACACTTTTAATTGGAATATAAATGTATCTGAAATGAAATATGGAGCAACTCAGTTTCCACTCGTACACATATAGCACATAGGATATATGTACATACATATATATCTTTAAACGTAAGAAATTTGATTTATTTACAAAAGAAACTTATACTAATTCAAAAAAAAAATATCAAAGAAGCTATTTTTGGTTGTGCCGAAGTTTGTATACCCTTGCAGTTTAATTAATTATTTTCTCCGTCATATCGGCCTCAAGATTTTTAAGCTTCTGTAAATACAAAATCAAAAGCAAAAAAAAAATGATTTTCTGTCTCTTTTGTACCCTGCTTGTACATATATGTGTATACATATGTACAAGATTTTGCAATTGGCAGAATTAATGAATTAAGTAATGATTCAAACTAATTGGTAGGATGTAAAGCTATAAATATTATACCGAATTTGGTTAAGATAGCTAAAAAAAATAAGAGGTATATATATACTTCTGATCTTTACTGTTTTTCTATACCTTGGCCGATCCGACTCATTCATAAACTTGAGGAGCATATTCGATCAATAAACAGAATTATATTAATTTTATTCACGTAGCTCAAAATTTAAATTCTAAAACAGGCAAAGAATTAGAAGGACAAGGCTATATCGACTCGACTATTGATGCTGAACAAGAATATATATACACATGTGTATACTTTATGGGGTCGAAAACGTTATTTTCTATGCGGCACGAATATCTGACCAACTTTATTATACCATCGGATGGAAATTTGATAAAGTTTGTATGGGAAAAATTTGTTTTTGTTAAAAAATCTGTTTTTATCAAGCTATAGTCGGAAATGAAATGATATACATACATACTTGGGCGGAAACTATTAACGAAATCTAAATGTTGATCTTAAAATGGAATTCTTCCATTTGCATATTTACAACCTCTTTGCTTAAGCAGGAACTATATAATATCAGAATGGTAAAGTTCCTAAAAAAAAGCATAGCTGGCTGGTTTTCATACATTATGCTGATTAAAATTTAAATGGACATGCAAAAACTATATAAATAAATACATATACGTATATCTACATGTATGTATATATATACATGCTGAGAACGCAGATAATAATATTGGAGTATCTAAAACGAATATCTATGTAAGGATGTGATCGGTAAAAACTTAGATACCGGAATTAAATGACAGTCTACAGAAGAACCGATAATATTACCAATAAATACAAATATTTATTTAAATTGGGTATACATTTCATATGTATTGTCAGTCCGATTCGCACTTTAGTGCCCACATTTCCAAATCACTCGAAAAACTTTTTCAATTTACATTAATTTAAATTATTTATTGGTTTTTTTTTTGCTTTCGCTTTAGTTGCCTTTTGTCTTTATACAAATAGAAAACAGTTAATGATTGTAATTAATTAGTTTTGCTTAAATTGTATATATTTAAATATGTATACATATATATAAATTTATAACCCTTCATTAAAAAAAAGAAAATCTGGAAAAAAAACATAAAGAACGTACAAAAATAAGAAAATGTTAGATACAAATACATATAGAAATATTTCATAAAATTTGTTATATTGGTAAGAATGATTCTTTTTTTATTTGTTTGTTTTTTTTTTTTGTTATTATTATTATTATTTTGCTTTATGTTTTTCTTTTCTCCTCGTCAGATTGAAAATTGAATTGATTACTAATGTTTTATATATACAAAATGAATTGATTAACGTCGTTTTCAATATCATTTTTTTTTTCAGTTTTCGTTCGAGCTTAATTTTGTTCTGACCAAACCGATGGATGACTTTACAAAAATATATCGACATATGTTTATAATCATTTTGATAATCGATCGATTATCTCTTTTAATATATATATATATATATGTGTGTTCAGTGTGTATGTGTGTATATATGATTACAGAACAACATATTATTAGAACGATCCAATATTGATATTGTTACATTTTATTTGATCAGTTTATATAATAAAAAGTTTGTCTTCTTTTGTTGTTCATAGTGGAATATACACAGAAATTGATTTAGAATAATAATACACACTCATATAATGTTTATTTGTTTTTTATTTTATTATTTTGTTTGTGTTTTTGTTTTTTTTTTTTATTAATGGGAATAAAATAGAAACAATATGTTTTTCTTTGCTGTCACACGATTCCTTCACCTCTTGGCTCATCTTACTATCTATCTAAGATCTTTCTCATTTTTTCTCTGTTTTCAACAAGATAATAATTTTGCGTATTTCATGAATTTCTTTTTAGTTGTGTTTTCCTTTTCTTTTTTTTTACTATTAACTACTTAAATGGATTTGGACGCGCTTTGAATTCGGTCATTTTGCGTATCTTCTTAATTTCCTCCAGTTCACGTTGCTTCCGTTGTTCTTCTTGCTGGAAAGATATATATTTTGTTAAAATACGTATAGAAAACCATTGGGAATAGAATTGAAAAAAAAAAATACAAATTCTTATGTAATTATTAATAAATAAATAAATAAAAAAAAACGATCTAACGACTCTTATCGCGATACGATAAATTCCTACACACACTGAACGATAATTATATAATCTAATAACAGTAGTAGTAGTAATCATTCTTACTTATCTGTCAATCTTAATCGAATATTTAACTCTACGCTAATGTATGTATATCCGGGAGAAATAGAGAGAATTTGTTGTCCCCTTCCTACCCTTCCCTTTTTGTTATCAAATTTTGTGGTCTTAAACAATTACATATGTATATATGTATATAAGTAAGTATTATAACTTTGATTTATCTATTTACATACGCATACACACACACAAACACACACACACACTCAAGAAGATGCACAATAGGTAATTTCAACTATCGCCCTTCTATCTTCTCCATTTTAATTGCACAATCATCATGATATAGTATCAGTATTCTAGATGATATTCTAATCAAAAATAATAATTGAAATTTAGAAGAGAGCGAGTAAGTGATCATTTATACATAGTTATGGTGCCAAGTATATAGCGTCATGACCATGAAGAAACAGAAGAGAGTGACTCACTTCTGAATGACATTGAAGGAGCATTCGAAATACTTTGCATGCCAGTACAACAAAAATAATTCCCGATAAGACCCCATATGTACATACATACATACATACATACATACACACACACATTCATATAAAAAACGCAAGCCGGAAAACTCTATCATGAAATGAAAACTTCGGCTTGTTCTTCGCGACAATATTAAAATTAAATTATAATATCTTGAAACTTGCTGGCCAACAACAAATGCAACAACTTTTAGCGATAAGATAATACACAAAAAACATAACAAAAAAAAAAAGAAATAACAACACATAAAATGGATTAAAACAAAAAAAGGAACCAAAGAAAATTATGAGAAACAATTGAAAATAATAATAATATAAACAATAGTGAAGAAAAGCATAAAAGAAAGAATTAGTTGATTCAAAATTAATGTCAAATGTTTCCCATTTCAGACATGTATATATAACTACACATATATGTATACATGTATATACATATATAATTTCTCTTTCCAGATAGCAAAAACATGCTGATATTAAATTGAAAAGGGATTTGTTTTAATGATTGATTATTGTCGTCGATATAAAACAAATCTACAGTAATTAAACTTTGGCAAACTAATAAACAAAAGCAAAAATTTGCCTAAATGAAAGAATATAGAAAAATTTTTAAAGATTTGAATTGATAACTAAATGAAGTCTTTATATATGTATATATATATATATATATATATACTTATATTATCTAAATTCGGAAGTTCAATGACGTTTATATTATAGTATATTGACAATTCCTGATAAGGTGGAATTATTATATAGTGTCAATTTATGACTACATATCATCAATTTATCAATTACAAGGCAATAAATAAATAATTAAATGGCGGGAAAATATAATGCTCGACTTTCCCTTCTGAATCATATCGTTTTAAAAGATGCATATATGTACATATGTATATTCATTCTGTTGTATTATCGTACATATATATATATATATATATATCTACCAGTTATAGAGAGAGAGTAATCCCAATCCAATCCAATGGTCTCTTAACAGTTGGGTCCCGACGTTGTTGTTGTTGCTGCTGCTGCTGCTACTGCAGTTGCTGGAAGATTTTGACCAGGACCAGAACTATTGCATGTTGCTATTGATGATGCTAAAGGTGTTGGTGTTGATGTTGATACCCCAACTCCTGTACCGGACTCCTCAAATGCCGATAGCACACTATTATCGCCATAGAAACGTGGCTCATCATGAGCCTCTGGTGCAGGAGATGCTGTATCCTCATCGGTATCATCATCATTGGAACTATCCCCAGCTGGTCCACTACTGCTGCTGCTTATGGTATGATTTAGCTTATGCTCATCCTTGCCATGACCAACGGCTCCTGTTACACCAGAATCAATATTTGGTGTATGCTTAAGACGGTCATAGCAACCATCGCATACCCTCAATGCTTTTGTGCTCTGCTGTGGCAGCAGAAATTTTTTTGTTGAACAACCGGCACATACAACTGCTCCACAGTTGCGACAATGATGACGCCGCTGGACAAATGTAAATTGCGTCTTTTTACAATGCATACAAATGCTGGCATCCGAATCTGGTACCCAAACAGCAGCATGATTTTCCACTGGCTTTTTACCACTCTTTCGTAATAAATCCTCCACACACTTGTTGATATGGGCCATCCATTCCTGTTTTTCGGTACTGGTGGCGGCATAAACCACAAATGATTTCGTTGTTGTCCTTATATACCAGCCATTCCGATATTGTTGATTATCATCAATTGTTTCCAATGATACCTCCTCGAGTGGCATTATATGCTGTTTATTATATTTTTTCTTTCCAATAACAATATTGCCATAGACAAGAATATCATTGAAAAGGAAAAACTGGCGCAACTTTGGACGCTTGCGGCACATCTTGGTTAGGACACCTTCGCCGACAAGAACACGACCGGGCACACCCAATGGTACACCAGAGCTGCCAAAGCAGCTCTCCACCGACGCAATTCGTCGGCTATTTGCTTCCGAGTTGACAAGGCGATCAACCATAATGGCGAAAGTTTGCTTAAGCCGTTATTACTCTTGTTGTTTTTATTGTTGTTGTTGCTGTTGCTGCTGCTGCCTGTTGTTGCTTCTTCTGCTTGTTGCTTCTCACTGACTCTCTTGCTGCCGCCTAGTGGCTGAACATTAAACAACAAAAAAAAAAAAAAATATAGATAAAAAAAAAACAACACCAAAACAAGCAGAAAAGAAAGAAACCCCGAGTACTTCAACTGTGACGACAGACAAGTATCAACACACTCTTTTAGCTCTCTTTTTTACTTTTGCTCTCCGTCTCCGCCTCTCTCTCTCTCTCTTTGTCGATATATGTATGTGGTTAGTTGGACGCAGCTGTTGAAAATCCTTTTTCGATAGCTCTGTTTGTTTTCTTGTTGGTTTAACAAATTTGCAAATTGCTGTTGTATTCTTCGTATTTTTTTTTTGGGGTTTTACTTAATTCTTTTTTATAAATGTGTATGTGTGTCTTTTTTTTTCATATATTTTCCTTCCACTCGTTTGCACCGCTCATGACTCACTCCACACCACCACAGGCCAGCGACAACAATATAACTAATTTGTCTATGCACTCTATGCGTCAGTTTTGTAATTCATTTGTTCTAATGATTATGACTTTTGTTCAATGGTCTACTCAACTGTTAAGTGAAAGAACAAACAAACAAACGAACAAAAAATAAAAATGTTAACTAAAAAATACACGCTTGAAAAGTAAATTCAGTTTACTTAAAACACATAGGTAACACCGATATGACCCGTATGAGTGGAACCAGTTCGATAACGCGAAAAAACTTATATCATAGCTGCTTAACTATCGTTATCAGAGGAGTTGCCTTATTTTTTTAAATTTAACGTTTAACATTGTCTTGTTACCTCTTTCTTTTTCTGCTGATGGGCAGATTGCACTGATGCATCATATTCCCGACGTTCCCGGCTACGTTGCTCGCAGCGCAAGTTGAATGGTTTAATCTCATGCCTTAATCCAGATGGAAGATGAGTTTTTTTTATAACATCCACCTGAGTCGGAGGTTGAGATCGTGGCTGCTGCAGGATAAGTCGACGCGGTTGCTCGGTCTTCTTTTCCTGCTCACGTTGCAGCTGCTCCTTTTGCTTCTGTCGCTCCACATCGGCATACCAGTGCTTTAATGTGTCCGGAGTCTTCGGCACGGTAATAAAATGAACTACTTGAACGTCTTCCAAACGTTTGTGCATAGCCTTAAAATTTGGCATTGGCCTACTGTGAAATTCTCGGGCCTTGCGTTCCTCTTCTTCACGCTGGCGCATAGCTAAGTCACGTTTGCTCTGATAAACATCTTTAAACCCATATGCCTTGGGCTGAGCAGCAGCTGCTGCGGGCATTAGTGATTGAGCAGGTTGCATTGTGCTCCACTCGAGCCTTAACTTGGCTTGGGCTGGCTCGCTTTCCGGCGATTTATCTAAACTATCACTGAGTTGCGTATGGTCTGCACTCTCCAGGGACTCCTGTTGTGGCTCGGGCTGCGTCTCATAAGGTGTCTCTCCCATTGGCTCTTCCATCTTCACCATTTCTGTCATTATTTCCACTTCATTCAGAACTGTGTTTGTTATTGATTCCTGTTCTACAGTTATAATTTCGGATTCGGTGTCATCTACTGGTTTGTTTTCTATGGTTATAACCTGCATTTCATTTTTAGAAATGCTTATTATCGGTTTCTTGATAGGATCATCGCCATTTCTCAGGCTCAACTTCGCCAGCGGCGTTGAGGCATATCTGTCAATATTAATAGCTCGATTCTCTTTGTTTGCCGCTGCTGCTGGAACAGGGATAGAAAAAATGGCGCGTCTTTTCAACTATAACTGTAACGCAAGCATAGATGTTAAGGGCGAAGGGCCCCAAGGGATCGAGGAGTTACCAAAGAAATTCTGCGAATGGTCCAAGCGATAGTCACCGACAACAATAGCATCCCAGTCGAATTCGGGTTCCAATCTAGAAACATTTATGTTTTCCATGCCGGTACCACAAATTGGATTTTACCTTGTATGCAACACCACCAAATTTCAAACTTAAAACAAAAACAACAACTAGAAAACTAGTGGTGGAGAAAACATCGATGGTACTATCAATCAATGATCAATTTGACTAGCTATCGATATCAATTTTAGTGTGCATGCGCGCGAAAGAAAACAGAATTTGAAATATAAAAACCAGAGGCAGTAATATTCGAAGAAGTGGAAATGATGTTACCAAACTAAATTTTACTAGTTGATTCCCTTCATGTACTTGTTCGACTAGGAGCAAATTAGGTTTGGCAATTCTCTTCCACAGAAACATTTATATATTGGCTCTCTTCTGCTGCTTGGTAGCCCTGGTAAGATATCCCTTACAATTTCCTTGCCAAATGAAATCCTGTTCTCTAGTTCCTAGTTCTCTAATTCTTATTGAACAAGCTTGATCATTTATCGAGTAAGAGCTAGCATCGAAACCACCATGGGCTTAAAGTGGTAAGGTTAGATTATTGATTCTTTCTGAAATTTACCAACATTTATTGTTAATGTCAACTTTTCTTATTTTTGGCCATGTGGCAATTTAACTGCTAAAAAGACAAAATTGTAAATTAAAATTGTCAAGAAAACAAATGGAAATTTTTTTAAAATACTTATGTATTAATTCTTAACATTAAACGATTAAAATTTGTCATTTTCGATTCTAAAATATTAAAATATTATTTATTGTTATCGCAACTTTCTATCATTAAGTAATAATTTCGGAAGAAAGTAGTGTATCTCGAAAAGTAATAACGGTCCATAAGTTTCAAAATTACGTAGGTGAAATCTCAGGACATTTAGCTTTGAATTGGATAATGACCATTTAACAAGTTGGCATCACTGCTAGAAATTTAAAGCAAAGCTTTGGGGGCTTTTCATTTGCAGCGCGCCACAGACATTGCACAGTCAGTTACAGGCAACGCACGGCAACAGGTCGTGCCACGAATTTGGGGCAAAGCTTTGACATTGAACTTGGTCTTTGGTTGCTTTGACTTGGGCTCTCTTTGTCTAACGGTAACCACCAATGTCGTATGAAACAATATAAATTTCATGATTCTGATTTCTGTTCTTGTTGCTGATGTTACTGCTGTTGCTTTTGGTACACCAGAAGTAAAACAAAATGTGCTAAAAATAACCGTTAGACAATCTTAAGCACATCCTAATCAAATTTCGTTATACGAAAGGTGTGTGTTCGTTCGAGTGTGCGTGTGTGTGCGTACGTGCCACAAAACAAATTGATTAGATATTTGTTTATCCTTTATCCACGCCACCTGAGCTAACAAAAACTCTAGCGACAAAATCGCGCGCGCGAAATAAATTTCAAAGCGTCAGCAAAATAAACCCGCAAGGAAGCGGAAATGCCTTTAAGGCGCTCTTGTATAAGTTAAATTCGTCAACACCCACGAATGTGTTCGGTGTGCAGGTGTGTTGCCAGGTGAGTACTAAAACATACATACTCATATCTGCGAAACTCAATAATGCGTAAATTACTTTTAATTGCTTTTAATTGGAATCTGTTCTCCAAAATTAAAGCATCTATTATCCCAAACATCCCCAACTTTATATACGTACATATGTACACATATACAGATATATCTATTATTATATACATGTACATATGTATATCTTATTCAGTGACATAGCAACAAGAGAATGCATTCATTGTAACTGGCATTGCCTAGTTACAAATGCATGTCCAATTTAACACATTTCCTCCTTTTTCACCATTAGCTTTTCGTTAGCCTTCCTCTTACCGCCAGCAGCAACACCTTTTCTCAGGGACACTGCAAAGGCTAAAAAGTTGCCATGCTGCATACATATGTATGTGTGTATGTATGTATGTATGTACGATTATACTAAACAGAGATACTCGTAGAGTGCTCTCTCATCTCATTTAAATGTCTTGTGGTTGCAACACTTTTATTTTTATCTCTACTTAGTTTCAGTTTTTTTAATTGCAATCCAACACCCTTCCTTTCCTCCCCCCAGCAACCAACATACCATTCAATTAGTTGAACGAGATTTTTAAGCCCGACTAAGACCTAGGGGTATAAATAGTATATACTGATTTCAACCAACAAGGCAATTAAACCTTTAAATCAATAATGTTTTAAATTTAAATCACCTAAAGCCAGACAAAGCCTGATATTTATGTATATGGAACATTGATGAAACAAAAAAAAGGGGAGAGTAAATAGTATATTTATATACATATTTACATACATATGTATGTATGTATATCTATTTATATACTTATGGTAATAAATATACAAATATATATTTATTATTTAATATCTATAGATTTTCCATTTTATATTTTTGCTGCATAAGAATTTTGTTTTTAAAGATTTAAGAATTTTATCATATTTATCATATTTTTATTTCTTACACTCTTATATATATACATATATATATATATTTTTTTTTGTTAATCTTGTACATTAAAACTTTGAGAAAAGTTTCCATGATTGAAATAACATGGGGAAACAATAAAAAATGGGAAAATAAAGTATAAGAATAATTAAAAATCTTTTTAAACTGAATATGAATGAAAGAGGCACACAGACTCATTTACAATTGTGACAATGGCCATGCTAATTTCATTTTCTAATCTTTGTCCTTTTTACCTGTCATCATCTAGAACATTGTTGTTGTTCTCCTTTTTGCCAACAATGTTATATCAAAAATGAGTATCAACGCTTTTTATGATTGATAAAGGCCACTCGACAACAACAGACAAATAGATGCCTGGCGGCGTCTCAGCTCCTCCAACAACAGAGGATGTGTAGAGGAAACTCTGTCATAGAATAGCATCATAAAACCAATGGGAAATTAAATTATAAGACTAACCAATGTCGTCGAGTGCGTCCAAAAGGCAAAGGAAGATAGACAGTCAGGCTGGCAAGCAGGAAGCCACCCAAGCTGAATGGCATCCAGAAAGCGTTTCGAAGAATTTCTCATTGGAAACTATGCAAACTACAAGCCACATAGAAGGAAAAAAAAAACTCCAGGTGGTGGGTAGGGGCTTCTGGGGTTCGGGATTCGTGCGCTGAGGGTTGGGGTTGCGGTTGGGTTTGTTCGGGCATGAACCAGTAAAGGAGCTTTGGCTTATTATTAACATATTTGTGTCATCGGACAATCTAAGAACATTGTAACACTAGCCCTCCAAGTTGATATATTAAATTCAATTCAATTTGTACAGCATATAACAATTGTATTATATATTACTGTTGAATCGAAATCACAATATCTTTCCTCTTTAATGTCTATGTATATGTATAGTTAAATTTAATATTTATGTTAATAATAAATGTATTATTCGTTATATGTACTTAGTATTATTCATTTTCACCGTAGTTTGTAGTATTAAATCAGAAAGTTTGGATAATAATAGTAGAAATTTGTTTTTATTGTTGTATCTCAATTTTCATTTTCTTTCAATTTAACATAATTAAACTTAAGTTAAATGAATTCAGTCATTACTAAATATTAAAACTTTTAATTCTGAATAATTCTAAAAATTAATTTACTTATTAATGATTTTTTTATAATATATTACATATTAGCATATAATTTTTAATATCCTTTAAGGAAATAATAAAAAATTAACTCAGATAATGGTAAAATTTTAATTGAACTTACTATGTATAATTCGTTTAAAGAGCATTTATGTAAAATAATTAACAATATGAGCATATGTATATAAATTGTATTCCAAAGTTTGATTTCTATTTTGAATATATAATATATAAATCATGCTAATTAAAGTCATTTTGCTTATATGGATTTCACACTTAAATAAAAAACAGAAAAAACATTATTAATCAGTTAAATAAAATAATTTTATTAAGTATATTTTAGTTCCTTCATTTTACGATCAGTAAAATTATTTTACTGTATATTCAGTATGTATATTATATGTATATATAGTGTATGTTATTTCATACGATACTATACATAGTTTCTTTTTTTATGTTCAGTGAAATGATTTTATATACATATTATATTTAAGATATATGTTATTTCCTACGATATTGTTGCTTCATTTTTATGTTTACTGAAATAATTTTATATATTCGATATAAATATATATTATTATATGTATATGTTACTTCTGGCGATATTATAGCTTTTTTATTTAATGTTCAATGAAATGATTTTATAATATATTTAATATATATTCATTATTCCCTACGATAATGCCGTATAATGGGAAAACAACCGTAATTTCTTGCCTTCAATGGGGGCTTTTCCGTTAGTATTAACAAGTAACTAAAACTAGTTAAATATTTGCCATCATGTGGAAGAACATTCTATTGCCGCTTTGAGAGCAGCTGGTAAATTAATTGATTTTGTTGCATAGTACCTTTGCCGGTCTCAAAGCCTCCTGGTATACAGGAGGTGGGGAATGGGAAAGGGGGTGTCAGGTTGTCTAGCAACAGCTGGTTACACCCCCCCTTATTCAGATGCCATTCCTTACCCTTAACACCAATAATATAATTCCCAGGCAGTTCTCTCCTCTTGCTTCACTTTCTTTCCGTCATCGCGTTTTCTTCTTCTTCTTCTTTTTCCTTTACTACTACTCAGCCCAGCCATCAATTGTAATCCGCTTTGCCTCAAAAGGAAGAATGAGAGATATATTAGCTATGTATGTATGTATATGTATACATATAGGAGGTAGATATGTACATACATATGTATGTATATACATGTATGTATAGATGTTCCACATAGTTGATGTGGGAGCAGCAACCAAAAAATGCCTTTACAGTTAAATTATGTGGCTACCCCAGTGCTTTAAAAACGTTTTATTTGTTTAATTATTTGCGACAACAAGAACAAAGAGGAGCCAAAACAAAAGCTAAAATTCTTTAGGTTGCCTTTCAAACGAATGAAACGAAAGAGGAAAAAAAGGAAAAAACAAAAAAAGATAGGAGAAAAAAATAAAGTGTTTGCCGAAAATCTTGAAATGCCTTCTTTTTTTTAAATGTTACTTCCCGTTTCTTGTGGCAATGCGAATATAACGGTAATGGATGGGTAATGTGGGGATAGGCGCAGTCCTAAGCTGCGACACGTGGTGAGAGAGGGTAGTGGAGGGAGGGTTTGGGGGGGGTGGTGGTGATGTGGAGCATAGATGTGGTAGTAGACAGAAAATCAATAAATCGAGATTTAATGAGTTTCAAATATTGGCAGGAAGTGAAGTTGACTCGTCTTGTCTGCGTATTGTGCTTGGAATGCCAAGGGGAATGGTGAAGATGAAGATGTCTATCAAGTTGAGTGCTTGTCCCCTTTTGTCCTGGCCCAAAACACTAACTCGATGACTTTTTGTTATTTTTTTATACACTTTTTTATGATTAAATAAAACGTGGATATCCATTTTGATTACAAGTTTGCCACGGTAATAGAATATATAATTGATGAATTAATTAAAACTTATATTATAGAATTCGTTTAAAAGCTTTTAAAAGTTAATGAAACATTTGGCATTCTACGATTTGGAATAGATGTTGGTAGTTCTAACCTTCTAAATAACATTTTAGGTAAATAAATCTATACTATGTATGTATGTATATAGAAGTTTTTGAGATGAGATGAAACACAATAATCCTTTACCAGAACAATCAAGTGTAAAAAGAAGTCGGTGTGGCACCTATGTAAATCTATGTTTATATATATACTTATAAAAGGGCACCTTTGACCTAATCCGTTAAAGGCGTTTTTCTTTTCGTTGCAGCAAAAGAAACACAAAAAAAAAAACCCCAGAAACATGACTTTGCATCTTCCTTGGGCAGCTGTTTACCCAAATCACAATCATAACTAAGTCGGGATAAACTCTATCAAAACCAACACACACACACACTCACACACAAAACAAAATATAAAAAAATGGCCATAGCTAACATTGACTACGATTATCTGCTTAAATTTCTGGTTCTGGGTGATTCTGGAGTTGGGAAAACTTGCCTCCTTTATCAATATACCGACGGAAGGTTTCATTCCCAATTTATATCGACAGTTGGCATCGATTTTCGTGAGAAGAGATTGGTAAGGTTTATAGATATACATACATATATACTAATACTTGTAAGATCAGTTAATTTTCGTCGACTTTATACTTAGGTATACAATTCCCGTGGACGACGTCATCGTATTCATTTACAAATCTGGGATACAGCCGGACAGGAACGTTTTCGTTCATTAACCACCGCATTTTATCGAGATGCCATGGGATTTCTACTTATATTCGATTTGACCAGCGAAAAGTCATTCCTAGAGATAACCAATTGGTTGGAACAATTGCGAATGCATGCATATTCGGAACAGCCAGATGTAGTTCTATGTGGCAATAAGTGTGATCTGTTGCAACTGCGTGTGGTGAGTCGTGAACAGGTGCAGGCGTTGGTTCAACGCTATCGGTTGCCCTACATTGAGACAAGTGCCTGCACGGGATTCAATGTGCAGCAAGCTGTGGAACTGCTTGTTGGCTGTGTTATGGAACGCATCGAGAATGCCATGAATAATCGGGAATTATCGTTGCTAATGACTCAATCTAGATGTCTGCCAAATATGGTCTACGGATCGGAGTTACTTCGACTTCATGAAAGAGATCATGATGATGCGCCAACGCATCGTCGTAATTGCAATTGTTAAATGGAGAAAAGGAGCAGAAGTAGGAGGAGGAGGAAAAGGCGGAAGAGGAAAAGTTTTGGGGAAATGTATAGAGAAATTTTCTTCAACCATCATCATTTTGTTTGTTGGATAATTTGTAATCCGCTCTCGCATTTTTTTTTTTTTTTTTAGATGTTTCTATGTGTGTTTCACTGTAAATAAATGTTAATTTGTTGAAAACTGAATTTATTTATTAATTAAGGAAAAATTATGAAAAGTAATATTATATAGAATATCCTTATCCACAAACTAGATATAGTCAGAATTGAAGCTTTACTGCGCTCTTCTATCCACTGCTGATAATACTGAACATCCACATAGACACCAGGTAATCCGGGCTCGGCGCAACCATATCCCCATGAGACTATACCAATTAAACGTCCCTCATGTACCAATGGGCCACCAGAGTCCCCCTGACAGGAGTCAGTGCCGCCTTGTAGACGACCGGCACACATCATGCCCGGCAATAATCCGCTTCCATATATAAGACCACAGGTCTGATGTCGTATGGTGCTTACATTAGCAGTCAGCAGAATAGTAGATAATGAGCTCTGCGCGAAGCAATGATTGAAGATTAAAGAATTTCAATATTTAAAATCAAATAGTGTAATTGTTACCTTCTCGGTTCTACCCCAACCGGCCACTTGGCATATTTTTCCCGATGTAGTCGGTTGTCTGGCCAATTCAATGGGTGCCACACTCAAATGTGTACGATTTGGAGACAATCCCGTCTTTAGAAACATGACACCAACATCATCTCGCATTGTATCTGTACTGAAGGTGTTCATGTAGGCTATGGAACTCACTTCCGATACAATCGTTCCATTCACATGCTCAAAACGATTCAATGTACCCATGACCACAATAAATTCTCTTGCTCTGCGATACCTTTTGCGTCCAGTGCTTAATTTGGAAAGTATATTATATAAGTACATACATATATAAACTAGATGATCGATGTGAACTACATATATGTATGTATTTACAACTTACTTGTATAGACAATGGGCAGCAGTTAAGACTTTATTGGGTCCTATTAATGAGCCACCACAGATGTGACCACTCCCAAAATTCTTATCATGCTTCCTCAGGCGTATGGAGACCAAATGTTTTGTCTCGGTCACAGTGGCCACTGTTCCATTAATAATACGTGGCTCTGGTAATGACTGAGATGCCGTATCCTGTAAGGTAACTATTAAGAAACTTAAAAAGTGATTAACTAGTCAATTCAATTTGAATTGAAATTTCTATAATACATACATAAGTACATATGTATGTATACATATAATAAATATAAGCCGTATTAAATTTATTCCGAATTTATAGCCCAATGGATTCTTCTAAGATCATGGTTTCTTATAATATGAACTGCACTCATAACATAAATTTTTGTAACTAAATAACTTTTCCAACTTAGTCACAACGAATTTTTCAACTAACTAACTAACTGACTAACTCCAACTTAGTCTCAACTAAATTGTTCTATTCAAATTCTTTAAAAATTAACAAGGTTATGGCCTTGTGATGGTCTAATACATATATGTATGTATGTACATACTTGTTGCTATCTATCATAAATCTAAAATGGTTTGAAAAGATAGTCTGTCAAAGGCTAAATAAAACTGAGTTTTTGGGGTTCCTTTTTTCATTCCATAGCCATTTGATTTCTCAACATAAATTAAAATCGAAATTGAGCATTGTTCAATTTTTATCTATTTTTTCTAACGAACATGCAAAAGTTGTTTCTACAGCAAAATTAGGGAGTTACCAAAATGAAGATATCATGATATTTATGAATGATATGAAAATATTTAGAGATATGATTGCAAAACGATGATTTTGAATATATAAAATATATTATTATAGTTAAATATGTATATGAACTATTATACTATTATTATTTGTTGGGTTTCACAGCTGGCCACGTTCACATTATCTTTTAATTGTTATATGTATATTTTTGTATGCCAATCCGCGATCTATCATTTTAATATACACATATTTAATTTAAGTATGAATAAAATAATAGAACATCGATCAATTGATAATGTCACACATCCATCCAACTTATTATTATTAAGAATTTCATTTCTGGAATTCTCCAACTTACATATTGGAGCAAAAATCACTAGCCACAGGCAATAATGCACAACTTTATGCGTCATTATTTTCGATTAGATTTTGAAGTAAACAAAAATTAAAAAAAAATAAAAGAAAAGAAAACATAAAAACCACAACAATAACTTCATCAATTGGAATCACAACCGAGTTCCATCAATGCACAATTCTCACTAAAACAATCATATAGAAACAAAAAAAATTAAAAGATATTGATGGGTAACATAGAGTACCAATTGGCAATTAGACTGGCATACTATCAGCAAATACAGCAACTAGATAACGCAGAGCAAAAGTAAAATGACATAAGCATATTAACCACCAAAGAGCAAAAAGAAATAGAAAAATAATAATAAACTACAAATACAATACACTGCAGTTGTATATATATATATATATATATATATACATAGTACCGCATATCATATATGAATGAATAAGAATTGGTAATATCTAATAAAAGAGTTTAAGATTATGTCTCTATTCGTTAACAAGACAAGATTTCTTGTATACTATATATATATGTATAGATAATTTATATATTCGCCTATCTTATCTGCCTAACTTTATCCTAAAATCCACTTTATTAATAAAAAACATTTGTTTTACATCTTGTTTGGGTGGATCATCTAAAAGTGATTAATCCGAAATTGGGGCATAAGATAATATTCACTGATCTGATATGGTATAGGTAAACGTTCCAGTTATACAAAAACTCTTATGTATCTATCATAAGTGTGAAAACTGTTTATATATGTATATTTGTAATTCGATTTTTAATATTTGTATATAATTGTATAAAATGAGGACACATAAAAATATACAAACGATATTCGATCATATTGTATAATATGAAATTTTGTTATAAATGTAAAATATAAATTGCATGTATTACATATATACTTATATGTATATTCTATATGTCAAATGATTTTTGGTTACATTTGTCATTTGGGCTTTTTTTTTGTATGATTTGTGTGAGTACAAAAAGATAAATAGAAAGTCAAGTTAAAATATATGTTTTGAAGGCACTTGGACGGCATCAGGAAGAGATTTCAAAGATTGCGTACAATATTATGCACATGGACGGAGATTCAGATATAATTTGGGGTTTTGAGTTTATGTGATTTTATGATTTGTGTGTTTGTGGAATGTGCTCGATTTTGTAAAATTATATGTAGCCCTGGAGACTGCGCGATTGGCTATGATGATGGCGTGGTGGCTGATAGCCAGGTTCTTGCATTTCCATTTGCATAACCAGATTCTTTTGTTCACCGCGAGCTTCATAAGCCTGTCGAGCTTCGCGCTGTAGAATGAGTGCAGCTAATCCCAGTAGCATGAATGTAACAACAGCCATAGCGAAAGACCAACCAAGTACATTGAATTTTGGATACATTAGCCAATCACGACGGTAGGCGCATCCGCCAAAGATACACACCGCCAGAAACATGAAAAGCGATGATACGGCTGTACCAATAAATGAGAGACGCACCAGGAGCCACTCATACTGGAGCACAGCCTTTAAAGGTAATCGTATTATGGTCAGCGAAAGAAGGGTTAAAACACAACCCACAATGATGAAAGACATGGTAACAAAACCCTGAACAGCCATCAGCCAGACGGGCAGCAAATATTCACGGATCACATAATATTCCTGTTAAATAAAATATCGATATGTCAAAACTGTTGTAATATATAATTTGTAATTGTGATGGACTTACATGGGAAAAAATATTATGACATCCAGTAAATTGCTTGGGGAAGTGATACTTTGGATAAACAAAATTCTTAAAGCAATATTGCCAGAGACCCATATTCTTGAAGCTACTATGAGTTTCCTCGTAGGATTCAATCCAATAGGGCGAGCAAAAGGACATCATCAATACAAAGAAACTGGCAAATGTGATTATGGACCCAAAGACAACGCCATCTATAACAGGAATATATTTATGCAATTAATTGATTAGGATAAATTGTCACCGAATAGTTGGTCCATTTCATCTGTGTCACTCACTTGTGGCTCGCGGATAATCGCCCTTTTCAATGCTGTTGTCAGTGGTGTCCTGCGACTGCTGTTTGTTTAGCTCACGCATTCTCTTAACTTTTACAACAACTTCAATATCAATGGAAGTAACTTGATATGTTTAATTTACAATAAGCAAGCGTAAACAAATAGAATATTACAAAAACTTTGTACACACCCTAGAAGTAAGGTGGGGCTGGGGCCGTAGAAAAAAAAACAACTCCTAAGTGTGCCCAGACTGCGGAATAGACAAATGGAAAAGTTATCGATTAGTATTACTGTACGCACTTAAAACAAAGGTTTAAATTACTTAATAAAATAACTTGTAAATTAATACGTTGAGCTTTTTGTATAAAATATAGATTCAAAAAGATATGCAATTTATTTGATTTGAAAAATTTCTTTTATCATTAGCTAAATTTCGATATTCAAATCAACTTAAACAGATGTATCAGAAAGTTCTTTAAATACGAAGCGGAATAACAAATTTTCAATAAATTTGGTCGCTTTTAAGTGGAAGCACTTACACTGTGAAATGTAGAAAATTTAACGATTTTCACTTTGAATGGATTTAAACTATCGATAGGCAGTAAGACTGATAGTTTCAAAATGCAAGCTTTTGATTGTGTCATGTTTGTTGTTGCTATAAATTGCCTATTAACTGGCTAACCAGTCGATTACTATATGCATGCACACGCCCACATGCCTCCTCGCCTTCCGCAAGCGTAATTTCAAGCCACTACTGAATCAACCATCCATTGAAGAGGGTGCTGTTTACGGATTCATTAACTGCCTGGCAATTGTCAAATTGATACGCATAAACAGCAACTTGTTAAGTAAGTAGTATTATTTAAAATTTAAAGCTTTACGCCTCCTAATAAATTTGTGTGCTTGTGTGTATACATATATAATTGTTTGTGCGTGTGTATTAGAATGAGTAATAAGACGGACACTGACACAAGCGGAGCAGCAACTTTAAATCCGCGCCAACAGCTGGAAACATATCGCGTTTATGTGGTTACTTGGAATGTTGGTAGTCGTTTCCCAGAAAACATCTCGCTGCGCCAATTGCTCGGCATTCATGATGCAGCACCTGCAGCAGGGGCTGGAGCTACGGAAAATGACCATTTACCCGACATATATGCTTTGGGACTGCAAGAGGTAAATGCACAGCCGCAGCAACAGATGCTTGGCCTCTTTAAGGAGGATCCTTGGACGCATAAGGCGAAGAAGCTATTGCGACACTACAATTATGTAGCCTTCAAAACTGAACAAATGCAGGGCCTGTTACTGACAATGTTTGTGCGTCGCCAGCATGTGGAGCATTTGCATGATATCGAGGCAGAGTTTACGCGAACTGGCTTTGGTGGCATATGGGGCAACAAGGGAGCTGTGAGTGTACGCTTCACTTTATATGGCTGTGGCATAGCCTTTGTAGTTGCTCATTTGGCAGCACATGACCATCAGCTGGATGAGAGAATTGAGGATTACAAACAAATATTGGAGCATCATCATTACCATGTGAAACGCTATCGGGAGATTTATGATCATGATTATGTATTCTGGTTTGGTGATCTCAATTTCCGACTGGAGGGAAATGATTCCTCCATGGAGGTTAGGGAAGCTTTGCGCGATGATAAGCAGCATGCAGACTTGATCCACCGGGATCAACTATATCAGGTGCGTGAAAAGAGCCAGCAAGCTTTCCAGGTGATGCACGAACGCCTTCCCGACTTTCCGCCGACATTCAAGTTCAAAGAGGGCACCTCCGAGTATGATTTAAAGCGTCGCCCAGCCTGGACGGATCGTATAATGTATGCCGTTCAGCCATCAAATCGACAACCAGGTATGCAACTGGCCATCGAGCAGTGTTCATATAAATCCCATCCGGTTTACAATATCAGTGACCATAAACCGGTGACCAGTGAGTTTACCATAAAGCTGTATCCGAATTGCCGAGCACCAGGTGTTACCTTCTCACCGATAACTGTGTGGCGTATTGGAGACGAGAATACCGTCGAGTATCACAAACAGGCCGAGTTTGAAGAAGGTCCCAGCGATTGGATTGGTATTTATCCGGTGGAGTATGCTAGTCTAGCAGACTATTCAGCTTATGAATATGTCAATCAGGCCGAATCACCAAATTCCTCTGATTCAAATAATGAACGAGAATACTTTGATAATCCAACGCCACATCGTCGGGGTCACCATCATCATAGAAATCGCCAGCGTTTGCGTCGCCAAATTGAAGCCAACCAGCAGGAACAGGTGCGCATTGATTTTGCCGACGATGTAGACTTACGCCATGGCGAACAATATTTACTGATTTATTTCCGGAGTACGGGGATACGAGGTGTTACTAGTCTGGCCGGCATTAGCAGCGTGTTTGTCGCTGAAAAGCGGCGTGGATCGCCACATCGTACTGAATACCATGTTGACTAGCTAGCAGAGGCCCTGGACATCTTTATTCTTTAGTAAATGCTTTCTTTTACCTTATTATTTCGTTATTTTGCCTTATCTTTTATAGCCTTTATCTTTATTATTGTGTGTGCATTTTGTTAAGTTTGTTCGTTAAGTCCCGTCCCTTACCATTTAACCAATTTTATATATATATATATATATTTGTATATACATCTATATTTTTATATGATTATACAAATACACAATTATGTAAAGAAAAAGACTGTTTACCTTCCACCGATGTGCATACCTCCCCTCCCTCCTTCCTCATCTACCTTCCTAGCCTATCCAGTCCATGTATTATTTCATACACTTATTACGTATTACGTTACGTTATTCATTTCGTTATTTTTATAGATGATGATGATAATGATGGTGTTCAGTGGCGCAGTATTAGAAATATTGAACCGGTTTGTTGCTCTCTCATTTTCGCTCTTACTCTTATTCTGTTTCTCGGTTAACCATTACACATATAGGTCAATTAGACATTAAGCGAGAATACCAACTATGTAAGAGAAAGCAAGCAAACATTTTGTTGTAAATTTTATATGTACAATGAGTACACTGTATGTACATATAAAAATTAGGTCACCCTTCGCTTAATTCGGAGCATATCTTATTTGGGACACATTTCGGAAAAAAAAGCTCAGCTTATGCAGGCATTAAACAATGAACGGTTAATTTAAGAAACGTTTCAATTTACATTAGGGAATAATTCAAAATGGAATGATTTTAACATAATGATTTTTATCAAATTATTTTGTGCTTTTATAGTTTATATAAAAAAAAAAAAAAAAAAAAAATTAACCAGTTTTATAGCACACAGTAGGTGAAAGAAAAGTGATCAGCATGTCGATCTAAATATTTAACGCAATATAAAAATTCAACACTTAATCAATGTCAAGTTATATATACAAATGTTATACACACATACATATATGTATATACATATACTGATATAGGAATTGGATCCCTAAACAAATATTTAAAGTGGGTAGAAGTTTTTTTCTTTGTGATTAGATAAAGATTTGAAGTTTGATACAATGTATATTAATTTTTCTATTTGTGGCACTAACTTGAGGTAGGAACCATCTCCGTCGTTATTAAACTATGTATCCGACTAGATATAGTAGATTATGAAGTCTATAAATATGCACTAAACCATTAAACTATATAGAATATACATAAATTTGATCAATTGAACACTAAACAATTAAACTATATAGAATATACATAAATTTGATCAATTGAACACTAAACCATTAAACTATATAGGATATACATGAATTTGATCAATTGAAAGATCGGTTTAGATATAAATCCTCAGTATTGCATTTAGCATGCACGACCTCAAAATGTTGAATAATATAGCCTCTGCACTATGTAATATCTTTAAAGGTTAAATTTTCTAAAGCTCAATTAAATATTTTTAAACTAGCTTCATTATGTTATTAAGCCTAACTCAATTCATAGAGTATAAAAAAATGAGGTCACATAAATTGGAACAGATAAAAAACTTTCTAGTCAATTGAGAAAGCAGAAAAGACAAGCCATAATATTATGGAGATACTTTTTGTATTTTTTTTTTTTTCATTTCAATAAATTGCCAAATTTTAATGTTTTGGTTGTATTTCTTTTTTTAATCATATTAGAGTTGAGCTCCATTTCACATTTTCATTTTCAAAATAAAAAACCTAAAAGTATGCGAAAGCAAGAAAACAAAAAGAATTATTTTAACTATTGCAAAAATAATTGGGAATGTCCCGCATTTAAACTGAATTCAATCACGAAAATAAAAATAATTTAGTTTGACTGAAACTATAAGCTGACTTATTTTCATTTTAAACTGAGTATTGTGCAATAGGTGGATTCAATAGGAATAAGCAAAACAAAATCTGAAAATTATAACTTATTTGGAAATTGGGAAGGCGAGAAGAGAAATAAACAATTGAATGATAGATTCAAGTAAATTAAGATAATTGTACAATACTAAAGATGTTGAAGCTAGTTGATCCAACAACGGCACAAGGAAGGCCGGATTTATATTGCCAGGTTTTTATTTTTCTTTGTATCCATTTAACTTGGCGAGAGGAGGGTGGTGGAACTAATTTAAATTTTTTTCTCTTGTTTTTAGTTTTGTCGTGTTTCTTGGTTTTTGTCTGTTTTTTTCGCTTGTGTTTTTCTTGGATGCTTTATTGAGGGACATTGGTGGTTGTGGAAAAGACCTCTATGTGGGTAATCCAAGTGTTTTGCGTACCAAACGACGCGCAATAATATTGAATTCTTCTCTTCTTTCACGCCACATAATCGCAGCATCCACATTAGCTCCACTTTCATCGTTAGGCTCTGGAATTAGTAAAAAAAAAATATTTAAATAACGTTGCGTTGTTAAAACTAATTTGTCATTTACCCGCCAACATGCTAACCACACTCAATAGAATTTTCTCAACACTTTGGACTGGACTCCAACGTTCGGCAGATAGCTCATAGCCCATGGGATCATCGCCGGGAGCGTGAAGAATTGATATGCAAACTCGTCCATCGACAAATATATTTGGGTGGAACATATCACAAGTGAATTTCATTTTTGGCGGACTCAGTGGATAGTCGGGTGGAAAAACTAATCGGGCCGGAAATACGCCACCTTCGAAGCAGGTGCCTTCGGGTCCACTGTCAAAGTTCAAAAGTGCAAAGAACAAAAGAGTAAATAAAGCGATTGAAAACGTAAACTTTACGGGTATTGGGGAAAACTAACGCAATAAGCGCCTCCCATTCAAAGAAATTGTCCTCGCTAATGGGTCCAGCTACAATGCCTTCAGGTGGATCAAGTGTTAACTCTGCAGGTTCAAGTGGTATGTGGCAGGTGGAGAATTTATATTAGATAAATATTAACTTTCAAAAACCTAACTACAACATCAACTTACGTTTATATTCCGCCATTAGGCGACGAAGTGCTGAACCAGCCATTTGAACTCCAATTCGAACTCTTCTTCCCGTGTCCAGGTGTCGCTTTTCTCTCTAAGTTTAGCTCTGGCCCTTGCCCTCACCTCGCCTCCTCGTCGTTGTCGTCCCTCGTCTTATTGCGACGCTCACAGATTTTGGATGCAGTCGTAGACACGTCGTTCGATATTGACTTTGAAATGTTTATTTATATAAAATGTGTCATTAGTGTGTGTGCAAATAATAATAATTCTATTCTCTACGACTACTACATATGTGGGTTGTCACAAAACAGTATTGCCAGACATCCAAAACAAATGGACAAGACCTGCCAAGTAATTACACGAAACATTCAATCGTATGGAGTACCTTTAACATATTCACATTGCAAACTGTGCACAATTTTAAGAATTGTTTAACTAAACTTAGCTTGTCTATTTATTTCAAATGTCAAATAAATTTGGCAAAATAGCCAACTCTGTTATAAATCAAGTTATCGATAGATAGCACAAATAATAAACTGTATCGATAACTGGTTATTTTCAAATCCGAAATATGTTTAATATTTTTATTATATTTGTGTCAAGTCCATAATGACCAATATGTCTGCAGGAACCACTGGAAGCACTTGGTTTTATAGGGCCTTCATTATATAATGAAAATGAATGTGAAAAAGCTTTTGCTTTTTTCACTTTTTCTTTTTTCATTGAGAATTGCAAACAAAGTTTTGCTTAGACTTCCGCTTCCTGGTCAACATAATTAAGATACTTTCGCTAGCCTGAATTAGATGCTGGATTATTTACAGGATTTGCTTTGGCGGCAACATGGGTATGGGGTGTGTACGTGGAGTATGGTGTTCGGTCTGGGGTTTGTTTGTTTTGACATTCAATACGCTCGTCGTAGGTCGTTGTTGCCTTCGCCTTCGGGTTTCTTGGCCAGAAGGAAGCGGAAGAAGCATGTGTGCTCGCGTATATGTTTGTGTCTGTGTGTATGGCGGCCATGTATAAATAGCCGAGCGCCCCACAGGATTCGGATACTTGGCGAATGACGCTTCGGACGCGCAAGTCGAGGCGCCTAAAAATAGACAACAACAACGGAAAGGAAAATCCAACAAATTTTATAATAATTTTTCCACAGTGAAGCTAATAATTTAGTTAAGTATGTCGAACATTTGAATCAAGTATAAATATAAAGATGTCGGGTTATCAGGATATAACGGCATTGGAGAAATCAGTAAGTATCTGCTAGAACAACTGAAGTGTATTTACTTACCCTTCTCCATAATTCCCACCCACAACCTTGCCCTTTGAAAGGTGGCCAATGCTGGTAGTCAGTTGTATACAATGGCCCACAAGCTACATGCAGTGGAACGAAGCCTGGATCAAACCACAATGGAACAAATGGATGAAATGGAGGTTATGGAGTTGCTCGAGTCTATGACCGAAGTGAAGAATGAATATCAAAATCTGCGCAAGGACATTCAGGAGGTGCAGCAATTGCAACGTGACGTCAGCACATCTATACGATTTCAAATGCGAAATATGCAGCAGACCTTTCAGATGCTTAAGAAGCGATTGGCCACAACCCAGGAGCAGCAAAGAAAACGCCAAAGAAATGAACTGATGACGCCCCAACAGCATTAGCGGAAGTTGGGAACAGAATGGAAGGTGGTGGAAGAAGTGGTGGTAATAGCCGTGGTGATGCCACCGCCTATTCAATTTATGAATATTCCATGATTTTTTTATTGATTGGTCAGGCCAGTTATACATATTCAACCTAGTTAACTAACCCAAATCCCAGGCAGTTACCGAGCTGCGGATGCGAATATCAAGAAAATCGTAAGCAATCAAATGTGTACTATAAACTAATATACCTAACTAACTGCGTACATATACTTATATCAGATCAACTAACACCAAACATTCATTTTTTATACTCTGAAACACTCTTAAATATACACACAACAACAACATATAGTAATAGTAAACAAAATACTTTATTGCTAGCAAAATGCAAAACAAAATGTCTGATTACCATTTGAATGAGAAAACTGCACTTTTCCAAACGAAAAAAAAAAACAAAGATTTGCCTTAATATAAAAACCATATTATACTAATTTTTGATATATACACATTTTACGACATATATACATATATTAAACATTTCTATAGACCTTTATTATTTTTGTTTAAATGTTTTTTGTTATTTTATGTTTAAGTATTTGTTGTTGAATAAATTCTAATTAAGCAATTTAATTACGAAGTTTTTAAGTTTGGCGCCTAAAGGAGTGTATCGAAATATATCGATACAAAAACGTGGTCGATAACTCTAGGAGGCGAAACGGTTGGCGTACACATTACTAACACAAGTTTGTGGTGTGACAATCCTTTTTGACGAGTTCTTCAAAATTTCGAAAGACAATACGAAATAAATTTAAAATTTCTCAATTACGACTTGGACTCTATCGATATGCCTTTGTCATCGATTATCGCGAATGTTGGGTGAAGGTGCGCAAAAGCAAGAGAAAGCAAAAACCGTGAATTAGTTTAGTTAACCATTGTGCCTATGTGTTTATATGTGTGTCATTGCTTTTAGGGGCGCGCACATTTGTATTGGTGTGTGTGTGTGTCGTGGGATAAGTGACAACAATTGCAATTGATACTAAATAATTGGTATAACGATTAAAAAGAAAGCAACAAGTTAAATAGCTATCTCTGTCGCTCTAAGCCTTTGCCTCTCAGAGTGTGCGCGCTTGCGGAGCCCGTTATATTTGTGTGTGATACTTTGTTATTGTTGCCTGCTTACGTGTCCGCGTCGTCGCGTCGTTCTTTTTGACGCTGATCTTAAAGATTCGGTTCTTGCGGAAGGTATATATTTATGTATATAAAGATATGCCCGCTCTAGCTCCCTCTTATGTGTTTGTAATCTCAACATGCATTTGCCTTGCCATTGCCACTCCCACTCCGCCCTCAGCGGTTTTATTAAACAGTATCAAAAACACCAACACCGGGAGCAGTGAAATTGCGCAAGTCGAATTGGTTGAGGAAACGGATAATTTTCTGACCAATCCTCATTATCTCAATAATGATGAAATTGGTCAACTTTTCAACCAACTCAGCAAGGATTACCCGCATTTGGCCCAAACCTATATCATCGGTCATTCCCTACAAAATCGTCCCCTGCATGTTTTAGCTTTGAATGCACCTCCCCCACCTGACAATGATAAAACCGGTGATCTACTACGCCCCATGGTAAAATTGGTTGCCAATATACAAGGTGACGAGACATTGGGTCGCCAGATTGTTCTCTACATGGCGGAATATTTGGCTACCCACTATGAGATTGATCATGAAGTCCAAAAATTACTAAATACCACAGAGATACATTTTCTTCCCAGTGGTAATCCGGATGGATTTGCTGTCGCTCAGGTAAGCTTAAAACAGAAAAAAAAAGAAGGAATTGAGTAGAGTAGAGCAAATTCATACGAAAAGAAGAAGAATAAAACAGCTGCAAACCAGCAGAGACCTGCTGGGTCAACCCAACCCACTTTAAGAGAATACAAAAGAAAAAAAAAAAAAGTGAATGTAAATTCAATCGAATTGTTTTTTACATACACTATGTATGTATATATATTTAGACATATGTATATATATTCATGGTTCATAACTCACACAGCAAAAACAAAATCCCATGAATCATAAGAAATCTTTCCTATGTATTTTATAAGCAAGTTAAACCGGCTAGCTGCAGTACTCTCAGCAGCACCTACCTTTCTGTGCTCTTTTCCCCCTCTTCCTCTTTCACTCTCTCCCTCTCTCTCTCCTCTCTCTCTCTCTCTCTCTCCCTCTCTTTCCTCTCTTCTTCTCTCTCCAGCGCCTTCTCTTCTTTTCATGGGCACTGGCATGGGGGCAAAGTTTGTACCTAATTGTGTCTGTGTTAAAAATAATAAATTTTAACTATCTTTAGATAATACAAAGATTAAAATACTATTATAGCAAATGTAATAGTGTATATGTGTTAGTATACATACATATATATGTATATAGCATGTACATATGTATGTGTAGTATTTAATCACCTGCACCTTTTGCAGATCTTCCAGTATGCTTTTTATTATTGAATGACAACTAAATCGATCAGAATTTTGTATTTTTGAAAGATCTCTACATTCATATCACATTGAATCATAATATTCGGATTGGATTTGAAGTCAAATTAATTATCTTCAATACTTTTTTAACTTTGTGGGGAAAGGGTATATGTATTAATATTGTCACTTATGTATGTAACAGGCAAAAGAAAACAATCAACAAAATATTTTTTGGTCCGATTGTTCCTATGTCAGCTATAGCATATAGTCTAGTAAGCGAATGCAATGAAATTTAATATTTAACATTTATGAGTACTTTTCAACATTTTTACCAAGTTTTATCAGATTCGGTTACCTATATCATTTAGCTGCCATTGGAAGAATTTTCTCTTTGATAATTTTTTTATTTCTCATGCTCATGGACATGAGATTTGTTATTTTTAAGTTTTAGTCATATGTATATAGAAATATCACAGTTAAATTTTAACAAAATCGGCTACATACTATAGCCGCCATAGGAACAATTTGTTTGTATTTTTTTATACCCTTGCAGAGGGTATATTAATTTTGGTCAGAAGTTTGCAACGCACAGAAGGAAGCATCTCCGACTATATAAAGTATATATATTCTTGATCAGCATGAATAGCCGAGTCGATATGACCATGTCCGTCTGTCCGTCTGTCCGTCTGTCTGGATCAACAGCTTCTCCTCCGAGACCATAAGAGCTACAGAGCTGAAATTTTCAGCATAGGCTCCTTTTTGCTGCAGGCATTGTATATCTCGGAATCATCCCGATCGGACGACTATATCATATAGCTCCCATAGGAACGATCGGTCAGGAATAAGCTTTATCCTCAATAACTCTGTTGTTTTTTAACCGAATGCCACGAAATTTGATATTTATGAGTTTAATATGCTTCTTGATACTTCAACCAAGTTTGATCAGAATCGGACGACTATATCATATAGCTCCCATAGGAACGATCGGTCATAAATAAGGATTATTCTCAATAACTGTTGTTTTTCAACCGAATGCCACGAAATTTGATATTTATGAGTTTAATATGCTTCTTGATACTTCAACCAAGTTTGATCAGAATCGGACGACTATATCATATAGCTCCCATAGGACCGATCGGTCATGAATAAGGCTTATCCTCAATAACTTTGTTGTTTTTCAACCGAATGCCACGAAATTTGATATTTATGAGTTTAATATGCTTCTTGATAATTCAACCAAGTTTGATCTGAATCGGACGACTATATCATATAGCTCCCATAGGACCGATCGGTCATGAATAAGGCTTATCCTCAATAACTTTGTTGTTTTTCAACCGAATGACACGAAATTTGATATTTATGAGCTTAATATGCTTCTTGATACTTCAACCAAGTCTGATCAGAATCGGTTGGCTATATCATATAGCTGCTATAGGAACAATCGGTACAAAAAAAATTTTGTATGAAAAATTTTTTTCCTTAAGCTCAAAATTTTGAATTTGTAAATTTGGTATGTTTAATTTACAATAATGCTTCTGAATTATATAGAAAAAATCTGCAAGGGTAGTCCATCTTTCTAGTTATTCTTAAGCCATGGACATTTAATATAGATTTGACTAGGTTTATATGATTGTATACTTCTTAATCGTTCTGATAAATTATATATGTATGTACATATAAATAATTGTCAAAAAGGCAATCTGAAAGGGTATACGGACTTCGACACGGCTGACGTTAAGCCTTTGTAATTTTTTTTCTTCCTTTTTCTCTCAAACACTTTCGGGTCATGGCTGAGTAGCTAATTAGCATCTGGTACATATATACATATCTATGTATGTATGTATATACTAATTTAATCTGTGACTCTCTTGGAAAGCCACTGGATTGGCGACTTATGGGAGCGACTACAGAATGCATGTGCATATGTATGTATATACATATGTATGTATTCATGTAAGCAAACTTGTGCGTAAATAGATATGTTCTTATATATACATATATGTATATATATGCATATTTTAATGCTATTGACTTTATTCAATCCACGTGCCTATAAATTGTGCGCGCAAGTGTTTTTTTGGATTAACAAAAGTGTAAACCAAATAAACATATATAAGTATTAATGCATTTTATTATAGGTATGAATATTTATACATATATTTAAAGTATATCTAGTTACCTGTACATATTCTTACCTGTTGCAATCACATTCTATCCTGGATATTCTTTGTTGATACAATTAACGAAATTCATAAAGCCGTATGTTCTCCATCTGAATCAAGGAAAACCTCGAGCCTCTTAGTTTATTGATATTTCATATACTTATGCAGATCAGACGACTGATTATATAATAAAATCCCCAAAGCAGACACCAAAAAGAAAAACAAATATAAATCATAAAGAACTAGTTAAAACAAAAAATTGTTTGATTATATTTTCCAGAATCCCAAAAACGATTAGTTAAAATATTAATTCACTATTTTATTAAATTAAAAAATAATGTACGGAATGTCCTTTTTCAAGGATGTAACTTGGGCCCTGTCAAAATTAGCCGCCCTCTGGTCTTGGATTGGGTTCAATGGCAAATTTAGTTTATATTTACTATATATGTATGTATATACTTGTTAGATGTCAGATTTTTATTATTTTATATGTATTTGGTAATTAAATTTTATTTCTTGTCGTGTTTTTTCACTGTTTTATTTTATTTATGCAACATAAACATTTACTCCATATAAGCATATACTAAACTAATCTATAGAAACATCAAAGATATATATGTACACAATATATATATTGTGCAAATTTTTAGAAAGTTGCCCTACCTACAGTTTTCTCTCTTTGTATTTATCATTTTTTTTTCTTCTTCTTCTTGCTTAGCTACAGTTTCCATTTGAGTGCATAAATAATAAAAAAAAAAAACATAATTTAAAAGATCTAGTAGTTTGTTAATGACATAATATAAGCTATTTAAGTGTATTTAACATTATCAACAATTTCACAATCTTAGACAAACTTCGACAATTTAAAAGCAAATTAGTAACGCGCTACAAGTTTAATCCAAAAGATGAAAGAAGGTTGGCCGTACCGAAGTTCGTATACCCTTGCTTGATTGTCTCTATATAATTTAAAAGAATTAATAAGGAGTATACGAGAACTGGTATTTATATTTCGAGAATAGCAAATAGGAGCAAAAGCTGTAGCATATAGTCGGATGAATTCTTTTACAACTCAACCAGACATATTCCATATTTTTCATAAGAAAAAAATGGTTTTGGACCGATTGTTCCCTATATGATATAATTAACCAATTCTAATAAAATATACATACATACAGTCAGTCACAAAAGTATTCGTCTCTAGGGGTCCCTTGTATTTATGCACGTTTTTGCAGGATATTCAATAATAAATTCAATCGTTTTTTCACAGGATGGGGTATATAAAATATTTATCTAACTCAAAAATTAGCTTGCAACTAAAAAATACTAACATATTGGAGTATTTTCCTGATGAGACGAATAATTTTTGTGGGATTAAATTTTTGGGATTTTTTGTTTTATGAAAAAATCTAAAATATAGAACTTTTAAATAAAATTAAGTTAAATTGAGTTAAATAAATATTTTATTTACCCCATCCTGTGAAAAAAACAATTGAATTTATTATTGAATATCCTGCAAAAACGTGCATAAATACAAGGGACCCCTATACTTTTGTGACTGACTGTACACACCTGTAGCAAAAAGAACCCTATATTTCAGCTCTGTAGCTAAAGGGATCTGGGTGGAGAAGCTGTTGATCTATGTAGACAATGGGTTAAATGGACAGGGTTACGTAGTCGGAGATGCTTCTTTCTATGCGTTGCAAAATTCTGACCAAAATTAAAAGACACTCTGCAAGTGTATAAATATATTTAAGTCCATATCGAAGTTTTTATATCCAAGTAATTCTTGGCTAATCAATTACTTACTTTCTTTGTCACAACGTCCTTAATTTTTTGTTGAAAATAAAAATAGAAAGAAAAAGAAAGAATATCATAATATACCCACAAGTTTATTTATTCTATTGCAAAATTGTTAATAATTCTCCGATTTCATTGATAATTAACATGGCGTTAAGTTAATAAATTATTTTAGAATACAAAAAAGTTTTATTTTGATTATATCCATTGAAACTATGATAAAGAAATGCAACCTAAACTAAATTCGATGAAAAAAGTTATGGATACCAAAATTTGGTTATGCTAAATTGGAAATCCACGGGACTCGACACCAAATTCATCGTTGAACCGATCGTTTAAAAGATAGACGCAGGAAATGGTGATCAGAACGAATCGATTCTTATAAATTGATAAAAAAAAGAACCTTATATACGCAATTTTCTCCAAATAAATCGAAAAGTATTATCTAAAAGAATCAGAGAAGGACCACCGATTTGACTGGGCCGCTGAAGAATATATGCACATACATATGCATATACAGTATATAGTATTGTTTATAGAATTGCAAACGATTCCTTTTAGTGTCTAATCTGTTGCATTACCTGGAACTATTTCTGAACCATTTACATACACACACATATGTACATACATATAAACATAGATAGTGCATATGTGTATACATATGTATATATTTACGATCTCGTTGAAGTTACCGATAACCTTCTCAGGCCTTTCACTTCTTCAAAGATTTTGTTTTCGATTTTCATATTGTGGCATATTTATATGTACATACATATGTATGTATGGACATGCATGTACATCCCTACATACATACATATATACATACATATGTCTATTTAAATTACTGATAAGAATAAAAACAGGGGTTTCTATATTATTTGCAATCTCTTTAAAAATGATGTGCGAAATGAGAAGCGGCAATTCGTTAGTTGAGGTTAGACAGTTATGTATGTATGTATTGGTACATATGTCTGTATGTATATAAGTACATACATATGTATGTATGTATGTATGTATATGGCCTCTTCTAGTCATAAATTTTAGTAACAAAAACAAAACGATATCTTTATACCCTGTACCCACCTATAGGGTAAAAGCGTATATTAAATTCGCAAAAATATATGTAACGGGCAGATAAAAACTTTCTCCATCCCATAAAGTATACATATTCTTGATCAGTATTAATAGCCGAGTGGCTTAAGGCTTGTTTTTCTGTCTGTATGAACATCGAGATATTGGGGAATATATATATAAGTATATGATAGAGCTACCAAGTTTGGTATCAGCATCCATCTAGTGTCTTTAATAAAATCGAATATAAATTTCATTGAAATCGGACAATAAATATGGGAGATACACGTATGTATGTAGGTATTAGGGTATTTTTATACCCTTGCAGAGGGTATATTAATTTTGGTCAGAAGTTTGCAACGCACAGAATTCCTTCTCCGACTATATAAAATATATATATTCTTGATCAGCATGAATAGACGAGTCGAAATTTAATATTTGTGCGTTTAATATACTTATTAATATGTCAACTAAGTTTTATCAGAATCGGTTGGCTACATCATATAGTTGGTATAGGAACAATCGGATCAAAAACAAAACTTTGTTGGCAAAAATTGTTTTCTCAAGCACAAAATTTTGAACTTGTAGATTTGGTATGTATAATTTACAATAATGGTTCTTGTGAATAATATAGAGAAAATCTGCAAGGGTATACAAACTTCGGCACGGACGAAATTAGTCCCTCCTTCTAGATAGCTGCTTTTGCTGCTTTGTACCGAATGAATGAGAGAGCAAGAAGGCATGCATTTGTTGTTTCGGCTTGTTAAGAGAATTTTATAAACAATTTTATATTCAATTAACGGCGATTTCGAAGGAGTTTCTTATTGATACAGGGTATACTCCAAGTCGGCAGGGACAACTTGCCTGTTTCATTTCTTTTTGTCTGTTTTTTTTTCGTTTTTAATTTTTCGGTTTTGGTTTTAAGTTTGACAAACTGCCAAACTGACGTCACTTTATGTGTTGCAATTGCAGAAGCAAAACAAACGGGTGCAATTATCTTTTAAGGAAAACTGGTTTATATACACTTACAACCGCAAATGATGCCGCTGCCGATATTTACACTATGTTTTCGGTTTACATATTGTCTGTCTTGTCTGTGTTTTTTGTTTTTGTTTTATTTTGTGTTTTTTTTTTTTTTTTTTTGTTTTGTTTTTGTCTTTCCTGCAATCGAGAGACACTTTGTATGCAACCGGTTTCTGTAACGTGCAAATTGTATGATGTGTGGTTATATGATTTACGAGCAGGGGATGTATGTAGGGGTGGGAGAGGGCATGGCTGCAATGTGTAGTAACTTTACTAATTTCCGTCGTTTCAACTGTTGTTGACAGTTTTATTTTTACTCTTAGCATCTACATAGATATCAATCTTACACTGTTTCTTTACCGTAATTCAATATACACATACATATAACATGTGTGTACTTATCGCCATAGTTGTACGAATATTTATTATCATTATCGAATGATGATCCCAAATCACAACCTAAGACAATGACAAAAGTCAGAACTGCTGATGTTTTTGGAAAAAAATGTCCCAAAGATAAGAAACTTTATACATACATATTATACATACATACATATGTACATATGTGCATATGTAATTAATGCACGTAAGGGGCATCGCTTGGCACTCAGTGACATTTCCAGTTCGCTTTCGAATGCAATATTTACATACATACATACATAACAAATATTTAAACTTGTGAACCCGATGCAAAAGTGAGTAACAAATTTAATGTATTTTGACCATTAAACATACAAAACATTTTAAAAATCCCGCTTAAACGGAAACTGTTGCTTATAACCTAAACCAAAAATTATATGCAAAGCGAAATTTAAAGTACATAGTGTACAAAACAGAAGGATCATTATTAAAAGTCCATATTTATCTCAAAATTGGAAATGTTATTTAACCATAAATATAAAATTCTAACAATGAAAGTAAATTTTAATGCTGCAATGCATTTTAAGATCAAAGAAAGGCGAAATACTACATACCGTGTAGAAATCTTTTTAATAATCGTATGACTTATTGTACTAGTAAATTGGGCCTAGAAGCTAAGGAAAAATACGATAAAATGATAAAATACAAAAGGATATTAAAGTGCATTTGATGAATGTCAAAATTCCATTATTTTTTATAGTTTCATGTTGATGAAATATGATAAAAACAATTTTGATCCTCATTAGAAATTCGAAATTTCTGAAACATATTTGATGATAAGAAAGAATTAAGCCCCGCATACAGGGTAGAAATACGTTAAGGGGGGGACGTCGACAATGATAATCTTTGTTGCAATTAATGTCTGGGAATTTACGCTGTGCTTGGGACTATGGTTTGGGGAGAGAGTGGTGGGGCTTTTTTTTTTTTTTTTTTTTTTTTTTTTGCTGATAAGTAAAACCCAAACAGCACTCATCGATAGAAGAGTCAGAGAGTAAATATGCATGTTTGTATGTTTGTAATTGTGTGGGTGATTAACCCACGCAGGCTCACAAGATTACAGATACAAATACATACATACAAACATACATACTGTATGTAACCAGTAACAGGCAGAGAAGCAATGATGTTGCTATGACGCCAATGCGACGTCATTATTGATTTTTTATTTCTCTTTGCTAAAAATATCCTTTTTCGACTGACGTAGATTCGTGGATTTGAATGAATTGTATGTACATTTATATGTACGTATGTATGTATGTATGTATGTATGTACGTATGTATGTTGCGAGTATACATCACCAGGCCGTCTCTCTTTCTCTCTGTCGCGTTCACTTGCGCAGGCGCTTTGCACGCATCGCATCTGGCAATGCCGCAACTCTGAGCAGCGGCAGCAACAAGCCAAATCAAAATGTACAAAAACTAAAATAATAACTATTAATTTTTGTTAAAAAAAAAAAAAAAAACAGAAGAAAGGAAAACAGAAAAAAAAAAAGAACCGTCAACAATCAACCAACCAACCAAAGTTGTGACTGGTATTGCGGGGGAGGGCGACAGACAGCGGGCATCGTTTGGCATTCTCTGCCGTGTAATTTCCCTACAATTAGCGCGCGCTTTGTGTGACTCTCAGCGCAGCAACTCTAGCGACAGCAAAAACCAGCAGCGACGTCGACAGCGGCAGCAACAGCACGGCACGGGCTTAAGGCCAATCAACGCAGCAAATTTTCAAACAGTACATTTTTCGAAGCTGAGCTGCACCAACCATACGGCCACGACAAAACGGACGACGACGACGACACCGACAACAACAAGACGTCATAGACGAAGACCGACCGCGAAGCCAACACACCTCTTGGTGTGGTGTTGGTTGGTGCTGGAAGGAGAGCAGACACAAAAGAACAAAAGAAAAAATAATAAAAAATAAAAACCACGAAAAAAGCGATAAATAAACAGAAAAAGCAACAAAAACGGCACAACAAAATAAGAAATTAACAATAAGAACGAAACGTCTAAATAAAAGAAGAAGAAATATTGTATCTAGAGCGAAGCGGGAGCATTCAATTTGCACGCCAGTGATAACCAGCAAACGAACCAATTGAGGTCAATAATGATGCTGATAATAATGATGAACATGAACATGATGAAGCTGTTATTGCTTATGCTATTAATCTCATCAAGCTATTCCTACATTATCAAGGAGGATGAAAGCTTTTTACAAAATCCGCATTATACCAGCCAACAGGAACTTGAAGATTTATTTGCTGGCCTAGAGAAGGCATATCCAGAGCAGGCTCGTGTCCACAGTCTGGGACGTTCGCTGGAAGGAAGAAATTTGCTAGCATTACAAATCTCACGGCATACCCGGCAACGTAATTTACTCACTCCGCCGGTCAAGTATATAGCGAATATGCATGGTGATGAAACCGTGGGTCGGCAGCTGCTTGTCTATTTGGCACAATATTTACTGAGAAATTACGAGAGTAGCCTGGAGATTGGGCAACTGGTGAATAGCACTGATATCTATCTGATGCCCACCATGAATCCCGATGGCTATGCCCTTTCCAAGGTATGTGAGCCCCAGATGAAGAGCGGGAGTAAGACCGAGAGAGAGAGATAGAAAGTGAGAGAATATGGGTGAAAGAGAGGCAAAGTTATCACCTGTTTGTCTTCGTTCTCGCTCATTTTTTTTGTTTTTATTTTTATTTTTTTTTTCCTGGGAAAAAAAATCAATATGTGTAAAATTGTTATGTGGTGTGTGGGTGGAGTAGAGGGATGGAGTTGGGAGGGTCGGTAATAGCGAAATATTATTACGCCGAAACCCCTTCTCCCTTATATTTTTATATTATTGCCACGCCCCAAAGAGCAATGTTGACATATTGCAGACTATCATTATCGTTAACAAAAAAAAAATGTTGGAAATGAAATTGACTGGTTGGGTGATTGTATGTACATACATATGTATGTATGTATGTAGGCCCCCTTACTCATACACATACATCTAACGGTTAACACCTATAAACGTACATACATGTTCATATGTATGTATGTGGCCATATGTCGACAACAATTATCTGATAGAAAACACAGGATATGGTATAAAAGAAGCATATCGAATTTTATTATTTTATTTTCCTATAAATGTTTTGGATTAATTTGCAAATCAAAGACAAAGTTTTACGGTTTGGACATATGGTTAATAATTTTGAAGACTCATCGAAGAGAAAACATCTTACTCATTATTAGAGTTCTATATACATATGTATGTATGTACATACATATATAGTTCAAAGGTCTTGTTATACTTATTTATAATACAATCATACATACATACATATGTACATTTACATATAATCACATACACGTGTTATTTTAACTTTTTTTCTTCATGCCCGTGCGTCCCCCCAAAATTGGATCTTCTCTTCAGTAGAATGTAGAGAGTTTTTTGTAGCGTGACTGATCATTGTTATTATGTGAATATATTTTATAATTTTAATTATATAATTTGTTTATTGCACAATTGCTTTAAAGAAAGAAATAGAGAGAGAGAGAGAGGGAGGAGGGGCGGGTTCAAAGTGTATGTAATGTAAGAACAGCCGGAGGAGGGGGACGAGTTCATGTGCGTTCGATTGATTGAATATGTTTTTTTTTCTTCTGATTTTGAGATAAAGTTAGAAAAGTGGAACTCTATTGATTGATTGACATGGTCTGGTTTAAACTTGATTACGCCAACATTTATACATACATACATTATTTTATACATACTAACATTATACATTTATACATACATATATGCATACATATGTATGTATGTATGTACATAATTATGTATGTAAATATTATGAACAATTTGAATTGGTGTTATGTCCTAACATTATCCAATATCATCCCTATCTACTATTATTCCCTTTGTAATCACCATACCTGACTAACATTTAAAATGGCTAAAAGAAACAGAGGCCTTGATAGTCGACAATGTTGGGCAAAGAGATGGAAAAAGGGTGAAGAGAAGTAGGACGGTGTATTACATACATACATACATATGTATGTATGTGTAGGGACAAGTTTTGAATGCCAATTGGGTTTGGGTGAAACCCTGTTGTCATTTATATTATTGTTGCCCAGTTACCGATATCTGACATAATCCCTCCATCATCCATATGGTATTTTATTCTCTTTCACTCTTTTATTATTATTTCGATTTTTACAGGAGGGCCATTGTGAATCTTTGCCCAATTATTTGGGACGTGGCAATGCTGCCGGTGTTGATTTGAATCGTGATTTTCCGGATCGTTTGAAACAACAACATTTTCATCAATTGCATGCCCAAAGTCGTCAACCAGAAACAGCAGCTTTAGCTGAATGGATAGTGAGCAAACCTTTTGTATTATCGGCCAATTATCATGGAGGAGCTGTAGTTGCAAGTTATCCTTACGACAATTCCATGTAGGTGGTAAAACAAATTAAATCCTATATAATATCTAATTATTTGCCATTTATCATTCGATTGTTCCCATTATTAGAGCTCATAATGAATGCTGTGAGGAGAGTTTAACGCCAGATGATCGTGTCTTTAAGCAACTGGCGCATACATATTCCGATAATCACCCGATAATGAGTAGAGGTAACAGTTGCAATGATACCTTCCTTGGTGGCATCACAAATGGAGCCAATTGGTATGAGTTATCTGGTGGCATGCAGGATTTCAATTATGCCTTTACCAATTGCTTTGAACTGACCATTGAGTTGTCCTGCTGCAAATATCCTTTGGCCAGCACATTACCAACAGAATGGCAACGGAATAAGCGTCCATTGTTAGAGCTCCTCAAACAGGCGCACATTGGCATTAAGGGTCTAGTGCATGATGGTAACGGTTATCCCATTCCTGATGCCAGAATTGTAGTATCTGGATTGGAGGATAAACCAATAACCACATCAAAACGTGGTGAATACTGGCGATTGTTAACGCCCGGCATATATAGTGTCTATGCAGCAGCATTTGGGTAAGCATTAGCAAATAATCAAATGCTAATGAAAGATTATCAATGCTTTGGATTAATATAATAAGATTGATTATTCGTTGGCTAATTGATTGAATCCTTTTAATTCATTGCAGATACCAATCGAGTCCGCCACAGGAGATACATGTGACCAATAATAATGCCGAGGCAATGCGTATCGATTTCAATCTGTTGCCAATTGAGACGAAATATGATGGTATTAGCAGTTTATATAGTCCATATTTCTTTAGACATTAGACGATACTAAAAAAGAACTACATATGATGATAATGATGTTGATAATGATCATGATAACGAATGATGAACGTTGAAAATTTAATGAAGATTAATGTTAATGATGATGATGATGATTATGATGATAATGATGATGATGTTGATGATGATGAAAATAACACTGCACCATTGCATACTGCATCTTTTAGCTGGCACTATACATAACTCCCTATACACACTTGTTTGCCTCTAACCCATATCTGTAAAACTTTCATATACATACATACTTTCTCAATTGGTTTCTAAAACACACACTCACACACATAAACACTGTCTATATACGCACGGTCATGAAACATCTGGAAAAGCATATTAGAAAGATTTTTTAATGATTATCTAAGAGCTTTCGAATTTGATTTTGCAAATTTCCCATTTTTATTTCCCCTTGTCTCTCTTTCATTCTCGTGCATCTACTGCCATTTTGACATATGTAAAATTATTTTTTTAACATTCTCGTTTTTGATTTAAGAATTTCAATTTGATTTTTAATAAGTTTTTTATGTTTTGTTTCATTTGTACATACATACATACATGAAAGGATTTTACCCACTTGAGAAGCATCAAATGACTTCTATAATACAAATAGCCCGCCATGCCCTCTTTTCACGTACTCTCTCTGTCTCTCTCTCTCTGTTTTTCCTCTTCCACACTTCTTCTACTACATACGAACATACATATATACATATACATATATAAATATATATACATATGTGTATAGAATATATGAAAAGAGAAGTCAAGTAGAAAAACTATGTGTAAAAAATCCGATTAAAAACTATGCGCAAATTTATAATATACATACATATATACAAATATGAACAAAATATATTTAACTATATATTGAGATAAATATATATATATATATAAATATATATATATATACTTGTGTATCTACATATATATGTGTATAAATTTATGGTTAATCCTAACAATGAAATTAATAACAAATTGTTAAACATTTTTTTCTTTACTCTCTATATATATACATATATATATATATATATATATGTACATATACCTAAACATATAAAATCTGTGTGTGAAATTTAATTTTCTTGGTATAGTTAACAAAGTAAACCAAAATTGAAAAACTTAATTAGAAAAAATTAGGAAGGATAAATAATAAAATGATTTATTCGTTTTTTTATTCAATTTCTATAAAATGTATCCATTCCAATTTCCGCTTACTGCTTTTTATTTTTGCAGATTTTAATTAATTTTGGTCAAGCGTAAGGAAAGTTATACTCAATATCAAACATACATATATAAATATACATATATGTATATATATATTTATATATATATACTGTATAAGTTTGAATATATATATATATATATATATATATATATATGTGTGTCTATATATAGAAAATCATATAAGTACCTAAATTATTTAACATTTTTCTGGGAATTGTGCCAAACGCAAGCGAGAAAAGAAAGCCAATATGGTTTACATAAGTACATACATATATAGAATGAAATTGTGTTTTTTGGTGGATTTAAAGATCTAAGATTTTTTTAAACAATTTTTGCAATTGTATTTAATTTTTATTCAAATAGATATATATATATATATATATAAACATACACATACATATACGCATACACAAACACACACATATATATATATATATACATATGTGCATATGCATTATATACATATATCAAATAAATGTTGACTATTGCAACCAAAACAAAACACAAACCAAACGAAACCAAGAAAAAAAAAGAAGAAAAACGAAGCTAATAAAATGCACTTTGCTTTCCATTTCCTTCTCAGTCTAAATGATTTTTGGCATGAATAAGCAAAGAGATATAGTAGCAAAATCTTATTGGCCTGCCTATTGCTTGGTAAATTAAATTAAATGGCTTATCTATATTAATTTATATTTGATTTATTTATTCATTGATTTTTATTTCATATTGCATTTGCATTCACCAATTGGGTGGGTGGGTTGTTGGTTGCATTATCATTTTCGCTTTTGCGGCTTTCTGCTTTTCACTTTTCATTCTTTATCATCATCATTCATCGATTTTCTTTAGTTAAGTTTTTCAGATCTTTTTTATTGGTTGTCTCTCTCTCTCTTTGATCCTTTAGGCAATTATCATAAAGTGAAAGTGGAACGTGCCGAACCTGCTGAGGAAAGAAAGGAGAAATTTAATGGATTTTTGACTCCAACCAAATTCGAGCATCATAATTTTACGGCCATGGAGAGGTAAATTTCAAAATTTAGTTAGATCAGTTCAATATATATTTAAATATATATATAAAATTATTGTGCCCCTTACCCGTTTTTTAGCTTCCTAAGAAACATTACTGCGAGTTATCCATCTATTACCAGACTCTATAGCATAGGCAAGAGTGTCCAGGGACGAGATTTATGGGTTCTAGAGATATTTGCCACAGCAGGATCGCATGTACCTGGTGTACCCGAATTTAAATATGTTGCAAATATGCATGGTAACGAGGTAGTGGGCAAAGAGATGCTCCTACTGCTTACCAAATATATGGTGGAACGTTTTGGCAATGATGAACGCATCACTCGGCTTGTCAATGGCACAAGAATGCATTTTCTATACAGCATGAATCCCGATGGCTATGAGATGTCACATGAGGGTGATCGGGTTGGCATTTCTGGTCGTGCCAATGCCAATGGTTATGATTTAAATCGAAATTTTCCTGATCAATATGGTACAGATGAGTTCAATAATATAACACAACCTGAAGTGGAGGCCGTCATGAATTGGACATTATCACTGCCATTTGTTCTATCAGCCAATCTGCATGGCGGCTCACTGGTAGCCAATTATCCTTATGATGACAATGAAAATGATTTTAATGATCCCTATTCGCGACGACGAGATTCCAGTATCAATGGCCGTAAACTAAATCCCACCGAAGATAATGCCCTATTCCGTCATTTGGCATTAATTTATTCTCGCACACATCCCACTATGCATTTGGGCAAACCATGTGAATTGTATAAGAAAGAGGTATTCGAGAATGGCATAACGAATGGTGCCCAATGGTATAGTGTAACTGGTGGCATGCAGGATTGGAATTATGTACGTGCTGGTTGTTTGGAGCTAACGATTGAAATGGGTTGTGATAAATTTCCAAAAGCTTCTGAGTTGCCCAATTACTGGCAGGATCATCGTGAACCGCTATTGCAGTTTATCGAGCAGGCGAATCATGGTGTCCATGGATTTGTGCGCAGCTCAATTGGCACACCCATAGCGGGAGCGGTAATTAGTCTGGATGGTGCCAATCATTCCATTTATAGTGCAACTTTCGGTGATTACTGGAAATTGGCATTACCCGGTCAGCATAATGTTACCGTAATGGCTGATGATTTTGCTCCACTTCGTGTCGAGGTGGAAGTACCAGATGCCGAACCTTTCGGAATGCGATTAGACGTTACACTAATGCGTGATGATCCCCAGCATTGGGCATCGGCAAATGATTTTCGCATTATTGAGAATGTGGTCAATACCAGATACCACACAAATGGTGAACTAAAGGCACGAATGGCCGAACTTGAGAATCAGAATGGACAAATAGCAACCTTTGGTTATGCGGACAATGAATTTAGCCGTTATTTTAACTATCTTAAACTAACCTCCGATGTAAGTTAACCCATATAGAAATGAATATATATTTGAGTTGATTATTGTCTTTACATTTTGTTTAGATTGGGGAACCCGAGGAACATAAATTTAAGCTATTGGTGATTAGTTCACTATTTGATACAGCTGCACCATTGGGCAGGGAAATCATATTAAATCTCATACGACATCTGGTTGAGGGCTATAAACTAAAAGATGCCACCGTGACTGAATTGCTTAAACATAGCATTATCTATTTCCTACCGCAAACCGAGAAATTTGTTCAAGTTTTCGATATGTACAATGCAAAGTAAGAGATAGTAGAATTAATTGAAAAGTGAAAATCATATTTAAAATTTTCTAATCCATATCTATATATTTTAGTAACTCCATCTGTGATCCTGTACTGCCTGATGAGCTGGCTGAACGCATATTGAATCCCGAAAATGAACCAGCACGCGATATGTTGCTTCAGTTTTTGCATAGTGAACGTTTCGATATGATGCTAACTTTTAGTGGTGGCAGCTCCGATTTAACTTATCCCAAAGGTGAACCGATATTGGAGAAATTTGCTCATGGAATTCAACGTACCGAGTTCAATTATTCACCATTGCAGTGCCCTAGTTCAGCTACTAGGCAATTGCATGGCGAGGTCACTGAAAGATTATCAAACCTATTTTACAAACTATACAATATACCCATGTTTACACTTGGATTATCCTGTTGTCGCCTGCCACCGCATCATGAGATTGCCTCAGTGTGGCGTACGAATATTGAGAAAATTAAAAATTTCCTTACTCTTACTCAGACTGGTGTGAGCGGATTGGTACAGAACGATAAGGGTCAACCGTTGCGGGAGGCCTTTGTTCGTCTATTAGAACATCCGATGGTCTATAATGTGACAAAGAATGCGGCAAGATTCCAACTGATGTTGCCAAAAGGACTATATGGGCTTGAAATTAGTGCTCCAAATTATGAATCAAAGGTAATTAAGGCTGAAGTGCAGCAGGGACAACAGCTTGATTTTGGCATAATACATCTGCATGCCTATACTTTGATTCGAGGCGAGGTGACTGAAATTCAGGGCAAGGATAAGAATAATGGCGCAACAACAAGCATAACGGGTGTCGTTTTAGATAATCAAAATCATCCCATACGTAATGCAAAGATATCTGTCATATTGCCGGCAGGCTTAACACATTTACGCAATTTTACCAATAGCCTGGGTGAATATCGTTTATCAGCTGTCCCACTGGGCACCATAACTCTCAAAGTGGAGGCTCCAAGACATTTTGAGGCCACACGAATTGTTCACCTCGTTGAGGCTAGTTTGCCCACCGAAAATGTGATTTTCCATTTAAAATTTAATGAGCATGTCTTTGGCTTACCCCGATTTCTGTTCATAATTATGGCCAGTGTATTAATTATTGTCGGTGTTGTCATTTGTGTGCTATGTGCCCAATTTTGGTTCTATAGACGACATCGTGGCAATAAACCATATTATAATTTCTCATTGCTACCTCAAAAGGGTAAAGAGCAATTCGAGCTGGATGATGATGCAGGAGATGATGGTGAAACGGAACTGTTCCGATCGCCCATTAAACGTAAGTAACCTTTTGGATAATTAATTAATACATATATTAATTTCTATGTACCGACAGGCGGCATGACCATTCAGCCCTATTTCGATGAAGATCAGTTGGAGCACATTTTGAATACAGATGAAGAGGACGATGACGATAATGTGGATAATATGCAACCAGAATTGGATGTGGCCGATGAGAGTGGCGATGAAATTGTTATGCTACACAATCATGGCAATCGGGGAAGGCATTAAACAAAGATAATCATATAAATATTAGGAATGATGACGATGATGAATTCACATCACCCACATCACTTGCTCCAACCGTAACCACAACAACACAACATAACTGTGATTCAAACGTTTTAAAAAGAAAAAAAAAAAGAAGGGAAAAATATGAGAGGAAAATAGGAAAACAAAAATGAAAAACAAAATCCACTTTTAATTTACATTAATCTAAATTAATTAAGGGCCAGGCGTCGTTTCCAAATTGTTCTAATATAACAAATAATCAATTGCATACCCCTTATTAATTACTTTATATATATATATATATATATTTACTTATATTTAATATGTATAAATTCGATTGTTCACAATTTCATATTCGCTTCCACAATGTTGTTTAATTTTTTTTATTGGACACAAACTCTCGAGCTAAACTTATTTGTAATTCCTTGGATGATCATTCCTATGTTAGGTATATATGCATTCGTACGTATTTCAAAAATTGTAAATTAACATCTTTGATTGTTGAACAAATCACAGATCGTTAATATTTTAGGATATTGAAATTGGTACAATCGTCAAAATTATTAGACTTTTTGCTCGATTTTTGTTTTTTGTATATTGTTTTTTTTTTTTTTTTAATTAGCCTTATCACATAATAATTTTAATTCTGCTTGTGGCTTAAATTTAGTGAATAATATTATATGTATTTATATATTGATAATAATACCGATGGTATCTTTACAATTTATAGAGATACATATGCGTAGCGTTGTGGCTTCAGTTATTAATTCTGGTGAATCTCTAGCGAAACACAATAACCAAATCCATAATAACTACCGATTTTATATACCCAAATAATCTGTATCCTCTGATAATTTTACAATTATATTAAAGTACAATTAAGACTGAGCCTTGCAACCAAACATAATCGACAAAACAAAAAGAATTCTGTATCCTATATGTACTTACATAGGGGTTAAAAACAAAGAAGAAGAAAAGATAAAAAAAAAACACTCCAAAGCAATAATTTAAAAAAGTAGAATGCACTAAAAACTATATACACCAAACATTCCATATTGATCGAGCCTTACGCCTGTCCATATTCTCTTTATTATTATAATAAGCTGATTTTTGGCTTAATATTATTTGGCAGCTTAACAAAAAGTTAACAATTTGGAATTTTCTATTTTTGTTTTGCAAAATATATATATACATGTTTGGCTATATATATATATTGTACAATATGTGTATGTATATATAAATCTATATCTAATATATATATATGTAAATCTATATCTATATCTAAAGAGCACCCCACATGACATTTGAAAGAAAGAGAAAAGTTAAAGAAAAACAAAAACAAATATAAAGTGGTACAGTATTTATTTATATATACCTATATGTATATACATATATACACTCTGACGGAGTTCTTTAGCTCACGTGATGATGTTCGAGTTGCAGCTATAGAATATAAACCTGTTTATACATATGTATATAAATTATATATACATATAGTGTGAAATACCAATAAACATTTTACTTATAATCTAAATAAATTAATCTATTTTTTTTTTTATACTAAAACAAAAATTCATTCTTGTGAATAATATTTCGCGGGGGGTCAGATAAGCTTATTTTCACTGAAATGAAATAGTTAATTGTATATATATATTTTTTTTTTTTTTTGGAAATTTTGCAAATTTTTTTTGATTGTTGCCATGGGGCTTATGATATGGACATTTAATTTTTCAATTTCTGTTTTGTGATTCATAAAAATTTAATTGATAATTTACAATTTTATAAAATATAGTTATATGTTTGCCGAAATCAAGTTCAATATAAATACATGTGTATATTAAATATACATAAATACATATACAGACGGACGGACAAAACTTGATTTGATGGTCATCGTCAGAGCCAGGATCAAGGTTATCTTGGGAGTGAATGCTCAAGCTTATCATCATCATTCAGTCCGAATCCGAATCTGTCAACAGAAATACGCAACAGCTACAACTATGTAGCATGGTTGAGAGAGCATTGTGAAAGGCATTCTGATGTTAATGATGATGATGATGGAAACAAAAACCGAAGGTCGCCATTGTCGTTGTGTGCGTTGTCAACACACTGTTATCAGAATCCGAGGCCCCCGGAGATGATAATAGTTGTCAAACGGAGCGCAAAGAGCCAAACCGATCACATTGCTGACAGTTCAGTTTTAGCACAGAGTGAAAGAAAAGTGAGTGGCTACACCGGCATCAAAAACTAATTGAATTATGTTGTGGACACGTAAGCTAGCCACAAGATGCATTCGAGGTGTCCATAAATGCAGCTACAGCACCACCACCGCTCCCAACACAACTGGCTTTGAAGAGCCGGAACATAGTCTGGGTATCATTGGAGTGCCCTTTGCCAAGGGTCAATCAAAACAGGGTGTTGAATTGGCTCCAGATCTTCTGCGTCAAAGTAATCTTCGTCAGGTTCTTCAGAGCAGTCATGGTTAGTTTGTGATATTTGATATTGAAAGCTGAAAATCTCGGAACACAGACAAATTATGGCAAATGAAAATCAAATCATTCTGTGCAAAAAAACAAAAACGAGTGTAAAAAAAATATACTTACGTGAAATCATCAATCTATATATGTATGTACTATATTCAAAAAGTTTTGAAATCGGAGACAATCTAACCAAAATTATAAATGTAATTTAAAATTTAGAAAACTGTTGAAAGAAAAGATAACCGCCAAATAATATAATGATTTCCTATTATTCCGATAAAGTATGATAAAAAAAAAATCTTTTTTTAAGACTGCTGTTATTGTTGTACAAAAGTATACTGAAATTTTTAATTGAATATATACTGAGGCAATTGTTTTTACTTACTTCTCTGCAACGTGCTTATCCACCCCTGGTATTGGGAAATTCAAACACAGTTTAATATATAATTTAGTTGAAATTTATTTGCATTCTCTTTTTTATTTTTTTTTTTGTTTTTTGATTGTTTTAATTTTGTTATGGGCAAGATCGTTTGGTAATCAGAGACTATGGCAACCTACAATATGCAGTTGATGAGAATCTGTTGCAGCAACAACGTGTCCACTATCATCATATACGCAATTATGCAGATTTTATGGCATGCAATCGGGCCCTGATTGGCCAGGTGAAAGTGATGCTCCAACAGAATTCACAATTTCTGGCCATTGGTGGCGATCATGCAATTGGATTTGGTAGGTAACCCAATATCAAACCAATTGAACTACAAAATAATTCAAGCAATAAATCAATTTCAATCGGGTTTTTCTTTTCCTTTTTTTTTTTTTTTTTTTTATTTTGTTAATCCTTGTCACAGGATCTGTGGCCGGTCATCTGCAGCATACGCCGAATCTATCATTGGTATGGATCGATGCCCATGCGGATATTAATTTACATAATACCTCACAGTCGGGCAATATACATGGCATGCCAGTGTCATTTTTACTGGAACAGTTGCGATCCACATGGCAGCATGCGGATCTCGATGAGATTGCCCCAAATTGGTGAGTACATCATCAATTCTTTATTTCTTTATTTCTCTCCTTCTCTCTCTCTCTTTCTCTCTCACTCTCTCTCTCTCCCTTTTTTCTCTCTCGTTCTCTCGTTGTGTCTGTCTCTGTGGCTATTTGAATACTTTATTGCACGTTTCAAACTGGGCTCACAGCTTATTGGCTAAAAACATTAACACTTAGGGCTTATTACTCTAAATCATATCACAGTTGGATTTTTGAATCTTAATGAACTAAATTTCAGTTTCATCTTAATTGTTTTCGATTCATTTAGATTTTGATTTTGATTTGTTTTTGTTCAGTTCCTTTTTTTCTTTTTTCTTGTTTTTTGTTCTTTGAGCTTAGTTTTAGTCTCAGTCTTTTTTTAATATTATTATTTTTTTCAACGTTTGTTTTCTTAATTTTTTTCGTTGTTTTTAATTCTTTTGTTTTCTTTTTTTTTGTTTTATATACAATTTTTGAAAGAGTTTGAGAAATTGAAATTAAAGACATACATATATTGGTCTTGAAACGAATAAGATAATTGAAACGGAAAAAATGAAACTCAATGCGAGTTGAAGAAGATAATATTTCAAATGAAATTAGCCATTTAAATACAAATATATATCTATATACATAAATTTATGTATGTATATAAAAGTAAATGCTATGCTACAATACAAATTATAGTATATTCATTGATATTATTCACTGACTTTCATTCAACTAAAGAGCGAAAGAAATAAAGGAAAATTAGCTTTCTATAGCATACTTTTTGGCGTTATTACAACTAACAAAAGTGAAAATCCTTTTCTAATAAAAAAAATACCAATTCCCTCTACAACAAAGATTACTTATTTGGGTGCCTTGTATCCCTAATTTTTCTTTTTTCTTTTCTTGTGATTTATTTTGGTTTTTTTTTTGTTTGGTGCTGGTTTTTTTATCGGTTTTTTTTTATGGTGGATTGGTGGTTCTGGTGGTGCTACAAAACAAATCAAATCAAATCGTTATCGAAAACTCAAAATGTCTAGTATTAGTAGGTTGATTGCATATAGAGATTGATATTTATATGTAGTATGTTGAGTAAGTCCCTGTCTTTGGCATTGGAATCTATTATATGATTCCTTTTTACCCTGTCATGTTTCACAATAATGAGTGTTTTTACAAAAAACTTGAAAATTAAATACAATATGAAACATATATGTATGTATAAGTATATAACAAGAATAAACGAAAAACAATAAACAATAACTTAATACACGATTGTGACAAAAACTGAAAGAAATCTGAGGTCACAATGTGAGAAAAGAGAGAGAGCGAAGAAATCAATATTATATACAATATACAGGACATAAGGAACATATACATATATATATATATATGTTTTCTTTTATTGTCTATTTGGTGGGATTAAACTAAAACCAAAATTGAACTTAAAATATTAGCACTTCAATAACTGAAACTAACCCAAAAATTAAGGGGAGAAACCTTACAAATTTTGTGTCTTTAGCTTAAGTTTTAATTATAATTTCTGTTAGTGTCTGGTTTTTAAATATCTAAATATAATATAGAAGGAAGCAACTGAAAACTCATTATATATATATTTATATATATGTATATAATAAGCATTTTTAACCAACCATGAGCCAATCAAGAAGAGAGCCTTTTTTGTTCGAATACTAATATATTGTACCGGTAGATAAATAAAATAGTAGATAAATTAAAAAAAAATGAATCAAATTCCACATAAGTTTACCTAAAATTGAATTTTTCAAATATAAAATATAAATATATGTACTATAATGTGGTAAAGTTGACTTCCGTTCTATAGATTAAGAATCAAGTTGCTGGAAATAAAAAGTTAATGAAATTACCAGACATAACGTAGGTGTGTGTATATGTGTGTCTGTCTGTGTGCGTGTGTGTGTGTGTGAGTGAATATTAGTGTGTACTTTATACATATGTATGTAAGTGCGAATCTATGGTACATATATACATACATATATGTATACTAAATATATACTCAGGTAAACAAAACGGGGCAAAATTTAAATAGTAAAATTCAACTAAGAATTTAATCAAGAAAACTATAAAAACTAGCTGAGTATATTTAGTCACACACACAAGTACATATAATATATATATATATATACATATATTTATGTACACACATACATATATATTAATATGGGACAAGTTGGGGAAAGAGGGAATGATTAGCTAGGGATTTAATAGAGGTTACTCTTTGGATATTGTTAGTGTGAGGTATAAACCATTCATGGTATTTATGCATTAAAATAATTACAATTAATTATAATATAATTATACAATAATTATTAGTATTTTTTTTTTCATTTTTGTTTTGTTTGGTTTTTGTTTAATTAATTAACTAATGGTTTTTGAAATTCAATTGAAAATCGAACAACAACACACGCCTGAAAATAAATCAAAGAGAAAGAAATTAAATTAGAATTTGATAAATATGCAATTACGGGCTGGCTTGTTACAGGTTGGTTTTTTTTTGGATTTTTTAAGTTATAATTGTTTTTTTTTGTTTGTTTGTTTTTTTTTGCTGACGCTACAAATAGAAGAATAAATTGAAGAAAATCGAAGAAGATACATACATACATATAGTCAAAAATATCAAGTACACACGAAAATGAAAAACCATCAAAACTTATCATTTTTGGCGATGTTTTATTTTTGGAATTCGAAAAAATCTCTGGTATGTGTTTGTATAAGTGTGTGTGTGTGTGGGCGGGTGTTGCTGTGTGTGTGACCAACATTAATAAATACAAAGAGATAAGTTGAAGAGTGGGAAAAAGCAAAATTATAATTATTATATTCGATTTTTCATTTTGATTTTGATTATGTTTTAGCCTGGTTAACTGCATCTAGGTTTGTATGGCGGAATCCTTTTTTTTGTTTTTCTTTTCTTTTTGTTTTTTTTTTTTTAAGTTTTCATTGAAGTTAATTTAATTACTTACCCAAAAAAACACACTAAATTAAAATAGTTGAAATAAATATTAACTAAATCAATGGACACGAAAATCAACGAAACTAAAATGGAAATGGGGAAAAAACATTTAACTATAGTAATTTTCTTTGCGCATGTATATAGCAGAAATCGGAAGCAAACTAAGTCTTTGGTTCGGTTTATCACTTGGGCTGGCTTACTTATACTAGATTAAAAATTAAGAATGTATATATAATACATATATACATGTACATATACACACATATATATATATATATATATATATATATTTATATATGTGAATGTGTGTATGTATTTAGGTGTGTATGTGTATATATATTAATAGGTTTATATATCATGAAACTGACGAACACATTGTTGGTTTTTGGAAGGACTTTTCATTAGCTTAGCAAACTGAAGAGCGAGTGAGAAGATAGACAGATCCACGTATGTATGCGTGTGTATGTGTGTGTGTGTGGGTGTGCATGTTTAAGAGCGTTGACCAACTAAATGAGATAAAATGAGAAATGATAAATATAAACTGATTGAACCGAACCAAACTAAATTGAATGGAACTCAACTGTACTGAACTGAACTAAACCGAACTGGAACAGAACAGAATTAAGTTATCTGTGTTTAGTTTATAGATATAAATATATGTATATGTATATGTATATAGATATATATATGTACATATCTTAATATAGACATACATATACATATATGTATGCAAAGCAAAGAAAAACTCATAATTATATATTTTGAAATACATTTATAATATTAATTTTTTTTTGTTTGGTATTTTTTGCATTTGTATTGTTTTAATTTTTTTTGTTTTGTTTTTTTGAAATATCATTTGAAATGTGTGATAAATATTATTAATTAATTGATATAAATATGTTAATAAAATAAATTAAATAGTTGTTTTTTTTTTCCTTATCATCATCATCAGCAATATATATAGTACTGTAGAATTGAATGGTTTGACTTGGTTGTTGGTATTATTATTTTGTTTTTTGGTTTTGCATAAAAGAAAAAAAAATTTAAATCAGAATAATTACTCATCTAGGGTGAATTAAATTAAATTAAATACATAATTGTTACATAATTAAAAATTACACATAATTAAGCATAAAATGCGCGCACATAAAGGAAATAATTATAGAGATACACAAATACATATATATCTATATAAATGTATATATATATATATATATGTATATATATATATATATATATATATATATATATATATACATAAAATGAACATTTGACAATTTTTTTTGTTTACATTTGCGCCACAATAATTCAATAATCAATTAATGAATTAAGTAAGTAAGCCATAATTAGAAGTTATGTAATTGATTTAATCATAAATAAAAGTATTCTCAGTTGCACACAAATAATATCGCCATTTTGGTTGGTATCGTCACCGATCACCGTTACATCGTTAAGTGTCTGTGTCTTATACATAAATAGAGTCGGCATGTTTTGCGGTATTAACGGTAAATGTCTTATACACAGAGTCAGAGCTAGTTAACCGTGTTGTCAGTTCTAATCTTCGTCTTTTGTATATACAGAGTCAACGACTAAACCGTTTAATTGTCCATGCCAGAATCTGTGTGAGTGTGTGTCTGTGTGTGATGGAATGTTTGCTTGTCCTGCGCGTGTCAGTGTATATATGTATCTGCCTTTTGAGCGAGAGAATGCATCTAGAGAGACTAAGTGACTAGACGTAAAGTTGGGACTTTGGAATGTTTGCTAGCTTTTGAGATCATTAGGTTTTTCTTCTTTCTTTTTTTTTGATTTGGAATTGTGATTTGACTAGAGAGCTTTAAGCTTGGCAGCAATAGCAATATACGCATTTCGTCCATGAGGAGCACACAGACACACACACACATACAGCAATGCTCATACATACATACATATAGATAATGTGGCATATAGGAAAAGGAAGTGAAAGGAGAACGTTACATTAAGGTAAAGAAAACGAAAATAAACAAGCAAACAAACGAAAGGATAAACAAAAATATAAATAAACAAAAACAAAAAATAATTATACTAAATTTTATCAATGTGGTTTTTATTGAAAATATTTCTTTTTTTTTTTTGGTTTTTTGTTGCTTTTCTCGTTTTTTCTTTTGCTCAAAAAATCAAATAAAATATATAAATTTAAAACATAAATCAAACAAAATGAAAGTAAGAGAAAAAAATGATAATAATAAAATTAATAATAGTAAATCATAAATAATAATAATTCGATACACAACATTCTCTTTTCGTTTCTTGTTTCTTTCATCATATATACGATATATTAGATACAGGAAGAAGATCTCGTACTATATCTAAATCAAGAGCTCGATATTTGTGTAAATTAAAATCTAAAAGAGAAAATAATAATAATAAGAAAATACAGATAAAATTACATTAAAGAAAACAGAAAAAAATAAATAAAAATCAAATACAAAAGGAAAAATAGAAAAAACAAAAGAATTGATAATGAGAAAGGTTTTGAAAACTAAAAGATAATGCTAGAGAGCAGCAACAGAGAGCAAAGGGGGCGGTGAGACAGACAAAGAACATTTGGATAAACGGAAAGACTGAAAGAAAATAATTTAGCTAGAAAGAATTCCATCAGTCAGGGGGAAAATAGGAGAAAAGTAAAGAGAAATGACAGACCAATTTGATCCTTTTGCTTCTCACAGAAAGTATACGTAAAGAAACTTGTAGAAAAAATGTAGAATTAAATAAATAGCCTTGTTGTTTTCATTTTTTTTTTTTGTAATGAAATAAAGTGTGGAACTCTTTCATCGTCGTTATTGGTTGATATTTAATTTGGGATAATGGGCCCAAAACTGAAACTTAATTCCATTGCTCTTATTAAGGGAAGATATGCTTCTGTGTGATGTGGGTGTGTATGTGTGAATGTGTGTATGTGTGTCTCCTTAAGTATGCTCTCTTCCGTTTTAGATGTAGATAAAGATTATGCTATATGCATTGTTCTCATAATTCTCGGTTTCTTTTGTTCTACATAAATCAAAGTTATTTTAAATTCAAATTGAATTAAATTAAATTACATAATTATAAAATACAATAAATAAGGTTTCTTTCTATTTTCTGTTGCGGTTTTTGTTTTGTTTTTTTCTTTTCGATTTTGTTTTTTGCTTAAATATAAAGAAAAAAATTATATATCGAAATATATATATATATATATATATATATATATATATATATATATATATATATATGTATATAAAATACACATATAAAAATGAGCTTAAATTGTAATTTACAGACGAAAAAAATTAATTGTATAATTTGTTTGTTATTTATCATATGCATATATATATATATACATAAGATGATTTTCACACATATATATATATATATATATATATATATACATACATAATAGAATTAAGTTACATATAATCATAATCGTAAACAGATTTATGTGTTTTCCATACTTTTCTTTTTCTTTCTTATCTTCCTTTTTTTTTTTTTTTTTTGCTCTTTTCTCTTCTTGTTGTTTTTACTTAAAGAAATTATGATTAAAATTGAGATGCATGAATTGTTGCTAATTCTTACGTTTGTTGTTGTTGATGTTCTTGTTGTGTTTGTCATTTAAAACTATTGCACAATAATAGAATTAATACACATATACATACATATACATACATGTGTACATATATACATATATATATATATATATATATTTATAGAGAGAGAAAGGCAGATAGATGATCGATAGTTATTTTAGAATATACAAAGTTTGTTAGAAAACAAAACAAAACTAAGGTTGTAGGTGACAAATAAATAAAAAAAAGTCAAGTACATAGATTTCACTTAAAGGTACACATATATATATGTATATATATATATATGTATGTATATATATGTGTTTGTGTCTATATGTATATATAATAATAAATTGTATAATGTATATAAATAAATTAGACAAAAATTTCATACAAATTATTGCAAACACATTATAAGTGCTTCTTCTTCTTTCTATATGCAAAACGCAAAAAAAAAATTACGAATAAATTTAATATTTATATAAATATATATGTATGTGTATATAGAAATGGATATATTGAGAAGATTCACTAAATGGAGCAAAGATTTTCTACCTTCTCTCTCTCTCTCTCTATCTATCTCTCTTTTTCTCTATCTATATATGTGCTTGTCTTGCTTGCTCGATCAATCCTTATCTTGTTTTCTCTCAACGACTCGCTTTAAGGTGTTATTTTTTGTATGGATTTTCTTTCTTTTTTTTCACTTCTTTTTCTTTCTTTTGCACTAATAATAATAATATGAATAAATTTAAAAAAAAAGTATAGGTATATGTGTATAATGAAAATCTTTGGGTATTTTTATAATATATATATGTATGTATGTATGTGTGTGTGTGTGTGCAATTGTTAAATAAATTCCGAATGAAAAGTATAAATTTGATTATAATAATAAGAAATTAATAGACCAAAATGGTTTTTCTTCTTTTTTGTTTCCGTTTCATTTGTTTTCATTTTCTTTTTTCGTTTTTTTTTGTTTTGGTTTTTTTTTTTTTTGGATGTATGAATAAATTTCAATTTTGCTACGCTTATATAGTTTACTTTTCTTATCCATTTTCCATTATTATTTTATGTTTTTAGCTATCAATTTTAGCATATAGTATATCTATAAGTTGATGTGACGGGAGGAGGGGGGTGTTTGGGGGCTATTCCAAATGCCGATTTATTATACCGATCGAGACTGATTAGATTTAACCAATTGCACCTTTCTATATAGTTATTCTATATGGCTGGTTATGTAAGAATTTGTCAAAAATTCTGTTTCGAACTGTTTTGCGATTTTAATTTGTTATGTAATTCTATATGGTTATTATGTTATCGGTTAATTTTTGAACATTTTCCCATTTGAAATGAGAAGAGTTTGCAGATTTTTAAATTATATATATATATATATATATATATATATATATATATATATAGATGTATATATCAATATATGCAAGTATATATAGATATATGAAAAGACATATAGAATTATTTAGCAAGAATTATGAATCGTTTTTTAGGAACAACCCCGATTGTTCATTTTTCTTGTTTAGTATAATGTATTCGCTTTTGGTTTTGCAACTACACAGATTTGCTTAAATTTCATTCTCCTTCGTTATTATATTTTATTACTTTTTTATTTTGCTTTCGCGTTTTGCATTTTGTCTACAGTTTCTCACTTGATCATCTTTTTCTCGTTCTTGTTCATGTTTTATCTTTATCTCTTCTTTAAGCATCTGCCATTTATACTCATTACACATTTTCGTTCTGACTAGATTTCTTGTTGCAAATTTTGTTCAAACAAAAAAAAAAAGAACATGTTCCTATAGATATAAAAAAAAATCATACATTTATATCTTTATATATATATATATATATGTATATATATATATATATATATATACATATATATTGTATGTTGTGTATATATTGTACACACACTCACACACATATGTATATATGCATTGAACTATATATACATACATACATATACATATATATATATATATACAGATTCTTAGTTTTGCTAAGGATTTTGTTGTTCTTTAAGGTATTGTTGCAACGGTTTTGCTTGGTGTTATGGTCTGTGTGTAGATCATATATATATTGTATATATATATATATATATATATATACATATATGTGTGTATGTATGTAAATAGTTGTAATTAAGGTAAATCATAGGTTCTTGTTGTTCTTGTTGTTGTTGTCTCTCTTAAATACAAATATAAATAAATATGCATGGTTTTGTTGAAACTTTTACACAAAACAAAACGAAGAAATCAAACACAAAACTTAAGTTAAATTCAGATTCAAATCCAAAAACAAATTTTGATAAATCATGTAAATATACATATATATATATATATATATGTAGATACATATATATGTACATAATATATACTTGAAATGTAGTGGTTATTGAAGCAAATAAACTAAATAAACTTAATGCAAAAAAGGAACAAAAAAGAAAGAAATTATCGAATTGCACAAACAATTGATGGATGGAGACATTTAGATAGAAAGATACAGATAGACATAGAGAGAGGAGGGGAAGGCGGAATAATGTCGTAAATATGTGGTCGGGTGGGGGTGTAGGAAGTTTAAAGTTCATTTTAACAAAAATTAAATCGAACCATTTTTGTTCATCTTATACACATTTTTGTTTTTGACTTAAGGGCTATAAAAAACGAACAAAATGGAAAGAGGAAAAAGAAGCCTGATTTTGTCATATCAAAATGTTGCTTTTCTTTCTCCTTTGTTTTCTGTTTTTTTTTTTTGTTTTTACTTTTTTCCTTTGAGTTTCTGTTTCCTTTGTGGTTTCGTTTTTTTATTTCTATTTGTTGTTCTCTTTTGTTCTTTTCTTTTTTGGTATTTCCTTTTGTGCTATGCGTTATTTATATTTGCTAAAAATGTTTAGCAAATGTGTTATTTGTTTCTTTCACTTGCTTACTTGCTCCTTGAACTATACATTATATAAAGTATATAAGATATATATATATATATATATATATATATATATATATATATGTACATATGTATATATATATATATATATACATATACATATATATATATGTATATGTAAATGTTTTTAGTATAATATTCACTAACAATTATTTACTTTAGTAAAACGTTTTTCCTTTCAAATTTGCGCATAAATTATTGTATTACATCTCTTTTTCGCTTTCTTCAACATTTATCATCATTTGTTTTTTTTTTCTTGTTTTGCTACTTGACTGCTGTTACATGTTGCACACTTGTCCCAAGATTCGTATGTGAGTGTTTGTGTATGTGTCTGAATATGTGTGTGTACAGGACGTTAGTTATGCTTTTTAAACACAAAACAATACAAAAATTTATAATTATTAAACATGTTTTTGTTGCTTTGCCTTAAGTGTTTTTTGTTTGTTTGTTATAATACTGTAGCAGCCTCCTTACGATCCACATATGTTCCACATTTCACATTCTGTCAAATACATATGCGTTTTTTTTTTGTTTCTTGTCATATTTGAAATACTTTTCCAAGCTTAACTAACGTCCATTTCAAACACATTATCAATTGTTTTTTCTTCTGTTTCATTTGTAGCTTCTTCTTTTTTCTTTGTTTGTTTTTTTTTGTTTTGTTTTAAGTTTAAATGTTATTGGTAGAAAAATTGGAGTGTAACTAACAGCATACTTTTGGGGGAGTTCTTTCTTTTTTCGTTTTGTTTTGTTTAGTTTTAGTGTTTTGTTTTTGGAAGATTTCATTGCTGCTTACTTAAATTTATTAAATTTAAAATTTGCCTTTGCTAATTTATTATTTGTTATATTTAAATGTTAATAACTTTTTCATGTTTCATTTCATTCAAATTTGTTGATTTCTTTGTTTTGCTTTGCGACTATAATTTGATTGGGTCTGCAACTTGTTGTGGCCCCGTCTATTTCATTTCATTTCTCCACTGCACCCCTCTTGCTGTTACAGTGCAGTGAGTAGCAGAGACGGAAAGAGAATGAAAGAGAGCGAGTGAGGGAGGAGGGAGGGAGAGGGAAAAATAAGTGTTCTCCACCACACACAGATTGCTTTACCATTCAATTCTTATTGTTGCTTTAATTTTTCTTTTTCTTTTCCTTTTCTTTGTTTTTCGCTTTTTTTTTTTTGTTTAATTTTTTGTTTCACTTAAATGCTAAACAATAATTTAGCTATTGCAACATGATTAGCGGCGGCCATATCAGGAATTGAGGAGTTAGAGTTGAGACTGAAGTTAATGGGTAGCAGAGACAGGGGAAGTAGAAGAGTAGGTAATAGCGGGACAGTATAGGAGGCAGAAATGAGGCCGCCGTTTCGTTTTCGTTGTTTTTCACACGCGGGTGAGATATCTATGTATGTATATATATATATATATATAAAATCATATATATATATATATATATATATATATATATATATATATATATGCGTTTATATATATATGTAGATATATATATATTGGGTATAAATTTATGTGTGTGTGTGTCTGTGTTTATATGTTAGTGTTGTGTGTGTTTTACACATAAGTTTTTTGTTGCGCTTAGTTACCGTTATACCATGCATATTTATATATGTATGTGACTGTGTGTGAGTGTATCTATGTGTATGTGTGTGTGTGTGTGGGTGTGTATATATTTTTATCCCGAGCTTCATCATATATCTATCTCAATTTGTTTACTTGGCTTTATTGGTCTTAAAGCTGACCTGCAGCACCCGATTGCCCATAGTATAACCATTAAGTGCCCTTATGGCCATGGCCGCCTCATCATAATTCGTCATGGATACAAATCCATAACCCTTGCATTGATTTGTGGTGGGATCCTTGACGATCTTCACCGATTGCACTGCTCCGAAGGGGCCAAATAATTGCCATAAAGCCGCCTCTTCAGTTTCTGGAGCCAAATTATAGATGAATATGGGATAAGCTCCACCAGGTCCACTGGCAAGAGTTGTGGCCGCTGCCGCTGCAGCACCCAAACCATTTGGCAGCATTACATCAAGCATATCACCTGCCATTGGTGAGAATCGTGCCAATCCCTTATTAACCGGAGTATGCATAGCTCCGCCAATTCGTCGCACCAGCTGAGGATTTAGGAAAGCGGGCAATTGGGGCTGAATGATTTTGCTAGTACTACCAGGGGTATTTGAAAATTTCACCACAATGGGATCGGTGCAACTGGATGGTGTGGTGCCATTTAATGCAATTATGGCACGAGTTGCCTCCTCACGCTTATCGAAACGTATGAAGCCCACACCCTTTGTCTGTGTATCATTGCCGGCATTTTGTAGGATGCGCGATGTTATAATGGCACCAAATGGAGCAAAAATCGATTCAAGCTCCTGCTGGGTCATGGTCTTGGGTAGCCCAGATACATACAGATTGGCCCCCTTGATGGCATCTGAGGAGGGTCGTGCAAAAGACACTTTGATTGTCTTATTTTGCAGCCTTAGGCCATTTAATACATTAACTGCCTGTTCGGCATCTTGTGGTCGCACATAATTCACAAAACCATAGCCCAAACTCTGACCTTTGCTAGGTGCCTGGGGATTTAATGGATCAATATAAACCTGCGACTTGTCACGTATCAGTTTAACAGATTCAATTTCACCAACACTGGAGAATAGCGAACGTATCTCGTCCTCTGTCATAGTTTGTGGCAAATAGTTCACAATAAGATTTGTGCGAGTCTCTGTGCTGCCATTGCTGCCGTTTTGTGGCCCGCCAGCGTTTCCATTGGTATTGGCCTGAGATTGTTGCGGCTGCTGTTGTTGTTGCTGCTGTTGGGCTGCTGCCACAGCCTGTTGCACTTGCTGCTGGGCTACAGCTTGCTGTTGTTGCTGCACTTGCTGTTGTTGTTGCTGCTGCTGTTGCTGTTGTTGTTGCTGTTGCTGCTGTTGTTGTTGCTGTTGTTGGACAACCTGCTGTTGTTGCTGTAACTGCTGAGTAACGGCAGCGGCAGCCGCAGCTACTGCCTGTTGTGTCTGCTGTTGTTGCACTTGCAATATGGCCTGTTGGACCTGTTGCTGCTGCTGCAATTGGGCAGCAGCGGCCACCGCAGCAGCATTCTGTACGGGAGCGGTTGCCGCATTGGTGGCCGCCACTGCTGCAGCGGCTGCAGCTGTTTGCATTAGTTGGGCTTGTGTATCAACGCCGCCGGCGGCTCCAGTATTTGCCATCATAAAGTCCACTGGCAATTGACGAGTAGCGAGTGGCGAGTATAACAATTTGGGGTTGATGGCGAGACCAACGCAGATGCAGCGCATGGAAAGAATAGTTAAATGTCAAGATTAAACCATTTGCAAGTTGTGTTAGTAAATAATTAGCTACACTATCTATTGTCACAGTCATGGGCTGCAAATCAAAATATAATATATTTATTTTGATTTATATCCTTTTTAACTGTTGTTATTATTGGGTTAGTATTATAGTTAGGATTTTTACTCATTGACTCGCATACGCTCTCTCTCTCTCTCTCTCTCTCTCACACACACAAACACGCACTAAGAAAATCAAAGGGGAAAATTCTCACTCACTATTACAAGAAAAAGCAATTATTTTATCTGGAATCTGGAATAGACAAGGATCTAACCTTATTCCAATTACTAAATGTAATGACTTGTAAGCAGCTTTCTTGTTTTCTTATTACTATATTTTTATTTCTGTTATATATTTTTCGTTGCGTTTTTGCCCACCGCGAGACGAGATCCGCTACGTCCCAGGCACACTATGTTTCTGAGCGCAGGAGCAGGACGTTGTTGTTGTTGGTATGGTTTTTTTTTTCTTTTCCTTTTTGATGGCTCGGGAAATTGTTACAAAGCATGAACGTATATATGTATCTATGTATGTATGTATATATACGTATTGCCGGCCCAACCCAGTTATGTAATACATTGAAAGGCGAATAAGGGAGGGGGTTGGGGATGGAGTACATGAACTCGCACCCCTTAACCAAAGGGAAAAAGCCGAAAAACATATAATTCCTAACATGAAATGAGCAACCGCGATATACATATATACATATATGTATATATGTGTGTGTATGTTTGCGTGTGTGCAGACAAGCGCAACGAACTATCATCCGGCAGAGCAACCCTTAGTTAAACAAGTTGTCATAAGTTGCAAAAAAAAACACAAAATTCAAACTAGTCAAATTCTAAAGAAAAGTTGCCCGGCCCTATTAAGGGTTAAATGCTTACAACAATTTTCCCTGTGTTGGCAATGCTGTTGGTGCACCACCACCACCACCATCAGCACCACCACCACCACCACCATCATCACCATAAGGGCTGCTGCATGCATGATGAGAGCATCAGTCTGGACTGTTCGACCTTTCCTTTAGGCTTGGCTTAATGGAACCAGTTTTAAAGTTTTTGAATTATTTGTAGCATACTTATGAGGATCACTAAGCACTATTATTACATGCCTTAAAAAGCAAAATTATGAAATAAAAATATACATATGTACATATATTGCGATAGATATATGTATTTATTTGTCCGGCAATTATATGTTCGTGAAAACATGTGCTTTTAAGCCTTTATTTATGATCGAGGACTCTATTTGCTCTGTTTTCAAATGATTTATAACTCACGATATATTTGCAAACTTATCGCTAACTTTAAAAGACATTTATTACTTTTCACATTGAGACATCCTGCTATTGTTATGATATTTATTTTAAAGGGATACCCCATTTGCCAATGTAGTTATCATTTTTATTCTAGTCTTTTTGAAAATTACAATTACCTTAACTTACAATGAAATTTGCTAAAAATTCAAATTATTAATACAAAAAAAATAGCTAAAATGTAAAAAACTAAATTTTACAAAGTTAATCGTTCTAATATACTTATATTTGTACAAATAAATACAAATATCTCGAACTTCAGTTTGCCTCTTAAAATTGAACTGGTTCCTTTAATTTCGCTCAAATCAATGTACTTTACAAATGCATATCAAAATTTCTTTTATCAATTAACTTGGCATCAAATTGACAAATGAAGATATTAGAAAAAAAAAATACTCGTATGTTTATAGAAGAGGTCTTACCCTCGAATTCCTAAAAATGTACACCTTGAATCAAACTAGTAGTTCTTGAGGATTGAGTTAAAATGCCATTGGCAATAGAAATTTTGCAGTGGTTTTCGTCATGGAACCCGCTAACGTACGCAAGTCAAAAGGTCAAACACGCACACATTCATAACTGTATGTAAATACATAGATATACATATAGGGCTAACAGTCACACCTTCCTACTTACACATCCACACATGCATATATACATACATACGTACATACGTACATAATGATGTACAAGTTATATTCAAACAACTACGAATGTCATGGGAACGTTTTAATTCAGCTTAAGTTTGCAATAAAATGTCATATTCTAGATTTAAATACTCACTTGTATTTAGTTTGGAACACGTTGGGGGTTTTCCGCTGATTTTTCTCTTTCTTTTTGTTGTTATTGTTGTTGTTGTTGGCTCGTTGTCAAAGCCAAACAAATAAAATAATTAATATGCGTAGTCTCCCTCACTCGTCCTCTATCGTTTTCTTTCTTATTCTCGCTTACAGTGTATCTGTTTCGTTGCTTTTGCGCTGTTTCGAGGGGGTGTTGGTGTATTTGTGTTTGATGGTGGTGGTGGGTGGTATATATATAAGGAGTTTTCTTTTCTCTCTCTCTCTCTCTCTCTCTCTGTCTATTTTTCTCTTCTCTTTCCCACACTCTGTATCAGACTCCTTGTCGTACGCGCGCGCGCTTTATACACGGCGCTGATGTCTCTGCCTGCTCTCTTCCTCTCACTCTTACTCTTCTCTCTCGTTTTTATCCTTTTACTGGTTCCAAGCCGGATTTCCGTTTTGTTAATAATTTTATTTCGTTTTTTTTTTTTTGTATTATTTATAATTAACACTTGAACGCCGCGTCTATTTTTAATGAAAGGAGACAACAAATAAAAAATTGATATATATATAGATACATACATACATATATGCATGGGACATTAACAAGGTGAAAGGGAAAAGCAGCAAAAATTTGCGTGGGCGTAATACGTGTGTTTGTGTGAGTTATCGTAAATCGATTTCATCGATTTTTCCCTAAAATAAAATGCGAATCTACGGCAACAGCAGCAGCGGCAACAGCAGAAGCTGAATATTTTATATTCAGTCGAAAGCAAAACGCAAACCCAAAACAATATAGAACAATTAAATTGTTATACAATTTCTCAATTTCTTGATGGTTTTTCCCCTCGCCTCAGCTGTATGTTGATTAGTAGGTGGAGGTGGAGGAGGGTGAGGCAGTGATTTCGAATATGTATGTATGTATGTAAATATGTTCGTTGGTGGTGGGGTGAAGGCGCACAGCGACGGTTGAGTAGACGACACACTCTCTCTTTCTCTCCCTTATTCTCATTCCTTTCTAAAATACTTTTGCTATTGTTTATATGCTCATACATATATGCATACATATGTATATAGATGTGTATATTATATACTTTTTCTTGTTATAAACTAAATGCTAGCACATATTTTGCCATTCTCACACGGTCACACACATACACAGCCGAACATTTAGTATCTATAGGTTTTTTTTCTTTCTTTTTTTGTTTGAATTAAAACACACGCTCTTGTTGTTTTTGGTGTTTTTTTTTTTTGTTTTTTGAATTGTTCTAATTTGTATTTCCGCGCATTTTTTTTTTCTTATTTTTGTTATTATTTTTTTTTTGGTTGTCCAGTAAGTTTAACTTATTGCTCTCACATTTTGGAATTTTAATGGGAACCGGCGTTTTGTTTACTGCAATTAATATAGTGTCTCCACCGTCCCCCTTTTCATTGCTGTCTGATCAAAAAAATATCCAAATACTATTTCTTGTTGTAGTACGGCACAGACACATACACACACACAAGTACTAACTATAAATCGATAGATACACGTTTTTAGAGATGGACCAATTTGGCAGGTGTTAACGGATATTCAAATTTTCCTTTCATTGATTGTTACTTAAAAGATTTCTGAAATATTACATTTTCTTATAATTTTGTACTGTTAATTGTTATATACTGTATATACTAATCATCACGTAAACATTTAAGCTTTAACCTTGCTATCAAATCTAAATTCAAAATAAGTTATTTGGAGATTTGAAGATAGATTGCAGAGAAACGCAGGAAGATTTGGTTAAGACTCTGTAATAGTTGCATAGCATATCAAGGAACATTAATTTATATAGATATGAAATTAAAATTTATTCAAATAAAGCTTTCAAATTATTAACAAATAAGAGAATGGAAAGCCTAACAAATGCAATTGAATCTTTTACCAAGTTCTTAATTGTTCGTGATTTTCAGTATTTCGTGTCCGTGTCACGTTATCATATCTACTAGCTGCGCCCTTTTTGCCACTCGCTCCTGGGTTGAGCGCTCTCTCGTTCTCACTAAACTGCAGAAGCAGCAGCGTGCGAGTTTTACAGATACACAGCACAAGCACACTTATACACACACACACAGCACAGACACACACGTAGTGAGCGCGCTATTGAGAGCATTGGCGTCGCATTAGCAGTAGATTTTAACACTGCTATATGTACATACATACATACATATATATCTATATAAGTTTGTACATTTGTATGCTACTACTATTATTTATCTTCACTGACCCCCCTAAACCACACACTCCTACTACTCTTCGTTTTGTCTCTCTTCGGCGAGTTTGTTGAACTTTTTTTTGCCGTTTTGGCTTCATACTCTTTTTTTTGTTTTTGCCGAATTGCATATTGTTTTTGCCTATTAATATTTAACACACACAAACAAATATAGCGGGAGAAAAAAAGATATATGTATGTACATATGTATATGTATGTATATACAGATATAATTGCACAATTATGCAGCAACGCGCAAAAAAAAGAGAAAAAAATCGTACAAAAAAATTATTTCTGCTGTTAGCGCATATTGCTGTTGTTGTTGTTGATGCTGCTGCTGTTGTTTTTGTTGTTGCTGCTTTTGTTCCTGTTGTTGTAGTAGTTGTTGTCTTTGCTGTTTGATGCTGATCTGATCTGGTTGCACAAGTCTTTTCTTACGTTTTTTTGTTGGTTGTTGTTTGTGGCTGCTGAAGTTTGTTTGTAAACCGTTATTACTTTCGAAATTTAGCAAATAACCCAAAAAAAATCAATTGCAGAAAAGAGCACCAGATTTTTGTTGTTGGTATTTTTTTATATTTAATATATATATATAAAATTTTTTTGTTGTTAGTGGCAGCGCACACACACGGAGCGTATAAAGTACTGCGGCGTACGACGTCTGGCGTGGAAATGAAATGGCAGAGCTAGAGAGGCAGAGCCAGAGACAGAGAGACGTTGCCGTCGCCGTTGTTGTTGTTAGTGGTGGTGGCAGCGACGGCGATGGTGGCAGCGATGGTTTTTTTGCTTGCTAACGATGGAAATGGTTTCGGCATTCATTCATACGTACATATGTACATATGTATATACTTAGGGCATTATTTCGTTTAACAAAAAACATTTTAAATTTAATATTGTTTTATACAGATAACATTGTATGGCTTTAACCCAAGTGTAAACACGGCTTAAAGGGCAGACAAATCAAAATGGCGGACATGCGTGTGCCATTGGGGGAGAGAGTGTGGAGAGTATGAGAGCGTGAGCGTGTTTAGAGTTGTCGCATTTCCAGTGCCTGGAAATGTTTGAAATATTACGTTATTGCGCGCCCACCCCTGCTTATTTCCAAATTGTTGCTATTGCAAATTACACATTGACAAATTTTGCGCTTGTTTGTACATATGTAAACACTTACATATGCATATACTAATATAAAAATATCAAAACCCTAAAAGGCATATCACTTAGAAAGGGAAATAAAAACTTTTGACAGAGTTGCTGCATAACGGCTTATCGAAATTCAAACTATCGAACGAATGTTAGATTGAACATTAATAACTTTTTTAAATTATTAATATCTGAGTCTGAGACTTGATTTGCTTTACTTTTATGTACATGCATACATTCTTATGTATGTATGTATATAATGTATGTATTTATATATACATATACATATAATGTATATATTTATACATATGTACATTTTTATATACATACATACATATGTATTCCAGTGAGGTCGTCAACCGTTTTATGATGCACGCGACCAGATTATCCTTCTGTATCCTTGTCGTGTGGGTTTCTTTCTGGTTTTTTTTCTATCGTGCTCTGTACTCTAAGTAAAAAGCATATTCGACTTAAAATTCTTATAAAATTACTTTTATGAAATATAAATGCCAAATTTTAGAAAAAAAATACGCATAGTTTTGGAGCCCCATTTTTATTGCTGGCTAAAACATATTAAATTAAATATATTTTTTTTGTATACCTAATTAATAATTTTGGATAATCTATCTTCTTTCGTTCTGATTTGCAAGGGTAAGAAAACTTCGATATACCTTTTTTTAGCCTGACCCTCGGTTTTATTTTTTGGTTTTTGCACTGCCATCGTCGTCTAGCCAGCCACCACCAATACCATTGACAGCTAGGGTTGCTTCTGAGCAAACTGAAAGTGGTTACACCCCCTTAGCACTACCTCCTGACAAAGGCAGGCAGGCAGAGAGAAAGAGAGCGAGAGAGAGCCAGTTCAATTTCAATCCGAGTTCAGGCAGGACTCAAACTTGGACACGGACATGGGCATGGACATGCTTCGGTCTTTCTCTCTTCCTTTCTTTTTATTTTATATTATTATTATTTTTTTTTTTGCAATGCGTGTGTTTAATTGCGCTTGTATTCTGTTCAGAATTCAACGTTCTGCCCTCCCCCATACCTCCCTTGTAAACTTCCTGTGTCCTGTTTATATTCCATGTGCTGATTTCGTTTCCATTGGGTTTGGTTTTGGGTTGGCCTGTTCCAATTTACAGCTAGCAAAATTGTAACTCAACTTTAAGCACCCTTGTCGGAAAAATAGATTGCAATATAGAGGATAATTATAAAATTTATACAAATTTTGATTGTATATGTATTGTGTACATGTACAAAATATATGTATGCAAAATCAAAATCGGTTCACTAACAAAAAAAAACTTTATTGATACATTGAAAAATTTGAAAATATACATATATGTATATACATATATAATGTTTCAATAATAAACAATTTTTTGCAAGGGCATTAAGATCTTCGGTGCAACAGAAACTTAGTAAAGTTGTATGCTTTTTAATTTATTTTCTTTTTTGTGTATTTTGAGGGTGGTTTTTGCTTGGTTGGTGGTGCAAATTCAGATTTACGCATAGACACTGCAGACAGATCGGCGTCACAAGTGTACATAAATCAGCATGATTAGCGGCTAGGCATCTCGATAAGGATGCGGAAATCGTTGAATGGCACAGAAAAATGAATAACAAAAATAACAAAAAAGCAAGAGAGCAAGAACGACAAACTGCCCTTAGCAGTAGGCTATAATTTTCAGTGATATCATTGTTGGTGGGTTAAGAGTAGGAGATAAGGTGGGGGAGAGGGTGGCTCACGTATTGTTTTTGTGTTTTTTTATTTTCGCAGATCTGGCAAAAACAAAACACAAAAAACCTTTACAACAACAAAACGGGATTAAAAAAGCAGACCCAAAACAACACAAGATTACAACCAAAAGGGCAGGGAATGAAAGAAATAAGGGAAACCGTACAGGGGCAGGCTGTCAGTGAAAAAAAGTGGGAATGAGAAATTGAAAAAGAGGGAGGTAGGAGGGTTAAGGTGAAAGCCAGGGTCCACCCTTAACTGAAATATTGTTTTTGTATTCTGTTTAAACAACAATACACAATGAAAAAGAAAAAAAAACTAAAGTGAAGTTTTGCTAGGAGACATCAAACTGGACAAACTTCAGTCCATGATTCATACAACCCTCCATATTTCCCTAATTTCTCCATTCTCTTCGTCCGCATTTAAATAATGATCCTTAGAGTGCTTTTAACTTTGCACGTCTCACTGAACGGCGATCTGGCGATCTGCTGCAACAGCAGCGACAGATGCAGTTTTTCCCTTCAAAACTAATAATAATCATAAAAATTACCATAAGACACCGGGTGAAAGGACTATGAATGCAATGCGCTAGATCGTATTCCCCAGAGAGAGAGAGAGTGAGAGAGAGAGTGTGAGAGAGAGAGAGAGAGAGAGAGAGAGAGAGAGAGAGAGGGGGGGAGAGAGGGAGACGTGAGAGAAATGAAAGGCAGTCCAAGGGGAGGACTGGCAGGACACACAGGAGACTCAGGCTGCATGCCATTTAAATTGAGGCATGTGTTGGTTGCTGTAGCAGTTTTTCCTTTTTCTAACACAATTTGTTCAGCATTGTTGGAAAAACGGGAGCAATTCGAGCAATTTCGTATACCACCTGGCTTACTAATCAGGATCAGCAAAAAGGAAATAGGTCCAGATGTTTAGTAAGGGTCATGGATCTAGGCACCACAAAAGTGGTGCGAAAAGTGCAGAGAATTTTTGAAATCATTATTTTTAAAATATCATGAAATAGTATGTTTGATGCGTTTTATGGCCATATTGTTTGATATCAGTATTATCAATATAAATATTGATAAGATTGAATAAATCATTTCTATCTCAATTCTTATCCAATCGATTATAATAGAAATTTAGTATAAATTTCAAAAGCATTTTAATTATATTTCCTTTGCTACTTTCTCATATATAAATAATAGAAAAGGAAAAAGATCAATGTAGTATTATTTTTAAAATTTATACTTTTTAAGGATATTCAAAACAACTTACTTTGCACAGAAAGCTTTTATATCCTTAGCAATTTTCGAAATAAAATAAAATTTCAAATATATCCTCAATATTACTTACATATACATATATTTTTGAATCGAGTAAGACATTCGGTTATTGACGATCGTTCAAGTGCACTTGATGGTCTTCTTGTTAATCAACTAGAATCCTTATATGTATATTTGTCTTTGTATCATACAATCCATACCCTGTTATTTTACAAGTCTGAACTCCAATAATCTAACTCTACAGCTGTTGTTGTCCTATTCAACATTTGACTTTCTTTTCTTTATATTCTTTCGTTTCAGTTTGCCAAAGGATCAATTGGTTTACATTGGCTTGAGGGACATTGACCCCTATGAGGCGTTCATATTGAATAAATTTGGAATACGCTACTACGCCATGGATGTAAGTAGAAAATAAACAAACACAAATAGGTCTAGGTAGTATATCTATCTAGTATACATATACATACATATGTATGCACCTATGTATTTGTGTATGCACATACACATACACATGCATATGTCTATAGTAGGTAAAACGTCCTTTTTTTCTCTCTTTTGTTTTACTTCATACAATTCGTGGCAGTTGTGAAAATTGTAAAATTCCGGTTTACATTCAATCCCTCTCACTCTTGCCCACAGTCGGACTCTTTCTGTCTCTGTCTACCGTTCACCCTCTAGCCGTTGGCAGGGATCAAATGACGTGAACATAAATGTGGATCGTGCTTAGAATGCCTTAAAAATTACACAGTGTTCTCGTTCTCAGTGTCGATATCCTCGATTTCTCCTTGCCATGTTGTAAGCTTCAGCATTTATAGGGGTTGCCCTCACTATGCTATATCACCATCATCATCATCATCATCATCATCGTGTTGCACCCTCCCTAGTTCAACTCCTAGCTGCCTCCTTCTTCCCCTATTACATTGCTCTCACATTTCCATTTTTGCCGATTCGCGATCCCCGATCCTATATGGTTTCGGTGGTTGGTTACACTACGTGCTCTTCCACATCCGCTTTTTCGCATCCTTGGCCACGATTATTTATGGCTCGTGCAAAATCGACGTCTGTTGAAAAATGATTTTAATGTTCTCGCTACTACTGAGCTGCAAATTTATTATACCTCATTAGTTCAATCGAAATATGCGTGCCCAGATGAGGCAAAAGGCATCGGTAGGGTTTGAGTTCCCCCTCACTGAAGGGTATGGGAATTACATACATATATGTATGTACTACTTCCTTTTTATGAAATTTCCCATTGCACTAGGTCTACTTTATGTACAGTTGGCCAAAAAGGACCTTTGGAAAACCAATGAACAATTAGAATTCGTTCTCCTTACGAGTCTAAAAAACTAACTTTATTTAGAATTTCATAATATAACAAATTGGTAATTAGTAATGTTAAAAATAAATATGTATATATATATATATATATACGTTAGTGATATAGACAGACGAATCGTTATAAATTTTAAAATTTTATTTTGAATAAACACATGCATCAACTTTAGGAGTACATAATGTATATATATATATATTATAATATCAATATATATATTATTTTATTAACATATTCAAATTTAGAATGGTTTAATTAAAATTATCAATTATATATTATTTAACTGAGGACTGACTAAAACTTAAAGTCAAATCAAAAGAATTTTAAAAAATTTACTTTTCAATTTGATTTTCTTTCAATTTCTGTTTCGGTTACCAGCACCAGATTTCACTGACAATAACAACATAATCGCATAATGCAATCGCATCCGATAGTTTATTTACCTTGTAACAAGGTAATAAGTTTATTTTTACTAAACTCATTTTATAATTCGAAATCTTGTAATTATTCAGGTCGGATAACTATGCAGTATACCATATCATTTTCATTCCAAAATCGTTTTGGGTATCGTTTCTTTTTCAGGAAACTTTCCAAAAATTAGAGTTTTCTAGTCTATCTGACTAGTTTTATTGGAATCCCAATTCTTTTGTGTTTTAAGCAATTGCCACAAAACTTTAAGAGCCTTACATTATTCCCAATGATTCCGTCAAATTTCATGAAAATCGGCTAACTACTAATAATATATACTTAGATGCCCTATAAATGTGCCATTTGTGATGCAAAACTGAAACTCGAAGTATTAGATCCTAATAAATATAGAGCAGATTTAGCTAGATAGGTTGATAGAATAAACTATGTAAAATCTATATGATAATAATCTATATGTAATCGCTGTTTTAAATATAAAACTGAAACTAGATTTGTTTTATTTTTAATCTTCTCTCGATTTAGGCCATCGATAGAATGGGTGTGCCCAAGGTGATTGAAATGACATTGGATGCCTTAAATCCGCAAAATAAAATTCATGTTAGCTTCGATATTGATGCCCTGGATAGCAATGTGGCACCTAGCACAGGAACTGCTGTACGCGGTGGTCTTACCCTACGTGAGGGGATCAGCATTGTGGAGGCATTAAGAGATACAAAGCGTGTACAAGGTGTCGATCTGGTTGAGATAAATCCCAAACTTGGCAATGATCGGGATGTGCGTACCACTGTCGAATCGGGCCTGGAGATATTAAAGAGTATGTTTGGCTATCGACGATCGGGTCATTGGGGCAACATTGATACGGGCATATTGGGTAGCGAGTAGTAACAAGAATAATAACAACATTAAGGAACACTAGTATCAACTATGTTTTATATATATATGTATATTTATATATATATATATGTATACATATATGTATATTTATATATATATGTATATTTATATATATATAATATATATGTATATCTATATTTATGTACAATTTATCAAATTTTTAACACTAATGGAGAGGGAGACACAATGAAATTAATAATACAACAAAAAAAAGCAGAAAAAAACAAGCTGAAGAAATTCCTTGTCTAGCCTAGTTTTTTGTTTTGCTGGAGACTGAGAGATTTGATTGCAATTCAGTTCCAGTCACTCAGTTATTTGTCTTAGGTTGAGCTGTGGGTAAGTATGCGGATATATTAACATTGGCCATCAGATTGGCCGTCTGCAGCAGTTCATTTATCGGCGGTTGTGTTTGCTGTATGGATTTTGAATTTGCCACCGTTACTGAGGGTGCCACCACATTTGATATGCCATTCGAGGAGGATTTCTCCAGCTTCTGATACACCTGTGGGGCAAAACTCTTAAGCAATCGACGTTGCAATCCCAATAAGAAGACATTAATCGCTCCCGAAAGAACGATGATACCGGAAATAATAGAACATAGTCGTATAGCAAATGTCAAGATATGATCACGATCATTGCTGACCACAATCTTTAAGGCAGACCAATCGTATTTGAAATAGATTCCGGGTGATCCATACGAATTTCGCTCCGAATCTGCAAAAAGTTATGGAATAGTAAGTTAAAGTAAATAATTAAGATAAGTAAAGAATCTTATGTATACCTAATTTGCGGACATTCTCTGTCACGGAATATTGGAATGTATTGATAGTGCTAAATGTTTGGTGTATTTCCGTGGGGACAATTTTCAAAAAATATTGCACTGTGGTGGCCTCCTCTTGTATGATGGTCTCATCTCCTTCCAATGGCTGGACGATTCGTCGTGAATATTGACCAAAACTAAGCCGATTAATCCGATGCGTAAAATTTGCTGGCATGCGACGAAATTCAATCATCCAATGATCCTCAAATAGACCAACCACAGGCTGGGCTCCACCAACCAAATGCAAAACGCCGGCAACTTTGTTGATGCCCAAAGTTCCATGGAGACGGCAGGCATCGAATTTCGTCTCTGCCTGTCGCAGATCCGGATCCTGGTGTTGGTTTAATTTAACTTGGAGAGCGCCAGGAGGCGGGGCTGCTGGTTTTTTTGAGGGATCACTCTTTTTTAGTCCACCTTCACGCATTATATCCTTAAAAAGAATATCGGCCACTGAATGGTATTGTTCACGCAGATAATGATTTGTCAGTTGTATGGACTGGAATTGCATCCGTTCCGCGTCGGACATCTCCCACCAGACGCCCTCGCGCTGCAGTGTTCCATATGCGAAGACATCCTGTTGCGTCTCATCCATTAAATCCACTCCCGACAATGAAGCACAGGGCATAGCCACCGTTATGTCCACATGCATTTGTATCTGCTCCTCGAGCGATACGTCTGGCTCAAATTGATAAACAATTTCCGTTTCATGCCAATAGTATTGAAGTTCCGTATAGACCAAATAAACAATCAACAGGCGGCTTAACAAGGAAACTATAAACAAAAACCAAACAAATAAAATATTAAAAATAAATTGATGAAATCTGTAGCAAACTTACGTGTGCCACCAATCTCTGTGGTCTCTGTGTATTTCTCTGGAACTTTTTTAAATGCATCTAGATTTTTAGCAAACTCGAGCAAATTGCTCTTATCGCCACGATAGCGTAACGTCGCTGTCATCTGTGCCTGCTATATTTAACTGTGCCACTGTCTTATCCAAAATCTCATCTCATTGCCACGTACTCCAAAGTCGAATTCCCTGGTATTCGCATTAACCAACAGTCTAGTGGGTGCCAACGTCTAGTCTTGTCCGTGGGGACGGCGTGAAGAAAGATTGTCTAACTATTGTTTTTGCTATTTTGATTATTGTTGCTTCTAAATTAAGTAAACATTAACAAAAGGTACATGTATTACATTTACATTTGCACCGGCACCATGTCAGGGCTACAGACTTAAGTGTTCGGAATACAAATAACGGCTTAGTGTTGGAAAATTCAAAACTTCAAAAATATTAGACGAAAGTAGTGGTGTTGGTAAACAGATATTCTTTTCAAAAGCCGTTACCAAAATATGTTTTCGTTTTCTTTTAGATCAAGACAAAATAGTGATACGAGATTCCAGCATTTGGTCCAGGTCACGATATTTGACAAGTATTTAAAACGGATTACAAAGCTAAACATTTAATATAAGGATCTGCTTTCCCTATGTTGTCCTCCAGAAAAGTTGACACTAGCCAATCCTGCCATTAAGATTAAATACAAGCAATGATCGTAACATAATGTATATGTTTTTGATCTGTTTTTAACTTTAGTTTAGGGAAATTAAAAGGATTTGCTTAAAGTTTATTCCACTTCATTTCCCGCTAGTTAAAATATAACAAGATTTCCAACTAATTTATAGGCCAGCTTGTAGACCGAAACCTGGACCCTTTGGCTCTTCGGTCAAGGATGTAGCGGTACCGGCTGGTTCGCTGGCAAAGCGTCCATTGCGTGGGCCTGGTGGCGAAATTTTATCCGCTTTTAGATCACGCAAAATATCCTGCATGTCCTTAGCAGTCAAATCCTCCTACATTAAAAGATAGAAAGGTATTAGACATTAACCAAGCATCATTACCATTATGGTAAATTAAATTACACGCACATAATAATCATCATTCACCGCTACCATGGGTGCATTGACACAGGCGCCCAAGCACTCCACCTCGGATATCGTGAACTTCTTATCCTTAGTGGTATCGCCTACACCAATGCCTAGTTGTTTCTTGCATGTCTCTAGAATTTCATCAGAGCCACGCAGCCAGCAGGGCGTGGTGGTGCACACCTGGATGTGGTATTTGCCAGTGGGCTTGCGCATAAACATAGTATAAAAAGTGGCCACCTCGTAGACACGCATATTCGGAAGTTCTAAAATTTCGGCCACCTTGTGCATAGCAGAAATGGGTAGCCAGCCGTATTGCCGCTGCGCCAGATCCAGCAGCGGTATCATGGCTCCACGCTTATGACCCTCCGGATAGATGCTCAATATGGCCTCCACTCGCTTCTTGTTCTCAGCGGTAAACTCGAATGGGATGTTGGGATTATCCTCAGGTGTGTCGCGATGCACGAAGAGATTGTCGCTCCGTTGGACACTGCTGGTAGCTATGGCACGCAGGCCACCGTACTGTTGATGGGTGGATGAGATTAAAAAATATAAGGATCGGCATTTAGTATTCCTGAAATCTTGCTACTGAATATAAATTATATAACGCGTCATTGGAATAGGCAGCTTTGCCGATTACCAGTGCTGCATCAATGTATTTACCACATGGGCCAATGTCCTGGTTGCACACTTCGCTATCATTTTCTTCTCACGCAAACAGTTTTCTATCTGGGAATCAAAACAAAATATGGGAATTTGTTTCCCAATGAAAACTTTTAACCTCAACCCGATGTTTTCCCCAGTACAGCTGTTTGTTTGTACATATGTATCGATATTTAAAGTATCGCTATAATATGTACATATCGATACTATTTTCTGTGAAACATTATTTTTTGAGTTAATTCGGTTGCCGAGTCGAATTATAACTAATGTAATGTATTATATCTATAACTATGTATATTTTTTCAAATCTATTTGGCTAAACAATGGAGAGCGTATCATAAGTTCAAGGTAACTACAGTTAGAACAACTGGTTCGGAGAATCCTGCAGTTGGTTCCAACTTGGAGCGGCTCCGAAAAATTCAAAATTTAGGAGTTCCAGTGCATACTTAATAGGAATACTAGATTTTGCCAATTCTTATTTGCTTCATAATTAAGATTTTTTTTAATTTGTTGAAAAGTAAACACACAAATTTTGCACCCGCTTTCTTCTTGACATTTATTCATTTTGTTACAATATTCAATTCACTTTGCAAATTCGTTCTAATTACCTAACAGTGCTTTTACATATTCATTGTATTTCAAAATTTTTGAAAATATTTTATATACATGAAAATGTGCAAATTTCATAGTTATAATCAAAGTTGTGCTACTGTCAATTTTCCCTGCATTTCACATTTATTCGTGCTGTATACATACGAGTATGTATATTGGTATATATTTATGGAAGTTTTGGTTTTCCGTGATTACATTTTGATTAATATAGCAAATACATATATAATTAGCAAATATTATTAATATAATTCTTGTGTATATATGTATATTTAATAATTAATAATTGTAGGAAATGATTAGTATTGAGGGAGGAGTAAGGGTGAGTTTGAGGCAAAAACTTCTTATTTATGCTCAGAACTACTCGAGCCGCATGTCTGATTAACTTTAAAAATATTTGAGAGCTCATCCAGCAAGGTCTGATAGCGATAAGCAACACGAATTTCAGGCACATTGGTTCGGGTAATATCGTTGCCACTAATGCCATCCTCATAGTAATGTGGACCCAGCCATTGTTGTTTGACCTAAAATTGGAATTAGAATAGAATGTATAGACTCTACAAATATTTGTATATTAATATATATATACTTACAGCATGTGTAAAACCGCTCATTATAACACTATTCCTTGCCAATTCGCACATGTCACAGGAGCTAAGCTTCCATACCTGAGCAGCAATGCTGTATTCCTCCATAAGAGGTTCCTGATTATGAGAATAACAAATAACAAATATATATTATTATCTATGATTGAAATATACATAGTTATTAAATGATATAAAACTTTCATTACCTTGGTAAAGTGAAATTGAAGCGGATCATCAGTGGAGAGTGAGATTATTAGTCCACGAGCTAAATACTCCGGCAATGGATTACGATGATAGTTAAGAAATAGCGAATTATTGGATAGCGGTGACATCGCAATACCAATTTGTGTTAAATAATACAAATACTGCAAAACTGGCACTTTGCGAAGCAGTAAACCATGGGATATATTCTCAGCCATTAAATAACCGCAGACCAAATGCTGTACAGGACCAGCTTCTCCGCAATGGGGACGCAATACAAAGGTGTTTAGACCGCGTTGCCTTGAAAGAAACATTCCAATTAATAAGGTTGAATATGTTAAGTGCATATCTTATAACTTACTGTCTAAATTTATTTAGCACTGTCATATTGGCATACATATAGTATATGTAATATGCATATGGAGGATTCTCCTCATAGGTCCATTCCTCAGGACGTGGCACATCGTTATCGAATAATGGATTCTCTGGTTTTGATTCATCATCGACGGAATCAAAACCAATCACATATTGTAAAAAGCGATGCAAATTTGGATGCTCGCTTGGCCTATTTGTGGCCTGGAAGAGCGGCAAGAAAATGTTATTCAATATCTCCTGAAATGATTTCATCATCTTATTCGATTTGAAAATATCAAAGAGGCGTGGTATTTGGATTAGCCAACGTATATTCGAGCTATACACATCATTATCAATTGCCCATTTGGCCAATTTATTCCACTCATCTGCCGATTTGCCATAGATAGAAAGACGCAGTTCAGCATTTTGATATTTCGATTCTTCAAGATCGAACGCCACTTCCTTTAAAATGGGAAAACAAAAGAATAACAAAATTATCAATCATTTTTTTTTCTTTTCTTGCATATTGAAGTTATTTCTTTTTATTTTTATATTATTACCTTAATGATTTGTGCAAAATATTTGCCATTCAAATAGTTATCGGTCTTTAGGAATACCTCTCTCAATCTTGATTCTCCAATGGGATTATATTTGGAATTGAATTTATCAAACCTGTGAAACGTATTCCGATCGGCATGCACATCGAGCATATCAACTGTTAGATCATAAGTTGTTAAATTCATCGATTGGAACACTTGGGCCAATGTCATGGGTTGACCATTGGTATGGGTAACCACCTCATCGGCATTATTCTTTAGTGTCTTTTTGATAAAGCGCAACAAATGCTTTTGATTCATACAGGAAGCGGCATGTATATGTGTATCAACCTTTCTTGTATTATAAAAATCACGATGAGGCACAGCCTTCTGGGCAGCAAGTTCCCGCAGCTCATTTAGCAGAACATGCATTTGATATTTTGAGGATAAATAGCAAAGGCGACGATAACAGAACGATTTTCTTTAATAAGGAGATATAGAAATATAGATTAATTTCATATATTGTTATATTCATAAAAGATTTTCAACATACAATGGTCCATCGGCAATCATATTGCACATAACTTGCATATCATTCACAAATTGACTCATATCCGGATAGGTAAACTTTAATTCGCTTGTTTGCTCCTGCAAAGGATAAGAATCGTTAAATTAACAATTCATATATAGGAAATAGAAAAATCTTTTTTTTATTTTTTTTTTTACTTACCTCATCAGTATAAATGTGAAATACACCATTTAGGGGTTTAATAATATAAGTTTCATCTGGTGGAAATTCCACATCCCATTGATGAGATGCCGTCGATGGATGGCTTTGGGCGCCTATTCCTTTGCTATGAATATCAACACCTTTTAAATTGAAAATAATTTTTGAATAAATAAAGGACAGTACACTGTGTGTATTAGGATTTTAAAATCTCATTTACAAATTTCCAATGTAACTAATGGTGAGGTGATTCTACATATATTTTAATGCTGCTTCTGCTGCTGCTTTTTCTGCTATTTGATATTCTCTTTCTTTTATTTATCGGTGAAAAACCAGTCATAATTCTATTTATTTCATATTAATTATACATTTCTTTGCTATATATATGTATATATATTTATATATATATATATATATATATATATATATATATATATATATATATATATACATATATATATACATATATATATACATATATATATACATATATATATATATATATATACATATATATATATTATTTTTTGGTTTTCAATTTAAAGTAGAAAATATCCAGAGATTTCACCGATCTCTTTTACGGTAAAGTGTGTTAAATGTAGCGCATTAGCTTTGAACTTTTGTGATAAAACATTGAAAATATGTTTAGAATTATTTGCAAAACTATGTTAACTTTATATCAACATCGTGTCGTCTCAGTAAATCAATTTAAATAGGGGAAATTAAATTTAAAAAATATATATGGATATATATAAACAATTATTAGAATGAAAAAAATGATAATAAAACACCAAATTTTATAAAACCTACAAAAGAATGAAAAATTTGAATGAAAACACAATTGAGTTTAAGCATTTTATAAATGCTTTGAAATGAAAATGTTTCCGAAATTTCCTCTATTTCAAAAAATATAAATTTTCTCGTTTTGTAAGAAACATTTGAATTTTCTTGGATTGTATTTAAGAAAATCTGAATTGTAACTAATACAATATAATTTTGACCTTGATAAAATAAATTGACATCATCAATTATATATTGCTTTTAGATTACAATTATTGATTTTCACATTTCCTTAAGATTTAATTTTATCAATAAATTAATTGATCAATGATCATTAACATTAAAAGGTCTACAATCTAATCTAAAAATTGTATAAATTATTTTAATGAAATATTAATGGAAATTTAGGAAACATATATTTAGCTTTTCTACATATTTTTAGAAATGTGTGCTTAATAAAATTAATATAAATTTGGTGTCTTTAAGCTTGATTCGAGAAATATAAACAAATCGCCTAAATAATCAAAATGAAGTTCTATAATTTGAGTTTCGAACTTGTTTATATTATGAGCCTAGTCAATAAGTATTTTATTTGATCGAGTTTTATTTGATTATCAAAATGTGTTCATTGGAATAGTAGAGAGATAAATTAAATCGAATATTGTGTTAGTTGAAAAATTGTTATATGGATAGTGCATATTTAGTCAAAGAATTAACCTTTTGTGCAAGGAATTCAAACATAGTTTCCAGACTAGGCATTAATAGGAAAAGTTATAGTAAGAGAGTTTTAATTTTAGCTTGTATCTGTTGTAACTACTACATATTAGAATAAATAAAAGACAAACAAACGAGAAACAAATAATAATAAAAAAAAAACAAAACTGCAAAATTAATAATAAAAAACACAAGACTTTTTTACTCGCTGAATTTACATGCAACGAGAATGTATTGCAGGCGCAAGCTGTGTCAAAAGCTGAGTGCTGCGAAACAAAAAAAAAACAGGATAAAATAAAGTAAGAAAAAGGAGAAGGAGGACAGATAGAGCGAGAGAGAAAGTGAGAGAGAGAGAGAGAGAGAGAGAGGGAGGGAGAGCGAGCCTTGTGAACTAGCTAAAATTATATGTTTAGTGTTGTTAGGCGTAACAAAAACAAAAACAAAAAAGAAAAAAAGAAGGGCAACAGAGCTCCCAAAAATCGGTGTAAGTACACAAACAGAAACTGAATTACATATACATATGTTAAAATACATATGGACATATATGTATACATATATTTCTATATGTACATATGTATATTTATGTATGTATGTATTTATATATGATGTAAATAAGTGAATATAACATATACATAAATAGACTCAAACATTTCCGATGTGTTCGAATTACCTATTAGGCCTGTCACGCTCATATTGCGAATAATGTCTATAAAATAAATAAATTAAAAAATAAAAAAGACAAACAAACAAATAAATATATATATTTATTTATTTATATATGTATGTATGTATTTATGTGATTGATAAATAAATAATTCTTAAAAACAAATAACGGGGGGGACACACTATGGAGAGAAAAAGGACATTGATAATAAATATATATATATATATATATATATATATATATGTATGTATATGTATATACTCAAGATAATAATACGCCAAAAGAGTTTTGGGAGGGGGGCGTGAGAAGGAAACGGGAAGAATGCATGTGGGAGGGGGGTTGGTTGGGGTACATAAAAAGAAATCATAGAAGAACTTACTAACTGAAATAGAAGAGTACAACAAGACACGAGCGATGCGGCGATGGCTAGCGAAAAAGAGACAGAAATATGTATGTATATAAGGACGCTAGCTGAGAGAGAAAGAGAGTGAGAGAGAGAGAGAAAGAGGGGGGAGAGATATGGCAAGAGAAGGAGAAGGAGATACAAACAAATTTAAGAATTAACAGAGCACAACAATCAAAGCCGGGTGGATACATTTGAAACAAAAACACAATACGATTGTTCTCACAGTGTTCATTGTATTCTATACAAGTTTGTTTTGTCTCCATTTATACATAGATGGAATAGTTTGGTGATTCACAACATTGACATATTTACATATGTATGTAGCTCTTTCAATTGCACTACAATTTGTTGATATTGAATAGAGGTCAGGGGTGGGGTGGAGATGGGGTTGGGGGTTATAACAGGGCGTATTTTATAATTTTGAGTTCACACTAACAATGATTTTAAAAATAACTCTCACCTGAAACCGTCTTTGCTGGCACATTCTCATAACGATCCTTGAGACGGACTGTCTTTAGAAAACGTGCTGTGGTCGATGGAAACGATTGATCCGACATGGCCATATAATGACTACGCAATCGCAATGCCTCAATTAGCAATGTGGATGCTCTTTCCAAATCCTCCAATGGTACACCACTGGTATCCTCTCCCGAAATTGAAACACGTTGAAAATTAATATCCGCATCAGTTTTATGTTTTTGCTCCCTGCCATCTTTATTGTCATGGTGTTCATCACTACTCGACGAACACGGTTGATTAACCATACGAGTATTAGTAGCTGCAACATTAGTTGATCGTCCACTCGTTGTTTGCCTGCAAATGAAACTGTGCTATTAGTTAAATGCTATAATGATCTTGCATACATAGCATATGGTATATGGGACGTATGGTTCTTCTATATAATGATAATAGATGTGAAAGAAAAAAAAAAAAAACAAAAGCAACTATAACCATTTCTCATCCTCCGGTTGGTATTCATAGCAGCGACCAAAGCTGTAGCTATCATCCGCAAATGACATGTTGTTCTTTCTTATTTAAAATACTGCCAACAAATGGATAAATTGGACACTTCTACAATTTCTGGGTAGTCTTAACGTTTGATTGACCAATTGATTTATGAAAAAATGTTTAAGAGAAGTATGCGTTTGATACCCATCAAGTGGGTACGCAAGGTACACCAACTTCAATTGCGTCAGAATGGATAATTTGCAAAATGGCACGCGATGGGCATCATTTGAAGGCCTAGGTGTTCATACCACCACCAGCAACACCACGAACACCACGAACACCAACACCACCAACACCACAGTCCGTTACCAAAAGAAATGTCTATTCTACACTCTCTGTCAGTAGGAAATCGCGTGACTTACTAAATAAAATTGCGTTTATGTTAAAATAAAAGAGGGTATATATCGTTTATATGTATGTATATGTATGTATATATAAGTATCTATATCAAGAGTCTTTAATACGACAACAGAACATAAATATCTATGTATGTAATTCGTATTAATTAAATGAAATGAAGTTATCTTGAAACATAATTAAGGATTTTTATTGCTTATTTTGATAGCTTGTATTAGAACATTTCGTTTAATTCAGTTTAGAAAACTCAGTTATGGAGTCTAGTTTTAGAAGAGAAGTTTTCGGATTTGTGTATATAGCAAATGATGCTGCTAAAGGATATATACATATATGTATATTGACTTATTTACCTTTAAAGTTATATAGGTTCTAGAAGTAAGTAGAAATAAGATATAGGTTCTAAAAGTAATCCTATTTATCTTTAGCTTTTTAAATATTTTCTATAATTCAAAACAGAGAGAATTGGTTCTTTTGGGCAATTTAAGACAGAGAGAACTGGCCGATCTCTGTTGATCCTATGCAAATTAGGGGAAAGAGTATAAAATTGCTTGCAACTTTTATAATATTTAAATGAACTTTGTAACTTCTTTTGAAAAAAACTAAAGTTGAAGTGCAAACGAAGTTTATAAAATAACTTTTATACTTTTGACGCTTGGCGTGTCACACGAACGACACAAAAAAAAAAAAGAGAAAAAATGTGAAAGAAGTAGTAAAAATGTTTTATACATAGTTTTATGCAGTATGTATGTATGTATATAGTAGTAGTCTTTTTCAATGTCAGCGTAGGTCGTCCAATTTTTTTTTTTTTTTTGTTTTTTCTAGCAATGGAGGAGTAATGGTATTTATTTGCGAATGGTTTGCGCGTTTTATTAATGGCCAACGGGTCGCGTAGTCCAACAAGTCCAAGTCATATGGATGCACAAATTGTACTGAAAAATAGTGACGGAATCTAAATGTAAAATTGGGTAGCAGCTTAGCTTAGTTGTATTTCTGCCTTCTCCTGCTGTCGTCGATGGTGGTGGTGGTGGTTTCGTGGTTATGGCATAAGCCCTACACTAACAGCCATGGTCATCGCCCACCGTCTACTACTAACTAATGCAGTCCTATTCAAAATCAAAACGTGTTCAACGCAATTTTTGTCGTTGTTGCTACGTTTTGGTTAGCTTACTAAAACCGTTGCTTAATTTTCTATTTACAGTGTGTCTGTCTTGTATTAGCAAAAAAAAAACAAAAACAAAAAAAAAAGAAATCATCAACTTGATCATTGTAGAACATTTTGGCTTATGTATGTATATACCTTTAATGATTACAATGCTATATAGAAAAATCGAGAGTAAGTAATGTAGTATATATTGTTCATTTGTTTTTCATTAAAAAAAAAAACGAAAATTTGTCGATCGAATACAGTAGTCGTTTGTCCTATCTGTCTGTTTCTATATAAATTTTACTCTAATCTAAGATAATATCCTAAACATTGCGTTATCCTTAAAAACAAAAAAAAAAAACATTGGAATGGTTTCTAAATCTATTAATTGCTTTAGTCACTGGTAAATGGGGTTTGATTTCGTCACTCACGCGGAACTCATTGGAAAATAATGTATAAACATTTTTCAGAAGGACTACAAGTAAAATTCATAGGTAATACAAATTTTTAACAATCCAATAACAATTTGAATAGAAGAAATCTTAGAGATCTCTGTAGCTTAAACTTTATATAGATCACTTACTTCTCATTCAATTGCCGTTGAATTTGCAACTTCTTTTCAATCTGTTCAATGGGAAACTGTGGCACTTCATATGGTGCCGATATTTCATTGGTCAGCTCATTGGGATCGGCATCGGATTTATCATTGTCTGGTGAATCGGTCAGATCGCCTATAATAATTATCAAAAACAATAAATATCACAATATAATAATATTGATGCTAAAATCTAACTTAAATCACAACAACAATAAGTATTTTTTGGTAGCTCACCAAAAAGCTTAACATCCACCAATATACGATGGGTACTATCCATTCGATTAAAATTCATAATTTTATATAAAAACAAAAATCGAATTTGCAATCTATTTAAGCACACAGCACTATTTTTATATGACCGACTTGAATCGCTAAATATTATAGAATGCTTGTAACTTTAATATGACCCGAGATTAATACATAGCTCTGGGTCATTAATGGAAGAGGCGGCAGTCAGTTAGAATGCCGCTCCATGAAAGCGTCAAAATAAATGCAAGATTACAAAATGAAAAATCGAATGGAATAAAAAAACTAATGTATGGAGCTTTTCTATACCCTATACCAAAAGTATATACATAGTAAAAGAGGGAATATATTTTGTTAATTAGTTGGATAGTTTAATGTACATATATAATAATGTCATTGACTTGATTTTCAATATATTTCTTTCTTAGCAAAATCAATATACTCTTTTCTATAAATTCTCTGAATATTTCTAGGGTATAAATATCAGCAGTTCGACTCGAGGAAGCAAAACAAGTGCAGCAGCAGCAGTGACGGTAACAGCGGAGATAGCGAATCACAAAAAAAAAACAAAAACAAAAATTAAGCAGTCAAAAACAAAGACAAAGATGAATTTTTGAAAACACAAATAGCAAATAGCACTTGGATGTTGTTTTTTTTTTCTTCAGAGAGATAAGCTAGTCTCTCGTAAAAATAAGTTTTCCATACAAATTTAAGAAACGACGTCTAAAATACCCTGTAATCAAATACATATAAGGTATTCATTTTTTTCTTCTTAACAACATTTTAATCTTTAAATGTAAATAATATTATAACTCATTTTCAGTTACAATAGAACTGTAACATATATGTATATATACCTAAATATAAATATATGTATATATCTTATATGAATTATACATTAATGGGTAATATTAAAATTCTTGTCTTTACCTGATAAAACACTTTCAAGATAAATCATTACATTTTATATATTTTGTGGCGATTAGAAAACAAAATGTCTAAATACTCTAAATGGAGTCTTGGTACCGGGCAACTGATAAACATAATCAGTTGGTATATATATATATATATATATATATAAATATAAATATAGATATATATAAATATAGAATAATATATATTCTATATATATTTAAAGGAAATCTGAATGAACTTTTGATTGCTAATACACAAAATGTAAAATGGTTAATTTTAAGGTTAATTTTTGATCGAAAAATTTGAATTATATATGTGTCTATAGAATACACCAAATCGTGTAAAAAAACACATTATCTGATACTATGATTAATTAAATTTTAAAGTTTGTATTGATCCGGGCGATATAATGAATAAATAACTTTTCATAAAACTCAAAACTCGGCTTAATCCTAAATGCGCATGTTCTACTTAAACCTAATCTAATAAAGATATCAAAAAAAAATATATTTAAAAAATTCTGTAAAAAGAGATTTAGATATATGTATATAAATTCGTGATCATCATTCATATACAATGTCTGTAGCAAAAATAAGCCTATGTTAAAAACTGCAGCTCTGTAGCTATAGGGGTCTCGGCGAAGAAGCTGTTGATCCAGACAGACGGACGGGGCTAAATCGATTCGTCTATTCATGCTGATCAAGTATATATATGCTTTATATAATCGAAGATGCTTCATTCTGTGCGTTGTAAACTTCTCACCAAAATAAAAATACCCTCTGCAAGGGTTTAATGATGATCAAAATAGAAGTATGTATATCCATAGTCCTAGATAATGCTATTTTCGATTTTGATGAAAACTAAATGATATAGGAAACCGATATTGATGAAACTTATTCAAATTATTAGAATATATACCAATCATACAAATACTTAATTTAATAACAATTATGTGAAGAACAAGCAAGTTATGAATCTAAAACGCTATTAAAGTTTTTTCATCTGGCTAATTTCAGCATACGAGGTGGAGTGGAAAGAACACTGTGTAAAGAATTTTAACACAGACGCTTTAAACTCATATATGTATGTATATAAATTCAGCGATTAATATGCTGATTAAGTACATACATATGTATGTAGAACTTTGTATAGTTTCCTTCTAAACAATATAAATAAATTCAATATGTCTGTTCCACCGAAAAGTTATTAGTTTAAAGATAGCTTACTTATATGTACATACATATGTTGCTTTTCATCGATTTTTCACAACCAGTTGTTCTCTGAATATATACATATATGTTTGTAAATACATATATAGTTTTAGTTCTAGTGAAAAAAAGTTATACTGTTTTCAAACGGGCGTGGTTTTACATCATTTATATATAAAAAATTATGTTTTACATCAATTAAGTAATACTATTTACGAATCATGAATCATTTATCGATATGAAACTTCTTTTACTCAGTTAATAGTTCTTACTAATCGATTTGCAATATCGATATATGTATATGTATGTGCATATATATATATATTTACATATATGTATGTATTTTTTTTATTTGTACAACTAATTAACTTACAATCACAAATTCCGATCGGTTTTATTCGATTTACAGGCTTGGCTTTCGTTATCCCCTTATTGGGCAATTCATTTTGAACGGGATTAGTTAAATTTGTTGATGGATTGACATTAGCTTTGGAACGATGTGGCAGCGGATGGGTTGGACCCATTACCATTGTATCATCATAGGATTCAGATTCACGTAGCTCCGAGGCTACATCCGATCCGCTTAACATGCCACGATACGACATTTTGAGTATGCAATGTAACCTCAAAAGACGTCCACCACAAATGGCCACAACTGGCCAATATATATATATATATATAGATATATATATATATATATATATATATCGGTGGTAATCGCCAATTATATTAACAATAAATCAAGTCATATATATATATCTGCATTTACGGTAATTTTGTTTGTTCGGTGTCTTTTTTTTCTTTCTTTCTGTTTTTTATACTTTTTTTTTTTTTTTTTTTTTTTAGTTTTTTTTTCGATAATTTACCCAAAATTTATAGTTTATGTAATTTATTTTTTAATTTGACAAGATTTGCACTGGCTTTTACTTGTTTTTATGTTGTCTGCACAGACCGAAACGTTGCGCGTATTTGATTGTTGTTTTTCTTGTTTTTTTCTTCAAATTTCTCAGATCTAATAGAAACGCAGCTATTTTCCCATTTTAAAATGCGTCGTCTTTATTTATCTTTTGTTTTTCTTATTGTTGTATATATATTTTTCTTATTTTTTTTTTTTTTTTTTTTTTTTTTTCTGTGCAATGGTTTTGGTTTGTCGATCATTTCCATACTAAGTTTATACATGGGATAAGAGACAAGAGAGAGGGAGAGAGCTTTTCCGACTCACGCTCTTTCGTTCTCCCCTTTCACCTTTCAGTGAGTGCAACTGAGAGAAAACAAACAAAAAAAAAAGCTTTATGTGTCATTTGCCTGCTAATTATAAATAATTTTTTGGATAAACAAATTGTTGCTCTTAGTAGAACACAATTTTCAATAATAACACTGCACAACATAATATTGAGAACAAGTAAAGTTTTTAATTACATATGTACATATGTATATGCATTAATATGAAATTTCTGTTTTTGAAAAAATTAAAATAGTTTTCAAATTATAATGATGAATGTTAATTTCTATTTTGTTTTTTTACTTAATCAGATTAAATTAACAATCGTTAAACATAAATCGTAGAAACATAAAGCTATCGATAACTTTGAATAAAAAAAGATATATACTTAGATCTATGTATAATTCATATACATGTTTGTTTCCTTAAAGGAGAGTTATTTTAAAGTACTTTTCCATACAGGAATATATAGATACATACATATAGATATATACGATATTTAAACAAAAGATTTATCCTCTTTATTAAAACAAAAGATTTCCCTCCCCGTGATTCTTTATTTTCTATTTAATTTTGTTTCAAACATTTTCTTTAATTTTCTTAAAAGAATCGGTCAAGATAAAAGATATATCCATATGTACATATGTATGTATGTATGTATGTATATCATAAATTACCACATCAATGTAGTTTTTATACCCTGTACCCATAGGGTTCAAGGGTATATTAAAGTCGCTAAAATGTATGTAACAGGCAGAAGGAAAATTTTCCGACCCCATAAAGTATATATATTCTTGATCAGCATCAACAGCCGAGTCGATATAGCCATGTCCGTCTGTCCGTCTGTCCGTCTGTCCGTCCGTCTGTCCGTCCGTCCGTATGAACACCTAGATCTCAGAGACTATAAGAGCTAGAGTAACCAAACTTGGTGTCAACATCCGTCTAGCCCATACGCAGATCAAGTTTGTTTCAAATTTTTGCCACGCCCACTTCCGCCCCCGCAAATTAGAAAAAACTATAACTTGAGTTCTATTAGAGCTATCATAATTCTCTTTGGCAGACTCAATTATATAGCGAATATGTACCATCTGACCGAATTTGACCGAAATCGGTCAATAAATATCGGAGATAATACGTATATATGTTTTGTACTGAAATTCTATGGGCAGCGGCAGCTGAAATGTGTGAGCGAGATAGCATGCGCACGTTGCGTTCATTTGTACCGAATGACGCATTAGTTTCGTTCACTGAGATGAGTGAGCGAGAAAGCATGAATTTGGTGTTTCGGCTTGCTAGGAGAATTTTGTAAAATAATTTATATTCAATTAATGGGGATTTGGATGGAGTTTGAGTTTATAAAATATATCCCTTATTGGTACAGGGTATACTCCAAGTCGGCAGGGACGACTTGCTTACTTCATTTCTTTTTAACCCATTCCACATATTGATACATTTAATTTAATTGATTATGTTTACGTAGATATCGCATTTCGATTTATCATAATTCGTGGTAATTTTCCAGACATTTATAAGCATTGTGATTGTCCATATACATATGTATGTATATATATATATGCTAATAGATTGACCTATACTTTGGATCTGATTAAGTCTGCTGAATTTATCACTGATATGTTAATTAATTGATAATCGAATTTTGATGGCTTTATAAGCAAAATCGGCTTCATTCCATAATCAAATTAAATTAAATAAATCATTTTTACTAAAGTATAATAGATATATATATATATATATATATACATATATATTAGTTATCTAGTTAACTTTTGTGATCTTTGAGGATTTTATATGTATAAGTTTTAGTTCTTTTAGTTTTTCGCCTTCTACTATATTAAAATAGAAAATAATTTTATTTGTTAGCGTTTCCTAATTGTTTAGCATAACACAAATTGTATAAATAAAAATTATAAATTAAATAATCAAAGTTCTATATAACAATTTATATATATGATATAAATTGTGGAAATTTAATTTGTTTTTATTAATAATATTATAATTGCTTGTACATATTAAAAATGCAAAAAAAAACAAACTGCTTAATATGAAGCAATAATTTGCAAGTCATTAAGGCCGTGTCGTTGTCCGTTCATTTTCTTTATATATACATAAGTACAGATACGTATGTACATATGTATAAATGTATATACATACATATATTGGTCTATCAATAGATATACATTTATATTATAATGTACACATGTGGAGGTATGTATGTATGTATGTATATATATGTATACATATACACACATATGTATATTCAGTTGACAATTAATTGAAGGGGGCCAAAATTCGCTAACTAAAACTAAGAAATGCGCACCCAAAATATGAAACTATGATCTTTTTAAACATACATATATAGAAAACAGATTTTAAAAGAAATATATATATGTATATATACATATATATTTACCCGTAATAATTTGGCTTAATAATTTTAATAATTTAATTCTTTGTTAATGGTTCAGTTAATAATGGGGAAAACCTAAATGTCACTGAATGGGAAAGAGGATTTAACTGAAAGTCATAGCAATAAAAAGAATCAATTTGATTGATATATGTATGTATATTATTTTACATACTTACATTATACATAAACAAGTCAATCTGATGCGAGGGAGGGTGTGGTGTGGTAGTATGGGATTGTGTCAACTATGTTTGGGAATAACTTTAATAGTTAGTCCAAGCTCTTATCGTTTCGTTGATAAGAGAAATGCGATAACAAGACCAAAAATGATAATAATCTATTTCTGTACATGGAGATCTCGTCTACATTTATTTATATATGTAAGTAGTACATTATGTATGTATGTATGTATGTGTGTATGTATTTATGTATGGTAAAAGGGCCACGTTGCTTTAACCGATCATTATGGGCCATACGATTTCATTTAAAATTTTCCACAAACGGTAATCAACACGATGCGTGAAGAATAATATGAAGTGCGCCGACGCAGTTTTTTGCGCATTTCATTTTCTATTTTGTTAAGTAGCAAATTGAAAAATGTCAAAACTAATGAATTTCGATCGAAATTATATATATAGAGACATCTATATACATATATAAACGTGCATATGTACATACATATATGGAAATTGTTCTATATCGTTCATCTTTTCTTTTCTTATATTTATATTCTAATATGTTGAAATTAAAGTGACTTATTAGTCACTTTGTGAGTTAAGTTAACTAAAGTTCCTACAATTACGATAACTACCTACACACACACATACATACATATATAACACACAGAACTTTATTTTATGGCATAATGAAAAAATTATTGGTACAAGTTGGGATTTTTTTTATTTTTTTTAGGTTTATTGATTTCTCCATTTTTTCGTTTGTTTTCCAAAAGAAACAAAAAGCCGGTTAAATATTTTTTTGTAAACAAATTTCTGATCAATAAACAATAAATTAAGTAAATAAAGAAACAAATAAAGGATCTGATTGAAACTTATAACATATGTATATATGTAATTCTTAATAAATTAAGAAATAATAAAATGCAATTGAATTTTAAACAATAAATTTTAATTCAAATTGTTTATATATGCACATATTTAAGTTTATACATATATTAAATATTGTATAAATGTTAATGGATTTATTTGTTTAGATCGAGAAATTAAAGCTAAAGAAAAGTTGCTGTAAGTACAAGCATACATACATGCATATGTATGCATATATGTAAGTTGTAAAAGATATGTATGTATGTATGTGTGTTGAATTGATGACATGACTTGACGTTTGCTTTGCTTACCTACACATATTTTAGGTATGCATGCACATAGATATGTACATATGTATGTACATATATGCTGGATGGTCACGCCTCCCTCCCACCCTACCTCCCTTCCTCAACCAATTGTCTGACTCACCGCCTTTGCGCTTTTCAATGCGCCGCACCATATTCCCCATATCCATGTCCATTTCCACATCTGTGTCAAAGCCAAAGCTGCGATACCCCTTGGCACTTAATGCATCTGCGTAGCTTTGCATGCTAGTGGAAAAATTTCAATACACTTTCAACGTTTTGTTTCAGTGTCCTTTACTTTTATGTTTTGTTGATGTTGTCGGTTTCTTTTTTTTATTATATGTACATATGTGTATATTTTTTTTCTTTTCGTTAATTGTATATGCCGATGCTGATGAGACACTTTAGTTTTCTCCACTCACAAATGCAAAGAGATACACAGTACACGCAGGTTGAAAACAAAAATAAACAAAAAAACACAGAAACCGACACGAAACAACAATATTGGTTAATAATTGGTTATTTTAATAATACAAAATAAATTGCTGCTATATTTTTCCACAACTTTTTAGGAGGAGCAACAACAACACTTCGCTTAGCTAATTTGAATTCTGTTTATACACACACATATACACTGACAGACGCACGACACGCAAATAAGCATATAAGCGGGGCGAATTCAAGTTTCACACACCTTATCGCTCATCAAAGCGGAGCGAATTGAAGCTATCTTATATTAAAACGCCACAAGGTAAGAAGATTAGACTATCGATAGTATTGATAATGGTCATGATTTAATAACAACTGATTTGATACACAGACTCAGGTGAAACACAATATCTTTGCCGTGAGTCCTAAAATGCGCTTACTTTTCTTGGCAAACAGCATATAAGAAACTTAGATTAGATATATATGCTAAGTGTCGCCATCTGGTTTGCCCTTTAGCGCCATTTAGTATGTCCCCTGGTGCCATCTAGTTTGCCCCTTGGCGCCATCTAGTTTACCCCTTAGCGCCATCTGGTTTGTCCACTGGCGCCCTTTTTATTTTCATTTAACGCTTTAAATTTAAATTAGCCGTTATATGCACATATATATGAATGCATTTAATAAATGCTTTAAGTTGCATATTCTTTGGTCGATTTTAAAAAGTTTTGCCTTGATTGGGTGCTATAGAACCTTAAGAATCTAATAGAAATTACTTTGACTAAATTTTTAAGGAATTTTTACATTTAGACTAAATTTCAACTTGCTAAAAGGGGGGTAAAAAAATTATTTTGCCAGATTTGTATTATAAATAAAGTTGCGATTCTGAGATAACGTTAGACTAAACTAGAGCCTTGAGTATATGTATATTTTTGGTTTATAAAAAAATGTTAATAATCATATGTTATATGAAAACATATATAAAAACATAATTCAAGTACATATAAAAAAGATTATGATTTTATTCATTCATGTTCTTTTTACTGATATGGCCTGAAGATTGTCGCGAAAATTGTCGCTTATTAGACGGGTTATGTCCTTGTTAAGATAAATGGGCTCTATTCAATTTACAAGCGGTGCATGTTTGTTTTTCACCAGCATTTTCTTTGATTTCAGTTTTCGGTTTCTAATTCTTATTGAGCCTTGTGAAGTTAGGGCTAATTTTATGTTATTTTATTTCAATAAAACTCTGGTATGACTGTTTTTTGTAATTTTTTTTATTTTCTTTGTCTTTCATTTGCTTTTGTTTACATGTATATATATATATATACATATATATACATATATATACATATATATATATATATATATATATATATATATATATATATATATATATTATATATATATATATGTATACTTGTATATATATATCGTAATGTAATTCATAAAATGGTTGCGTTTTTGTTTTATTTTTCTTGTTAAAATTAAACCACAAAACATTTCACTTGATTAGTTTAAATACAAATAAGTTTCAAGTTTTACTTGTACACGACAATTATTTATAGTATTTACTTTTGTGCAAAAAATTTGCTCGTTATGGTTCTGGCTCTGACATACATATTTGCTGACAGATCATCTGAAAAGTGTTCTCATCTGAAAATTGTTCTCATCTGCTCTCACTGAAAAGTGTTTAAAGAATTTGGTTTCTTTGTTGCTTTGTTTCATATTAGTTTTCTTTTCTTTTCATTTCTTTTCATTTGTTTTGTTTGTTTTGTTTTCTTTGGAACGGCTTTATTGAACTCTTTGTTGTTGTTGGTTTTCTCTTTTTTTTTTCTTTTTTGGTTTTTTATTTCTTTTGTTTTTACATTAATTCTTTGGCAGGCATTGCATTTCGTAGTTTTGTATAAGTTAAAGTTAAAAAATGATGGCTAAAACAAGACCAAATAATTCTAATAACAAAAAACAAAACAAAAAAAAAACAACACAAAATTATCAACTACTTTAAGGTAGAATAAATTTTAGTTAGTTTCCATTGTGTTTTTTTTTTTTTCTTTTTTTTTTTTGTTTACACATCAATACTTTGGTAGTTAAAAAATTCTGGTTTTGATTTTTTTTTTTTGGTTTCAAATGTTATTTTGTGCTAAATTACATTTTAAAAATATGCTTAATATTTTCTTAGATTTTTTGTTTGTTTTGTCTAGTTTTTAAGTCAAAGACACGAAAGTGAAAGAGGTTTGGTATTTTTTTTTTTTTATCATTTTTTACGTCTGCTTACTTAAATTAAAAATTGGTTTTTAATTTTTTCCTTTTATTTCTGTTGTTGTTTTTCTTTTATTCTTTTTAGTTAATTGTGTTAAGTTTTAGTGTATGGTGTGAAATTTTTGTTTTATTTAGTATTGGTTTTTGTTTTCAATGCGCTTAATTTTAAAACATCAAGATTTTTGCTCAAATTTGTTTATGTTTTTTTTTTTTTTTTTTGTTTTCTTGTAATATCGAAATATATGTATGTATATGTAAATTTGTTTGTATTTTTGTTTTTTTCCTTTGTTTTTTTTTTTTGCTAATTTTGTTTTTGCTTTTTTTCTTCGTTTTTTATTTACTTGTTTGGTTTTGATTTCTTAATTTGTTTTGGGTTTTTTTTATGAAAATTTTTTTTTTTGGTTTATATTCTGTTGGTTTAAAAACACCGAAAGCTTAAAATTTAGAGATTTTCCTAAAGTGTAAATTTTTTACAATTTTTTTGGGCTTATTAATTCTTTGTTTTACCTTTTTTCATTTTATTTAAGTTTGACTGTTCTTTCTGTGTATGGGTTTAGTTTGTGTGTGTATATGTGTGTGTGTGTGTGTGTGCGAGAAAAAGTGTGTGTGTTCTGGTTTACTGTAGTCAAAATGTATAATTAAAAAATAGAGTACGAAAATAGAAAATAAAATGTTGATTTGATAGAAAATAAAATAGAAATAATATATATGTTTATGTTAAACATAATGTGACAACTCTTGCCCATCATCTCATTCTCATTCTGGCCATTTTTTTTCATTAATCATCGTTTTCTAACAATATCCTTCGTTTGTCGAATAAATAGGTTTTTAAGGAAAAAAGTGTATCACATTTTCAATTACGTCTTTGTTCGTAGCACCTTCACAATACCATCCTTCGATCCATTCATCAATCAATTCTAATTTTCAATCATCTATATCCAACTACATATATATACAAAGATATATTTATCTTTGCACATACATATATAGAACAGATATAGACATTATTCATTCATTCCTACATTAATACATATACCCAGACCTATATTCATTCATTATCAGTCATACAATCGGATGGGGAAGGGGAGAGAGGTAGTGGAAATGGGTGGGTAGGGAAGGGGAGGGGAGACAAAAAAGTTGTATTCTTGATATTATCACAAAAATAATTACAACTTTATTTACCAGATCATCCATTTCATGCAATCCTTCCATTCTAACTCAGTTCATTTAACATTTTCCATTCATAAGCCATATAACTTTCTTTTAGTTATTTCATTGGGTTATTATCTTTTCGTGTGTTGCATACTTTTTGGCTTATCCCTACATTGCTTCTAATAGTTAAGTCAAATTTGTTATCGCTGATTCATTCGTCTGCAACAAGCCAATTGGTTATACATAATCCTTTCTCTATGCCTTCAAACTCTAACAATCTCACTCTGAAATGTGCTTAAATGAATCGAGTATCTAATAAAATAAAATAAATAAAAAGTTTTCTTTTTTGGTTAATTAAAGTTTCATTGGAGTAGATAACATGAAAAAATTTGTTTCATTTTATTTTTCTTTTTAACACGGGAACACATTGAATATAAAAAGTTCTAAAAATTTTCAAAATTTTCATATGTCAAACCATTTTGCGACTGTCCTTTATGTCCAATCTTCCAATGCATATATCGACTTTCGATATTTTACCATTAACTAACGATAAATATGAAAAAATGATTTTGTATTCAAACACATCGTCCGTTACAAGAAGAAGTCGTTATGTACCGTACTGAAGGCGTAGGTCAATATTAGTGTTGTAAAATGCTCCTTAACTAGGGCTCCCACTGTTCCGTTTCGTTTTGTTTATTGCAATAGGACTTTTATTTATAAAATTATGGCCCAATTGAATTTATTCCGGCCCTGTTAAACAATCTTCGAAACTTTCTATGTCCGCTCGTGTGTAACAGGGGTGGAGGGGGGGGGGGAGGACTTGTGCAAAAACAGAATATTTGAAAATGTTGTGTCATAATTTGTTCCATTTTACAAATTGTAGTAATTAATTTTTTGTCAATTTTGGTTGATGTTTAAAATCAGTCTCTATTGCTTTATTTTTCCATTTATTTCTTTTTTTTTTTGTTTGTTGCAATTTTTAGGTTCGTTATATGCCGGTTAATCAGCATTATTTCTGTATTCTCATTCTTAACTCTTTTGTTGTCGCTATTTCTCATGCTTTATTTCTATTTCTATTTCTGTTAGGTAATGTGTTTGATTTTCGGTTTCTGGCTTTTAAACTTTTTTATTCTTTTTGTTGTGATTTTTGATTTTTTTTTTTTGTTGTTTTGTGTAATTTTTACATTTTTATGATTTTTTTCCATATATATTTTATGTTTTTTTTTTTTTTTGCAGTACACCTTAGAAAAATATCACATTCTTACTTCGTTCGTTTTGAGAGACATTTTTTTTTTTTTTTTTTTTTTTTTTTTTTTTTTGTTTAATGTGTTACATTTTGTTTTTTTTTTTTTTTTTTTTTTGCTCGGCTTTTGTCCGGATTTGACTATCTTTTGTTATTTACACACACATTTATTTTGTTTTCAATTTCAATTTCAATTATTATTGGACACGATTAAAATATATAAAATTTAAAAAATATTTGATTGAGGTCATTTCAGAATTATTGCTAGTTCTTTTTGTTTTTCTTTTGTTTCATATTTTAATTTTGTTTTTGTTTTTGTTTTTTTCATTGTAGACACCAAATATCATTACATATATAAGTATATATATATATATATATATATATATGTATGTATATATATGTATGTATCTACATATGTATATATAAAAAAAGCTGAAACATTTGCGTTTCCTTTGCTTAATTCTTACTTAAATTTATGTAAATTTCTATAAATATTCCATTTTTGTTTATATCCTTTTTGTTTTAGTTTCGTTTTTCAAAGGACACACACACGACGACAGTTAAAGTGGTGTGATAGAAATATTGTTAGAGAGAGAGAGAGAAAGAGAGAGAGAGAGAGAGTGAGATAGAAAGAGGGAAAAATATAATTTATTTATTTCTTACTATTTCTTTGTTTGTTTTATTCTTTTTGTTTTAGTAATTTTTTATTATTATTGCTCACAACATCAACAATGAAATAATTTATATTTTTTTTTTCTTTATTTTCTTGGTTTTTCTTTTGTAAAAATCTCAAAAAGACGACTAACACCGAAAAATATATGTATTTATTGTATGTACTACATATTTGGTTTATACATACATATATGAATTGTGTGTGTGTGTGTGAGTGTGTGTATATTTTTTTTCTTCTTTTTTTTATTTTTGTTAATAATATTTTGTTTTATTTATGTTTTGTTGTTGTTTATATTTACACGATTGGTTGTTTGGTAACAATTCATTTGATTGAATAAATAATTTAATATAATAAAAATTCTTCTTTTTTTCGATTGAAACGGAAAATGGACTTTTGTAAAAAAAAAAAAATAGAAGAATATTTGAAAAATGAAAGAATAAAGAAAATAAACAAAATGGTTTTTCCTATGTTCCTTTTTTGTTTAATTGTGTGGACAAAAAAGCCAATGCCACATCGTCTACTATAATATATAATCGAACTTTAATTGTTCAAATTAAATAAGATTATATTCCATTTTTATTTATTTAATTTAATTTGTTCTTGTTTTGTTAATGCAAGTGAAACCTTGGAATTGTCTTATTTTTTAATGAAATCGTAGTTGTTTGTTTTTTTTGTTAGGTATATTTTGTTTATAAATGTTTCAGTAAGACTGAAGGTACCCACCCTTTGGTTTTTTTCTTATACAAAATAATTATCTTAGGGGATAAAAGTTGAATTGATCTTATAATTTAAATAATTTATTTATGATTTTGTTGTTTTAAATATTGAATTTAAACATAAATTGGTTATCTTTCGTAAGCTAAAATTATGGCAAGAAAACTTTAATCAAGGAGAAATATTTTAATGTGACCAGGAATCATTGGGTGATTTAATGTAATTTCATTGTCTCTCTACCCTTGAGGGGGCAGGGGGTAATTCTGTCAATTGGTCCTTGTACTATATTCTGTCACTATCTAGATCTAGTCTTTTGACCTTTGATTGAGGGTAACTTCTTAAGTTCTTACTGAAACATGGGATATTGGCATTTATGTATGTATGTGTTTTCCATTTAGGGTGATGGGAAATGGGGGGAGACGGGCAGGTGTTGGGGGCGTAATTTGGGTAATTCCTTCGATTTGTTAATTGTTTTTGTTGGGTTCTTTCGTTTTAAAGTTTCATTAAATAAACATTATCAATTGTTTGATCGTTTGTTTCAAAATTTTGATAGGACATTGCTAAATATGTGTATGTATATCTTGTATATATAACTATGTATATTTAATATGTATATATATATATATATATATATATAGATATATATATATATGTAAGTAATAGACACCGAAAACCACATGTACATACATTTATGTAATCTGTATATAGATATATCTATGAATTTTAAATTTATAATCTGCCTTAAATGTTCTTTATTCTTTTGTTTTTTGTTTTGTTTTTTTTTTTTTGTTGTTAAAATGCATTTTCTAATGCCAAAAAGTTTCGTTGTTAGGTTTTGTAATATTTTGTTGTTACACGTATTTCCTGCATGTTTGTGCATCTGCCTTAATCCAAATTGAAAAAAAAAGTTTGTCTCTTTTTTACTTTAATTTCTGTTTCTTTTTCTTTTTTTTTTTTGTTAATTTTGGTTTTGTATATATATGTATATATATATATATATGTTAATGTAAAACTATTAGTGTGTCTATATACATACATATGATAGGTTTTTTTTTTTAAATTTATGCAATGTATATACGAAATAAGAGTCTTGAATCCCTCCAAAAATTTTCAGTTGCTTCACATACAATACCAAAAAAAAAAAAAAAATTAAACAATTCAATATATATATATATATTTATATATATATATAGATTTATTATATGAAATATTTTAAAGAATTTTTTTCCTCACTTTGTTTTTTTTACTTCTTATTCGCATAGTTGAAAAATTTTTCTTTGTTTTTTGTTTCTTTTTATGTTTTTATATTGCTTATTTTCGCGTTGCTTACTTAGGCTAAATTTTTGGTTTTTTTTTTTTGTATTTTTTAATCTAAGAGAATCCAATGTAAGCTTGTCATTTTCCAATTTTATAAATTAACGTTAAGAAAAAAATGTAACAAAACAATTAATTATAAAATTTATTGTGAATTTCATTAACAAATTTTCTTTTATTCGTTCGAATGTAAAGTTATATATATATATATATATATATATATATATGTAATTAGAAATATTGAAAATTTCTTTCACATTCTGGAATTGTCTTTCAAATTCTCTAAACATATATTTATGTATGAGTCATACAAATAAATGATAGATTAAAGCACAATTTTCAATGTAAAAAACTTTATTTATAAATACAATCAAATAGTTTATTAAATACAAAAAAAAGGAGAATAATAATAATAATATTAATTATAATAATATTAAGAAATAATAATAATGTTTCGCATAAATGGCTCACAGCTCAAAACTTTTGAATGATTTTCGGAGCTTAGGCAACATAAAAGTTATATCAAAAAAAAAAAAATAATAATAATAATAATATAGGTGAAATATAAACTAAAAGAGAAAGCCAAAAAGTGATGTGTTATTTTTTCTTTTCTTTCCTTTCCTTTTCTTTCCATTTTTTTTGTTTGTTTTTAAAAACAATTTTCATAAAATTGTTTGTGTATGTGTGTGTTTGTGTGTATACTAAAAATAATTTCATATTAAAAAAAGAAAAGATAATTTAAAGGGTTTTTACGTTTTGTTTGTTTGTGTTGTGTTGTTTTTCCTGTGTACTTTGTGCTTAACAAAAAAAGGCAGTGTGGATGTTGTTGTTGTTGTTGTTCGCATAGTACAAAAAAAAAATGTTATATATATATTTTTTTTAATTGTTGATTTTGTTTGTGTTTAGAACTAAGAAGATTTGCTAGAGACCCCCGAATTGGCATTTAATGATAAAAATGAACAAATTTTTACAACAAATACAAATACAATTCATGTCTTTTTGTTTGTTTTAGATTTAGATTAGATTTAGTTAAATTTAATTAGAAGTTTAACAGAAAACTGTGCATTTAATTAATTGAAAAACTATCACAAAATCAGATGCTTACTATAAAAAAAAAAAAAAAATTGAACACTTGTTTATGAGAGAAATGAGAAGTTGAGAAAGCAATTAAAAATAATATACAAAAATTATGATAATAATAATAATAATAATAATAATTAAAAGTAAAATGTATAAAATTAATAGTACATTTTAAATGAATTATTAATTAATTATCCCCTCTATTGTTTTGTCATGATTTTGGCAAATTCGGTTTAAACAAGATTTAACAAATTGAGTTTTTGAGAATTCGATTCAAAGATCTTGTATGCTAAATATTAAACATACTTCTCCACTATCTTTTACATAATTCTACAATCTTGCAATAGGTTTCAGAAGGTTATAGAAAAACACACACATTTGAAATGTTATATGGTAGACTAAAGATTATAATACATACATAGTTCTTTAGAGTTTAGATTTAGATTTGTAATTGTGTAGAATTGGTCAAATTGGGCAAATCATATATATGTATATACATATATATAAGTTCTTTATTATATGTGTATTCTTTATTATATATAAGTAGTTGGACAGTGGGTGAAACTTTTTGGGGGATAAATAAACGATCAAAAACTAAATTGCAAATGTTATAGAGTTTTCCACTATAGACTGGCAACTGAATATTTGGCACTGTTAATTAACAGCGCTGTTATTGCTGTTCCAGTGTTAGAACAATTCCAACGTTCCAGTGTTAACAGTGTTGGTTTTAATTAACAATTGGCATTAATTTTTCTATTGTTTATTGATTGCAAGGCTGTAGATACCCTCGGTTTAGCCGAGGTCAGTTTTATTATTACTGAACTTTGCTATATATAGTACTCGTACTTTAAATATGCATTGACATTTTGTCTAGACTCATTGTGTTAATGAATGATTTGGATTTGTTCTCTGTATTTGTGTGAGTGTATGTGTGTCTCTGTGTGTGTGTGTGTGTGTGTGTGTGTGCTAATGTGCTATTTGTCTTTCCATATTTTCATTTTGTTTCTTTATGTTTAATTTTTGTTTGTTTGTTTGTTATATTTATTTAAATTATGAGGTACTTTAAACTTTTTGGCACAGTGAAAGTTATGCAATTACTTTTCTTTTTACCACTTTAGATGTTCAGCATTCGTTTCGTTTCATTTCATTTCATTCCATTCCATTTCATTCCACTTCAATTCAATCTTTTTCTTACTATTTCCGTTTCCGTTTCAATGGAAATCGTTGGAAAACAAAATTAATTAATCAATAAATAAATAATAATATATGAAATTTAATTTACTTTCCATTTAAATGTTTTGCTTCATTTGCTTAAATGTAGGTTTAGATCATTCTGTGAAATTACATTTACAATTTAATTCGATGTTCTTGGTTCAAAAAGTTTTGTTAGTTAAACACGCGCACACACACACACATATACAAACGAATGTGCGTGTGTGTGGGTGTGTGTGTGTGTGTGTGTGTATCTGAGTGTGTTTCATTTATTTTCTTTTTTTTTTTTTGTGGCTGTACTGAGAAATAAGCAAATAAGAAATTTAAGCAATCATTTTCATTTACTTGCTCTTAGATAATTTGTCCTATTAGTTCTCATTTTTGTTTTATTTTATTGTTTAATTGCACATTTTGTTTCATTTCGTCTATTGTTTGCATTTCTATTCTTTTTCTTCTTTTTTTTTTTGTATTCATTTTTATTAGCTTTGCTATTGTTTTATAAACTATTCTTGTTTTAGGTATATTTTTTATGCTTGTTTTTTGTTTTTTGTTTTTGTTTTGTTTTAACTTCTTGTAATCACAGTTAGTTTGTGTTGTTGTTGTAGGTTTGTTTATTTTGAATTTCAGAATAATAATAATTAAGAGAAAAAAGTATATATATATATATATATATATATGTATATATATTAGTTAATTACTATTGTTGCTTCTTGGTAGTTACAAAAATTAAACTATTGACGGTGGTTGCTCATATACTTGTTTCATACACAAGTACATTTTAGGTATGATTTGTGGTAAGTAAATAAGTAATTTAGTAAATATCTATTTTGTATCATTAGCGTTCTTTTCTTGCAAAATAATCCCCACCCAATATCGACACCCCTCCCCCCCTCCCACACCACCCTGCATACTCCCCCATTCCATTTATACATACATAATCATTCTAACCACACATCTATCTTTCTATCAATCGAATAAATTTCCATTTAGCTCTCATATGGTTTTGCGCCTCATAAAATATTGTTAATATAGTAATTAGATTTCTATTCCATATTTATCCTTCAGTTATGCCTCTATGGTATTTTGATTTATCTCCTGTTTGTTTTCGTTTTTGTTACTATTTTGTTTATTCTAAACTAAAACCGAGTTGTTTGTTTGTATAATATTTTGATTTGGAACTATATGTTCTTATTGCATTTAATATTTGTTGCTAATCATTAAAGACCACAAAAAGTACAGTTTTTCCACTTTTGCTAAAGCATTGAGTATGGAACCTATATATGTATTATTATGATCCAGGATCTTAGTGTTGTGAATGCAACCAAAAAAAAAAAAAAAAAAAACAACAAAAGAAAAGCAAATAAATTAGTATTCAATAATCGAACCGAAATTTTATTTCGATTGCATTCCTTTCTTTTTTTTCTTCTTTGTTTTGAATTGAACAAATGATGGAAAATTACAGTTGGAATATTTAGGTCTGTTCATTTCAACTTGGTGGAATTATTCTCTCTTGTTTTTTTCTCCTTTTTTTTTTTTTTTTTTTTTTTTTTTTGGTTTCCTGCTTTGTAGTAACAATTCACTATTTGTTTGTTCTATGGAAATCAATGTAAAAGTCATAATAAATCTATTGTAAAAGATATAATATGTATGTATATCATGTAACTATTGTAAAAAACGGCAGATTTGTGATAAAACACATTTGTTACAGACTATTTCACGTATCATAACATCCATGTATATATGTATATGTATGTATATGTGTGTGTGTGTGAGTGTGTTTATGTAAATTGTATTTGTATTTTGCATTTCATGTAAAATGTGCTAAAAACTTTTACCCCTTACATTTTTGAAATATATATATATATATATATATATATATAGGTATATGTATACGAATCGATTTCAAAAATATGCACCACATTCTAAAATATACAAAAAAAAAGGCCACCACTTGAGAAAAATAAAAAAAGGAAAAAAAACTTTTGCTACAATTATTATAGTTATGAATACCCGTGTGTGTTTGTGTGTGTGTGTGTGTGTGTGTATGTGTAATAGTTGCCAATGTGTATGTGCTAATATTTGCCAATGTGTTGCCTTGGTTTGGTTTTTTTCCCCTTCTCAATCTACGCACCCAAGAAAGAGAAATAGTTTTTTTTTTCCCCACCTACTACAATACACTTAGAGAAATTGTAATAATTAATTTGAAAAAAAAAATCGAATTAAATCTATACATAAATTTTTTTTCCTGTAATTTATGCCTCGACGTTTGTTTAATTAATTTGTTTGTTTGATTTCTTTCCTTTTGTTTACACTTTTTTTTTGTTTGTTTTCTTTTTTTTTTAGTTTTTCTTTATCTGCTCTCTGATTTGTTTGTTTAATGTTGTTGGGATGATGGTAGTGTTTGTTGGTTGGTTGTTGGCTATTTGTTGTTTGCTGCTTGTCGTTGGTTGTTTGTTGCTTATTCATTTGGGGTCCTTATCTGCGTAGGAGCCTCCTCCTACGCGCCTCATCTCAGCGCGGTGCATTGTGAATGTGCGTTGTTAAATGCTTGGATAGATAATCGGCTCGTGCAAAGCATTTGCCGCACGATTCACAATGATATGGACGCTCACCCGTATGGATGCGTAAATGTCGGGTCAAATCGGATTTACCACCAAAAGCACGGCCACAGAATAGACAAACGAATGGTCGTTCTCCAGTATGTTTACGTACATGCAATTTGAGATTTTCCTTGGAGCGTACACATTTACCACAAAATGGACAAGCGAATCGTGATGTAGCAGGTCTGTGAATAATAATACATTAATTATATATATACATCGATGTATATTTCAGAATCATATTTATCTGTGATCTATGTGTTCTATTAGAGATAAGTGTATTTATATATTTGTTTTATTAAGACAAATATGAATGCCAAAATTGACTGTTAATTGTTTTTTTTTTTTGCCATCCTGGCTAAGGCAATTTTTTAACATAACAAATTGTATTTTACTTACCGTTTATCGCGCTGTCTCTCAGCCGCATCGACGCGTAAAAAATTGAGTATGGATGCCTCCTGTGGATTAAGTCCCAAGAATTGTTCATTTGGTATGCGTTCGGCATTGATTAGTGATGTGAGAGAGCTAAGTGAACTAATGCCACTGCTGCTTCCGCTTCCGCCACCACCACCACCACCACCTCCACCACCACCACCACCACCGCCTCCAGAACCTGAAACAGAATTGGAACAAGCAGCAGCTGCTGCAGCTGCTACGGAGGATGATGTACTAGCTGCAGCATTGCTCAATGGCAGTGAGACATGTGTTAGATGGGCAGGCAAATGTTGCTGCTGGGATTGTTGATGTTGCTGCTGTTGTTGTTGTTGCTGCTGATGTTGATGGTGATGATGCTGCTGCTGTTGCTGATGGTGATGATGCTGATGATGATGATGGTGATGGTAGGAGGGATCCGTTTCCAAGTGGTGCAGTCGTGACTAAATGAAATTAAAAGAAAATTTGTCATTTCATTATTTTTCTTATTCCTTATTCAAATAATAAAATAAATATTGGAAAAATCTCAAAAATTGCAAATGATATGCAAATATATAGTTAGAGGACTATTTCGGAAGGGATCATGAACATATCATTATATCATTCAATATATTTTTAATTTTATTGTATAAGATTTAGATTTTAGGAATAATAACTTTTAATTCTCTAATTGTAAGTTTGACTTAAGAATGGCCAATTTAGATATTTGATAAATCGTTTGAAATAACTTCACAATTAAATTTTTAAAAAATATAGTTTTATAGCTTTATTTTAGAATCTATAGATTCGATCTAACTATAGCTTTTTAGAATCACAACAGTTGTATTAAAATTGTGGAAAACTATGGAATTTTAAGCGATCTCTGTTAAAAATCTGATCGAAATGTAAAGATAAATAAAGTAATATAAAATAATTAATAATCGCAAAAATGTGTGTAACAGGCAGAAGAAAACATTTCAAACCCCATAAAGTATATATATTTTTGATCAGCATCAATAACAGATTCCAATAAGACATATACCTTTATCTGTCGGTCTGAGCTAGAGCTTTCAAATTGGCTCAAGTTTTTGATACTCCCATTTTCCGTTATTTAAAAAAAAAAGAAAACGAACAACAACTGAGCTGATGATATCGCAATCTTCTCATATAGCCAACATATACCAATTGACAAAATTTTGTTGGAATCGGACATTAAATGTTGAAGATATATGTAAGTATAAAGTTAGTATAAAGTTTTGCATTGAAATGCAAAGGCTGGGCGCGCTGCTTTGTTCTGCAAGCAGTATAAGTTTCTGTACGCAGTATAAGTTTCTGCAGGCAGTATAAATATCTGCAAGCAGTAGACGTTTTTGCAAGCAGTATACGTTACACTCCCTAATAGGAACGAGAGAGAAAGTATGCATTTGATCTTGCGGCTTGATAGAGAATTTTTTTTTTCAAATTGTTGACGAACTCGAAGAAGTTTAACTTTGTGAAATATGTAGCTCTCTTCTTGGTGCAGGGTATACTCAAAGTCGGCAAGATCTTAATGTGGTTTTAGATTGATGTACAATGCATAAAAATTAGATATACGATCACCAACTAAGAACGTAAAAAGGACTTTAACTTTACAAGGCTACAAATTCAATCGAATTTGGGCCGATTTTAAGAAACTTTTTATTTATTTTCAGAATCGCAAAAATTGGAAATATGTATGTATATTTCTTCCCAGTTCATTTTTTTTTTAACCACGATTTTGTTTTAGGGTTTTTTTTGTTAAATTTTGCAAAGAATCATATATAGTATATATATGTAAGCGAAAAGTATTACTGATATTGCTTACCCGCTTGTTTGTACTATTAATACCATCGGAGCTGCTTATATTTGGCTCAGTGGCGTTTGTTGAGGCCGATGCTGACGAATTGTTATCATTATATAGCATGGTAATGCCAGCTGAATCGATGGTATTATCTTGTTCATGTTCCTCACTATCGACCTCAGCCTGAGCAGAGTTATCCAGATGTATTAGATCAACGGATGCTCCAGTTACTGGTCCGGAACCAGATGTGGAACCCGTATCAGTGACATTTTCTCGTTTAACATTAATACGCAAATCTTCACCCTCATCGGCAAGCATTGGCTCTTGGGAACTAGTTACTACATCTTGATCCAATTGGGCTGATACAGATGCTGCTGATACAGCTGCCGACATACTAACACCCAAACCAGTCGAAGAGGATGCCAAACGTCCAACAACACCGACATTCTTTTTACCATGCAAACGTTCTAGAGCATGATTTAGACGATGTTTTTTGAAGCTTTTCAGATAGCGGAATTGCATGCCGCAAACATCACAGGTGAAGAGTTTATCGGCTGGTAAACGTGCACGATGATTCTGTTCCTTATGCTTGGCATAGGCACTGCGATAACGATACGATTGGCCGCATTGTTCACAAATGAATGGCTTCTCTTCACCAGGGCCCACATGTGGATGCTGTAAGGCAGCATGCTGCTCCAATAGCCAAACATTTGGAAAATGTGCGTTACATACAACACAGCGGGTTTCCTCCTCGATGGGCTCACTGAATAGGGATGTACAAATGTCTGAGGGACTTTTAAGCATTTGACTTAATTGCTGATGCTGGGCCAATATGGTTGAGCTTGGCGGTGGTGTTGATGAGGTAGACGATGAGGAGCTTTTCTCCTTACAGCTGCTCGATGTGTCCGTATAACTGGCTGGCGTTGCAGCACCGGATAATAAAAGTTGTGTATATTGCCTCAAATTGCTGGCATCAATACCAGTTGCTGATGTTGATGTCGATGCCGATGCTGAAGCCGAACCAGATACGGAACCAGAACCATGTCCAGTACCAGTAATTGAACCAGTTACCGAACTGGGTGTACTACTATTGGCCGATCTTCGACGTAAAAGTTGCTCCAATGATTCCTTATACAAATGGGCACTTCTTTCGCTTGGCAGATCAACAATTGTCACTTCATCACTGTCCATTGTTGAGGATGGATTCCGTTTACTTTCAATTGTATCCGTAATGGTTGCTGTTGAACTTGTTGCCATCTGTTGGGGTGATGGTGAGGATTTTGTACCCTTCGATTGATGCTGTTGATAGAATGCTGTCGGTGTTGGATAACGCATATTGAAGGCTTGAGGCTGTTGTGGTTGTTGTTGTTGTTGTTGTTGTTGTTGGTGCTGTTGTTTGTACTGTATTTCGCTGGAACGGTTCGTTGTGGGATTCGGTGTAGACTGTTTAATATAAGTCGATTGCTGTTGCTGCCCACCAACAGATGGATAATCTTTGCTTAGCAAATCGCTTAATGTGGTAAAACGGTGGGAAAAATCCTTTGGGACTGTTAGAAGATTGCGGGTTCTATAGAATAATACAAAAATATATTAATACGAATATCCACATATATAAATATATTGAGTAGTGTAGCACAATAACATACAAAAAGTCAACTATATTGCTTGTAAATTAAGACCATTTCATTTTCAATTGTTCCCTTGCATTGTTATCCTTGCTGATCGTATATTAATTATCTTCAAAAGGAAGTGTCTTCAACTACATATTCTTGATCAGCACGAATAGACAAGTCGATATATGTATGTATGTATGTCCATCTGACTGAATCAATAGCTTCTCCTTTGGACAATGGATATTTTGGAATCATCCCGATCGAACGACTATAACATATGCCTACCATAGAAACGATCGGTTGTGAATAAGGTTTGACTAGTGTTGTACGATTCTTAATTGTTCTGGCAAATTATAAATAAATTGTTGACAAAGAGGCAATCTGCAAGGCATTTTGGCACTGCCTTCCAACTTTTCCTTTTTTAAATAATTTAAATGACTATTCATAATTTTAATTTATCTTTTCTAATTTATATATATAAATTTAAATTCAAATTCCTAATTGGTTGTTTTAAAGCGATTTTAAGGATTAATTTTTCGCTTTTAATACCGCTGGGAATTTCTAATATACTTTTCTAATATACTTCAGCTAATATTGCTAAATATAGCTAAATATAAAGATATAAATTATGCATTATAAATTTAAGTATAATTAATAAGCATTGATACTAAATTTCCTAACTAAGTATATCAAATTTTGAAAAATAAATAGTTTAAATATGGAAACCGATCATTATATACATATATGTACATATGTATGTATGTATGTATATTATAAATGTATTATATATATTTTTATATATGTACATATGTATTATAAATGTATAAACCCACCGCAATGCCTCTTCGGCCAGCCAGGTTTGATGATGTAATAGGCTTAATATTCTGGACGGATCTATATCAAACAAGCTTAGGGGTGTGAATGGAAATGCAAAAGGTGTTGGGCATCGATTTGCAGCCAAGGCGCTCATTGGAGAGCTAAAGTTACGCAAGAACTGTTGGTGAAAATGTTAAGAAAAAAAAAAAAGAAGAAATATATACATATGTAATAAAATCAAATTAATTATTTAATATAAAGGCTAAGAGAAAGATATGTATATATATATTGATATAGATAGATAGTGTGTGTGAGAGAGAGAGAGAGAGAGAGCGACAGGGAGGGGAGAGTCTGCATTGCGCGTGTATGTGTATTCTGTATATGTATGAGTGTGTGTATGTTGTTTTTTGTTTGTTGGCAAAAGGATTCTTGGGTTCTGACTATAGAGTGTATATAATTAGTATTTGCTGCTAGGGGATTCTTCCAGAATTTAGGCATTTATCCTTACAAATCATAAAAAAAAGTGACGGGGAAGTAGAGGGGAAGGTTTAAAAAACATACAGAGAAATTCAAATCGAAAACGATTACAATTCCAATTGATAAATTTTACGGCATGCAATTAACTAAATTTGCATTAAGAATAAGTATAAAATCTAAATACATTTACATATATGTAACTTTGGAGGGGGCAAAGAAAAGCCATCTAGAAAGTTCTATGGCAAGCATACTTACATATATATGTAGATTTGATCAGGCCTACCTGTATGTTACTTAATTGTTGTTCAAAATAAAAAAAAAAGAATTCAATTAAATGTTCCACCATTTTTTGAAAACAAAATTGTTTCATTTCCGTTTGATTACGTTTCGATTAAACGTGAACAAAATTGCAACCGCATTCACAATTTAGTACAGTTTTGTAAACAATTTTATGTATTTAATTAATTGTACATAACTATTAAAAAAAAATTGTGAATTAGTTGCTAATTATGATCTAAATAGAAAAATACATTTTATTGTTATTTTCAGTATTTTATTTATATAGAATTTTACTTTTTCTGCGATCATGTTCATTTTTTTTTCTTCTCCTTTTATATTCATCTCCTTTTTATGAATTTCACTGTGTCTTTGTGTGTGTGTGTGTGTGTGTGTGTGTATGTAGTTGTAACTGTGTGTGTGTGTATGTTTTTCAATATCTGCATACTGTTGTGTTATTTCTTTTTTGTTTTGTATTTTTTTATTTGTTTCATATCTTTCAAGTTTCAAGGACGCTGCCGTTGTCTGCCAAACTAGAAATATGTTTTGAAGGTGCGCGAATATCATATATGTATGTATATTGTATGTAACATATACATACGTACTCTCATACATACAGATATACATATACATATATATATATATATATATACATATATATATATATATGTGCATATATGTATGTATGTACAATGTAATTTTGGTTTGTTCATATTTTATCGTTTAGTTTTTGTATCTGTCTTGCTTCCCTCTCGTTTAACAGATTATTACAATTTGGTTTTTTTTTTCTTCTTTTCTTTTTTTTTTTTGTTTTTTGGGTATAAGTATATATACACATATGTATATGTATATATATCTGTCTAGAAATGAAATCGGGATACTATTTAATTTGAGTGAACTTTGTTAAGCAACCAATATGCATGGGTGTGTGTGTGTGTGAGAGTGTCTGTGTGTATGTCTTTTCTATAAATGTTTTCATATTTCATTTCTCTGTTTTGTGTGTGTTTTTTTTTTGCATTTTCTTTTCTTTTTTTTTTGTTGTATGTATGTATTTCCTTTTTTTATAAACTATGATATGCCTTGCTTTTTCTTAAATATTTTTTGTTTTTTTTTTGTTTTTGTTTTATCAACTTGGTTTTCTTTGTTGCTTAGATCATTGGTTTGCATTTGTTTTTGTTGTTTTGGTTGCGTCTTTTGTTTTTATTTTTTATTTTTTTTTTGGGTTTTTTCTCTTCTTTTTGCCTAAAATATATATGCATTTAAATTACGGTTTACCTTCTTATTTATTTTTCTTTTGTTGATGTGTGTAAGTGGGTGAGTGAATGTGTGTGTGTGTGTGTGTGTGTGTGGGTGTATTTCACTGGCTGCCATATGTATGTTATGTTACAGTTCTTTGATCATTTTGGTTTCATTTTCAATTCTAAAATATGTATTTGTATAGCTTTGCCCCTATTTCGATCTGCATAAATTTTTGGTTTTAGTTTTTGGTGCCCAATAAGCTGTTTAAATTTTTTCTTTGTTTTATTTTTATTTTTATTTTTTTTTTAATTTTTTTTTGTTTTTCATTTTGTATTTTGTTTTTTTTTTCTTTCTTCTATATAGTTAATTGCTAAATTAATTGCTTTCAATTTTATTTCAGCATGAACAACTCGAAAATGAGTTAATAATCCTTTTTATTTGCTCAGTGCTTTTGGTTTAAGTTGAAGAAAAAAAAACAAAAAAAAAAACATACGCACACATACACACAAATACGTATGCATAAATATATGTATGTATGTGCATGTCTGTATGTGCATCTATGCATCTATGTATTAATGCATGTAACAATATACATACATACATATATATATATATATATATATATATATATATATATATATATATACATACGTATGTACATACGCTTAATATGTATATGTATGTATGGCACACACACATACATACATATGCATTCAATTATTGATGATGAATGACATATGTATATTTAACCTTCTGTTTTATTCAAGCTCTTACATAACGGCAAAAATACCGTTGGCCGGGACTGCTTGGGTTTGGTGAAGGGGGAACTGCTTACCCCCGCTTAATAAAATAACAAAGCGAAACGAAACGAAACATTGACGATGGAACAATGAATGAAGTGTGAAACAAATTGGAAGAAAGGATGAACGTATGTATGTGTTTGTTTGTGTGTGTGTCTATGTATGTGTGTATGTATGTATGATGAATGAATGAAATGAAACGTGCGTATCGCAAATTGATGAATTCTGTGATTAACGATGTTTATTTGCAAAAAAAAGGACGAATACGTGTAGAATAGAATTAAATATGTATGTGTTTGTATGTATGCATGTATCGTATCGTATCGTATGTATGTATGTATGTTTTAATTAGAGCAAAAACGAGTAATATATTTAGTTAATTATGTGTGTGTGTCTCTGTGTGAGTGTATGTGTGATATACATAAAAAATGGAACTTAAATTGCAGTTTATATAGTTGAAAAATGTTCATCTTCTTTTTGTTGCTGTTGTTGGTTTTGTTGTTATTGTTATTGTTGTTTTTTGTTCTTTTTTGCATTTAATTTAGTAATGTTTATTTATACTTGCTATCAGCACAATAATTAGGTAATTTGGGGGTGAAAAAATTAAATGAATTAACATAAACTTAGATTTAAATGTAACTGTAAATATAAATATAAATGTAAATGTAAATGTAAATGTAAATGTAACTGTAAATGTAACTGTAAATGTAAATGTAAATGTAAATGTAACTGTAAATGTAAATGTAAATGATTAACTGTATGCATATAGACAAAAAATGGTTTCATATATATGTATATATATATATATATGTATATATTATAAATTATGATTATTCTCTTTCTCATTCTATTCTGTTCTGTTCTGGTCTGATCGATTTTTTATATATTTTATTATTACTATTTATTTAAGCTATTTCATTTGCTGTTGCTGGTCTCTAGTGCGTGTCCTAATCTCACTTTATTCTCGATTCAATATATACTTCTATTTCATCATTCTCGTCAATGTATTTTTTTTGTCTTTTTGTTTTTTGTTTTTACACTTAGATTATATGTAACGTATGTATATGTATGCATGTATGTATGTATGTATGTGTAATGTATGAACCTATGGTATGCATGTATTTATGTATGTATGTATGCATGTGTGCATGTATGTATATGCATTTATGTATGTATGTATGTATGTATGTCTATATTGTAGGAACATATTGACGTAATTAATAACGTATTGCAGCTATTTGTTGTGTCTTCTCTTTAGTCGTTTTGTTTTATCATTATCATTGAAAATAACTCTTTTTTTCTTATGCCTTTCTGTCTGTTCTTTCACTTTTCACATATATACACATATGAATATATGTATATGTACATATGTATGCATGTATATATATTTGAATGTATTTATGTATATACATACGAGTATATAGGCATATGTATATACATACTTTCATTTCTGCCTACATTTCCTCCAGCCTCTTCTGTGTGAATTTTAAGCCTCTGGTAAGAGAGTTGCATAATTGGAGCTGTCCAAAAATTTTATTTTACTGTAAATTTCTTTCTTTTCAGAGTTTCGTTTATCCGGTATTTCTCAAATAATGAACAAAAAAATAAATAAAAAAAAAAAAATAAGTTGAAAAAAAAAAAACAATCAAACAAAACAAAATTAGGATGAGCCTCATAGGAAATTTACAAAATTTTCAACCTCGGTTCACTAAAACTATGAATTCGCTATATTTCTTCTGTATTTTTTTTTTTTAAATGATTTCCTTTTGTTAGATGTTTGTATGTAAATACAATACACTATGTAGGGGTACTATGTTTATATATATAAATATATATATATATATATTCTTTTTTAATTAAGCAAACGTTGTAACTATTGGATAAATAATAATCCGAAACGTTTATCGATCTATCGTATATAACGATTCAATTTGGAATCAATAAATATGAAGTATTTAGTTAATAAATATAGAAAAGTATCCAAATACGTATAGAAAAATGTTTTCATATTATTTCACTGATATTTCGAAATAAGCACATAATTGAATATACATATACTATATAGAAAAAAAGAGAAGAAAACATTATTGATTATACATATAAGTATTCAAATTTTGAACATTTCGCTCATTTCGGTTGTTTCGGTTTTTCGGATATTTTGTGGCATATTAGTTTAACTATATACATATATATATACTAAGCTCGAATTTTTTTTTGTTTGCTAAAATGAAACGGAATGAAGTGAATAATTAATTAAAATATGAAAACCAAATGTTGTGCCAAGCATAAATAAAACATTCGGAATTTTGAGATTCACTCAAAACTTGTAATCGCCTTTTCGCGTTTTTGTTTGGCTTTCTGCTTTTTTTTTTTGTTTGTTTTTGTTTTTTTTTCATGGATTTCTTCTTTTTTTCTTTTTAAATTAATTTTGTGTGTGTTTTTTTTTTTGTTTTGGGGAAGGTTAAACATTTCTTAATTTACTTGTTTTATTTATGAATTCCATATTCTTGTTGCTATTGAATTTCTGCCTCTGAAAATATTTTGTATTTCTCATGTTTGCGCTCTAGAAACTAATATTCCTACATATATATATATATATATATATCTATATATATATATATACATATATATATGTACATCTGTATATTTACATATATATTATATATATATGTAAGTATCAGTATGTATGTGTGTATGTACTTTGTTTGATAACTTTTTTGTTGTATTATTCTTGGTTTTTTGTTTTATTTTTGTTTCTTTTCGTCTGAGGATATGCAAAACTACTTTGTTGTTGTTTTTTTTTGTGTGTCTAATATTTTTTTGGTTTTTTTTCTCTCTATAAGTTCAGTTTCTGTTCTGTTGCCGTAGTTGGTTTTTCATCTCTTAGTTTGCTTCAGAATTTTATTAAAATTACAAATGCTGTATATATATATATATATATATATTTATATATATATATATATATGTGTGTGTGTATTTGTTTGTGAGCTTGTTTATGTGTATGTATAGGTTTAGGTATTGACATATACATATATATATGTGTATGTATGTATGTATATATATTCAATGCCTCTTCATTGCTCACTAAAAAAATAACTATAAAAAAACTGGAATTCAGTTGTGACTTTTTAGGCTTTTTTTTTTACTTTTGTTTTTGTGTTTTCTTCTTCTTTTTTTTTCGTTTTATAAAATATTACTTTAAGTATGTATAATGTATATATGTATTGTATATATATATATATATATATAATTATATATAGATATATTTTTGTTTTTTTTTTTTTTAATTTTTTTGGTTTTTTCCATTTTTTTTTTTTTTTTGAAGGGGAGTAGGCACTACAGTGTTGTTTTTCTTTCTTTTTCTTATTTTTTCTTTGCTTTTTTTTTATTCTTTTACGTTTTTTGTTTATTTAAGAAAATGTTTTACCAATGTCTGTATAAGCTTAAAAGCCCTTAAATTTTATTTAAATTTTTTTTTTTTGTTTGTTTTCTTTTGTTTCATTTCATCAACAATTTTATTTATTAGCCTAAAAAGTAGGCTTTTCTTTGTGTATGTGTGTGTTCGTGTGTGGGTGTGTGTGTTAGAGTGGGGGAGGTTGGTGTAAGCGGTTAATAATTTTTCAAGCTTTTTGTTTCATACATTTTTGTCCTGATCTACATGTTTCGTCTATGTATGTATGTATGTATATATGATTATCTAATTATGTATGTATGAATGCATGTATATGTCTGTGTATAGTATATATATGTATATGTATATACTGATTTGTTTATTTTTTGTTGCTTTTTCATTTTTATTTTGCATCAGCGTATCAAAAAGTGATCATCATCATTCACACATCTATATTATGTATAATACAAGTTCAATGTGTAATTTATTCAAAAAATTGGTTCTATGGTTGCTTAGTTCTTGTTTTTTCCTTTTCTTTTTTGCTTATTTTTTTTTTTTTTTTTTGTTGTTTCGAATTTGTTTATTTATTTATTTTTGTCATATTTTGTCCATGTTCTCTTCGGGTTAAGTGTTATATTTTGCTTCTTCTTTTTCTTTTGTGTTTTTGTTTTTGTGTTGTTTTATTATTGTTGTTGTTATTGTTGTTGTAGACACATGCTAACTATATATATGTACATATGCATTTTGTATTAATTATTTAGAATTTAAGAGCAATTTCTCAGAAAATGTTTTGCATTTCTTTGTTTTTTTTTTTACTTTTTTGTTAATAAAGGAAAACTGAGGATGTGTGTATGGTTGCGGTTGTGTGTGAGTGTGTGTGTGTGTGTGTGTGTGGATATTTATTTGTTACAAGTACCATTCGAAAATTTCAAGTAATTAGACAACTATTTGTGAAATTTAATGGACCTTGTTCTCACACTAACAAACATAACCACACACGAGTGTGTCCTGTATATTTATGTGTTTGTGTGTTTGTGTGTGTGTATGTGTGTTCTGCACATTATATACAGATCACTTTAGTCTTTGTTTATATACAATTTGTTCTCGAATTATTAGCTTGGCACTCAAACATATATTCAGTTTATAGTAGTTATCGTTATCATGTTATTGCATTTGCATTTGTTCATTTTGTTGTTGTTGTTGTTGTTGATATTGTTGTTGTTGTTGTTGTTCTTCTCATTTATTGTAATATTTAGCATTTAGTTAATGTTTCTATTTGCTCTTGCTGTCATTGCTGCAATTCAATATATGCCAATGAAACCAATTTTTTAGTTATGAATATGTGATTTGGTTATTGCATTTCACTGTATATAGTATATTTATGTATGTTTGTGTATGTATATGTATGTATGTATATATCCCATTCATAATAGTTAAGATATAAGATCAGCCAGTCAGTCAGTCGTCATCTTCAACTTACAAGTTTCGCTTAGTTCATACAAAATTCATACGAACGGAAAAGGCATATATTTTTTGTGTAAAACTGAAAAAATATTTTTTAAGGGCTTTAATTACACATACTATGTAGGTATACATATTTATTGTTATTTATTTATGGTTATTATTTTGTTTCGTTTGTTGTTTATTTTTCCATTTTTTTTTTTTTCATTTCTATTTTATTATTATACTTTTTTTTTTGTGGTTTTGTTTTGTTTTTGCTCAAATGATCAACAAATTGTATATTTTGCTTCTACACTAACAAAAAAAAAAAAAAAAAAAAAAAATAAAACAAAAATGATTAAAAATTGGGTACAAACAAACAAGAAACAAAATCTACAAATATTTGTTTAACATTTATGATTTATTTTGTGTTTATAATTTTTACTATTTCACTATGCAACAATTTTTTAGGTTATTGAATCTGTTTCAAATGATAATGGATAAGTCAGTATGCCATTGGAACGATTTGGAAATTTTGTTGAATTTTTAATGTAGCTAATATAAAAATTAATGGATCATACATTTTCTTATGAAATTGGATTGGATTGAGAACGCTGTTGATAAATGCAGATATCGTCCAATAAAAGATCATTTTAATAAGCTTCTATATTGATGATCGATTGATGCTGAGTTGATTTAATAATCGATAATCGATAAGCACGCGACTCGTATACGTAATAAATCCTTGAATATGGAATGTTGGAATATCGGAATTTCGTATGCTGCAATGGAACTAGTTCTTTGGATTATTTCTTTTTTTTTTATTTAAGTGCGTTATCTCATTCGGAAACGGATTCATATAACTTTATTTTATAAATAATATTGTTGCACTGCGTTCGTTTTGTTGTTGTTGCGGTTGTTGTACGTTCTCTTATTTATATTTGTATATTAGGTGATTATGTAAAAATGAACTTTATGGTTGTATGTATGTATGTATGTATATATTGAGTGAGTATGTATGTATGTATGTAGAAGAAGGCATTTTGTCACCAGGGTACATTCGTATATAATCGATATATATTTTAAGTACATTTTGCATAATGGCAGCAGAATAAGTGGACAAGATGTTTAGGTGGCAATTATGGCAACATTTGTACTATATACATATACCTATACCTACATATATATTTTTGTTGTGACTATTGAATTGATTTGTGGATAATTAAACTGTTTGCAGTTGCTAATGATGATTGATTGATTGATTTAATTTATAGTCCTTTCTTCGTTTTTAGTTTTTTATTTTTGTTTTTTTTTTTTTTGGTTTCTGTTTGGTGAGTTTAGTTAGTTAAACTAGTTCAGCTTTAGTTTGGTTTATTGTCTGTCTCTCTTGAAGAATTGTTGATTGTTTGACTGTATTTTAAATGCTTGGGCACATAAGAAGTCACTTGATACTCTGCCACTAACTTTGCACTTGCCCATGTCCTTGTTTTTGCTTGCCATTGCTATTGCCCCTTGCCCCACTGCATCTTCAACCACATCTGCCTTTCAATCAGACCATCGAGCATTATGTACATAAAATTTGAAATTCATTTGATTGTTGAGGAGGGGAGGGCGAAGAAACTAATGAGGTAGCGGATGGGAAAGGTGATAAAAGTTAACGTAATTGTTTTAAATTTGTCATTTGAACACCTTGTAAAGTTTTCATATTAATTATTGTTGTAATTGTTATTAACAGAGCCAATTTTTTGTATGTATAATCCATATACTTAATTAGCTATTGTTCTTCTCTTCTATAGTTTCATTTCAATACCTCAGTCAAAGTGCTAACTAATCTTTGGAGAATCAGTTCTCATATATCTAATTCATTTAATTTAATTTAATTAAATTTTTTTTAAATAAATATGCGGAATAACGGAAGTTTTCTTTATCAAATATGGTAATACAACAGGTGTTGAAATAATTGTTTATCAAATCTTTAACAAGTTTTTGATTTTCTCGAATGTTATCTTGATTAATTTTCATCATAAGGAATATTCATATTTTTCATCTAAGTTAAGACTACTTTGTTTTTCAACATTTTTCAATTCAAAAATATGTTTATCGGACTTACAAATAAATTTATAATATGCCTTGATCGGTAGATAAATCATTTTGGCACCAAATTAAAGTTTAAACATTTATATAATCGCTTGCAATTCAAATTTTTTATAATGTTAACGGAAATTTAATTGAATGAAGCCAGCGTTTTTCAACACTAATTGGCCAGCGCAAAGTGTTAGGTATTGAAAAATGGCGATTTGCCGCCATTGAAAATTTTCTTTGTTCTATTTTTTTCTTTAATGGTTTGAACTCTGTTAATTTTCTTAGGTTGTGTTATTTTCATTAACTATTGTTTGGTTGTGTGTATATTAGTTTGTCATTTGTTATATCATTTGTTGTTTTGTTTGTTTGTTTGTTGTTGTTGTTGTTGTATAATTGTATTAGTCGATTTCTTTAGTTTATAAAAAAATATGCATGTATTCAATTAAAAATATAGAAATAGTTATAAATATTATGCATTTATGCTTATAATCAATCATGTTTGTTTTATTTGTTATTTATACTTTATTTATTTATTTTTTTATGTTTTTTTTGTTTTGTTGTTTTGCAGCCATTTTGTTTCACAAAAGGTTCTTGTTGTGTTTGTTTGTTGTTTTGCTGTTATTTTCAATATAACATTTTGTTTAAATATTGGTACTATTGTTTTGTCGGTTTGTTGTATGTATATAGAGTTTATACACATATATGTATACATATATTTATATATATATATATACATATACTTGTATAATATATATTTGTATATGTATGCATATATGCTTGCGCTTGTTAGTTATATTGTATTTGTATTGGAAGAATCTGTGTGTTTACCCTGAGCATTTTTTCTGCTAGAAAAATTAAAAAATATTTTACAAAGCACAAAATCAATTAAATTATTTAACAGAAATTGAAACAAAAAAGCTATGCCAAAATTGAAAGCCGAAAGTAGATATCGAAAGTTTGAATTTGATTAATACATTTTCATATATTTTCTTTCATTCCATTTATCTAGGCCGAAACTTGTATTTTGGGGGGAGGGGCGGAATAAGTTGGTTGGTTTTGGGTACGGGGAGACCCCATTTTTTGTTTTCCATTTTGTCTATAATTTTTGTATTTTTCTTTCCCTTTTTTTTTGGTATTTAATTTTGCAGTTTGAATTTTGTATTTTTCTTTGTTTGTTTTGTTTTATTTTAGAATTTTTTGTTGGTTTCTATTTGAGTTTTTGTTTTTTGGATTGGTTCAAGTTTGAATTTTTTAGTTCTGTTGTGTGCCAAAGCTTTTTTTTTTTTTTTTTTGTATTTCTCGATATTTTTGTTTGTTTCATTTTCGAAAATGATATATATATATATATATATATATATGTATATATATATATATGTATGGTAAAAATTACAGTATTACAGTAAGTAGAGATATACTCTATATATGTATTTATGTATATATATCTATATCTTGCTTTCTCTTTTTCCCTCTCGTTTTGTTTCTCTTTTCATGCATGTATGTATATGTATGTATGTATATATATATATATATATATATATATATATATATATACATATATCATATATGTGGTTTTACTTTCTTTTTGTTCTATATAAATTCGACTTGTATGCGATTCTAGAGTAAATGTTTTCGGTCATGAAAAAGCGAAAAGTTTACCACAATATAAGTATATATAATATATATAATTTATATATAACTTTTGTTTTTTCTTTCTGTTTAGTTAAGTTTTGTATTGTTGTTTTTCTTCTTTTTTTCTTCTTCTTTCCTGTTTTGCTGTACAAATTTCCATTTTCTGCTTTATATGTAATTAGCATGTGTGTGTGTGTGTGTGTGTGTGTGGGTAAGGGGAGGGAGGTGTGTGTATGGGTACGTAGCAGAGTGTATGTATGTATGTGTCAGTGTATATATATTGTTTCTCGAAATATATATATGTATATATATATATATCTATAATTTGTTTGTTAATTTATTTGTATATATAATTTTAAATTCCTGTTTCCTTTAAAATGCAGTTTTGTATGATATATATATATATATATGTGTGTGTGTGTGTGTGTGTTTGTAAAAGGTTTAATGTATGTGTGTCCGATTTATGATACGCGTAATGATATAATAAATTTTTTGCCATTTACTCCCGATTATTATTCATATTATTTTTGTATGCAAGCTAAGTGAAAAATAATTACAAATTTGAAAATCAAAATTATTCGAATACATACATAATGAAATTTTTTACTCTCTTCAAATTTTCTTTTTTGCTATTCATTTTGCCTAAAGTGTAATTTTGCTTCGTTTCTCAATCAAAAATTTGGCCTAATAAATTTGAATTATTTATTTTTATCAGTTTTATTATCGAAAAAAAACCTTGGCAACATTTTCATCGTCATTTAAATAAATAACAAAAAACGTAAAAGAATTCAACTGAAAAGCACATGAAAAAGAAGTTATAAATATTGTTTAAAAACAAAAATGGAAATTAAAAATTATATAAAATAAAATAAAAACAAGAAACAAAAACGAACTTGCCTTTGTTGTTGCATATTGCATATATATATATATATATTGTATATTTTGCTATATGTTTTAACTTTTAATGTTTTATGGTTTTCTGTTTGCTGTTTATCAAAGGAACTTGTAAGAATTTATTGTTGTTTGTCGTTAAATGGCAAAGAGGAAAAAAAAAACTAAATTAGGGAACCCAAACTAAGGAACTTTTGATCACAACTTATAGGCTAAAAAAAAAAAAAAAACGCTAAGTGAAAACAACTTAAAATTTAACTTAAATGTATTAAAAAATATTAATATTATATATGTATGGTATATATGGATATGTGAAACACAATGAATTTGTGAAACGAATGGAATGGAAATGAAGCGAACGAAAACGTTATGAAACGAAACGTAATGAAACATAAAGAGACCGAAACCAAAACGGAAACGGAAAAAAGAAAACATTTCATTTATATTTTCATTGCTGAAAGTGTTTTTTTTTTATATATAATTTGTTTTTGGTTTTTTATTGGTTTTTTTTGCTGTGTTTTCATGTTTTGCTTTTGTTTTAATTGTGTTGTTTTTTTTTTTGTTTTAGTAATTTGCTTTCTTTCATTTTCTCATTAAGCTAACAAATTCATTGTGTGTCTGGCTGTGTGTGTGTGTGTGTGTGTATGTGGGAACATAAAATAGAAAGAACTAAAGATTGTTGCCATGTTTTTTTAAGATATTTGTTTTCTTTTGTTGTTTTGTTTTTTTTTTTTTTTTTTTTTGGTTTTTTGTTGTTTTTATCTTTGTTCTAGAGCTAAACAAATTTCATATAAGTTGGTACAATAAATTTTTTTATGTATATAATAATAATAATAATAACATTTTACTTAAATATTAAAATTAAAAATATAAAAAAAAAAAAATGTTGATTTGCTTTGTTTGTTTTTTTTTTTTTAGTTGTTTGTTTTGTTTTTGTAATGATAAAGACACAGAGCTTAAGTAAATTGAGAGAAGAAAACGTATTAATTTTTCTGTGGTTGAAATTTGCAGCCAAAAATGTTGAATCTTTCTGAAATTTCCTTTAGTTATTCCTGATTCTTGCTTGGAATGTTTTTGAGGGGTGTTCTTAGTTGTTGTATTTCTTTTTTTTTTTTTTTTTAATTCTCTTTCTCTTCTTTCATTCTTTCTTTTTTTTTAGTAGTGTTTTATGTTTTTTTTTTCTCAGCGGTTGTGCAAGCTTTTCGTTGGCTCATCAAATTAATTAAATAAAAGTTAATAGTTCATAAAAAAAAAAACAAATCCTTACAAAATTCCAATCGAAATGCAAGTAAAAATCGTGGACAAAGCTGTAACTTGAAATTTTTCTTCATTTTCGAATTTCATCTTCATTTTGTTTCTTTTTTTTTATCATCATCGTTTTCTGTATTTTGTTTTGTTTTTCGTTTTCTTGGTTTCTTAGCGATTAATTGTTATAATTTTGTTTCTAAAAGGCCGAAAATCACAATTTTGTTTTGTTTTCTTTTTTTTTTTTTGTTTTTTCTTTTTTTTGTCCTAAAGTTTAAATTTTTTATATCGTTTATTAGATTTATGTATTATTTAAACATCACAATTTCGAATTGATGTCTGTTAATTGTTTCCCCCTCTCTTCATCATCATCATTCCCCTTTATCCGCAGCTTCTTCCCTGCTTAGCTTTTCCGCCTTAATACTGCCTTCTTTTGAGAAAATAAGCCAACAACAAAATACAATTGAAAGCAAAATGTTTTGTTTCGTTTTGTTTTATCTTAGCTTCGGTTAAATGTGTTTGTTAGTTTTTTTTTTCTTTGCTTTTTTTCCTTTCCTTTTTTCTTTTTTTTTTTTTTAATTTTTTTTCTTTTTGGTTTTACTTTTATTTTTGTTTAATTTTCTAGTCATCGTGTCTATTCTTTGTGTATTTGTTAATGCTATCACAGCCAAATTGTTTAATCCAAAAGTTTTTTTTCTTTGTTTCCACCGTGTTGGGTTTATCATCGTTTTTTTTCTTCTTCTTCTTCTTCTCTTTTTTTAAAATTTAGAATTTTGAATTTTGTCTAGCGTGCTTTTAGTTGCAATTTTTGCATTTTGTTGTAGCCCTAATTGAAAACGAAAAATGAAAAACAAAAGAAAAATTCCACAACCGCTTTCTGAGTTATCGAAACACCAACAAAACAAAAAAAAAAAAAAAAAAAAAAAAGAAAAGTATAATGGAAAAATGGGAAAAGAATTCTAGCCCGATCCGCAAAGCTTTTTATAATTTGTTTTTGTATGTTTTGTAATAATTTTGAGATCGATTCGCTCTATAACGTGGATATCGGGCTTCTCTCTAAACTCGAACAACTAGAAAGGATTCATATTCAAAGATTGGTTTTATTTTCATTTACTTGCTTGCACTCTCTCTTTTTGTTTCTCTGCTTAACCTTTGGTCCTTGCTCAAATTTCAACCACAAAGCCAAAAAAACATTCAGAATTCGTAATGTTATAAACAATAATTAAAAAAAAAAATATATATATATATATTGAAAAAAATTCTCGAACAAAAATGGGAAAGGGTTTTGTTTCTTTACTTAAAAACTAGCACATGTCCTTTTACATCATATATATGTATATATATATATATATATCAAATACATGAATATATATGCGTACGTGCATGTGTGTTTCTTTGTGGGGGTATATGTGTGTGTGTGTGTGTATGTGTGGAAGTGTAAGTGTGTGGGTCAAAGCAAAGTAAACTTGGGAAGCAATTGAAATTGTTTGATATATTATTTTTCTGTTCTTTTAATTATATTTTATCGGTGTAGTTATCCAAATGTTGTGCGAAAAAAAAATATAATATATGTATATATATATATAGTTTGGTTTTTTTTTTTTTTTTTTTGACTGATAGTATGCCCCTGCTAAAGAAATATATAATTTATATATTATTATTAATCGGAATTGTTGTATATGTAAGTATATGTAATATGCCTACATTTATGTTCATCAATAGATTCGGTTTGAAATGGACCGATCGGAGAGTTAATATGTGTTATTAGTCAAGTGCCATGCCAATACAGGAAATTCTGCGTATTTGAAATCTATATAAGAATTTGAAATTTTCGAAAAAAAATATTCGAATCAATATGATTGAGAGAAAGAGAGAGAGAGAGAGAGAGAGGGAGGGTGTTATTATTAGTAAGTTTCGTAAGATAGGAACGATCGGTAAGCTCTTTGCTATATAAATTGTTTAAAATGATCGATTTTTTGTTTTTAATATATGAATTTGTATTCAATATCACAAAAGAAATTCGGTTGAAACTTCAAAATGTCAACCTATATTGTTTCTATAAACACTTGATATGCATACATATAGTGGTCCGATCTGAATGAATGTCAATTAATATGAATTATATGAGGAAAAAAAAAACTTACTCACAACAACCAATTCAATTTAAATATTTTTTCTCTGTTTTTTCGATCTCAAACTCTACAATTCTGACATATAATTTCGATAAATTCAAACTCAAAACCCGGCAATGGCACTTAAGTTATAATGATAATTTATATTCATGGTATATAGAACAGTTTTGATTCTTTCTATTTTACTTTTTTTGGTTTCTTGAAGCAATTGAAAATGGACATAATTCAGTATTTACTTTTACCATTTCGTTTTGTCAACTAAACTAAACTATTTATCCAAATTGAGGAATAGTAATATCTTAATGGCAAGGGCATACACTATATATATATATATATATATATTTATATATATGTGTGTGTGTGTGTGTGTGTGTGTATATGTATATATATCAACTTGGGCCTTAACTAAGCCGCTTTCTTTTGGTTTTCATATTTTGTTCCTTTTTTGTTTTTTTTATGTTTTTTTTTTTTTTTTTATAAATTTCTATTCTCCTGCTGCCGGTTTCATGAAGCTGTATTCTATAGTAAGTATGCAACCATCTTGTCTTCTACGAAAACTACATTTAGTTTCATAATTCATTATATGGATTTCCCTTTGCTTCCGCTATTCATGTACGTAAATATCGTTAAGATCACAGATATTCTATGTAATTCTGCTTTCAAAAGTTTAGTTTACATCATAATTTTATACATATATATATATATATATATATATATCAGCATATATACATATATATAATATATATATATATAGTTTGTGTATATCTGCCACTAAAATTGATTTTTATGTGTTTGGTTATTGGTTGGTTGGAAAGGGGGGGAAATTCATATTTGTTTTTCTTTAGGGGATGTGTGAGTGGGTATGTAACATGACTGTGGGATATGTATTTTATATATATATATATATATAATTATATACATATATATATATATATGTATATATATGTTTAAGTATAGACTTTTTTGTATTATAACAAATGAAGGACGCACAAAAGTATGCTACACCAGTTCACTTTGCTTTGCGTTTTGTTTTTCTTTTAAAAAAAAGAGTGATGGGGTGTGGGGAGTGGGAAGAGGGGAGGGGGGTAAAACTACTTTCCTTTTTTGTTTTATTTTTTTTTGTCAATTGAAATTTTGTGTGGGTATTATTATTATTCACGTACAATCATATAATCATAATATAATTTCATATTATATTATAATCATAATCATAATAATAATTATAATCACAATATAATTATATTATATTCGATCATATAATTATATTATAATCATAATTATTGATCCTTTGCTCGAAATTATCATTATTATTATAATTAATTATGTTTGTTTTTTTTTTTTTTTGTTTTCACTTAAATTGTTACATCACGTGTTCACTGTTCTTTTTCATTATGCATCATTTATCATTTATCATTATATTCATTAATCAAAATTATCATATAGTAGCATTTAATATTTTGTTTTTATGTTTCTTAACGTGTTTTGTTTTGTTTGTCCTATATGTCTTACATTCTCTTATATATACTTTTGAAAAATATATATATATCGATTTGTTTTATTTTTAAATAGATTCCTGCTAGAAAAAAATTCTCATCGCATTTGGATTTTTCTCACTTTTTTCATCTTTTTCCTTTTTTTTTTTCTTCTTTGTTTTTTGTTTTCTCTCTCTCTCTCTTCCTCTCTTTAATATTTATCTTCAACTCTTGCTTACACTTTGCTGCCTCGTTAAAAAAAGACTTGTATCTAAATTTCAACAATTTGACATTTATGCCTGCTCTATTGTCTATTCTGGATCTATGCAGAATATATATATATATATATATATATATGTATATATATATATATATATGTATATATACGTGTATATATACGTACGTATATTATATATATGTATTAATGGTATGCCTTTTGCTTATCATTTCAATTCGTGTTTTAACTTTTCCTTTTTTTTTTCCTGTTCCTCACTTTTCTTTTTGCTTTTATTTATTTTCCATTTTCATGTTCAAGAATCGAAATTCTTGGCAAGTTTTTACTTTAACTTATTTGTTGTTGTTTTTTTTGTTTGTTTGTTTGTTTTTCGACCCCGGATTCTTGGTATCTGCTCATCTGTTTTTGCTTAATAAAAAATAATTATGTATGTACATATGTATATACATATAACGGTGTATATATATATATGTATGTATGCTCATTTGTTTGTTTGTGTGTCTGTGTGTGTTTGTGTTGAAAGTGTGTGGTATAGTATAAGTCATAGTTGTTGTTGTTGTTGTTGTTGTTGCTGCTGCTGATCGCCCATCATCAATTGTAGCTGAAATTGTTGTTGCTGCTGCTGCCGCTGCTGCTGCTGTTGCTGTTGCTGTTACCGTTGGTGTTGCTGTTGCTGATGTTATTATTGTTATTGTTATTGTTATTATTATAATTATTATTATTATTATTATTATTGTTGTAATAGTAATAGTAGTAATAAAAATAATTTAATAACAAACTAAAATCGTTTCACTATTGTGGTAGCTCATCCTTTGTATCAACCGGACTGGGTGACAAATATTTCCGTACATATTTGGGAAAATGCGTTTTCTCGTGCGCTTTCAGTATCGTTGAGCGCGAAAATGTTTTCCCACACATATGACATCTAAATGGTCGTTCACCTGTTAAGAATTTGTAATTTTTCATATTGATATTCAACATTTTCTTCTTTGGTTTTGTTAATGATTGTTGTTCGTGTATGATATAAATTAAGAGAATTACATAATGTATATGAAATTAGAGTAGAGTGCATTTTTATATCTCTTTTATGATATTCTAGACAAAATGAAGTAAACAAGTCGTCACTGCCGACTTGGACTATACCCTGTACCAATAAAAGATATATTATAAAATCAGACTCCATCGAAATCCTCATTAATTGAATATAAATTTTTAATAAAATTCTCCTAACAAGCTGAAACAGCAAATGCATGCTTTCTCGCTCACTCCTAACAGTAAACGAAACTAATGCGTCATTCGAGTCAAAACAACATGCGCATGCTATCTTGCTCACACATTTTAGTTGCTGCTGCCCATGGCATTTCAGTACAAAACATATATATGTATTAACTGCGATATTTATTGACCGATTTTGGTCAAATTCGGTCAGACGGTACATATTGGCTATATAATTGAGTTTACTTAAAAGAAATACTGTAGCTTTAATACAACTCTAGTTATAGTTTTTTTCTAATTTGCGGGGGCGGAAATGGGCGTGGCAAACATTTGATACAAATTTGATCTGCGTAGACACTAGACGGATGTTGACACCAAGTTTGGTTGCTCTAGCTCTTATAGTCTCTGAGATATTGGTGCTCATACGGACGGACAGACAAACGGACAGACAGATAGACGGACATGTCTATATCGACTCGGCTGTTGATGCTGATCAAGAATATATGGGAGTCGGAAATGTTTGCTTCTACCTGTTACATACATTTTGGCGACTTTAATATACCCCTTCACCCTATGGGTACAGGGTAAAAAAAATGAAGGAGTATTCCGAGGAATTCTATAACTATAAGTAGAAAATTTATCTTTTGGTTTGATTTAAATGCATCTTAATTATTGACTTTGGGCTTTTCGCAATTAAACGGAATCATAATGATGTATGTATATATTATAATGGGTATGGGTGTGTGTGTGTGTGTGTGTGTGAATGGCAATTTGAATGATTAAAAATTGACACTTACCTGTATGGACGCGACAATGGTCTTTCATGTGATGGCGCAGCTTAAACGCTTTGCCACAAAACTCACATTTAAATGGTCGATCACCTGTATGTACCGACAAATGCGTGATCAGTGATGTAACATCGGGAAAACTTTTAGCACAGAACTTACACATGACAACACTATTCGGATCACTTGACGCGCCTAGTAACGAGGCGGCAGCCGACGACGAGCCGGCTGTTGCGGCGGCCGATGTTGAGGGCGACGATGAGCCGCCACCGCCACCAGTTCCACCGCCGCTACCACCACCACCACCACCACCACCATTGCCGCTGCCACAGCCACCTGAACCACTGCCACCACCAGGACCCGATGAGCTAGCCAATAATAGGCTAGCCGTTGCCGCCGATATGCCACCATTACCAGATGTCGATGAACCGGATTGGCCACTACTTAAGCCAAGACGTACAGCCGTACTACTACAACCACTCCCACTGGCCGTTTCCAAACAGCCAGCGGTTAGATTCTGAAATGTGCATCCAGCTCCGGCTAATGCCGCCATATCCATATCTAGGCCAAATGCAGCTGCCATTGCCTGAGGATCACTGCTGCTAGCATTAGCTGCAATAGCGGCATTCATTTGGAAAGCAAACGGTGCCGGTAAATTGGCCATATTTAGATCATGGGCCGACATCAGATGGGTATGAAGAAGGGCCGCTTGTTCACGGAACTCGAGGGTCTTCAATGAATGGGAAAGCATGTGACGTGTGAGTTTCGATTGATTTGGAAAGGCGGCACCGCAATATATGCACATATGGGAGAGGGGTCGCGGCGTTGTATGCGGCGGTGTTGTATGCGGGGGCGGTGGCTGCGATGACAGCTGATGCTGTTCATGGGCGGCGGCGGCGGCGGAGCAACTGCTACCGCTGCTGCCCAAACCGATGCCGCCAGCATGTTGTTGCGGCGATTCGGACGTTTCCTGGAACAAACACCAAACAAAAATCCAACATCAACTTCTTTACTACGTTTCGCTGTTATTTATTTTTTTTTTTTTTTTTTTTTTTTTTTGAATTTATATATTTTTTTTTTTTTTGTTCAGTTTCAGGTTTTGCTTGCAATCGATTGATTGATTTTTCTGTTTTTGCTTTTCTTTCAAAACGTTTTCGGTTTCTTTTCTGTTTCTTTTTCTTTTTTTTTTTTTTTTTTTTTTTTTGTTCTGTTTCTATGCCATTGCTATTTTTGCTTTTCTTCGTTTTGTCTTTGTCTTTGCAACTAATTTGAGATTAAGGAAAAAAAAATGTTTTTTTTTTTAGATGTTTTATTTTTTTTTTTGTTTAATTTGTTTTATTTGAAGTGAGAGAAAGAAAGAGAGAATATATGTTTAGGAAATGGGAATTAAATATTAAATTAAGAAAATATCAGCAGGAAAAATACATACATATATTAATATATATATGTTTATATATATATATATATATACATAAATATATATATTTATATATGTGTCAAACAAGGTTAAATAAAATGAAAAAAAAAATTTTTTTATTATTTTTGTTTGTTTCAAACTCATCTTCTTCCTCTTAAACAATTACTCTAGGAAAGAAAAAAAAAAAGAAGAAGAAAAGAAGGTACTGGGAACCAAAGAACTAAATATTTTGTCATAGGAAGAGTGGAAACTAATTGCAAAGCGCCTCCTCTCGCCTCGCCTCTCCTAAGACCTCACCAGGAAATAGTTTGCATATTTTGACCAAAAAAAAAAAAAAAAAAAAAAAATATATATATATATATATATATAGATATATATGTATATATTAACAAGAGGGGGTTTATTACAGCATGACTTTTCGTTGTGTATTTTGTTGTGGCTTTTAAATTTATACAGTAAATTTCTTTTTCTTTTTCATCTTATTTTTTTGTGGTTTTAAATTTTGGTTATCTTTCGCTTTTTATTTAGTTTTTTTTTTTTTTCTGTGTGTTTTGCATTTCTCTGTTCTTTTTTTTTCTTTTTTGATTTCTTTTATGATTTTTGATTTTTGATTTTGGATAGTTATTTTGCTTTTATTTTTGCTTTTCAAGAAGTTGAATTTCGATTTTTGTTTGGGCGTTGTTCGAAAAACGTCGCATAATCGTACGTTAAACATGATAAATTTTTGTTTGTTTTTGTTTTTTCTTTTTGTTGTTGTTTTGTTTTTTCTTTTTTTTTTTTTGTTTTGGTTTCGGTTTTGATTTTGGTTAACATTTAGTATTTGGTTTTTGGTATTTCATTTTGTAACATAAATTAACTTAACTTAAACTTCACGTTGACAAGTTTCATTCGCGCGCATTTTCCGTTCGTTCATTCGTTTTTCGTTTTACTTGAACTATGTAGTTAAGGAAAAAAAAAAAAAAAAAAAAAAAAAACAAAAAACAAAAAAAATATATATGTATAGAATATTGTAAACATCAAAATATATGTTTTAATGGACAACAAAAAAAAAAAAAAAACAAAGTTATCACCAAGCCAAAAAAAAAAAATTGTTTTTATTGCCAATTAAAATTTTTTTTAGTTCTCTTTTGAGAATGAATGCTTATCCAAAGAACCAAGATTTGCTGTGCAAAAGGTGTAAAAAAAAAAAACTGTAATGTCAGAAAACAAATTTGGAAAACAAAATTTTTAATCAATGGTAAAACAATTAAACAACAAAAACTCAAAGGGGGGCCAAATCGTGTCTTTTGTTTTTGAAATTTTTTCGTATTTTCATTTTTTTTTTTTTTTTTTTTTTTTGTTTTTTTGTAGTCAAAAAAAAAAAAAGAAACCCAAACTATTTTCAAGAAGTTTTTCCACTTTTGCTCAGAAAAGAAGGAGTCGTCACAGGAATCCATGAACTCACAAAGTATTCACACAAAGATTATTTGCTTATCTTTGTGCAACTTTTTGGTTTAACTATCTCTTGGAATTTTTATTTTTCTTTGACAAGACAAAAGATTGTGATTTATTTTGTTTCATTTTTTTTTTTTTTTTGAGGTTTTTTGTTTTGTATTTTTTTCTTTTTTTTTTTTTTTTTTTTTTTTTTTTTTTGTTTTGGTTAACAAAAAGTTTTCATTTAGCACAGCCATTTCAAAAAACGTAGATCAACTTCTTGACAATATTCGATCAAATCAAATGAATTGAAAAATTATATATTCTTGTTTTATATATATTTTATATATGGTGGTACAACAAAAAACACAAGGTGAAACAACAAAAAGGTCAGAAATAAAGGGAGGGAAAAGAAACAAACAAAAAAAAAAGAAAATCTAAACAATTAAACGAAAATGAAGAAGAGAAAACAAAAGAGATTGAGATTGAGATACTATAGTTTTTTTTTTTTTTTTTTTTTTGGTTTCTGTTCTCATATGGAACTCGAAGTTTGATTTGTTCTCCAAGGTTATTGGCAATTAAAGCCAAGAAATTGGATAGGAAAAGGAGACGTCTGGCAATGGCCAAAACTGCCAAAACGAATGGCAATGCTGCAATTTCTTAAACCTTATAGTAGTATTTAGAATGACAAATATTAATACATCAGACTTACGCGTACATATATGTATGTGTATGTAGTAGATTTTAGATCAAAAATGGGAGAACACAGCTGCAGAGATATATCATACATACACATACACACACACACACACACACACACACATATGTATATATATATATATATATATATATTTATATATGTATGTGGATTAAAGTGCACTGCTTGACTGGCGTTTGTTTCGATTCTTGGGCAAATTTTCATTTAAATAATTTGGATAATGGAATCAATTTATATATGTATGTAGATTGCCCAAAGTATATAGTTTCGAATCGTTACCAAGCCAAGCAATGCATTTTTTTTATACCTGTGTATGTATATGTATATGTATATATACATATGTATGTATGTATGGCATAAACATGATTATGCCAGAACGAAACGAAAAACAGAAAGGTTACAACATTTAGTTTAAAAATAAAATTCTCAAACATACAGATAAACACACATACACACACACACACATACACAGACAGATACACATATAAAGATTACATTAGAGGCATATACATATATGTATTATGTCTGCGTATAAGTTAGATATAATTATATATAAAAATAAATGAAAACACACACATATAAAGATATAGAAAACGACACAGATATAGAAAAGTGAAACTTGAAACGAAATTAATGTATTCATTTTAATATTGCCGCCATTTCGGTTTTGTCTTGTAATGTTATAACATTTCAGAACTCTCTCACACACACACACACACACACACACATATACATATATAGATATAGAATCAATGTGAAAGTAAGATAAAGAACAAGACACAGCAACAGCAATATTCAAATACAAAATTAAATAGGCACATCAAATTAATAAGAACCAAAAAAGAAGAAAAAAAAACACACAAATAAAAGAAAAACATTTTTTTTTTTTTTTTTGGATTAATTGAATACTCGTTTTCAGATTGACTGAGAATTGAGTCATTTTTCATTAATACTGATTAATCAGTAATCTATTAATACAATAAAATTTATTGCATTAATGAAAAATTTTGTCGATCATCAATTGATTTGGACTGAGAAGTCCTAGCTTCTATTTATCTATCTATGATTGATATTGGAATAGAAACTTTAAAATTGTCCAATCAATTATTGGCTTGATATTCGTATAATGCATGCTAAAAATTATAAAATTTTACATAATAAAAAAATATACGAATATTGTATAAGTATTGCATATGTAATAGGAAGCCATATGGGTTCACATATACATATATATATATATATATATATATAGGAAAAGAAAAGGATAAAAACCAACCAAAAAAATTTAAAAATACCAAAAACAAGAAGATTCAAAAATTACATAACTGAAAACACACACACATTTAGTTTATGTAAAGATAAGATAATATAACACACACAACGAACGAACGATTTATGTAAAAGCGTTCCACATTTAGATAGTTACATATATATGTATATATATATAGATAGTAAGAAAATATTTCATATCTGTGTATTGTATGAGTCTGTGTATGTGTGTGTGTGAATGTGTGTGTGTGTGTGAGTGAGTGAGTGTGTGTGTGTGTGTGTGTGTGTATGTGTGTGTGTATGTATGATGTTAGTTCGATTTAGTTTCTATTGGATTTATACCAAATGAGTTCGTATCATTGTTTCGAGTTGCAAATTTCATTTTTTTTTTCTTTCTTTCTTGTTTCTTCTTTATGTTTGTTGGTTATATTAATTTTTTAGCTTAAAAGAACACCAAAAGCGCTTTTTACTTGTTTATAGTTAATGCATTTTCATTTTGTACTTGAAGTATTTTTTTTTTTTCTTTTTTTTTTTTTGTTATTTAATTGCACAACGTTCAGATTGATAAAGTTTGTATGTATTTTTTTTTTTTTTTTTTTTTTTTTTTTTTTTTTTTTAAATCTGCTTTACTAGACCCCTCTCTTGTTTTAAATGGCTTGGTTTCCTGTTCTTGATTTTATCGATGGTATACATATGTTTTGTTCAGTTTTTTTTTTTTTTTTTTTTTTTGATTATATAAAAGCACAACACACAGTTTGACACATTGAATTATATAGATATATTTTAAGAGAGAGAGAGAGAGAGAGACAGTGAGAGTATAGAGAGGCGAGTTGAAGAAAGCAACAAGATCTTCGGAGCAAAAATTACATTCATATATGTATATATGTATATATATATATATTGGATAGATAAAAACGAACATAAGATACATAGATAGATAGATAGATAGATAATTAGATAATTAGATAGTTAATTAGATAGTTAGATAGACAGATAGGTACAACTATTTGATTAGTACAAATAACTAAATAGACGAAATAATCGTATGACAAATTAATTGGAATGATTAAATAATTATAGCAACTAAGTTCCAATTGAGTTAAAGTTAAAGCGGTTTATTCGAATCTTGTGCAGGATTAATTTTGTAACAATTTTTTTTCTTCAATTTTTTTTGCTGGCCGAATGTTTAATGTTTTATTGGGGTTTTCTTTTTGGTTTTGTTTTTTTTTTTTTTTGTTTTTGATTTTTTATTTCATTTTCTCAATAGGTTAATTTAGTTTAGCATTAAGTTTTATTTAAGCGCAAAAAGAAGGGTTTGCATTTTGGGTGTATATAGCATATGTTATATTATATTTTGTTTCTTGTTTTTGAATGTATTGGTTTTGATTGTTTTTGATTATTTATATATGATTTTAATTGATTTTTTTTTTTTTGGATTTTTTCAGTTGGCTTTAGTTTTTTTTTTTTTGTTGGTTTAATTGGCAGCATGCATTCGGGTGAAATGATGTGTAAGTGAATGTGCATATTGAGAGGGGAAGAGGGGAATAGAAGCTGTTGGGAAAAGGAGTTTTTAATTATGGATTGACATGCAGTTAAGGAATTGGTTATTATATACATATATATAAAAGATGTTTAATTATTATTTACTGTTGCTGTTGTTGTTAAAAAAAATTAAACAAAATATATGAAAAGTAAAATAGAATCGAACTATAAAACAAAAGAATATAAAAATTAACAAAATATTTCAAAATTATTTGAGTAAAAAACTTTTCAGATTCTTCCAACTTTAGCTATACTCCCTGATCAAGTCAAAGTAGAGATGATTTTCACAACTAATTATTTCTATATATAATTTTTATATATAGTAATTTGTTCGTTTCTTTCATGATTGTTCCCATAACAAGTACAACAACTAATACTATTACATTAATGAGTACCTATTGATTTAATGGATTGAAACCAATTGATTGATAAAGAATATATACATATAGGATCTGTTCTATTCTGCGTTTTTCTATAGAAACTATTTTTATATTGATAAATTTTAATTTTAACCCACATAAATAGTTCTTGCCATCTATTGAACTACTTATTTACGATTATTAGAAAATGTATATACATATGTATTCAATTGCAATCTTTCGTTTTTTGTTAGTTAGTTTTTGTATTGCGTGATTCAGTTTGGTTTTTTGGACGACCTTTCACAAAATTCCTTTCCATTAGCAAATTGAAGATGGCCACAAAATGAAATGTGTTGCATATTATTGAATAACCAAAAATGGAACAGAATTGAAAGAAAATATAGAAGAAAAAAGAAAAGTATATCCATACATATGTACAAGTGTATGTATGTAGCCAGTCAATGTGGGTCAGTTGCACACACACACACACACAGACAGACACAGACACGCACAGAGTCTATTGGTAACCCATACCAAAGAGCCTATCCGCATAAGCATAAGCAGCAAGTTGAAATGTCATTGAACCCCAAACGCAAGGTAAACGAGATGGAGGGTATAAGGAGAAGGAATAAACGAAACGAAGGAATGAACTCAGTTAGTCAGCTTACACTTAATGAAATCATTATCAACGATAACGCACAGTCACAACATTGAATTTAATGTCCTGGTTGGCGTCTGCAACATCTTCATCATCAACCTTCATCATCATCATCATCATCGTTATCATCGTCAGAGTCAGAGTCAGAGTCAGAGTCATCGTCAGAGTCAGAGTAAGAGTCAACCTAACTGTAATTGCAGTTGTCGTCGCCATAATAATCAAATATCGATCGATGTGCGTCTGGTTTTTCGGGCAACAAATTTTTGACGGTCGTCGGCCTTTCTATTTAATTTTGCCTTTTCCTTTCCTTTTTCTATTTTTTCGTTTTTCTTGTTTATCTTTAACTCTTTCTTTTTTTTTGTGTGTGTGTGTTGGCTTAGCTTTAAAGCTTTAAGCTCGCTTCTAAGCCCAAACCACACACACACACACACACATCTACAATATACAAACATTGAAATTTTTAATGAAAACTCTTTAGAAGCGCCTTCTATTTGTACTATTATTATTATTATTATTATTTTGGAGATTGCTTTTATTTTTGTTGCTGTATTTTTGTATTTTTCGAATATATATGCATATATACATACATATATATGTATATATGTATAACGACACATATAAAAAATCTGAAAGCAGCCATCATAGAGGAGCGGAAGCGACTATTGCAAATATTTTTTCGTTTCGTTGGCCTTTTTGTGTTTTGTGTTTTGTTTTTGTATTCCCTCCCCCACTCCACAAATTATTATGTATTGTTATAATTTTTTCTTCGCTATTTTTTTTTTTTTGTTTTTTGCATTTTTGGGATTCGAGTCTAACGAAGCGAAGAGAATAATGGTCGGAGAGGGGGGCCGGGAGAATGGTAAAGGGAAAGGCACCTGCGCGTATGCAATGATATTTGGCCTGCTCAGTGTGGAATTGTGTGTGTGTATATATGTATGTATTTGTGCGACGGCTTGATTTTTAATAAAAAATAAAATATAAATGCATACATACATACATATGTATAGTATATACATACGGATGGTTGCAAATGCTATATGTATATGTATATATATATATGTATGTATGTGTGCATATATGTCCGTTTGTATGCGTTCTTTGGTAGTAGTCGAAAAAAAAAATAGTATAAACAAAAATATTATATAAATAAAAATAAAAAAAGGGGCAGGCGAAACAAAAGTCAGACATTGAACGACGATGACGATGACGATGAGGTTGCAATGTTGGAAAAAGAATGCAAAAATTAAGAAATTCTCATCACTGTGGATTGAATGGCAAATAGAGTTTACAAATCGGTTATACGATACATATATATTATATTCTAAGTGTATATCTCGAATCGATCGTTCAAATGCCAGTTATATTATATAGTTGTCTGATTTTATATGATGAGTATAAAATTCTATATATATTCCACTTATATATTTAAGTTGCATATTTCACAAATATTTTCTCAAAATTGAAGGAGCAAGAAAATACACAATTGTATTGCATACTTTTCGGGATTTCATTTGAGTTAATATTATATAGGAACAAAATTCAAAAGACTATAGCAGCCATCTTTATGTATAGTATATTTATATATATTTGAATTATTTAAGGATCAACATTTTCTATATACTTTCAAAATGTTAAAAGAGATCATAAATCGAAATACATATAAATTTATTTGCTCAAATTTATCCACAGATATTACATTTTTGTAAGTAAAGCTAATAATAATGGAAAAACATTTAATTTATTTCGACTGTATCCATACCCTATTCTTGGTAATCAGAGCTCATCATTATCATTAGCATCCCTGTCCCTTTTTTTTTTTTTACCATCAACTTGGTAAGTGGAATGGACCGAGGCGAAGAGCCCATCAAAAAGAAGACTCTTGAAAAACTTTGCAATCAACGCATCGTGGCATCGAGCCTTGATTACAATGGCCGGAGCCCAGAGGCTGCACAAATGTGCATTGTGCGTGGCATCCACATATTCGCATACCCACACACTCACACACCCACACACACACACACACACACACTGACATACCCACACATCCCTCATTTGGCATTTGTTGCGTTCTGAGTATTTCATTTTTGTTTGTCTGCTTTTTTATCAAAAAAGAAAAAAAAAAAACGAAAAAGAAAAAAAATTTTATATATTTTTTTGTGATTTTCAAACTTTTTTTTTAAGCCCCCTCCTTCTCTCACCCCACCACCTCCTACATTTTTCCCTTGATTGACAGTTTTTTTTATTTGTATTTTTTTTTGTGTGTCTTGTTTTGGTTTTTATTTTGTATGCAAGAGAGTTAGGCTGCAATGCAGCGCAAAAGTAAAGTGGGGAAAAGTGGAAAAAGGGTGAGCCATTTTCATACATATATGGATGTATGTATGTACATACCTATGTACATTTTTGAAAGGCCTAAATACAAATATTACGCATACATACAGGATCCCCTAAAGCTCGACTACGGTAAAAGCAATCACAAAAAAAGAAACGGTAAATCCAAAACATAGAGAGGGACAGAGAGAAAGAGAGAGAGAGAGAGAAAAAAAAGGAAAAGTTGTGGGTTTTGCTCTGCGTTTTTCCAATTTTTGTTTTCTATTTACTTTTACGTTGATTTTGCTGCATGTATATATATTTTATATATATATTTATATAGATATATATATATATATACATGCATATATGCCCACGATTTACTTGCCACCGTTTTGGATTTTTATCTTATATTCTTTCTTAGGATAATATTTCGAGTGCCTCTCATATCAATATTATTATTAAACAGTTTTTAGTTAGGCTTTATTTGCATTATTATACAATAATCCTTTGATCTAATCAATTTTTTTAATTGAATTAAATGATGAGCAAAACTAGGAATTAGATAAAACTATTTGCCAATAAATTTGTTTTAGTAGAATCTCTGTTTAAATCAATCTGTTTAAATATATAAAAATAACTATATAGTCTTCAGATGCAAATTAGTTAAAATTATTAAATTAGCAAAATTTTGATTAGATTTCTTTTTATCATAGCAATTGTATCTATAAATTATTTTTTCAAATTATTTAATATGCAATCTATTGAAATGTCGAATCTACTCGCAATATTCGAGGGTATTAAAGGAAAGCGCAAAAGTGTTTATTATGCGGCAAACGGAGGCTGGGGAAGGCTTTCACATAAAACGCATTTGCCTGTATGTTTGCACTTGTGACGACTTGAGGCGGCTGCATTTTTTATATTTTGAGCTTTTCTTTTTTCCCCATTTTTTTTTTCTTTTTTCTTTTTTGATAAAACCAAAATACTCTTGCAAAAGGCGTATGTATATAGATTCTAGTTCGGTATAGTCTATATAATATATATATACACTAATGTTTTAACATTCTTAAGTTTCCTTTCCTCCCTCCTGTATGTAAAACTTTGCCATGAACTTCTGGATTTTAATTTAACACATTGCCTACAGAAGTGTATCTCTAATTCGGTGTAGATAATTTATACATACTTATATATAAATATATATGTATGTAGAAATATGTTATTTTCTTTTTTCATTTCGTTTTTTTTTCTTTTTCTTTTTTTTTTTGTGTGTAAAAGATTTGGCCTGCTGCGTTTTTGACAACATTTTCTGTTCGTCCGTTTGGGGGTGTCCTGTGTGCCATCTGGGTCCTGTGAACCAAGTCTCCCCGTGCTTATGTGTCCGTGTGCGTTCTTGTCAAGAGTTGCAACAAAGTGCGTTGTAGATGTTGTTGTTGTTTTTTATTATTTTTTTCTTTCTTTTTTATTATTTTTTGCTCTCGCTCTCTGTACTTATTCCTTGCACTGATGACGTTGCCAAAAGAAAATACAAAAAAAATAAAAAGGCCTCGCCACCACACAAAACGGGACGAAGAGAGCTAAGGAATATAATAAAACGTCAGCGGATAGCTTTCGTTCGCTTTTTTCTTCTTCTTTCTTTTTGGTTTTTGGTGGTTTTTTGTTTGTGAACCAAAATTGTTTTTCCCCTAAAAAAAAAAAAAAAACAAAAAACAAAAAAGAAAGAACGAAAGACAGCAGCAGCAGCAGGAGGAGTTGAAGAAGGTGAAACCGTGTTGTAGGTAACGTAAAAATATATATGCCGGAAGCAAAAATGTTTTTGTCAGTAGGAAAAAATTTTATAGTACAGTTGTGCGCAGAGACGAGCAGAATTTATGTATGTATGAAATGCACAGTAAATGAAATAGGAAAATTATATTAAATATATAATTAAAAAAAAATGTATGTATATATGTATACCCTAATTTAGACTTTCGCGGTCTTTGTTCTGACTTTGTGGACTAGAGAAACTTTGCTACATAGGAAAGATTAATTGATTAATTCTGATTAATTAATACAAAATATATTGAAAACGTTTTTAATTTAAGTCTATTGAGGGGATTCAAAATCAATGAAATTGTCTATAACATTGGGAATACATATAATTAAAATATTATATATGTCTTGAATATGCAATAGAAATCGATTATTTTCATATATACACAATTTGTGATTCGTTATCGCAATCGAAACTATTCCCCAATCAATGTTTATTTTTTGTTGGTACATATATGTATATCAACCTTTCACCTGGGGGGTCATCTGGGATTCAATCATATTGAAAATTATAGTGGTAGTGTAACTATATATAGTAAAATAACAACAACAGTAACAACAACAACAGTAGTAACAATAAAAACACAACCAGTATAAATTAAATTACAATAAAAGCCAAATAAAAAAGAAGAAATTAATAAAAAGAGAGATTAAAAGAAACATGGTCAAAAAATGTATATAAAAATAAAGAAATGTTTTTTGGCTAAAATAACATGAAAAGAAATTGAAACGAAAAGGGAGTTGGGTCAGAAAGGTAGTTAACAGGTGAATGGGTGGAAGGGGGAGGGGGGGTTCAAAAGGTTGGCAAATTGCAAACGGAAATTGCTGGCAATGTGTACATACATACCACATAAAATACATACATGTACATATGTATACATATATATATATATATATATCCATATATGAATATATGTATGTACAACAAAAAAATGCATATAAAATGGAAAGGCTTAAAGGTAGCAGCAGCAGTTGGCAAGAGGAGGAATGATACGAGGGGAGTAACTACATTACATGTGAAAAATAGAGCTAAATAACAATAACAACAACTAAAAAAGGGAAATATTTTGTGTGTGTTTGTGTTTGTTTATAGACAAACATTTAACATAGAAATAATTGTATATACAACACAGATACATATACATATATATACATATATATATATATATATATATATATATATATATATATATATATATATATAACATATATCTAACGACATTTAGAGAGAGAGAGAGAGAGAGACTGTGTGTGTGTAGGAGTTTGTGTGAAAGAGATGGCTAGGCAATATATAGTATTATATAAAATATACACTTATACACAAATACAAGAGATTGGCTACACATTTACAACAGCAACAACAACAACAATAACAACAACAACAACAACTAAAGAAATAAGAAAGAAAGAATATAACAAATTGTATAACTATTAAAAAGAAAATGAAAAAACGGGAACAGATTTGTTATATTGCATATTTTTATCTGGAGTGGGGGGTATTTTGTGGTTTGGAGGTAGGGGGTGTAGAATACTTCATTTTGGGATAGTTTTTTTAAAAAAAAGAAAATGTTTATTTTTGTTTTTGTCGGGGAATAATAGATAAATGAAAATGATTTATATAATAATATGTATATATATATATATAAAGGTTATATAGTAATATATATGTATATAAATTTCATAGACAAAGAACACGACGAAGAGCAAAAATATATGTTGAGTTTTGACTGGATTTGATATATATTTTTTTTTTGTTTTGTTTTGTTTTTGCTTGATTTGGTAAAATATTGTTATATATTTTTTATAATTAAAATATATATATATATATGCACATATATATATTTATTTATATATATGTGTGTATATATATATATATATATGTATATATAAACACATATAGAATAAACAGACAAAAAGAGAGAGAGAGAGAGAGAGAGAGAGAGAAGTGGAGTAATAAATTTTGTATACTTAAAATGTTGGTTTATATAAAGGAAGATTTTGAAATTTTTTTGTAGATTTTTGATTTAGGAATGGATTGTTGGCCAGATCGTATTCAAATAATTTTTGATTTTTTATTTTTAAAAAATTTGGAATATAAATTTTGTTTCGCTTTTTTGATTTGTTTCTGAATTTTTGTCAGTCCTATCGAAGCAGCAAAAGCATTCACTGAATTGGGCAATATGTGTTTGGAAAGGGTATTAATCGAATTGTGTCAAATTTGATTTGTTTTCATTTTTGGGGGCTAAAAATTTTTTTTTTTTTTGTTTATTGGGGTTTTTGGCAATAGTCGGGGGGGGGGAGGGGTGGTCTGGGTAAGGGGTGGTTAGGTTTTGTTTGTTTATTTATTTATTTATATTATGTTTCTTCTGGAATTTGAATAATTTGAATGAGGGACTTACCGATTCATGGGAGGCGCGATAATCAAGATCGCCGCCAAGGCCGCCGCCAGCTGATGCCGAACGAGGTTGCATGTGTCTACTGTGACTGCTATTATCATCCTCACCGCAATCGACCTCTTTCTTGAGACTCTGCGAATGGCATCAGAGAATTGTAAGTAAATTGAAGATCCAATATAATGGGAAAATATATATATATATAAATTTAGAAATATATCCTTGTACATTTAATAAAATCAAATTAATATAGATTTCATTTCTTTAAACATATCAAGTTCTGTAAAATATTCAAATTGTGCAAGTTACTTTTCAACACTGTAAGCCAATGCTAAATAACGGACAACAGGATTATTAAGCCGGTAACTAAATTTCAATATAAGACCAACTCAATTGGTAGATATTCCTTCTTATGGGATCTTATGGGATATATAAAAGTATAACGGACAGACCGTAATTCATATATATATAAATATATATATATATATATATACATATATATTTATATCTGTTTAATCGATTAATTAATTTAGACATACCAATGGCACCGATTGCTCTGGCAAGAGACTGGCTATACTGCCTGGACTTAGGAGACTTGTGGCCCTACAATCTGGTGGTCCAGCACCAGATGATCCTCCCGCTGCACTTTCACGTGAGCTACGGGATAATGGTCGACCCGATTGGCCCATACTTAAATCGGATACACCGGTCATTGATGCTGCAGGAGTGGAACGTTGCGATTCAATTGCTGCCGCTGTTGTTGCCGCCGCCGCCGCTGCCGCTGCTACCGCTGCTGCTGTTGCGGCGGCAGATGATGATGACGCCAATGATATTAGTGGGGATGGTATTACAGTTGAGCCAGTTGAGAGATCCACACCGCGACTACGTCCGCTACTGCTACTACGTATTTTCATATTGAGACCCATATCGTTACTGCTATTATCAGCATCATCATCATCATCCAAATCCATTTCATCATCATAATCATCATCGATGATTTCACTTTTGGTTATGGGTAACGAACTGACATTAACACCAATGCCAATGCCAACAGGTGAATGTGTATGCATTAAAGCCTCATGTGCTGCTCTCAGATCATCCTCGTCCTCATCATCAATGTCATCGTCATCACTGTTAGTTGTTGGTTGACCCAGACGAACATTTCTTTGATGGGCAATCCTTTGGGCAATGTCACGTGCAGCAGCCGCTGCTGCAACAGCTCGTCGTCGTTCACCAGCTCCAGCTCCAGCTCCAGCGCCAACTCCAACTCCAACACCAGCTGCAGATCCGGCTCCAACTCCATGTGCAATCTCATCATCGTTATCCTGATCGTGTGAATGATCAGCGTTAGCATTAGCCTCATGATCGGCAACCTCAGCGTCAGCCTCATCCTGGTTATCATCATCATCGTCATCATCATCGATGGACACCACAGCAATGCTTGAGGATTCGGGTGCATCTCCATTGCTGGCACCGGGTGAGGTGACAGCCAGTGAGGTAGTAAAACAACTAGCCTTAATATGGCTACTCCCGCTACCAGTGCCACTTCCACTATTGTTGTTATTGCTGTTACTATTATTGTTGTTGCTACTGGTGGAGTTATTGTTGTTGTTGTTGCTGTTGTTGTTATTATTATTATTATTATTGTTGTTATTATTATTATTACTCTCGGGCAGCGTCTCCGCAGAGGCAGCACGTCTTTGATAGAGATCTAGCGGCATGGGTGCATCATCATCATCAACATCAGCAACATCATCATCATCATTCTCATCATCGTCATCATCATCATCATCATCGGCATCATCTGGATCAAGGTCAATGAGTGTCGGAACAGCAGATGCATTACTGCTACTGGCAGATCGTTTTGCTGGTGATGGACAACAACTATCATAGGTCTCCCTTTTCTGCAGGCTAGGACCGGATTCATTTGATGGCACGGGCATATTACCAATATTCCCACCTCCTCCCGTTGCCGTTGTTACTGTATTTTCCGTTGTATTTGAGCTTGATCCCAATGCTGTTGCTAATGAAGACGCTGTTGCTGCTGTTGCTGCTGTCGCTGATGCTGCTGTTGCTGCTGCTATTGTTCCTGTTGTCGATGAACTGGATGCGGCTGCTGTAGCCTCTAAAACAGATGTCGAATCATCGGACATTTTACCAGCACCGCTACCAATTAATCCACTAGTAATACCAGCGCTTGTTGCTGCTGTCGCCTGCGAATGCGGACGCAATCGGTCGGGTTCACGTTCAGGTTCTCGCGAAGTCGTATTCTGATTTGTCATCTCGGCAAGACCCTTTACCTAAAACAGAAAATATATCAAATATAAATAAATGAAAATGAAATAATACATAATCATAATTATGCATACCTTAAGTGATTCGGCTGTCTTGAGCAGCGCTGATAACTGACAATATTGCACGTTCACCTCGCCCTTGTACATGAATTCAACTAAAGTTTGCAGCTCGGCAAAACGGACGTCCTTCAATATCACAATTGGATGTCTTTCGGGGTGCTCTAGGAACAGGCTCTGGAAGTACGAGGAACAGGCCGAGAGGACCACCTTAAAATAAAAAAACAAGAAAAAAACAAATGTAAAGATAAGAATAAGAAAAAATAATATTTGTATGGAAATTATATGAGAAAATTATAGTTCCTCGATTTACCAACTTATTTTTTTGTTAATCATGTGTAAGAGAATACAGCAACTCAGTTCTATCGACTTTATGTATACCCTGTACTCAGTAGTGATGCTTTAAGAATCGAATTTCCTTGAAATTGCCATCAATTAAATACAAAAAAAAAATTTTAAATTAAATTCTCTTAAAAGCCTACATAGCTCACTCCTATTAGTGATTGAAACTTACACTGCTTGCAGAAACTCATACTGCTTGCAAAACAAAGCAGCAAGCCGTTAAAATTGGTGTTTTTTAGTAAAAAAAATATTTATTCGTATATCTTCCATAATAATTATTCGATTTGAACGAAATTCAATAGTAAGAGCTATATTATTGAGTATACTAAAAAGAAAAAAAGATGTAAGAGACTATACATATTAACACGGTTATTGATGTTGATCATGTATATACATATATTTATATGTGTATTTTATGGGGTTGAAAATATTTCCTTTTGCCTGTGTTACATAAATTTTGACGACTTCAATATAATCTTTTACCTTTATACCCTTTACAGGGTATAAAAATCAATGAATCAGTTGTATTAGTTGTTTTATTTAAACTTATGCCATAATTGATCGAATTATATATTATATATATTTTATAATATTATATATTACATAATTATGTTATGAAGCAAAGTTTTTAGGTGTTTTTTTTTTTGACTTTCCATCATATATTTATGTATGTACATATATAATGACAATAGTCTGGTTATCAGAATCAATAGAAATCTGTTGGAATATTTATTTATATATATACTTAAATGTATGTATGTATATATGTAGGTATAGTTTTCCCCTCCCCCTTGTCACTGCATTAGTGCATTTCCTTATATTGGCTACTTCCCTTCCTATATTCGCTCTCTATCTCTTGTGGCTAGAAGTAAAACATTTATTAGATTTACGATAAGGCCCTGGCCAATCGACTGGACGGCTGCTTTTGAAGATGCCTTTGCCAAGCAGCAACGCCAATCGCAGCAACAACAACAACATCAACTTAAATGCAGAGTTCAGTCTATCAGTTAAGCATTTTCCTCTCCCTCGCTCTCGCTCTCTCTCTCTCTCCCACTCTCTCTCTCTCTCTCTGTCTCTCTATTTTTTTTCCTTTTATAGTCAGAGGCTACAGGCGTTAGGGCGTGAACATGCCACGAATGACAATGACGCCGTAGATGTTGCCGTTGCTGTCCATGTTGCAACCGTTGCTCCCGTCGCTGCCAAACCAGGACAACAAGTTAGTTCATAGCTGTCGATTTTTATGTGCGCATGTACGCCTTGGGTTATGCAATGATCGTTTGCGATATCCAAAAAGGAGGAGTAGTTGTACGAGTATATATATATATATATATATATATAGTAGAAATAGAATATTGTACAGTTGTGTGAAGAAGTTTGGGGCCAAGTGGAGAATCTAACTCTTCTTTTGGTCATGTTGTAAATTTTCATTGCTGGCAAATTGAAAAGGCGGCAGCGACCATTTCGCATATAGATTTCGTTCTAGCTTAATGAGGTTTTGCCTTTATTTTTTTTTTTTTTTTTATCTATTTTTTGGTTTTTTGGTCTTGTGTTTGCATTTTTTTTCTTTTTCTATATTTTTTGTTTTTCTTTTTTGCGGTAGGCGTGAAAAACTGAAACTGAACGAGAAGCCAAAAACTATAAAATTTAAAGCTGCCGATGTGAGTCATGACAAAGATAAGTAGGAGAAAGATATCTAGACTCTGTGAGGAAGAAAATGTAAAAGGTTTTAAAATGTAACCAACCATTTTTAATGTCCAATATTATCATCTTAAATACCAAAATATTGGTATTATTTTTGGAATGTATAAAAAAATTTCTATAACATTTTTCGGTTGGAAATTGTTTTAAAATATTTCTCTTTAAAAAGATAATGATTTTTTTAGTTTTGATTCTTAATTTCTCGTCATATTTATATAAATTAAAAAATTAGGAGATAAAGAGAGGTAGAGAGAGAGAGAGAGGGTCGTCAGGGTATTACAAGAGTCGACTATTTCTTATTAATGGTTGATCAACCAAAATAGAACTGGGCCCAGTTCTATTGGCCTGCTCACCCATCCCACCTTCAAGTCTCCTGTCACGCGCCGTTTGCACTAGAATTTATTTAAAAAAATGCAATCGGCGTGCACACGCCCCCGAAACCAGCAAAAGGCAGCAAACGGCTAAAATAAGCGTTAATAAATTCACGCGCATATTAGACTGGATGAGGACCAGCAGGCCAGGCCTGCCGGGGTCCGGTCTTTCCTCTATGTGGCATTAAGAAAATCGAATTTCCTGATTACAAGAGGAAAAAAAAATGAAAAAGAAAAGAATAACACAGAAAAAAAAAGAGAACCGCAGAGAGAAGGGAAAAAAAATAAGAAAGGAAGAATATATATATATTTAAAAATATATATATATATATATATATATATATATATATATAAATATATATATATATATATATATATATATATATATATATTTATATATATATATATATATATTTATATATATATATATATTTGTGTGTATTGGAGAGCTTGGGGAGTTGGACAAGGCGGCGCAAATTGGCAACACTTTTAATTGAACGTTGCTGCCGCTGTCGCTGCTGATGCTGACGTCGCCGTTATTATTAACGTTAGCAGAACGCCCCCAAAGCTAATGAACGCCAAAGGCTTTTGATTTCTAATGCCAATGTCCAGTTAGTACAATATAGCCAAGAGACTATATATCTATCTGTTTTTTTTTCACAAAAAGCGCAAAAAAAAATGAGTAGAGAGAGAGAGAGAGAGAAAGAGAGGGAGGGGAAAAGGAAAACTATGCTGCATGTAATTTGCAGCCAGATAGTCAACAACATAAATTGCCAAACACGGGACAGTGAAGCTAACTGTGGGTTGTGGTATAAAGGTGGTGCAGTTTGGTGGGTGGATGGGTTGGTTAGATGCTTTTAGTTCGTTTAACTGGCATTTTGTTAGTTGCGTGTTAAAATTAACAACCAGTGCAAACTCTAATAGAGAACATCCTTACATCCTTTACATCTCATTTCCGGCATTCAAAAGTATATATAAGGATTTTATATTAATATCTGCTACTGTTTAATTTAAATTCACTTAAATATATAAATATCTTTTGGTCATATTTCATCATAATACAGTACAAAAACTAAACGCCGCAAATAATCGGCGTTCAAGTTATCAAGATGAAGTAATTATGCTTTATAGTTCATATGATTTATTCATATATATATATATATATATATATATATATATATGTATATTTATTCTATCTCGATCTCTATCTGATCTTCTGCATAGATTAATAAAATTGGTTTGTAGGGCAAATTGTGTGTTGTTCTGTGATTAATTAATTTTTTTTTAAAAACTGTGACATTAATTTTAAGCTTGTTTTTAATTGTTTAGAGTCACGATCAACAATGTCAATCTCTTTAAATAAAAAGTATAAAATATATACATATATACAAAGAAGTATACAAAATATATACATAGACATAAAATTATTATAACATTTCATAATATAGATATATATATATATATATGTTTATCATATCAAGAACAAGCGAAATTTGTATTTAATTATTTCAATTCCAATCTCAAATAATTCAAATATAATTTAATTAAGATCGTATAGAAAATAGGTTAGAGAATAACAAAGAGTGTATAAAGAAGTCGGTATCCTGGCGTACCCTAAAACATATTTTGTGTGGTCTGGACTAGGTTTTTGTATATACATATATGTATATATATATATATATATATATATTTTTTTTTTTTTTTTGGGGTGTGGACTTGCGACTTGCAAAGTTCTATCTGGGCAAAAACAAAAAGGAAATATGAACAATTTTAACAATTCTATTATGAGGCGGCCACTCCCTTGTGCTTGGCGCTTGACCACCATCATAGAGCATGGAGAAGAGTAAAGAGGAGAAAAGGAAAGAACCGGAGAGAAGGAGAAAGAGAGACCGAGAGAGAGAGAGAGAGAGAGCGGTGAAATATGCAAATTATTATGTTTGCATATTGCCGCCTTCGAAATTATTATTTTGTTGCTGTTGTTGTTGCTGATGTTGCTGATGTTACAGAGATGCTGTTGCTGTTGCAGCAAGTCTTCTTCAAGCAATTTGCATTCGTTCATCCGCTGCTTGCGGCTGTTTTCATTGTTGAAAGTCCGTCGATCGTTCAGTTGTTTTAATGCTAACCCAAAATCCCCCCGGTCTATGGTTTAACCTAACATTTATGTCTTAATATAATTTAAGTCGTTTTCTTCATCCTCTCATCTTTATTTATCTTGCCATTTGCAATGATTTTTCATTCGCCCGCACTCCTTCTGATGTTTGCAAATTTATATAATCTTTATTAATACTTATTCTCAAAATTATACCTATAAATAAATTAATATTATTTATATGATTTTTTATGTTTTTATTTTATTATATTCATAGAATCAGTAAATGGTCTATTAACGCTAATTTTCAGTCGTTCTATGATCGCTTTATGATTAAATCAACCAATTTTAGGTCTTTAATTTCAGAATTTTCTCAGTTTTCTTTAGAGGAATGTAAGAGATCTTTAATTATATTTCAAAATAACGTTATATAATTTTGTGTTAAGATATGACTTATAAATAAATAGCTATGAAAAATATTCTTAAGGCGTTGAGGCGTTCTATATACCATTTCATGTATACAAATGATATTTCAAATTGGAAATTAAAAGTAAAATCTTTTTTTCGGTCAGTGTATTTCATTTATTCTTTTTGCTTTTTTGTAGCAATTTTTGTTTATTGCTAATTTTTTTTAGCCTTTCCGTCACTTAATTATTTATTTAGGAGCTAAAAATTGTTTGGATAAGGGGTCGACCCGACAACATTTGATAGACGACCGGCATAAAAAACTTTTTTCTTAAGGCGTGTGTAAGACTGCTCTATCGAATTCATCAAGAAATGAATTGAAAACTTGAAACAAACATTTACTATATGAACTTGATAACAAGTTTTTATCGTGAAGAATATATAGAGAATATTTTTTTCTAAATTTTTATATAAAAATATAGAAAGGAACCGGCGAAAAATTAAAATACATTATCGAGGTGGGAAAAGTACAGAGATGTGGTTAAAAACATCCAAAAACCAAGTTGAATCAATATTAATATCAAAATTAAATCATTAAAAAAAAAAAAAAATAAAAATAAAATAAAAATAAAATAAAAATAAAATAAAAATAAAATAAAAATAAAATAAAAAATAAAAAATTAAATAAAAAATGAATATCAAATTTAAAGTCCCATCTATTTAACAGGTGATTTTGAATTCAATACTTTTCGGTTTTTATTTCCTAGCCAAATTAGTTAATGTTAAATAAACAAATTTCATAATTTCCTATACAAATGCAGGGTATAAGCAAATCACCTTAGCCACAAATAGCACAAATAACTTTAATTTCAAGGTCGTCATCAGGCGGCTAAAGTAATCAGTCATATGTATACATATGTATGTATGTATATGTATAAAACCACCAAAATAACAGAAAAAGAAAAGTGACTCATAAATTATAAAACCCAGGATACAAAAAATGTTACTCTTTCAAAGAGTAATGCGATTTTTAAATGATTGTTTAATGCCAAGTTGATACCTATCTACATATGTACATACATATGTATGTACGATTATGACTCTGATTACTCTGTTATATAACAATCACACAGATGTTTATTTAGATTATATATTGATTTTATTTAATATCGATGTAACCATCACAGATTTAATGGCAGGCTTTACGCATACAAAATTTCGTAACGGCATTCCTACGCACTTGTTGCTCTGCTTTGTCATTATCATGCACGCACTCGCTTTTAAAACAAGAGACGTGCCCCCCAAAAAAAAAAACCAACACAAAGAGTGGCAGAGCGATAGAGAGAGAGAGAGAGAGAGACAGAGGGCGAGCGGGAAAGCATGTATGCAAAAACGTGCGTAGGGTCCACGCATAAATTGATGACGTCAAATTGAAACCAGTTCGAGCGCCATACGCAAAAAAAAAAAGAGAGCAAAAATGTAAAGTGACATGTGAAGCGGTTGGAGCGGTGAGCAACGAAATTATATTCGAACGACGACGAACGACGAAATGAACCCGCAGTGCAAAACTGCTGTGTGCGTATGTATGTATGTGTGTGTGTGTGTGTGTGCGTTTTAATTGAACGAGTTTTTAGTATTACCCTGATAAGAATGGCATATATTCATTTATACCCGAAACTTGCAACGTACGGAAATATGTTTATAATTTATATCGAAAATATATCGATATTCCACTCAATATATCCTTCCATTATAATTATTAATTACATTTATTTTCAATTTTAATGTATTTTTTATTTTAATAATTTGTATGTATATAATAATATATATACTAAAATATATATATATATATATATATATATATATATACTTAAATGTTGTTATGTTTAATGTATTTCAATGAGTGGAAGCGTATATGAAAGTCGGTGCCTACACTTGTTTTTGGGGATCGTGGCATTTTTGCTGTTGGCTTTTTTTGTATTTTTTTTTTGTTTTATTGACATTGAACTTGAACTTGCGTGCTTTTTCCTTTACGCACTCTGTTCGCTTATATTTTGTTTTGATTGTGTGTGTGGGGGAGCACTGCATATTGTACAGATATACACATACAAGTACATTAACATTTATGTAGGTGTGTACTGTTACATATATACATGTTTATAAGTATGTATGTATATGTATATTTATATACATAAATGCGAACGCTTATCAGCATTCTCGTTCGCGATAAAAACGAGGCTAGAATAGAAGAAGAAACTCAGTTATTCAGCCAAGGTCGTCGCGGACAATGCAAATTTATGCGCATTCTGAAATGTATGTATGTACATACAAACATACATATGTATGTATGTATGTTTGTATTTATTTATGCGGTTATGTACATATGTAGTTGCTATTGCTATTGCCTTTATTTTTTCTTTCATTTTAATTGTTTAGATAGATTGCTATTAATTTATGACTGCATTGTGTGTATGTATAGTGTAAATATACATACCTACATATACATACATATGTATGTATGTATATAAGTCTGATCTAACTGTACAAAGTTGCAATGATTATATATGTATATGCATATATTTTTTTTTATATACTTGTTTACTGCTGCTTATATGGCATAAATATCGAAATTCTTCTCTCTTTCAAATTGAGAATTCTAATGGGAGGGGAATGAGGGGGTGATATTGCCCCTCAATCTTTTCCTCTACCAACGCATTGTTTGTGAATGCAGCACAATCATCCACACTTAAGCAGCTGTGTGTCAAGCTAATTGCAGGTAGACGGCGCCATACAATAGAGTCTAAATAATATCCGCCCAATGGTCAGTCAGTAGGAAGCATTTCAGTAAGATGGTATGGTATGGTATGTACTTTATCCACGTAGTGGATAGCTGCTGTTACTGCTGATCACACACGCACAAAAGACGCGCCCGGAAGGGCCGTCTGCTGATGGGTTTCTTTTCTGCACGGCTTCTCTCTCCATTGTCATTTTTGTCTAACAATTGTGTGAGACGATAATGATGATGAAGTACATACATACATATGTATTTTTTTTTTCTTCTGTGGTCAGCCTTTTTATGTGGTCAAATTTGTTGTTGCTGTTGCTGTTGTTTTTGTTGTTCTGTTTCTTCCCTTTTGCCGGAAACTCAAGACAAAATAGAGGACGAAGGAGCCGACGAAACACCACACTTGACCTGACGAAACAAATCTTTATTTTTTTTCTCCTTTTTTGCTCTTTCTTTGATTAGAGGTAGGATAATTTTTTGAAGGCCATTTGAGTTTATCCCACGCTAAGCAACACATGGTAACAAACATGTGTGTATATCTACATATATGTATATATACATACATATATAAACATATACATACATACATATGTATGTACTTAGATACTCGTAGCTCAACTGCAATCAAGAAAGGGCAAATCAAAGAGAAGCTAACAACAAATCACGCAAAGCAGAGCAAATCCCTACCATGTATGCATACATTATCTACATATATATGGATATATATATATATATACAACGTACATACATACATATGTACAAACACGTATGTACATACATATATGTATATATATTGATTTGTGTATTTGCTGGTTAACAATTTGTTGCAAATTGTAAAATGTTGCCGGCAATATAATTTAATTGACGCCGTTATATGGGCACGGCCACAGCCATCTCAGATCAAATTGACCAAAACCGGGTTGCAACAAATAACCAAAACGTTTTTCATTTTCTTCCGCAAATGCATTCCCGTCTAAGAAATATGTTTATATATGTATATCAATGGGTGTGTGCGTCTGTGTGTGTGTGTGTGTGTATGAACCATCGATAATTTGATATATGAAACTAAACTTATTTCTTATTTCTTGACATTTATTCTTGTTCTTTGCGGCTTTCTCCTTAACCATTTCCAAACTGATTTGAATGCCATGATTCGAAATGTTTGACAATATTTTATAAAGATTCATATTTAAGAGAGATTTTTTTTTACACTTTGAATTTATAAACCTAACATTAAGTTAATTGGAGGCAGGTTAAAAAATAGAAAGAAGAATTTTAGTTAGAAAATTAAGTAAAATGATTAATTTTGGAATGGTTTAATGGATTAACAATTCAAGATTTTTCATAAGAACGTTACTTGATTATATATAATATATAATATATATTATTATATATATACATATTTATATCTCTATGAAAAGGATACCATGTAGAATTTAAGATTAATAGTAATAAATAATCTAATTATTGATATTAACAGTCAGTCAGAAGAATGAAGAAATAAAGTCAGATGATCATGATAAATTACATATATGTATATCCCTAAATGGTTCTACTTCCATACTTTCCATACATAAAGTTTGTTCATTAATTTGAAAAAAAAAAACATTTAATTATAGGCAATTAACGTAAAAAAAATCGTTTCAAAATACATATACTAAACTTCATAATTTTTTTGTATGAAAGGATATTGAAATAAATAATATGTTATATAGCCTTCTAATATTCAAATTTCCATTTCTCTCTCACTCTAACTTTAGTTGACAATTTAAAGTGCGAGTAGTATTCAGACTATTGCAATACTATATAATAACTGAACTAAGGAGCCAAACAAAAGTTTCTATGACGAACTATAGATGAAATGAGCGTAAACTCGTTTTTATTGCAAACCGCACAAAATAAAAGAAAAAAACTAAAAAAAAAACCAAATGCAAAGAACAAAAACAAAAAGAAAAAAAAAGAAATACAGAAACGAAACGAAAAAAAAGCACCAACGCATGCGCAACGCGGTTATTTTCAGTTCCTGTTGCTGACGTCAGTTTTAATTTATTTTTATTTTTACTTTATATATTTTTTTTCTTCGTATATATATATACATATATATATATATTTTTTTTTTGTTTAAAGAGACATTTGTGCATAGAGTTTTCAGCTCGTGTCGCTGGTGACCTTCAAACAGGGTTTTAATTTTGCTGGTTTGCCTGCGTTTTTGCAGTTTCTTGAATACCCTTAACGTGGGTCATAATGAATTCATTGCACAGTTTGTAACACAGCAAACATTTAGAAGATTATAATAATTTTTTTTTTTTTTAATTTAATTTTAAAAATATAATGATATACATATATTTTAACTCGAAAATATATTTTTTGTTAAGTTCAAATAGATCCGATTTGTTATAAAAATTATAAAAAAGGGAGAGGAAAATTATTTATTTATTATTTAGAATATTTACTGTAAGAGTATATAGATTTTAGCATGCAAAAGCATATAAGTATATGTATATATATATATCTATATATATGTACGTATATTTATTAGTTTTTTTTTTGCGTTTAGTTTAGCTTATAAATGTTGATAGAACTATATATACATACATATAATATATATATACATATGTATATTATGCGCCCAGCTGAAGCTTTTGCCTTTGTATTGCTTGTGCAACAATTACTAATTATATACTATATACAAAGTTGGACAACAGCTGGCAATTCTAATGAGATACGCTATCTTTTTTTTTCTTCAATTTTTTGTAGTTTTTTTTTTATTTTTTTATTATTATTTTCATTTGATATTGCCATCTCTTTCTGGCTTCGATATATGCGTTTGTGTTTGTGAGTGTGCTTAAACATAAAGAAAAAGATATAAATCTGTTGAAAATGCGCATAATTATAGCACCGGTAGGCAGGCAGGCAGGTAGGCAAGCGGGCGGGCTGTTCGAGAGGGGAGGCGGCAGACAGTCACTGAGAGGTAACAGTGAGGCAACCGACAACTACTATGAGAGCGGCGGCGACCTAGCCAAGTTCCAAGCTGCGAGACATCGCGAGTTGCGAGTCGTGACAAGAAAAGTTGGTAATTTTAATTATACATTTTTTTCTTTCATTTTTTTGAATACCCTCTATACATAGGGTATGAGTAGTAGGGTATAATAAAATTGTAGAATTCTATATATATATATATATATATATATATCAGCAGCAAAGGTCGAGTTGATATAGACAGAGAATTTGCAAGTTTCTTCTTTGATTTCAATTTCCTTCCTTAATTTGTTAATATGTAATATCATTTTATTTTGTAATTATTTTTTAATATTATAAATATTTTTTTCTACTTGACAAACGGAATATCAATTAATCTATACCTCAGTTGAAATGAAAACCATATCTTATATATGGATCAAATAACAAATCTGGTTTTAACTTAAATTTTGAATTAGTTTTATATGTAGAGAAATTTCAATAATTGTTTTTAGAGTTAAACTAATTGACCTTCTATTCAATTTTATTTATTAACTTATTGATTTTAAATTATTTAATTAAAAAACATTCAATTTACCAATTTCTGAATTTATATATTTTTCTATTTTTAAATACAAACTCATTTGAGAGAATATGAAATGTGAGATCTGTTTAAAATCAATTCACATTTATTTAAAATGACGAAATAATATTGATAATTTGAAACCGTCGATCAAAGTATTAAATAATCATTAATTAATTATAGAAGCAAGTGTGTATATGTATATTATATACATACATATGTATTATAAGTATTCTCTTTTATGAATAATTAAAATTTCTTGATTTATTTATAATTTGTATGATCAAGCTTTGATTAACAAAAGTTCATTTGGATCGTAACTGATTGATAGATTAAAATTTCATATTAATTTTATAAAGTTTTTCCATTATTTTGCATCGAAATTTAACGATGAATTTGTATAAAAAGTAAATTTACCATACATTTGTATACCATTATATATATATGTATTTTAGTAATTATTATATATATAATATTTTAGGTAAATTATAAAATAAACGTGGAATAGTCGAACTATCAAAATAAGACAATTCATGGAAATATGAAAAAATGAATAAAAATACGATATATGTAATATTATAAAAATATCCATTAATTTTCTCTATTTATTCTAAAAACAATAATATATGTATATAGTGTATAATGTTTAAAACCTAATGCCATTCGATGTTAGCTCTAGTTTTTATTCATTTGCTCATTTATCACTCCTTTTTTATCTTTCTACATTTGTAAAATTATTATTTGCTTGAATTTGATTATATTTGGTTTTTTTTTTTTTTTTTTTTTTTTTTGGTTTTTTTGGTTTATGGTATTGGTAATAGTATTTGTAATGGTTGGATCAAATTGTGCAAATGCGTTGTAAATTAACAATTATGGGTTATTAACATGACAATTTTGCACGATGGCCCGGCAAACCGCATACAAGTCACATTCAAAAGGAATTTAATTGAATGCGTGAATTGCTTTTGTTGATTGCCAAGCCACAAGCACAAGCACAACATGTTTACTGCCATTATCGTTTGAATTGTTGCTGTTGCTGTTGCTGGTTGCTGTTGCTGGTTGCTATTGCTGGTTGCTATTGCTGGTTCCTATTGCTGGTTGCTATTGCTGGTTGCTGTTGCTGGTTGCATAGTTGGCCGCGTGAAACCGTGACGTTTGAGTTTGGCTCAGATTTACAGGCAGATTTGAATGTTAACTCGTAACAGCAGGAATAACAACAAAACCAGCTATGACACCAACAACAGCTACAGCTACAGCTACAGCTAAAGCAACAACAAACATTTGGAATATTTTTGTATAATTTTCCAATTTAAATTAACCGTGTTGTTGTTGTTGTTGTTGCTGTTCTTCGTGTAGTTCGGTTCGGCGTGTATCTAAAGATTTCCCAGGCCAAAACCAAAAAAAAAAAAAAAAATTAAATGAAAGAAAAAGAAACCATAAAACCATTGTGATACCCTGCATTAACTAAATACGTAATCAATTTTCAGTCACATCTGTTAATGCTGATCAGTAGGAGTGCCTCCTCTATATGTATACATATATATTTCTATATGCTTTTGCTTACATCATCTATATCTTTTGTCAATGTCAATCTCAATCTAAAGACATATTGTTTATTTTTAGTATACAGGGTATTTGATATAATATACACTTTACACAAAATATATATATATATATATACTGTGTGTGTGTGTGTGTGTATAACGCAAAAATGTAGCCCGACAGCGCACGAATGATAATTGTTGTTGTTGTTCTTGCATCGCTATGCAATTTGTTGCAGTTGCTGTTGTTGCTATTTATTATTATTATTATTGTTGTTGTTGTTGTTGTCGTTGTTGGTGGCTATTGTTTTATTGTGTAAATTTTTTCGTTGCTTACTGAATAGAAGTAATTTCTTTTTAATTTACTGAATTATATCAATTGATTATCATTTGACAATTAAGATGAAATAACAATGGCATCTTATAGAAAGCGCCTATATATATATATAAATATATATATATATATATACATATACATATATATTTTTTTTAGGTTAAGTTAATTATTCATTTGAAATATAGTTTGATATAAACTCTTGTCAATGATATCTAAATTATCATTTCTTCCGTTTTATATACATTTATATGTCCTACCGTAATTCAATAAGTAAAAATACTTAATTGTAATAACTAATCTTTATAATCTTTATATTTATCTAAATTTTTCCAATATAAATAATCCCATTTTAATATGTACTTTTCAAGACTTTCAACCCATTCATACTTTCTTGGTATAATATTTGATTTTAAGAATCGTATTTGAACTTAAATCAAAGTCAAGAAAATACAAGAGATTTCCTTTTTTTATGTAGTAATCGATTTATATATATATATACATACATTCGATCAATTTGAAAAAAAAAAACCAAAAAAAAAAAGAAAAATGATTTGCTTTTAGTTTGATAATTGCAGTTAATTCATTTTGAATTTGGTGAATGTTGCCAGAGTCCAACTTGCAATTATTATATATTGTAGTTAATTATCAAATTACTATATATATATATATATATATATATATATATGTATATATATATATATTGTGGTATGGCCTGTCGTGTTGCATTAGTTATGCGACTCGGAAATTTGCCAGCAACATGAACATGAAATGTTGTTTATTCATTACGCATACGCCACGTTGCTCAAATTCTATGAGAAATATGCAAATAAATCGTATTGATATTTTGACGCCCACACGAACGCGATAAAAAAAATATATATATATAAATATATTAAACTGAAATTTATGTAAATTTTAATAATTTAATTGCAAAAAAAAAAAAAAAAACAAATATGAATAAGAACAACAAAAAAATTGGTATTTATAAAGAGGTTCAAGAAAAACATTCATATATACAATGACTCTCAAACTGTTTGGTATGTTAAAAGAAAACAAAAACTTTATTCACTATCCAAAAGAAATAAATCTGATTATGATAGGAATTGGAAATAGCTACTGTTCAATAGTTTTATTCTTTTCAGTTGATTTGATTGATCAAGAATATATTTAATTTATAGCTTTATTCCTAGTTCAGAGTATTTCAAGCGATAGTTAAATAATTTATTAACATAAAGTTGTTGTTGTCGTTGGAAGTTGTTATATATTTAATTGATGTCTTGTATGAATTTTGCAAAACATAATAAGTATAGGGTACAAGGGGTGTGTTGGGTGCTGGTATGCCTGGCTCTGTTACTTTTTCCACTAAGTTGTTTTAAGTGCTCCAAAGCCGGTTATTATAAAGTCGACCAACTGATTTGATTACAAGATTATAGTAAAAGGTCGACAAATGTATATAAATGCATATACATATATGTATGTAATATGTAAAAAGGTAAAAGGTATTGTATAAAATAAATTTAATGAAATTAAATTTTTTTTTTTTCTATATTTTGAAAAACTATCGTTAATTAAATTTAATAAATTTTTTCATTTGCATTGAAATTGATTAAGAAATCATTCAAAAACCTTTGCGTCTGAACATCATATTTAATGAGAATCGATTGACTATATAGTTATATGATTATAATATACGCTTAGAAATGATCAGTTAAAAATAAAGCTTCAGATCAATTAGAGCAATTGTTCCGAATTTTGGTATTTGTAAGTTTAATATATATAAAAATAACTTTGTTGATTGTTTTTCAACTGAATGGATCGACTATATATATGTTTGTTATGGCCATAGGAATCGAACTTCTTTTGTATGCAAATCTCTAAAGCGATAAACATAAAATATATAGTGTTCTATAGTGTTATATATGTACTTCTTAATAGTTCTGATAAATTATGTATATATAGTTGTCTAAGTAATTATATCCATGGTTATACGATCTTCGGTTCTTTTTCGATACATAGCCCATTATTTTAGTTTAGTTGATATAAAAAAAGTCGCAGTCTTTTTTCTTTCGTTCTGAAGTGCTAAACTTTGAGACCTTTCCAACACTGGATCTTAATAAGGATTTTAATTGATATTAATATTATGTATTAAAATAATTTATATTTAAATCTTAAACATATAAAATATGCATACATACATTAAGTAAATGTTATATTTACTTGATCATCATCACAATCCAAAAGTTAGATATGTAAAATATGAAGAATTTAATATAATATGAACTTTGCTCATTTGCATAACCGATATCTGTCTTATTAAACAAAAATGGGGCAACAAATAGGTATATGTGTACATATGTATATGAATACACTTATGCAAAAGAATGACAGCTAGGTGGCGCCAATGTGTCTTAATAAAATTAGATAACAAGCGTTGTTTTTTGTCAATCAAATGATATTTTCATGGAGTTATATATGGATATAGTATACCGAACTTAATGCTCTTTGTTTTGCTTTTAGAAGATATATATATATATATATATATATATATATTTGTTGTTACACATTTACAAAAGATGCAAGTATGTGGAATTTATGAGGTGTCAGTTAAGGTGTTTTCATAAGTTTTTGTTTCTATTCCGTTTTGTATTTTATTTTTCAAATCAATTTGTTGTTGACATTTGACTTGATTTTATGGCCAGTCGATTTGTTGTTGCCAATTGTGGTTGTTCCTATTGTTGTTGTTGCTATTGCTGCAGCCTGACATATGTTGCAAGTTGTTGCAGCTGTCGGTAGAGGCGGTCACCTCATATTGTTGCTGTTGTTGTCCGCTGCATGTCAAAAAAAGACAACAAAAAAAAAAAATAAAGGCAGTTGCTGCCCGAGAGACTTACGAGGCTGCCTTTTGTTAGTAAGTGTTTGCATATGCATTTTTTGACAACAGCATTTGTGTACGTATGTATGTGTGTGTGCGTGTGCGAGTGTGGGGCATGTCTGGCATGTTGTTTAACACGCTGTTATCCACCCAAATCCCTCCCTCCCTCCCTCCCTCCCACCATCTTTCCCTGCTTCATCATTGAAAACCCCTTCATGATATATCGCCTGGCAGGCAGGCAAATTGCACTTCATTAGAAGTCAAAGACTTGGCGACTCATTGAATTTCATGCAAATTTACTTAGCTCTAGCTGACTCAATCAGACTCTTAGTTAGCCAACAAATCAGTTTAAGACAACATCCCCAAACACAATATTCCTTGAACTCAAAAAACAACAAGAAAAACGAAAAACGAACGGAAAAAAAAGAAGAAAAGATATTGAAAGGAAAAACAAACATATGAGAAGCAACTTAATTTAGTTCATGTCGAAATTTCTATACCCTCGTTTCTTAATATATTCAGCCGGTCCTTAGGAATAGGTAAATAATATTAACGTGCAGTTTTTTATTTAATAGAAAGTTTTGGAAAAATTTTTGAAAATGTTTGAACTTAAACTATTTAATGGACCATATTTATAGATATATATATTCTATGTATATCCCTTGCAAAGCTTAAATCTAAAAAGATGAAGGTTTCCTTCGATAGTTAGAAAAAAAGTATTTCTATACAAATATAATCAGTTCGATTGTTAATGAATATATACATATATAGTTTTTATTTGACATATTTAAATCTAAGAATTCCCTTTTCAATCAGTTTTATCTTATTTAACAAAATTCAAATCCCTTTTATTTAAAAGAAACAAAGATGATACGATTTTTGTCGAATAATAGTATACTCTATCTTTTTGGTTACAAAGCAAGAAGAAGAAGATGAATTCATATTGTTGTAGAAAAATGTTCATTTAATTTTTTTTTTTTTCATCTTTTTTTGTCTTTCTTGCATTTACCTCTCCTTCTTCTTTTCATCTACATGTAGTTGTTGTTGTTCTTCTCCTTCTTTTCCCTTGACCAAAGTCATTTGGCAAACAGTGTCCTCCAGTGGTTAGTCCAAAAGCCTAGAATCTTCTGCCCTTAACCCTTGTATTTTTAACCCCCATCCGCATCGACATTTGTTACACTTTGTTTGCCTTTAGGCAGCTAAAAAAAAAAAGAAATACAAAAAAAAATCCTTGGTCGACTAGGACCAGAACCGGACGGAGGACCAGGAAAACGATTCTTGCAAATCGCATCAAATATCAACCGAGCATACGTTAAATGCCTCAAATTGAGTTAAAGTGCCGTCGACAGAAGTCAGAGAGAGAAAGAGAGAGAGAGAAAGTGAGAGATAGAGAGAGAGCGAGAGAGGGCAGTGAGTGTGAGAAGGGGATGCAGGGGAACAAAAGGCTTGCGGCTTGGCCGGGGCACAAAAAACTACACAACTTCAAAAATATCAGTGGAAACGAAAACAAAAAAAAAAAAAAAAAATTGGTTAGAGCGAAAGGTTTTGAAAAAATGTTCACATAGACAAATTTATTTACGCAAATGACTGAAGAGGTTAACTCGTAAAGATTCTAAAAATAAAAATTACTAAATTAAAAAATATTACAAGTAGAAATTCAATATTTCATTCATATTTTTCTTGCACTTGTTCTTGAACTAAAGATCGATATCAGAACGGTTAGTTGACACTGTATATCGAATTATCGATAATAATTAATTTAGTGATGAGATTGGAAAAAGAGAATAAGGCAATGGAATGGAGTTGGAGTGGAATGTGGATTGTTTTGGAGCTTTACATAGGTATCTAAACTTAGTTAGTAGCCCTGAGTGATTCTAAGTATTATTGGTATAATTATATTATTATAATCCATTCGATAAATTAAAACTAAACACAGATTCCAATATGTACTATACAAGTATGTATATGAACGTATTCGTCTACTTGGGTTTAGACCCATATACAAACTAAATAATGGATATAAACTTAATTGTTAAAGTCAAAAAAAAGTCTAAATATGTATTTATACATATTATATATAAAGCATTTGTTGAAATGGAATTTCAACTTTAAAATTTGTAAGGTCTATTTATATTTTTGCATTAGACATTTAGAAGCGACCCTCGCTAACTAACATACACATACGAATAGAGAAAGAAACACACACACACACACACACACATCGCACATGTGATGGCATATTTAGCTTAGCTCGATTTCACTTGCATTTGCTATGGCACATCTGGACATGTTCTACCCGCCCAAACGCTTGTCCAGGTTATTTTTTCTGCCATGTGATACTTTTGCATTTTTTTTCTTCTTTTTTTTTCACTCGGATTGACTTTCTGCATGGCAGATCCTGGTGTTGGTCCTGCTCCTGGGTCCTTGTCTCGTCTGAGCTGGACGACCTAAGTTCGCTGGCTGGTTGCCAGGCTGGCTGGATGGCTGGCTGGCTGACTGGGCTGTCATCATTGCCTCGTTCATCGACACTTTGCTTTTTAATCAATTTAACAAGAATTTTTTTTTTTTTTTTATGCTACTCCTCTTGGTTATTTCGAAGACGCAAGAGGCAAACAGAAGCTAGTGTGCGGGTGAACAGGACTCGTTAGTAGTCCAGTCGAGGCGACAGGATGAAGTGGGATGAGTATGAGAGGATAAAAAAGCTAATGGATATGCAAAAGTAATTGACAGTTTGTCTTCTTCTTTCTGGTAGAATGTTTGGAATGGTTGCTTTAACTTTCATTTCTTTGCCTTTTATTAACTTTTCCAAAACGTTGACAGTTCACACACTAACATATGTTAGTCTATTTATACATATATGGGTGTGTGTGTGTGTATGTATGTGTGTGTGTCCATCTGTCTCTGCTAATTAGTTTGACAAAATAGTTTCCTTTTGCAAAGGAAATGGAATTCATAATTTGTTCTTCTCTTTTTCCTCTTCTTCTTTATTTCTGTTTCAAGTTTCGAATTCAATTGAATGAATCAAATTGTGGCAAATTTAACATTTCATCATTTAAGATTAAAATATCTAATTTCATTTTGAAATTTACAAGAATTTAAATTTACTTAATATATTTACTAGACTTCCTTTTGTCTAGGAATAAGCGCTTGCAACAAGAATTTGAAAATTTAAATGTGAAAAGATTTTAGAGTGTGTTTATAATATTATCTAGTTAATTCAACAGTTTATCAGTTTTATGCGTGATAATTTGATCACGTCAAATAGTAGCAGCAGACAGCAACAACAACAACAACAACAATAACAACATGCAAACAAATCGCAAGTTAAGTAGTTTCTGCTTAATTTAACAGGAATTTCAATTGACAGACGACAGACTGCAGCAACAGCAGCAACAGCAGCAATGTCAGCAACGGCAGCAACACAACGCATGATTTATGAACACACACACATACACACACACATGTACACACGCACAAATATACGCAGTTGTCCACACAGACCAGCTATGTAAATAATCATGTATGTATGTATATGTTAGTATGAATGTGTATATCTATTTGTTGCTTTACACGTGGCAAACTCTATAGCAGTTAATTTCTATTAGACACTGACCTTATCAACATGTTGCCAAACGGCAGCAACATGCCGGCAGCAATTGTACGGGCTTTTGCCTCGTTTTGAAGTATGGTTGCCGCGTTAAGTTGACAATTTACTGACAAATGTGTAAATTGCATTTGATCGTGTTTGCTGTTGTAGTTGCTGTTGTTGTTGTTGTTGTTGTTGCTGCTGCGATAATTTATGCGCCTGGCATTTGTGGAGGCTCATCAAACGAACGATGGCAGGCAACAGCAACAGCAACAGCAACTGCAACGACCTTGATGGCTCGCCTCTTCCGCATCGATTTCATTTTTTTTTTTTCTTATTAACAGAAAAGATTTTGTATTTTTTTTTTTTTATACAATATTGGCTATCATTCTAATTGAGTTTAATTTTTTTTTAAACTTTATACTCTTTAATTAACACTATTAATTTATAAGAAAAAAGAAAAAAAAGCACAAACTTACCTTATGGGCTCTGATGGATGTGCCCTCTGAACAAGCTAATGTAACGTCCACCAGGCTCCCGTCCTGTAATAATTGACTAAACACCCCTAACAGGTTGGATTGATGATTGTTCCACCTCAAGCAGTAGTGCTCACTGCCCATGTCGGTGACAGCTTACGCTGCTGCAAATATACAAATAGAAAAACAAACAAAAAATAATATTAATTAAGGTATTTGCAATGATTTGTTTACTCATTATCATTGAAATTGATTCAATAATACTATGAAAACATTTTCTTAATTTAACGTTTCATTTGCAAAAGAATATAACTAGTTATCCTACATATGTATGTATGTATGTATGTATGTATGTATGTATGTATGTATGTATGTATGTATGTACATATGTTTGTATTTATTTTTATTTATGTATAATTAATGTCAAAGTTTGAACCATTGCATTAAGAAATATTCGGGTTCAAAAATGTCACTGCCAAATCTAGGCAAAAAAGAAAAACAAAAAAAAAAAAAAAAAAAATAAGAGGAACAAAGACCAAAGTTGCAAAGATGGTGGCAAGAGGCGTAAGGTGTGGCAAGGTAGGCTAAAATAATGTTGGACGAGTCGGTGAAGGCAAACTTTGCACGAACTTTTAATTGAGGGCGTGACATTAAAAAGCTTGATTTATGCAAAAAAAAGAATCAAATACAAAAAAATACTAACTAAGAAATGTTTAAATTATACAAAATTTCATTTATAACATAAATAGTTAACAAATTGTTGGTTAATCTTTTACCAAGTGCCCAGAGCAATTTATCAATCCTCGATTTAGCATTCTCTATCTCTTTTTTTTGCTTTGCTTTCTCTTTGTTTCTTTTGTCTCTTTTTTGGATGGAAGGAAGTCAAATGCCGTTAGCATCGCCATTACCATCAAAGGAAGTAAGAGATGAGAGAGAGAGAAAAATAAACCGAAATGTATTATAGAGCCATTTGCCAGTTTAAGAGAATTGGAAATGATCGAAAAATCATAAAAATAAAAACGAAAGCAATAACAAGTGCGTCTTAAGACACTTTCCAACACAGTTTTCGATTGGTATCGATTGTTTTATCCACAATAAATTTGCCTATTAATTTTATTTGTAAATCGGGTTTGTGATGAAATGAACTTTCTCAGTGAAAGTTAATAATATTAAAATATCAGGTATACATATATATGGTTTGATGCTATAATTAACCTAATGTCAGGTATATATAATTTGATGCTGTGACTAACATTAAAACACATTTTAATATTCTACTAGCTAAAGGATCAATTCCTTTAAATTCTTAGAAAACTTTACTTATTTTGAAATGAATTAAATATTGTTCAAATTAGTAAGATTGGCCCTTTTTATAGAATATTAAATTTATATCATATATATACTATGTATAGATATAGATCAGATCTAGTATATCTCAATGTTAGATGCCTGAAACATTAATCATTGATGTTTCATGAATTATCTATCCATCTGAGATGATCCATCAACAATGAAAATTCAATGCAAACAAAGTTTTTTATTTTATTTTTAAGGCCATGTTAAACAAATTATCTATCGATATATTAAATCAATATTTAGGCATAGAAGATTGAAATATTTGATCAAATGAGATTAGTTTATGTTCGAAATATATGTATACGATCCAATAGGATCCTTTTGCAGGATATTGCAGTATGGTTTTCATTACGATAGTTATTTAAAAATCGTTGTTGTTGTTGGTTTTTTTTTTTTTATTTTTTATAGTCTATTATTTCTATTTCACAAAATTAAAGCCTTGCGCCGTGTTGTTTTCTTTTTTTTTTTTAATGGCTTTGCCATTTTGTAAGATTGAATATTCAGGGGCAATCAACAAAATGTGGCAAAGTTTGCCGACTAGTTTTTGTGTTTTGATTGCTGTTTGTCGCAGCTGCTGGCAGCAGCAACAGCAACAGCAACTGCAACACTAGCAACACTAGCAACACCAGCACAAGTAACAGGGGATACCAAATAATAACAAAGCAATAAACTCTGAATTTATTTCAACAAATAAAACTTTGATTTATTGCACTACGCATATATGTATATATATACATATATACCATATATACAGATATATATACATATATACCCAGCATGCATTGGCTGGCAGGAGAGTCTCCAGTTGCAAGTTGCCATTTGGGTCTTTCTATTAACGGCAAAAAGCAAACTCTTTGGCTTGAGGTTTTGGTGGGTTGGTCAGGTGGGGAAGCTGGGTGGGAGGGGTAAAAAGAAAATCTAAGTATCGATCTGAGCCACATGATAACAAGCTAACCAACCGAGAATTAAAATCTCTGATCGTAAAAATTATACATTCACATACACACATATATACATATATATATATATATAGCTCATGGCATTGGTGTACTCCAAAGTGAATGCTGGCTGAGAGATGCTTACTTTAAGCCATATAAACAATATTTACGAACGTATTTTTTTTTTTTTTTTTTGAAGTTAAAAAATATATATATATATATTTTTGGCTATAACCATAATACTTAATACGAACTCAAGGATCATTCACTCTCTTCTCTTTTTTTTATGTTCTAATTTGGTTTATTTTCGAATAAAAATGTTTCGGTTAGCATTTGTCTTAAGTTAGACAAAAAAAAAAAAGAATAAGTTGAAGTTTTGCAACAGCAACATTTAAAAGTTATGTGACACAGTGTGGCAACAACACGCAATGCTAACGATGGGTCGCTGAATTTAGTGTGTTTGTGTATTTGGTTTTTCTTTCTTTTATTTTTATATTTTTTTTTTTTTTTTTGGCAACAAATTTCATTAGCATGCAACAGCAACAGGTCGCCATTTAATTAAGAGATGTATGTTGCTAGTTTGCCATGTTGCAGCTGCTGTTGCTGTTGCTATTGCTGCTGCTGTTGCTGTTGCTGCTGCTGTTGCTGTTGCTCCTGCCCACGCATGATTTTTGAATTAGCGTTGTATGTAAGAGTAACTAATATAATTGACAGCTGTTGTTGTTGTTGCTCTAGCCTACGTGTTCTGCAGACATCAATGCCTGCAATGCATGCTAAGTAGTCAAACGGGGAGAAGTACACACTCACACACACACACACACACACAAAGAAGAGAAAGTCGCAAAAGAAAAGACAAAAAAAAAAAAAGAAGAAAAACCTAAACAAAAAACAAAATAAGAAAAACTATGTCTTTTGCTGTATGTTGCATGCAATTTGGGTTCGTTAATTGTTGTTGTTTGCTGCTGCGATTTATGCCGCTTGCATGCTAATTATGAATGCCGGCAACATTTTGTTGTTGTTGTTGCTGCTGTTGCTGTTGCTGTTGCTGCTGTTATTCTTCTTCGTCTTCTTCTTCTTCTTGTTTTTCTTGCTCATGTTGTTGGATTACTTAGGACCCAAAAGGGCCGGACTGACATCTAAATCAGTCAAAAAGACCTATTGAGTTTTCAGGCAACATAATGAGCAGCAGCAACATTTCGCGTAAGACAGGCAGCAGGCAATAACCGCTGCTGATGGGTCTCCCACGGTGCACAGTTGTTGGTCAGAAAGGAAAAACCATGCCCAGTAATATACTATTTTTTTTCTCTCTTTCTCTCTCTCTCTCTCTCTCTCTCTCTCTCTCTCTCTCTCTCTGTCTCTCTTTCTATTTCTCTTTTGACAACGGCACGAACCAAACAGTTTTCAATTAAAGACCAACCCGTGCGGGCCACATTGCAGTTCCAAAACTCACTCATACCCCCCTCCTTGTTGCCGTTGTAGAGTTTGCTATTGCCGCTGCCGCTGCCAATGCCATTGCTGATGCGGTAGTAGTAGCAGCAGTCGTCGTCGGTGCCGCTTTTGCCTTAAAACTCATTAATATTGAAATTTGCTCATGTGCATGAGTTATTAGCAATTTTCTAATTAAGGCCCGCTGACGAGTCGCCGCCTCACAGTAGGCAACCTATCATACCATCCCATTTTTGCATCTTAAACCTTTTCGCTTCGTTTGAGCATGGGCTAGTAAGAGATGACTCCAGTTTATTTCATTTTGTTTGGATTTGGTTTTGGTTTTGGTTTTGGCACTAAGTTTGTATATGATGGGGTTTGAGGTTTGGGGTTTGGGGTTTGGTTTGGGGTTTTAGTTTGGTTTTGGTTTTGGTTTTCGTTCGGTTCGGTTACCATCTCTCTGACTCATGCATGGCCGCACATATGTGAACTTGAATGGCGCTATCCACTATCTTTCTATATCATTCTTCACTATATTTTACCCCACAATCATTGCATCTTTGCCATTCAACTGTTGTTGTTGTTGTTGTTGTCGTTGCTGTTGTTGCTGTTGCTCTTGTCACACCTACCCAGAAGAGGGGCGGTAAATGTGCCTTTCATGTTGCACTCGTTGTTGGCCGCCTGCCTTGGCTTGGCTACCTGGTTGCTTAGTTGCTCCGGTTGCTTCTCCTATGATTTATTCATTTATAAGCTTTATTCCCAGTCAACTTATTAGTACATAAATTTACCTATGCAACTAACCAAAGTGCTGCGAGAATGAACAGCAGCAACATCGTCGTCAGCAAACTTCCATCTCGTGAGGCAAATTTCCATCTACGAGTACGAGTACAATGTATCCATGTACATACATACATACATACATACATACATACATACATACATACATACATATGTACATATATGACAGTTGACAATTTTTTTTGAAATTACACCTGAGATGGCTTAAATAGGCAGAATGTTTGATGCTAATCAAGGAGATACAGATGTATATATATATATATGATATTGTAAGAATATAGTTTTAATCAAATAATTTTAGTTCTGTTGTTCTGTTCCTCTTCCTGTTGTTGCAAATCTATAACAAAATTTTCGTCTATTGGTCAATAAAATTTTAATTATATGACAAATTTTTCTGGAATTTTATATATTTATTTTTCAGCATATATATATTTCATTCCAATCTTTAAAAATGACTTCAAGCCATTGCCAATTCTCTAAGCTAAATACAAAAAATGTTTTAAAAAATTTTGATTAAATAATTCAGATAGAAATTATGTTGCATTATCTTGGTGTTATTGATGAATGAATGAATGGATAAAAAAAAATACTGAATAAAAATAGCAATTTTAATTAACCATTTGTTTTTTTTATTTTAATGTTAATTTGTTTGATTATTGCTAGTTTTTTTTCCTAAATCAATAATCCTTGATTTTCTTTTTGTATATAATCAAATCAGATCAAATTTCAATTTCATTTTGTTTCAAAAGAAACCAATTATCGATAACTGAGTCATAATAAATCGATTAATTTTAAGAGTCCAGATAAAAGCGTTCAGAGAGATTTAAATAGATATTATCTTATATATTCGAAAAGAAAGCGAAAAATAAATTAGGATTAAATCTTGCATATATAATTTCTTATTTAATTTATGTCTATCAACCTTTCTCAATTTAAATACATATATAAAATTCGTACATACACATATCGGAAATGAATGAGAAGTGAAGAGAAGTGAATCATTATTAGGCCTCTTCCCCCACAACAATATAACACATATATTTAGAAATAATAAATGTTATACCAATATATGTATGTACATTTCAACAACATTTAAAAAAAAACCCGAGAAATCTTGATTTCTTTTAAATAGTAAAATTATATTACAAGATCGGAAAGCTGTTCCTACCTCTAAAAGAAAAAAACGGGAAAACTATTTTAGAAAATTTTAGAGAAATAGACCAATTGATTTGATTGGTTTAGTGTATTAACAATTCGGTCTAATTCTAATGATAATCTATTCCTTATACTCTTTGTACTCTTGCCAAACAAATGGACGGGAGCTTGCAGCTTCCATCTTACAGAATTTCAACTTCAATGACATTGCCTTTGGGTCTAACTCTCTTGACTGATGATGATGCCCGGGAAAAGAAGAAGCTAAAGAAGAAGAAGAAGAAGAAGAAGAAGAAGTCATAGAAGAAGTTTGTCTAGTCAGGCCACTTGCTATGGAACATTTAAGGGGGCAAGCTGAGCGGAGAGAATAGAGGAGTTAGATGGAATCGGAGTTGGAGTTGGAGCTGGCATTGGAGCTGGAGTTGGAGCTGGTGGCTGCGTGTGAGTACGCCTACGTGCGATGGCGGCGTATTTTAAATCAAAAAGAAGGGCGCACGATGCACGATGGCCGCGCCTTTGCTTTATGTTGTTGTTGTTGCTCTTGCTGTTGCTGCTGTGTGTTGCTGTTGTTGCTTTTGCCACGTCGATTATTAATTGCATACATGCCAAAGGGGGGTTCGGTGGTTGTGTGATGATTGTGAAGGTGAATGGGTGGGTGTGGGGTGTGTGTGTATATATGTGTGTGTGTGCGATGGGGTGTATGAGAGAGAGGGGAGAGTTGGGGAGATGTAGTGGTTATATTTCAGCTGCAAAACAGTTGCAATTTTTGCTGTTGTTGTTTCGTTTCAACATTGCCGCCTCGACTCATTTTTTTCTCTTTTTTTTATGTTTATTTTCTTTTTTTTTTTTTTTTTGCGATTATCATAATGTTGGCTGCTCTGCTCAGATTTGCTTGTGTTGTTGCCATTTTGCTGCTGCCGTGAATGATGATTATTTTGATAGGTTGCGCAACATGTTGCTGGTGTGGTTTTGATTGTTGTAGTTGCATTATTTTCCATACGCTTGGCATCTTAATTGCTCTCTCTCTCTCTTGCTCTCTCTCACTCTCTGGCTCTTTGTCTATGTTACCGCTATCAACAATGTTGCCAAAGTATTGCCGGAACCTGGAATTGCTGCTTGTCACTGTGCGGAAATTGCTATATGATTATAGATACTTAAAGTTTCTATCTTTCTTTTGCCTTTTCTTAGTTTTTTGTTGTTTTTGTTTTTGTTTTGTTTTGGTTTTTGTTCATTGATTTATTAATCGTTGTCTATGTTGGTGAAAGGATTTTGCTTTAGGTGATCAGATCTTTGCGCCTTGTATTGGCACTTGGTGCCAGTCCCAGTCAAGCCAACAGGCTTATAATGGTAGGGGTCTATTTTTACAGTTAAATAGCCAGCTGGGTCAGAAACACGCACAAACAAACACACACACACACATCTACTTATATATATATATAAGTATATATGTATATATATAGAAAGGGCTTAAAAAATATGTTTAAAAAAAAATCTATATATATGTAAAGACTTATAACAATGGTACAAAGGAAGGTGAATGAGAGGGCCGGAGGGGGTTGAGGGAATGGATATTGGGCAGATTATGGACTACTGTACAATAAAATTGTGTTTGAAAATTGTGACCGTTAGAAGTTGTGTTGTTGCTGCCACCTACAAATGAATGTATGGCTTAGTTGTCGCCTTTGTGGCATGAACATGACTTTTGGCGAAGCATGCGTGTTGCATGGCAGTTTCTTGTCGTTGCTGTTGCTGTTGCTGTTGCTGCTGTTGTTGCTGTTGTTGTGCCTGCTTCTGTTGCACTGTAACACCGATTTAGTGACCAATTTTATTTATTATTTTTGTTTGTTTTAGTTGCCTAGATAAGCAAATGGTACAAACAATACAATGTTTTCCATTTTCTCTCTAAACAAATATATTTAAATATATATATACATATATATATATATATAAATGCAATACAATTTGCAGTTATTTGTGGCAAGTAGTGGCACAAGTGCACATGTTGCTGACGTCCATTTTTCTTCTGTTTTTGTTTATTTGGTTGTTTTTTTTTTATTTTTCTCATTTTTCGTCTCTGTTAACTTTTGAAACATAGCTGCCATGTGCTGCCGGACAGCAACAAGTTGGCAATTGAAATGCAATTAAATTAGAAGTCAAAATGAGAGCAACAGCCTTGGGTTGTTGCTGTTGCTGTTGCAGTTGCTGTTGCTGCCACTGCCACTTTTGGCCACAAAATTTATATTATTACTCAATTGTTGTTGCGGTTATCCATGGATAAAATGGCATAAAGTTGCTGTTGCTTTTGCCATTGCTATTCCACTTGCTGTTGCTGTTGCTGTTGCAGTTGCATTTGCAGCTTTATGCGTGTCAAATGCAAAGCGCCGACGATTTCGACTCTTTGTCGGGTTCCCTTATGGTTATTCTTCTTGCTTGGTTGTTGTTGTTGTTGTTGCTGCTGCTACTGCTGTTGTTGTTGTCGCGGTCAATTGCTCAATAATCATTTTCAATTTTCATATAGAGATTTTTGTTTTTGTTATTGATATTGCCTTCACCCCATTGCCGCAAATCGTTGCACATTGCAATTGCAATTATTTGTCTTTTTGTATTATTGTCTAGAGACCTCCACGAATTGTACATATTCATATATTCATATTAATATTACCCAGGCTAAATCGTATCATAGATTATGCATTCCTTTTATCAAATATGTACATACATATATGACACCTGTTATAATGGTTTTTATTCCGAAATCGATTCATCTACAAACATAGAAACCAGGAAGTTAAAAGTTAAGAAAAAAAAATAAGAAACTGTCTTAAACGTATCAAAATGTGCGTAAAGTGCAGCTCGTGGCACAAACAATTTCCGGGGACAGCAACAGCAACAGCATTTCAAAAGCAAAAGCAGTTTCTGCTCGACTGAGTGACTAGCAATTAATCAAGAGCAATCAGCAACAGCAGCGGCAGCAACAGCAACAGCAGCATACAGATATATATATATACATGTACATGAGGGGTAAGGGAGGGGATCAACAATAATTGCTGTCATGTTTAAAGCTGGCCACGTGCTCCATTTTGCAAATGTTGCTGGCACACACAGTGCAGCATCGGCAACGGCACTAGCAAACACACCAGCAACAGCAACTTACTTATCGGTAACATTTTAAGCAGCAGCAACAAGAATTTGATATGGCACACGCAATAGACATTTGTCTGCCATCTGCCTTGAGAACACACACACCATACACACATACATACACACATATACATTTATACAAATAAGTTAAATATTTATTTTGATATATGCTGCCCCCTCTCGGTTTGACCAGCATCATGTTGCCGGTGTCTGTTGTTCTCTTGAGCCGCAAATAAGATTTATGATTATTGCTTTGTAATTTGTGTTTAAAATATGTACCGCCTTCTTGCTGCTGCTGACACTGGCCACTGTTCCTACGACCATGGTGATGCATAAAAATCAATTATCCAACCAACAAAACAAAAAGAAGAAAAAGAAGCAAAAACAAAAAAAAAAAAACCTAATACATGCAAAGACAAGAACAAAAATCATATGAAATACAACAGAAGAGAATAAAAAAAAAAACAAAAATACTTTAAGAAAAATGAATAACCTTGAGAATGCAGAAACAATTAATGTTGCTGCTGTTCGTGGTGTTGGTGGTGGTGGTGGTGTTGCTGCTGTTAATGGCTTGCAGCAATACCAACTATCAATAACTCTAACGACCTAGTAAAACATTTCAAACATTCTCTACTATAGAAAGGGGACTTGAAACAAATAAAAAATGAAACAACATTCGAAAGCAATTTTGAAACATCGAGAATGAAACAAAAGAATAATTAAAGTACAGTTTATTATCGTCGAAATTGGATTGAATCTTTTATTATAAAAAAGTTTCACGTTAGCAATTCTATAAAATTTTGTTATTAATTTTTCAAAGAACGATTTAAATTTCATTATTTTTTTTTTAAAGAGAGTTTCAAATGTGTGAAACTGTCGATGGATTGACTAATATCCAAAGTATGCGATCAGGAAAGATTAATTGATCTTGATGAAAGGAACGCTTAAAATTGTTTATCGATATGGTCACGTTAAGCTAGGAGAAAATCAAATTAATATTCATCAAACAGTGTTGAGTAATTGCTTTTGCAAAACGTCAGATTGTATCTGATTGATCAACACTTAATAATGATCAGCTTAGAAACCGATTAAGTACACTTGCAAAAATGAAACAGCAATTGGATTATATAAATTCTCCAATCTCCTTAATCCAAAAAAAAAAAAAGAAGAAAAATAAAAAAATTGCTTGTAATTAAGCTATAAGTCGTAAAGAAAAGAACATCGATAATTAACAATTTAATGGTCGATCGTGTCAAATGTCTTTGCATTTTTGTTTGATTGTCCATAATGGCTATTATAAAAGATATTTTTTAAGTCATTTACAACTTTAGAGACACATGTACATACATACATACATACATATATTATTATAGACAAACAAAAGGTGAGAAAAGCTCATTCTGCATTTTGTGTTCAATAATATGATATCGATAACAAAGTTCGATAGATTTACAGGATCTGGCGAAAGAAAACATGAGAAATGTGTGAAATTCTATCTTCCTTTTTTTTATTTAATCTTGCCATTAAAATAATTAAACAATGTTGCAACAACTTGTTGCGTGTGGTGCGTTTTCTTAATGAGATTTCTTGGCTGATTGCAATTAGAGTAAACCCAAAAAAAAAGAAGGAGGTTGTATACCACAATCATTATGGTTGTTAATGTGCGTGCGACAGCAGCAACATGTTGTTGCTTAACAGCGGGTGATGAACATTTATTGAGCGCTTATTAGCCTATGCGTGTGCCTTCATCCTACCGTCGTCCTTGCCTCCCGCAAATTAAGTGTCAAATGACAGTAAACCAATGAGCGGACATGAGCGGATTGCGAAGGGTGAGAGAATGACAGCAAGCAAGCGGGATTGAGGGGAGTGGCAACGCAACGTGTGTTGACGCAGCTGGCACGTATTAAGGTCAAAAAGCGATCGCGATCGCAATCGGATCGTGTCGCCCCAACTGTCAAACTCAATTCGCCTCCACATGCAAAGGTCAGACTGCAGCTGCTGCTGCTGCTGCTGTTGCTGTTGGTGTTGCTGCTGCCAGCGACTAACTTCCCATTCCCAGTCAACTTGCCTGTTTTTTTTTTATCTTTCATTTTTTTGTATATGTATATATATACATATATATATATATATATACATATATATTTTTTTTCGGTTGGTTTTTGTTTTCTGTTTTCGTTGCCTCCGCTTTGCATCATAAAAATGTCAAAGCTTTATTTGCAAGGTTTTTTCCTCATTGTTCTTGCAGTTGCCGTTGCATTTTGTTGTTGTTGTTGTTGTTATTGTTGCTGTTGCAGCGGCAAAGGCGGCAAGCGGCGGCTAATTGGCGTGTCATTGGCTGGAAGGCAGGCATAAATCTGTTATTTTATACCCCCGACTTGTGTGTATATATATGTACATACATACAGATATATAGAAGTGTGTGCAACATGGCGTATGAGTAATATGCTCGAAATAAATACACGAACCATATTAGCAATCGTTTGACTTGTACAAAAATTAATAAAAAATATTTTTAATCCAAACTTTATAAACACAACATTTCTTTTAGGTTCATTTAATGTGAAACACCATTTAAAAATATATACATATGTATTATAAAATAGGTATACTATAGCAATCAAAATAGTTTTTAATCATCCTCAACTTATTATCAAGACAAAAATTACACTTTCTAATACTTTGTTTAACATTTTTCAAATTTTTTTCAATATATTTTCCAAGAACTAAGCAAAAAGTTTCAGTACGACAGAAATGAAAGCAACTTCAAGTACATAAATTCTATATTAAATTAGCTATAAATCTCTTTATTCCTTTTGTCATTGTCATCTTTATACCATTTAAAAAAAAGAAAAGAGGGGGGGAGGGGGAAATCCAACTATTGTATTATTACAAACTCTGAAAAGCCTCTTAAAGTTTGTAGTAAATAACATGCTACTGCCACACTGGCAACAGGTGTTACCTATACAAAAAGGGAAGACGAAAGGCCTTAGGGGAACCTTGTGGCGACTTTCACTCAAACACCACCCTCCCCTCCCTCCCTCCTCTAGCTTTGGCGTTAAATTGCTGACTGCCCACACACTAATTGCTGCAAACAAACGCACGAATCATGTGGACCACCAGCAATGTTGCTGCCACACAAATTTGTGTGCCACTCACAAACAAAAATTGCTGCATTTGTACAGCATTCAAAGAGGCAAACACTTGACTCGATTTCAGGTAAATTGTATTAGGTCATTCGCATTCACCAAACTGCGAAGGAAATATATATTTTTCAAAAAAAAACCTATTCATTGATATACTGGCTAAAACGGAAAAACAAATTCAAAAAGAAATGTTAAAGATATAAACTAAAATTTTAAATTTGAAGTACAATCTAAAACATGACTAAAGTGAACTATGCAGAAATGCAAAACTTTCTTAAAATATCAAAATATTAACAATATTTTAAAAAGTGTTGTAAAAGTAATTTGATTGGGTAATTACATATATATATATATATATATATTGATTATAGATTTCAATTGCATTTGAATTATAAAAAACAAAAAACTTTGCATTCATTTAAAAAATTGTTATAATAAAATTTTGATTTCTTTGTTTTATTCTATTCTCTTGCTTTAAACAATTTTTATATACGTTTAAATTCCTTACTTTGAAATAAATCTTGAATAATTCTTTAATAAATTTTGTAATAAATAAATTAAAATAATAAATAATTTTATTTAATTGTTTTTCACATAAACGAAATGAAATAAATCAATGAAAAATTGTGAGAACTCTGAACTGATTTTAAACATTTAATTTATTAAATTTTTATCATATAAATCATTTTATGATTTTTAAAAAATTTAATAACAAAAATTTTGAATCTTTTCTTTTATTTTATTTCGCTTTGTTAATATTTTTTCCATCTTTAGTTTCTCTGAGTTTAGAACTCAGAAATGATTGTAAATTATCTTGATCGTTTTTAGAAGGTGAACTTAAGATAGTTATAGTACATAAAATATATGGAAAAATGATAAAAAAAAAAACCCACCATAGATTGTATTGAATAGAACATAATACTCCATGAACCATGAGATAAACCAGTATTAATCATGTCGTTAATTAATTAATGGTCATTATTTGTGGAAATGTTCATGTTTGAATTCCATAAAACGAGCACGATGATTAACGGTAAAAAAGAATACCGTTTCTTACACCCCCTACTTGGTTATATCTAACTGATTGGCTTTATAGGTAAGTTTAAAAATTTTTAATCCTTCAGATTACATATCCACATTTATATATATATATATAATATTTATATGTCCATATATATGAGAGTTACAAGATCACGATTTTATTTTACAATCTGACTGACCCATTTGAAAGAATGTAAAGTTCACTTCTTTTTCATTGGTTTTTTTTAGGTTTTCTTTTTTTTTTGTGGTATGTGCAACTGTGGAATCGTTGTTCTGGGATGCTCTGGCTGGTTGGATGGCTGGCTGCCCGGTAGCAACAGAGGAAACCCACGCCACATCATTCATGCCAAAACGTCACCAAGCCATACCAGTTGGACCACCACATAGCAATTATATATAGTATGCCGACTACCAACTGATCTCACTCCCGCCTTTTTTTTTTTTTCTTTTTCTTTCTTTCTCTCAATCTCTGTCGTTTTTCCTTGTTGTTTGCTCTCTCTCTCTCTCTCTCTCCCTCTCTTTACCTGGGTATATCTTTTGCTATCTCTCTCGGTGTTTCTTGGTCTTTCTCTTGGTCTCAAGTGCAAGTTGCTGGGGCAATAATTTGCACTGTCGAGCCAGTGTTGGGGCCCTGTTGGTCGTGTCGTGTAGCGTCGCCACAAATCTGCCAACATAATTTTGTTATTTCACTACCACTTTGTTTGACGTGTAAATGTTTGGCTTTTGGTCGGTTGGTCGTTTGGTCGGTTGAACAGTTTCCAGGCCTAGGCACCTAGGCAGCAAACATACAAACAAACATACTTTATTTATATACTGCATATATGTATATACACACATATATATATATATATATATATATATATATATAGCTTTTTTTATTATAAATATATATAGATATATATATATATATACTTTTTCGCCTGCCTGATGATTTTTCAATTTGCTTTGAGACCAAGTTTAAAGACAATCAGAAACGGCAACAGCTCTAACCGCAGCAACAGCAGCAGCAACAGCAGCAACAACAGCAGCAGCAGCTTTTACTGTGGTCATAAGTAACTATAAATTATGATGGAAGTAATTTTCTGCATCAGTAGCCAGTTGGGAGCAGCAGGTTGGATGGCTGGCTGGCCAGTTGGATGTACGAAACTCATTTTTTGAATTGTGGCTGCAGCCGTACTCCAACTCCAACTTCAACTCCAGCAACAACTCCAGCAACAATAACAACAACAACATCAGCGTCAACAGAGCAACAACTAACTATTGTGATCGTGCTGGGCAGTGAGTTAGTTTTTTATGCCCTGTTCAATAGTTGTTCTTTTTCTCTTTTTTTTTTCCTTCTTTTCTTAACAACAGCAACAGCAACAACAGCCACAACAGCAGCAACAACATTCATGTGTAAATTAAGTAATTGCCGGCAGTTGCCTGGCTACTGTTGTCATTAGAAGAGTCAAGAAGTTGCCTGTTTGGCTGTTTGGCTGGTTAGTTGTTTGGTTGGGTTCCGTTTGCTGTCTCGGCCATGAACTCTCTGCATAGTATGCCAAACGTTTGGCCATAAATCTTATCCAGCAGCACTCAGTAAAGATTAAAGCGCATTGAGATTGCTCATGCAGCCGACTGCCTAGTGCAAAAATGATGACCAGAAGCTAAAACTCATGTTAAAAAATTTAACATACATCAAACCAAACGCACACAAAAGAAAAAACGAAAAAAACGAAAAAAAAAAACAGAATATCATAACAAAAAACACAAGAGAAAATGGGAAAATAAAAATATATTTGCTTTGTTTTTCTAGAAAGTGAAAAACTTTTTCACATTTACAAAACAATTTAATTAAAAAATATGTTTAAAAAAAAAAGAAGAAAAAAACAAAACAAAAAAGAGTGTAAAATAAAGCAATGACAGAATCTGAAATATTATACTTTAACTCTAAGAAAGAAAATTTCTAATTAATTATATATACATATATAATACATTAGTTATCAGTTTATCATAACATATTGATTGATTTTTTTTCGTATGCAATTTTTTTCCCAGCTTTAGAGTTTTGATCATTTTGTATTTCTCACATTCCGATGTATGAAAATTGAATCGAAACGAAATTGTTGCTGCCTGTGAAACATTTCAATTGCTGGCCACCAATAATAGCAATAGCAACAGCAGCAGCAACACCACCAGCAGCAGCAGCAGCAGCAGCAGCAGCAGCTGTTGCCGGGGAAACGATGAAAAAAATTGTTACTAAAAAAGCAACTTCAACTCCAAACGCTAAAAGCCATTTCAATACAATTTTTTTTATTTATTTTTTTTTTGTTTTTACTCTTTTGGATACCCTAGTTGGTTATGGTATATACATTTCGAATGAAACAAATATCAGCAAAAATATGAATATAGTCTACGTCTATATAGTATTTCTATTAGTTGTGGGTAAACTATCTATATATAACTGAGGTAGAGAAAGAGCAATCATTATTTAAAACTAATGACAGTGTTGACCATTTCAAATGACCAAATCCAAATATGATATATTTCTCAAGTATATATCAATACAAGTCTAACATGGCGACACAACAATGGGTCAATAAGCGGACAACAAAACCAGAAACAAAAAGAAAAAAAATCAGCCAAAGTTGGCCTGGCCCTCCGGGTTTCGTTATGGCTTGCTAAAACAATTTAAAAGTAATTTGAGTCACGCTTGGGAGTCAGGAAGCAGGAGTCATTCCATAGAGCAATAGAGGGGAAGGATGGGGGGTGGTGCTGTGTGTGAGTGGGGGGAGGGGGGGGTGTAGGGGGTGAGGGGTAAAGGAGCTTTTGGCTATTCATTGAATTTGCATTTTTGTTGGCCCAGGCCAAATATTGTTGTACATGGTCATATTGCTGTTGTCGTTGTTGTTGTTGTTGTTGTTGCTGCCGTTGCTGTTTCTGGTAGTTTTGCGTCAATTCTTTTGGTGTCAGATTTCAATTTTGTTTGGGTTTCGTTTTTCCTTTTTTTTTTCTTTTGCTCAATTTTCAATGCGTATCTCGGTTGGCTCTAAGGCACAATAACACAAAAATGAAAACAAAAAAAAAAATAAAAAACAGAAACAGAAATAGGTTTGGCGGCATTTTCACAAAAGCAGCCGCCGCCAGTTGTAAGTTTATCAATTCATTTTTTTTCTTTTTCACAGCAGCAGCAGCAACATCAACAGCAACAACAACAGCAACAGCAACAACTGTTCTTGAATTAGCAACCAATACAGCAAATTGCCATTCCCCCCGCGGCTTCTTGTTCCCTTGTGAAAATTTGCATTTTCATCTGCATGTGTTTTTGTTCTTGTTGTTGTTGTTGTTATTGCAGTTGTTGCTGTTGTTATTATTGTTGTTATTGGCGCCTTCAATTCTATCTGTGAGTGGATTTCATAACAATTCTAAGTTTCTATTTCCCGTGTGGTCGCTAATCGCCGTCAATGTTAACCCATTTTAATAACCTTTATAAGAGAGTTAAAGCTAATATCTTTATCACATTTGGTATAAAAGTTTAAAAGTAGAAGAATAATAGATCCTATATATTTCAAGGAACCTGTTAGATAGGAAATCATACAAATAAAATATCTACAAAATATTTAATTATCAATTATAATCATTGTTAATGAATATTTTTGTAACGATGTAACTATCGATAATTATACGAACAGAATTGATCGACTGATACTTTTATCGATTGGCATTGTTCTCGATGTTTTAAGATCTCTTTTGTTTAGTTTTGGCTAACGATATTAGCCAAAATATTATCTTTTGACACTACTATCGATCGTAGATCACTTTTTCATAGTTAAAGCAATGCAATTCCTTTTAAAAATCTAAATAGTTTGTATTTAATAGCAACATTTTTATAGTATTGCTTAGTGATAAAATTTATCTAAAATCAAAACAATTCTCGGTTATAAACGATAATTTATCGATCATTTGGAATCTTATGAACGATTGTTGAAGATTTCTTTAAGATTGGCTATAACACAGATTTCGGTAATTATAATATATATCTAACCATTTAATTTAAAGTATGTATGTATATTAATATTTAAAATATTTTTTTATAAAAAAACATGGCTTTAAAATATTTCTCAAAAATCATTGAATTTATCGAATTTTAACAATTTCATAACCCAGATATTAACGAAATTACATACATATATTTCGGCATTAAAAATCAATTTGGTTCGATACATTTAATGAATATGTGTTGAATTTTCTTTTAAAAAGAAATGGCACACCTTTGAAAATTTTCTATATAAAATTTAGATTCTTAGACTTTTGTAAACTTTTAGGCGGAAAATGTGTTTTTTTTTCTTCTTTGTCTTTGCCACACTTTATTTCGTGGCCAAAAGTAAAACTTATGGATTTCATTAAGCACTTCGATAGATAGATAGTAGAGTAACTAGACTTACACACTCACACACACACACACACACACACATATATATATACATGAAATTGGCATTAGCACACACCCGCTAATCTAAGCAAATATTTTAGCAAATACGGCCTACAAATGCGGAAGACACTTTCTAAAGACACACATTCACACTCACACACATGTATACACGCACACACTCTCACACACATACACATATAACATATATGTATGTACATAGAAAGGAGTTGAAGACTTTTGGGATGGCGTTATCCACCTCACTTGGGTGCCTACCATTTTTCTTCTTATTTTCCTTCTTTTTTTTTTTGTATTTTTTTCTTCATCTTTCGTTTATCGGGAGCAGCCGAAAAAAAAAATGTTTAAAAAAAAAGAAAGAAATAGCTAAATATAATCGAAATTGCACATCGTTCAAGAAAATTCGATTAAAAAGCAACTTTGGTAGAGAAATGCAATTAGAGGGTGGGATGCGTTATTAATGTGGAGCACAGACTGACTACAACAAGAACGACGATGATGATGCTCTATATATATACTTATTATATATATATATATATATATATCTATTTATATATAATATATATATTTGATATAAATATACATATATACAGAATGCGGAAGAGCCAAAAGCAAAAAGTGCGAGAGAGAGAGAGAGAAAAAGAACGCCAACGCCAAAGAGATTCCCACTTGCGCTCTGTTAAGCCAAATTTAAAGTCCAGGTTCTTCTAACCTAGCTCAATGTACGTATATATGCATGTGTGTGTGCGTGTGTGTGTGTGTGTGAATGGTTGATTGTCAAGTGGAAAGTATTTACCAACACACACACATACATATGTGGAGAGAGACCAGGCCGAATGGACTAGGCCATTATTGAGACTCACTTGTGTTAAATGAAAACGCATTAAAGCTCAGCTAGCATTTTGCCGAGTGGTGGGCGTGTTGCAAGTGGCAGCGGCAACAGCAACAGCAACAGCAACAGCAACAGCAGCAACAGCAACAGCAACAGCAGTGGGTGTGCCACAAATGGCAAAAGCCAACTGACTGGGGCTGCCAACTTGATAGATTTTTGTTTTGTTTTTTTTTTTGTTTCTTTTAACGTTTCCTAGACCCGTTAAGGCCAATTTTAAAATAGATGAAAACCTGTTTAGCTGATTAACAAAAACTTAAAAAACAAAAAAAAAAAAAAATTTAATAAAATTTCCAAATTGTAGAAAAGAATATTTGATATTTCAATGCTTTTCAATTACGTTCATAAAATCACATAACAAGTTGGCAGGGCCACAACAACAAACAAATTGCCATTGCTGATTTAGTCAATTTGCTTCAATGATCTTAGTGTCGGGGAAGGGGTGAATAGGTGGGGTGAGGGGGGTAGACTCAACTGGACTGGACTGGACTGGATCTTTGGCGACGGCTTTATCGTTTATTGTCATCTCGAGGCCGTCTAATTAGAAAAACATGTGAGCAAGCACGCACAGCTGCGTACAGTAGTTGTCATAATTAGAGAGACAAAGACAGCGAGAGAGACAGAGAGACAAAGAGTGAGAGAGAAAGAGTGTGAGTGAGAGAGAGAGAAGTATCATGTGCCCAAAGGAATTGGAAATTAGAGTGATTTTGATCAGGATGATGGGAGCAGCACCAACTAACAGCAGCATCAATATGGTCTATGCTCAATAGATCGACAATCAACGGCGGCAACTGGGCGACAATTTGCTAGATTGATTAGGAGTCACCCCCACCCCAAACCACCCAACCCCCCATTCAACCATTCACCCATTCCACCATTAACCACACCCCCAAAACGAACCGGTTTGAACAATTAATGCACCTTAAATGCGCCTGCCTGGTGTGGCATTGTTAATTAATAACGCCATGAATAAGACCTGACTATTGGCAATGCCCCCATCTCCATCTCCATCTCCATCACCTTCTCCATCTATCCATCTTCACCGCCATCCTCCCACCCCAGTTCCCCCTTTTTTGTTTCTGCATCTGCAGCAGCTTTACCTGGTCCAGTCAAAGTTAATTGTTAATGCAAAAATCGTTTCAAGTTAGAAAATCAATTTTTACTTTAATGATCTGGCGGAAGGAGGCAAAACTTTTAGATATTTTTATCATAAATTATTCTAGTTATGAAATCCTAAAAGAATGTTGCCGAAAGAAAACGAATCAAAATAAATAAAGAAGGAGAGAGAGGGGGAGATGGAGAGTGCATTATTAATGCTGATTATGAATCTGTGTATATATATATGCATTTAGATATATATGTTTAGATATATTATTTAATAAACCCTTTTTGGCCCCTTTTGGGTACAAGGTTATAGGCTATTATAACAGCAGCAGCAACAACAACAACAACAATATAAAGTGCAACCTCAGGCCAAAGTAAATAGTGTTTGAAGTGGGCGTGGCCAGTTAGTCGTTGCCAGTTGCTCTTTTTTGTCGGCGGCAGCACATGGCCCAAACGACTACAATTAAGCCATGCCATAGGGCAACTTGGCTAGCTAAACAGAGAGAGAGAGAGAGAAAGAGAGAGAGAGAGAGAGAGAGAGAGAGAGAGATAGAGGGGGAGAGAGAGGGTGAGAAAAAGAGAAAGAGAGAGGGAGAAAGATGAAAAACAGAAATCTAGATAGAGTTTAGATAATAAAGAGGGATGAGGTGGCAATCGGCAAGAAGATCAGCAACAATTGTACATAGTAGCAACATGTTATATATATATATATATATATATATATATATATATATATACTTAGTATAAATATATATAGTAAATTTCATATGCAAAATACTAAACAATATCCGTTGTGTGTCGGCAACAAAATGACAAAAAAAAATTCATTTTTTTTTTTTTAAATAGAAAAAAAGTAGACGAGAGCAACATGAGAGATATAACAGCGACAAGAGCAACGATGACAACGTCGACGGCAAAACACATTTCCGTTTCAAGCAATTTCCGCGAGACAATCTCCTCAAGTGTGCCATTTGATTGGTAAGCAATTTATTTACGCAGCAATAGCACAGCAACAGCAGCAGTATAAACAGCCTGACCTAAACAGCAGCAACAACATGTTGCATGTTGCATGCAGCAAAAACCATAGTATGTTTTATAAAATGGCTTGTGATCAGGTACGCATCAAATGCCTGATGGCATGGCATCCGTTTTACTGATTTTTATATCTAATTTTCATAATCTTATTGCCAGACATTCGTTATGGAAGCGCTGTCCACTTCCATTGAGCAACAAACCAACTTAAACTTGGACAAGAACTAACTTTAACTCCATCTTCAACTCGAAGAACTTTACTCATTTGAATGCGTGCCACAAGGGAAATAAACATGGACAAGATAGTTGGTGTGCAGAAGAAGTGGGAGATGTGTGTGTGTGTGTGTGGGGGGAGGGTGCTTGGTCGGTATCTTCTTGGTTTGGGGGCTAAAATTCCAACCATGTTTAGCAACGCATGTCAACGCAACACGGCAACACGGCAACATCATAATCATCAACAACAACAACAACAACAACAACAACAATAACAACAATAACAACAACCGAGTATGCATATTGAGAAAAGAATGATGAGTTGAGAGTTTTACATCTTCTATTGTAATTAACACAAAATCTGCTTCCGGCAACAACAGCAAAACAGAAAGAAGCTGCAGCAGCAGCAGCAGCAACAGCAACAGGAACAGGAGCAACAAGTGCGTGTTGCTGTTGCTCTTGCTGTTGCTGTATGACATGTGACAAGTGTTGGGGCTAGCGGGTGGGCCAAGTTAACTTACGACATCTTTTAGCTGCTGGGCAAAACGCAAACATAAAATCCAAGTCAAAAATAAAACAAGACAAGCAGAAAGAAAGGGTACAGTGAGAAAAGAGAGAAGAGAATAGAAGAGAGAAATAGAAAGAGCTTAGAGAATTATGAATAAAACGATATTCATTAAAAAGAAGAAAGAGACCAAGAAAAATATTATAAAAAAAACAATTAGCCATTATTTTAATAATTTTAACAAAAAAAAGTAAAGAAAAAATAATTTGATATATATTTTATATATGTATATATAGATATATATTTTTTAACTCGCTTAACGATATATAATCACGAGCTCATCTCTATAGGTTTATATTCCTTTTTGCTTGAGGGTATAGCAAAGACGTTGACAGTTTTGGCCCAGTCTCTCTTGGCCAAGATGTCACTTTATATTAGGCAGCTGGATGGCTGTTGCTGTTGCTGTTGCTGTTGCTGTTGCTCTTGGTCTTGAATGATGCATGGGCACCTGTTTTAGTGCCGGCGTTTTAGATTAGTCGCCTGTAATTAGTTAATAACATGGCATGGCATGTCTAAATTGCAGTCGCGACATTAAATTGCAAGCGGCAAGGCATTTTGATTGATGTGGCTGCCGGCAACGGAGATGGAGACGAAAACAACAAAAAAAAAAATGCCGAAGAAAAAATAGTAACAAAAAACGCACCAACAACAACAACAACATTAAACATACAAAATGTTATGCATATATTTAATTGATAGGTTTTTAGCACATGATAAATTTTAATATAGGTAAGTGCCTCAAAACAAAACGACATCTGCAACACAAAAAGAAAAAGGCAGTAGCATAAGAGACATAAGCACAATATAAACTTGTGGCTGCAACCTGTTGCAACAGCAACAGCAACAGCAACTCCAACAGCAGCAATCTACCAACATAAGCCGACACGAATCCACAAATTTCAAATAAATTAAAAGCAGTTAAACTCAATTGATTTTGAGAAGCAACTGCAGCAACAACAGCAACAGCATCAGCAACAGCAGCACCTCGGCAATAATAAAAATAAACAACAGCAACAACAAGAGCAACAGCCAAAAAAAAAAAATGCACACAGAAAAAAAGGAAAGAAAAAAAAAGACGATTGAAACTGGAGTTGAGGCACACACCAGAGGCCAGAGGCCTCTTCGCTCAATAAATTTTTATCGCAATTTGTGTGTGTGTGTGTGTGTGTGTGCTTGTATGTCTGTGTGGGCTAGAAAGGAATGTACGCGGTTGATACTAAAACAAGAGCAACATCAATAGCAACAGCAGCAGCAACAGACCAGCGACAATCGACAACCGACAACCGACAACAGAAGCCGCATTCAAGGCGTTGTTCAAACATACATATACATAACAGAAACAACATGGAAGTGAAAATGGTAAAACCAAAAAAAAAAAAAAAAAAAAAGGAACACAAAACCAAAAAATAAAAAAAAGGAAGCAACAGCAACAACAACAACACATGACTCATCTCTCTTTCGTTGGTCCAGAGCAACAACATGATAAAAAAAAACAAAAAAAAAAAAAGAAAGAATGGCCAACAATATTCCGTATTTCCCAAGGATTCCTTCGGTTAACCTCTCACCAAATTGGATTGATTAAGCTGTGTGTGTGTGCGAGTGTATGTGTGTGTGTGTGTGTGTGGGTCATCTGAATGAAAGCGATGATAGTGTGTCCGCCTGTGTGCCCTTTGGCATGCTTTCCTGTACCCTGTATTCATTGGACAAAATGGGTATATATGGTTATATATATAAGTCACTTTATCTTTATTTATCTTTATATATTTTTATTTGTTTTGCCCTTAGATCTTGTTTGTAGTATAAAAACTTGTAGGGGTAGGGTATCTCAAAGTCGACTTGTAGCATTTTTTCGACTTCTTTTTTTTTTTTGGACTTTGTGTGATTTTTTTTTTTTGATTTTTTTTGACCTTTGTTTATTAAGCACTTGCGGCTACGAGTCCAAGTGTTGATAGTTGATAAAGAGATGAATGGGAATGTTGGCTGATTGAGTTAGTTAGTGGCTGTTGCAATGGTTAAGCCTATTAAAGGCCGATTAAATGGTAAACAATTTCTCTAATCTCTATAGCAAATTTACAAATCTGTTAAAAGAATCGATTGATATATTGAAAGAAAAACATTTCCATCGAAAGAAGAAAGGAAAAGTAAAGAATTTTATTCAATAATTAGGTTTTTTTTTTTTTAGAAATTTAATATTAAAACAATTTTAAACTTATAAAAACTTCATCTCAGTTAGTGAGAATATAGTATGGACTATATAGCTGAAGATAATCAAGAGCTTTATTCTTATGCAACTGATACTGTGATCAACATTTTTCCAACTTCTAAGCATTAATTATCATAAAATTTTCCATACATTTATCAGATAGTGAAGAAGATTTTTGATTGAAGATTTTAAGTATATATGTATATATAAGGAGATATTTTTCCGTTTCAAGCAAATTGATTTTCTATTTAACTTTCGACGTATAAAATTACAATTAAAATTCAAGAATTACAATAATTTTCGTTCGAGTTTTCTGCATAAAATGTTTAAGAAATATAACAAAAAATTAAGTAATAAAATAAATTGAGAAGATATTATTTGGATGAATATTTTTTAAATTTGTTAACTAAATTTTGAGATTAATTTTGAAAATTTTGTAATATAAGAAATCAAAAATATATAATCCATATACAAGTATACGTGAAGATATATACTATGTACATCTGTATGATCATTAACTGAAACAATTTCCAATTTAATCCATTGCTGAATATCACTTTTTTGTTTTTTTTTTCTTTTCCTTTTAATAGTTAATGCCAGGAAACTTTCAACTGATTGTTGTTGTTGTTGTTGCACCCACGCATCTTTAGTAGGAATACACAAGTCTCCGCCACCCCCCCCTTAAAGTCGGTGGCCAATGCTTTAGCATCAACTCCAACTCTAATTTCTGGTCCAACTGCTCGTCTTATGGCCAGCCTTGGTATTTCTTTTTTTTTTTTTCTTTTTTATTACAATTTGTGTGTGTACTTGTGTGTTGGTGTGTGTGTGTGTGTGTGTTGGTGTATTTAACTGCCAAACTGCAACTGCAATTGCAAGCTGGCCACTGCTGCTGCCACTTGCCATCAGCAGCAGCAGCAGCAGCAACAACAGCAACAACAACAACAAAAACTTTCTCTAGCCAAGAATGTGCACGCAGCTGCAACAGCAACAGCAACAGCAGCAACAATGCAACCTCCTCACATGCTTTAGGCAACAAACAACAACAACAACAACAACAGAAACACACAGAAAATAAAAAGCAAAAAAAAAAATTAAATAAAAAAAAAAGAGAAGAAAATAATAAAAATACCTAGCTTAGATAGTCCAAGTCTTCCGTTTGGCCACTTTGGTTATATACATACATACATATATACATTATTTTTTTTTGGTCCAGTCATTCATGCCTTTGCTTTTGTATATAGACACATACATACATGTGTATGTATTTATATTTGTATGTATGCTTGTGTGTGTGTGTGTGTGTGTGTGTACAGCACCCGCCGCGTGTCGATTGAAAATTTATGATCACAATTTTGGTTAATGCATTTTCGTGTTTGTGCCGTGATTACCAAATGTTATTCGCGCTCCACTGAGTCTTTCGCTAGCTCTAGCTTCCATCTACCCACTCCCAACTATTGGCTGTCTCCTGTCTCGCTCACTCTCTCTCTCTCTCTCTCTCTCTCACTCTCTCTCTCTAACAAACATTCCAATGAATTCTCTACGCCCGCGTATATATAGTCGAAAAAAAGTTGCCATACAATTTCATTTATATATGAAAATTTATTAAAAAATATTGATTAAAGACTATTTTCAGTGTTGGTAAATGTAATTGTAAGCAATTTCAGGTATGCATCAAATTATTTGATGAGAAACCAAGAGAACAAAAATCGCATTAGGTGGCAACCCTATGCAATTGAAATCCTAATACGGTTACCATATCGACGACCATTGTAAACATAAAAAACCATTTCGGTAGCCATTTGGCAGCTGCTGTTAACATTTTTTTTTTTTTTTTTGTTTCGATTTCGGTTAAAGTTTTTCTTTTGTTAACTTTTTATTCGATGGCATATTTCCGTTTTGTTAACTTTGGTTCACATGGCGAAAAAATGCTACTTGCTTTTTGTACATTGCTTCCGTTTATATACCCTATTTATATATATAGATATACTTAAATTTGTCAGATATATGCAAATGTTTAATTGTATAAAAGAGCAGAGAAAAAATATTTTCCTTTTTATTTTTTCCATTGTTTTTTTTTTCTTTTTTTTTTCTTTGAATATATTCAAAATTCTATTTTGCTTTTCTTGTCTCAATTGGCTCTCCTTGAAAGGGTATTTCAAAAGTCGTTGTCAATAGCGACACAACTGTGTTTAGCTTACGGTATTTTTGTTTCTTATTCTTTTTTTTTGGTTTTTCTTTGGTTTCAAGAGTTGAGGATTGTTGGTTGAGTAGCCCCAAACGAGCTAATGTGTCTTGTAATTTGCATGGCCATTTGTGAGGAAAGTGAAAAGCGCATTTTTTTGCGTAAATTATGCGGCATCTTTAGCATTTGCCCACATAAGTGAGACAAGGATAGGATGGATAAAGGAGGTAAGGCAAACAGTAAGAGAGGATAAAGGAAAAAGAAACAGTAGCACTTACAAGTTCCTTTTATGGCCACCTAGCTGGCTGGTTGGCTGGTTGGTTGGTTGGCTTGCTGACTTGTTGACCAAAAGCGGTCAAAAGGAGTCGCCGCTCTTTATTCAAAAAAAAATCCCCCCCCCTCCGAAAAAATACAAAAATACAAAAAAAAAGAAGAAAAAAAAACTGTTTATGGTTATGATTGCGTCTTTCTCGTTGTGCGAACGTTAAATATGCAGTGAAAATGGAAATACCCGACTTTTAAATCCATTTCCATTTCCATCTCTGTCACAAAAGAAAATTCTCCTTTCTGGTAAACACGTGGGCGTATAGGTTGCAATGTTGCTATTGCTGCTGCTGCTTTCACACACAATTAGCGTGTGTTGCAGTTGCTGCTGTTGCTGCTGCTGCTGCTGCTGCTGCTGCTGCTGCGGTTGTCGCATCCTTGTGTGGGTGCCCCAACTAAAAGAAAGCTAAATAGAAGGAAAGCTCACTGCAATTGCCATAAATCATGCCAAGGCTTAACACTATTGTTGCTTTTGTTGTTGCTGCTGCTGCTGCTGCTGTTGCTCTTGTTGCCGTTGACACAATCAACAGCAGCAAACCAACAACAGTAACCAACAGCAATGGCAATTGATTTGGTGTGCCGTTTTTTTTTTCCTTTTATTTTTTTGCCTACATACCACCCCCTCCCCCCCTCCACCTTTTGGTTTCCATCATACTGCCCCCATTTTTTAGCTGCTGATTGCCAAGCTCTCCTCTCACTTAGTTTTTCTTGTGACTAATGATACAAAAAACGGCAGCAACACAGCAGCAACAGCAACATGTTGTTGCTGACGCACGCCCATCGTTAGCAAACAACCACTTAGAAAAGTAAATCAGAGTGTAAATATTTATTTGTGTTAACTTTAGAGGATCTTTGATCAGTGAATGCAACCGATTTATGCATATTCCGGTTTAACTATACATATTAAATTGGTTAAGCAATTTTAAAAAATATATGTATCAGTACATATATACATATATGTATATAAAAATTGTTAATTTTAATAAATATATCAAAAATATATAAAATGCGAATTCATATATAAATATATATGTTTATATATGTTGCAGCGATTTCTTAGGCCAAAAGATAACAACTTGGATAAACTCTTTTCTCTATGACAATTGTTGCTGTTGCAGAGATCGCTTTGTGTTGCCAACGCATTTGACACGTAGGTGTCAAGTTTTCCCAACATATGTGTGCGTGTGTGCATGTGTGTGTGTGTGTGTGTGTGTGTGTGTAGAAGCATTTATTAAATATGCCTAAAGGAAATACAATTGCTGTTGCTGTTACTGTTGCTGTTGCTGTTTACTGTTTACTGTTCCACTGGCAATGTGTTGTCATTGTTGTTGGTTGTGTTGAATGTGGCTGGTGCCGGTGCTGCTGGATGTTGCTGTTGACATACGGTTGGCTATGTACTTGAAATATTTTGATGATGCGGCAACAATTGTTGTAGCTGTTACTATTGCTGCTGATGTTGCTGCTGCGGCTGCTGCTGTTGTGGAATTGATATTATTTTTATCTACTTCAATATGTTTCTCTTTGGCATATTTGTCTTACTACATTTATCTATATATGTATGTATATGTATGTAGATGGATAAACAGGTAAAGGGGGTGGGGGAGGGGAGAAGGGATTGTTTATGGGATGTTATTGATGGAAATGCAATTAGTTCTATGATTGCTGTGGTGAGAGGAGGCTCAAGCCGATGCTAAGAGTGTTGCTCTTGATAATGTTCCTAATGATGTACATATAATGTGGATAGGTAGGATGTGTCTTACCGCTAGGAATGTACCATAAAAATATTGATTTTATTCTAGCCCCAATTGATGAGTGCATTCATATTCATGTTTATCATTCATTTTTTACCTTAGCAACAGTTTAGTTTGTCATTGAAAAAATCAACATACCCTAAGTTGCAAGGGTATGCAAAGAGGAGAACATTTTAACCAAAGAAACATTTTAACAAGAAAAACGACAAAAAGAAAAGGGAAATTAAACAAATCGTTTGTATGTATGTACATATCTATGTACAAATATATCACGGCCTGCATATAATCATTATTTCGCAGTTTTATTTTATTCATACACACATACTTACATATATACATACATACATACACATTAGTATGTATTTGCATTAGGTTGGTCCTTATTTTTATATAATTGTTCATTCATTATAAATCGAATTTAGTATATAGTTGGATATATTGCAACATTAAGGTGGAAATGAAGAGGCTTAATAGTTTAAGTGAGTAAAAGGGATATTTTCTATATATTTCTGTAATAATATTAATTTAATAAATTATACATTTTCAACTAATTTAATTTAATTTTAATTTGTTAAATAACAAACTAACAGCGTTTGTTTAATTAAATTGAATAGCAAACAATAGAGATGTCAATCTTTCGATTATAGTCGATTGGTAAAACTATCGATAAATTAGAAGCTCTAAAAATAAATGAACAGCCAAAAATAATGAGCGGCTTTTAACGCCGATTCGATTCAACTCAATCGATGATCAATTTGTTTAAAAGATTCACCAAATAATTACAATCCATTTTGGGACATTATCAAATTTTGCAATTGTCATTAAATTATTAACTTTGATAGACGTCCAACAGAGAGTATGATTTATTTATAATTTATAGAGATTTTTCTTTTGTTTTAGTTGTAATTAAGTATACGAGCCACTCTAAAATTATATATGTATATATAAACATATGTATATACTTATATATATATATATTTCAACTTATGTACTATATGCATACACATAGCGCGCGTGCAACCTTGAGATAATTTAATCGTTTGTGTTTGAGAGCAAACACACACACACACCCACACCCACATCCACATACAATAAGTCGGTATGTGTGTATGTATGTGTGTGAGAGGAAATGCATGTCGATCGGTAGCGGGGCAAATGCGAAAGGGAAATATATGTACAACAAAAATCAAAAACACAAAAACAAAATGTTGCAAATGCCAACAAAATTTGCCGCATCTCGAATCTGTTTTCAAATATATATACATATATACATATGTATATGTACAAGGTATAAGGCTGCCTTTCACTTAATTCATTCAATAGTTCACATTGCAATAGTGCAAAACAACAGAAATCGAAAAATTTTGAAATAAATTTTCAAAAATAAGAGAGAAATAATTGAATAGAGTAAAATTGATGGAATGCTTTCCAACTAATTCTAAGGAAAATTTAATTTATCAGTTTAAACAGTTTGTTAAGCTATGAAATATAAAAAAAAATATTCAAATATTAAAACATTATTACAATTGGTTAAAATCAATGCGTTTATATACATATATAGTATTTCGATAACTTGTGCTTGTCGATTTAAACTTTATAAATAATTGAAAAACGCTCATTGGAAATTGACTTTTGAAAAGATTTCAAAATTAAGATTTAAAACTCAAATATATACTTATATGTACATATCTATATATATCTATATGTATGATAAACCTTAAATCAAAATGAATATAACTCATTTGCAAAGGGTATGAGATGAAATGATGATAATAAAGTTTAGAGCGGTAGTTAAATAAATAACATGCAGGTAACTAAACTCTTTACTAAAACTGAAGAACATGACAAACAGAAAGGAGCCAGACAAACCAGTGGAAAAGCACAAAGATCAATAAAAATGAAATTTGTATTCTTGATTGATGTTTTTTATCCCTCTCTCTCTCTCTCTCTCTCGTTCACACACACTCTCTTCTTAGTTTAATACCCTGTTTTAATCAAGTTGAAAAGGGTATGTCAAATAATGCCTAATGTTTCACATTAAGAAAAACATATATACAAGAGATTTTAGTTCTGGAAAATTAATTTATTATTATTATAATTCAATTATTTTTTTTTATTAATTTTTTTTGTTGTCTAGGATATGTTATAGTCGATGCTACTGCTATTTTTTAACCTTTCTTTAAATTGTGTGTGCACTTGAAGTGAACTTTAGGCAAAAAAAAAAAAAAAAAGAAGAAAAAATGAAGTACAAGAAGCGGAGATACAGACCAAAAACCAAAAGTAAAAAACAAAACAAAAATTTCTGGTAAGAATAAACCAAACAGTGATCAATCATTTATCTATATTGAAAGGCTATAGCAATCGAAATACTGAAATCTGGCATCTAAATATATCAAGCAATAATCGAACATTAATTCATAGAATAAAATATTATATAAATATTCCAAAATCAATATCTAATAAATTGCAATCGAACAACTGAAGTTTTAAATATTTTAGAAATTGTAAATATTTTAAAGAATCTATTAAATTGTTGTCGAAAATATTAATAGGTATATTTAAATAATTTTCGATTATATTATACATATATATGATTTCATTGATTGGTATTAATATTAATATGAAGTTATTGAAATATCAAAAACAAAGTCAGTCAATGAAATTTTATTTATATAGCGAAATAGGTTGGCATTATCAATATTATAACATATTGTAATTCCAAATCGAATCACCATAAGTTTTGATATAACGAAATAAAATCGTAATGGCAACATTGTAAAGAGTATTATATATATTGTATATATATACATTCATATATATTCATATATATATATATATATGAAAACTTCGACACTGTGCCAACAGTTAGAGGCGGCCCTATTTATTTATTTTACTCTTTTTTGCCATGTTGTTGTTGCTGTTGCCGTTGCTCTAACAAATGATCCTCATGTCTTTGCCGTCGCAAAACAAATCTGAGCAATTTTTTATGATAAATAACACCCAACGGAGCAGCAACAAGGGGTGGGAATGCGTTCCATGAATGTGCACCAAAAAAAGAAAAAAAACAACTCACAAGACAGAGTCAGAGAAGAGAGGGAGAGCAATAGAGAGAGAGAGAGAGAGAGAGAGAGAGAGTGGGAGGGGGCTTGGAGTGAACTAAGCAGGCACTTTTATTTAGTGTTGCCCCCAGCGGTTAACGGACCAGCTAGCTTGCTGCCGCTGTCGCTGTTGCTGTTGCTGCTGTTGCTGTTGCTGATGTTGCTGATGTTGCTGTTGCCGTTGCTGTTGCAGCATTTGCCGCGGCTTGTGCAAACAAACAAATCGCCGTAGATTTATTTTAGTGCACGAGCCTACAACACCAAATTGCTCAGGCATGCGTGGGCCAGGCCAGGCCAGGCCAGGCCGGGCTAACTAAGTCAAGCCAAGCCAAGACAAGCTAAGCCAGGCTCGGCCAGTAGGAGAGTTTTAGCTGCCCGTATAATCGTCTATATCAAAATGTAAGTAAAAACAACAGCAACAACAACAAAATGAGAAGAAAAAAAAATTAGTAGAAACCAAGAAAAAAAAATAACAAAAATTGTTGGCTTTCAACACGGTAATTAAAAGATGAATCGTCCGGTGCCTTCTGGCATGTCTTCTGTCAATGTGCAAATCTAATAAGAAATCCACCTCCCTAGCCCCCCACCACCACTCCACCCTCCCATGTTAGAGTGTAACAAATTATGCGTCATTTAAAAGCCATAACGCCTCGTTTGCCAAAGATCCGTTTACTATATACATATATGCTCCATATATATATATAGATACATTTGTATATACAAGCATGATTGATAGTTGCTTTTAGTCCTTTTTTTTCCAGGCATATTAATTTTCACATTTCCGCCCATATATCGTAGAGACCGATTGGAGGCGAAATATAAGTCTATTGAAGGGTCATGAATATGTTTGAAAATCACTATAAATTATTATAGACTATATGGCAGACTTGAATTGTTATATCAAAATCGATGTTCGTTTTGAAAACAGTTTATATATATAATCGATAACTGAATAGAAATAAAGAAGCAATTAAGTTTCTTTTCTTTTGGATTCTCTTTTATAATATTTTACAGATTATAATTGATTTACAATTTCAAAATTTATATCGATACATATATATATGTATATATATATTAATTTAAATAACATGTTTAATGAAATCAATCAGTTATATAAAAACAATAAGTAAAATAACAAATTATATTCTGCTTAATAATCACAACTTTGTCGACTTTTCTTTGTCAATTTTATAAAAATAAAACTTATTCCAAATGGAATTAAATATATTTTCTTTTTTGTTATATGAAAGTAAAAGGTTTTGTCATATCAAACAGTGTTGCAAAAGGCTATTAAAAGACAGAGATTTCAAGAAAGAAAAAAAACAGAGTTTTCCATTAGAATTCATAATATGAATGATTATTGTTTGGATTACTTTATTCTATTTCATTTGGAACTCTAAAATAATATTTCCTTAGGGGATAAAGTACAATTCTATATAATTCTCTCTCATTTTTGCTTTTGCCTTCAATATGTATATATATATATATATATGCAAAAACTGTTATATATTTTAGATTATCAAGACCAATTGATCTTAACATGACAGAAACACATATAAAATTAATTTTACCCACTCTTGTGTGTACCGCTAAATGGAATAACTGTTATTGTCTAAAAAAACAAGGGGAAGATAGTCCACAACTTTCACATTTACCGGAAGCTAACGGTACGAATAAAATTGAAAAATGAAAGCATTTCAAATGGACTTTTGTCGTCCATCTGCCGACATTGAATCCCCTTTGTCATGGGCCCAAAATAAGGCACTTATATATATATATATATATATATGTATGTATTATGTATGTGCATTTGTTTCAATTTAACTGATAGAAATCTACAGTTCAAAAATAAAATTGGGTCAACGAAAACAGCTGCTAATGCCAAAAAAAAAGAGAAAAAAAAGTAACAGAAAAGGGTTCGTTCGATAAAAGAGAAACAGAAGTCAGTCAGTCAGTCAGTCATTCGGCAGGTAAAAGACAACAAAATTGGTGGATTACACTCCTTTGACTTTTACTCCTTGTTCCTGCTTTTGACACGAGCGAAAAAAATTTCAGCTGGCGTCAGCAAAAACAAAACAAAAGAAAAAACAAAAAAAAAGAAGAAGTAAAGGAAGGGCAAACATAACCACGCATCATTCTTAATAGCAACATTTGAAGCAGAAAATACTGGAAAAAATTCCACGACTTTTTCTTTTCGACAAAGAAGTAAGGAAAACAAGTTAACTATAAGCTAAAAAACGCTATTAAAGTCATGTATTAACTATAAAGAATTTTTGAATTCTAACTGAGAGTAACAATTAATTAAATTTTACTTACACAAATGAAACATTTTATGTGAAAATTTGTATGTTTACTTTGAGGTACAGTTGCCACAATTGCATATAGTTCACTCACCTGCAAAAGAAAAAAAAGAAGACAATTGAAATTGAAACTTGTTACTGTTATAGGATGAATCATGAATTTTTATAATGATAATGAAGGCTTATTAGGTAGAAGGATTAACTATAACATAAGTTTAGAGAGATCAACAATTCTGCTTTGCAATTAAGGTGCAATTCATTCAAATGAATTGAATCCATATCCATATATATATAGAAGCAACAAAAGTCTCTTCCTTAACCCAATGGGATTTAACTGATTGAATTAATTCAATTCTCTGCCACAATTCAGCAGTGAATGAATGAAGGAATGAATGAATGAATGAATGAATCAATGACAATGAATAAAGGAACTCAACTAGGATACTAATCATATATAGATTTATGTATATAATAGCTAAGAAGTTGTACAATTAAGAGATCATTTCATGATCAAATGACTATATGGTTTTCTTCTCTCTTCTCTCTTTCCTTTTTCAGTTTCCTTTTTGTCTATTGTAGTTCTTTTCTGTTGTTGTTGTATTTGTGATGGAATTCAAGTATCTAAGAAGTTGCAATTATATGCATACATACATACATACAATTGTTTGTATGTATTAATATAGTAACCTGCGACAACAACTTTCAAATATCACCAGTATATATATATATATGTATATACATATATGTACTTATATATATATATATATATACAATATATAGTATTGCTGTGATAATTTGGTTAAGAGAAAGGCAACAACAGCTCAAAGGCGTGGCCAAACAATTTATACATAGCTCACTGCCTGCCAGGAGATGGGTGGGCGGAAAGAGAATGTAAGAGAGTAAGAGAGAGTGTGAGGAGGGGGTGGGGTGGAGGGGGGGAGTATTGCTGAAGATGTGATCCAATTCAATTTAAACGTGTGTCGCTTTGGTGAAATGAAAACTAAACTAAAAGCGGCTTCAGCTGCAAATGCAATTACAACTAAACGAAAAGAAAAAAACATAAACAAATCGTTACGGAAAAATATTTAAATCATCGAATCGCAAATACTCTTCCATTACTAAATGCATTAAATACGTATTCAACTAATAAACTTATATTAATACCATATTTAGGTAGCAAATCTAAATTAATCCAAGTGTAATCTAAAAGAACATATATATTTGTCATTTAAAAACCAATTCAATAGTTGATTTAGTTGTAGCAACTTTTGTTAGGGTATAGAAAATATATATAAATTTAAACACATCTAAAATTCGTGGCAATCGAGCGATGAGTGCGACTGTCGCACTAGTTTTCCTTTTTTTCGTTTTGTTTTTGTTTTTTTTGTTTGTTTTGTTGTTTTTCTTTCGTTTTCTTTATTCTTTTCTGCTTTTCATAACTCCGCCCACTTTCCCACACACCCATAATTGCGAATGACGAACGACAATAGACAGAGAGAGAGAGAGAGAGAGAGAGAGAGAGAGAGAGAGAGAGAGCGAGCGAGAGAGATAGAGAGTGGGAGTGGGAGAGAAAATGAGAGTGGAAAAGTGAAAAGCAATCGAAACTCGACTAGGAAAAATGTTGCATTTAAAACTCATCGTTGAAAATCATATATAGTAAATTGATCTTGATCTACATTAACAGATTACTCAATATATAGTGATCTATATTTCAAATAAATTTACTTGATCTAAAGATCCAAATGATCTAAAGTAATTCCAAATCGAAGGCCGTTTTAATACTCTTCATACTACTCCTTATACTAATTCAAAATTTGGATATTTGTAAAGTAGCTTTAAGATATGGTAAGTTTATATTGATGAAATTTCATAGAAAAATACTTAAAACTCGCACAAAACTTAATTTCATATCAATTAATAAAGAAATCAACAAGTTTTCAATAGGAACAAATTTGTGTTTATTTTTTTGCACAATAAATGATATAGTCCAAGAATTACCTACAAGCTGATGGATTTATTAAACTTATGCAACTAAATCTTTCTAATCAAATAAGTATATATTTATAGAAAGTCTCGGTTATATGTATGTTTATATAATTCAATGGGAAGAAGAAATGCGAATAAATAAAATAAAATTTTAAGTGAAAAGGGTGCAGCCGTTTCAGTTACAGGGTATCACAATTAAAACAAAGTGTTTTTTTATTTTTTAACGTTAAGTGAGTCAACATGAAACGTTTTCTATTACAAAACAAAAACCAAAAAAAAAAAAACAAAAAACGAACACAAACAAAAAGCCTGACAAATGCATCTCAACATGATGGGATCAAAGTTGCTATACATAATGGAATAAAATGTTAATTGGAATTAATATATATATATATATTTTTTTTTTTTTTTTTTGTTTTCTGTTGCCAGCAAAAAGTGAAAGAAACGGCACATTAAACGTTGATTTGATTATTTTTTTTTTTTTTTGCAATCTGTTGAGTCGCCTGTTGCGTCTCCTTGGAACGGTCTGGCGGGGTCTGGTCTGGTCTTCTCTTCTTATCATACACACGCATGCCCTCGCATGGGTTTTTTTTTTAGCAAAGCAACAGAGCGCCTATACCTTCCCCTCCACTCTACCAATCCCTCCCAAACTGACCCGCCCACACCTTAAAGCGGTGTTCGCACTTTGCCTCTGCCTTATCATCATAAGCACCTACAGAAACACATACACATACATACATAGATTTATATATATATATATATGTGTGTGTGTGTGTGTGTGTGTATGCACATGTATCGCCCGCATATATGCAATTAAAAAACAATTCCTCCTGTATTGGTAATATTATTTTTGGTTTCTTTTTGTGCGTCTTTTATTGCTCGATTCTTGTTTCCATTCGTATACACTAACAGAATACAAGTACCTTGATTATGTTCAGACATATATACATACATATATTCTTGGTCAGCACGATCAATTGAGTCTATATATTCTATAATCTCAGAGAGTTTCTATAATTAATTCATAAATGATTCATATTTTAAGGGTATACAAATTTCGATACGATTGTCCGCTCTTCTACTTTTTGTTTGTTGTTTTTTGTTTGTGATTTTGTTTCTAATTGAATTTCATGCGATTTTCGCTTTTCGTTGATGATTGATAATACAAATTATATGCAAATGATTGATAAAGCTTGAGCCGGCAATAACAAATAAATAAACACGTACAAATATATGCATATGTATATATATATAGGTATAAGTATGTATATATGTATTTTACTGATGCGATTCGAGGCATTTAAACAAAGCGTCAAAAAGTCTGGCCACATGAATTATATTTAATAAGATTATACCTATGTGTATACATATATATATATACACACATTATTCTTAACATTTCTTATCAGTTGCATTATCAAATGTCCAACATGCAATTAACAAAAAAATTGCAAATTACCAAACAATTTGCCAAAGCTATTTGTCTCCAAGCGTTCCTCTATTTCAACAAAAAAAATGGGTAAATATCTATATAGATATATATATTTCATCTATTTTCGTGAGAAACATTTTACCACTAAAGAAATCGAATGGAAATGACTTTCAATTTTTTATATTTTATAATTATAATGGATATCAATGGATCGTTGGGCAAATGATGATGTCATTAATAAATTAGTTTGCATGCAAACATATTCGAGATGCGATATAAAGTAAGATTAATTATAATATATATAATCTTTTTGGACTAATCACCCATTCTTTCAATATAATTGTAATGCAAAACTTATGAGAAAGGGTCAAGAGGTTTTTTTTGCCGCCAAACAGGACTTTAGTATTAACTTCATTTTAGTTTATTAATATTAACTAATTGATCCTGTTTTGATTTTGTTATATATTTAGATCTCGATTCCATTATATTTATGTTGTGTGCATATTTATATATATATGTATGTATGCATGTATAGATAGATCTATATCGATTTTCATATACGAAAAATATGAAGGGGAAAAGGAAAACTTAATTTAGTTTTAAAATTCACACATATGGAAGTATTTATGCACATAACTCTTCCTCATGGCAGTCACTTACACATTGACACGTTGCGTATACTTGATGCATAGGCACATGCAGGCCAAATGACGTATACGCCATGTGTGTTGTATTTAATTTCGTTTCGTTTGTTTCTTACGCTCTCTCTCTTTCCCATTACCCCAACCCCCATCTCTTTCTAACTATCTATCTCTATCTCTATCTCTCTCGCTCTCTCTCTCTCTTTCTCTCATTCTTTTGACTCACCCTGTTTGCTTATGCAGCAGGCAGCAGGCGTATAACACGATGACAAAACAACAACAGCAACAATAATAACAACAACAGCAACAATAATAATAAATTGCTGTAAAAAAATATTGCACAAAAATGAGCAAATCGTTTTCAAATGATTGTTCAAATTTTTTAACATTTGTTATTTTATTTTATATTATATATTTTTGCTTCTTTTCAATTTTTTTTTTTCTTTTATTTTGCCCCTTTTTTTGCTTTTTTTCCTTTTTTTTTTTTTTTTTTTGAGGCGCTTGGAGGCGGGACTATGTCGAAAAAGCGTCGTTCATTTCTTGTGCGCTACAAAAACCACAAAATTTATTTAAAAAAAAAAAAATCAAACAAAAACAATAAAGGTGAACAAAAAAAAAAAGAAAATTAAACACAATTATTAAATGAGAAACGAAACGCGAGGAATTCGGTGAATTGAACACGTAGGCAAAGCACCGAACTAATATTTAAAACCGTTTCAAATGCAATTCCCAATGGCAAGAAACGCATCCAGCTAAGTCAAGGAGACACGAACACATTGCGGAAACAGTTTTTGAGGAAACGAATCGGGATCTTTTTAGAAGAGAATGAGAAAATGCAAAATAAATGGAAACCACCAACTTCGTGTGCAACGTCAGCGACAAAACAAAAAAAAAAAAAAAAAAAAAAAAGAACAGAAACGCAGCAACGCAAACGACACTACTGAACGACAACGACGACGACGACGACGGCGTTGACGACGCACACAAATAGCTAACTAACAGCGGCTGTAGTAAAATGACAACTGAAACCGCAGCACAGGCAAAATGAGAACGAGTAATGACAGAGGGAACAAATTGTTGGTGGACAGCAGAAGCGGTGGTGGTGGTGGTGTTGGTGGTGGTGCTAGTGTTAGTGTTGTTATTGTTGTTGTTCTTGGCAGCGGCAGCAGCAGCGGCGACAGAGGCATGCAGCGATTATTGCAAGCGGCAATCCAACTGCAGCCAGAGCTAGATTGGTTCTGCTATGTGCCAATCAGTGTTGCCAATTTAGCCAGTTTTTGTCTTATATTTTGACCACATTATGCTATATCTTCTATATATTTATATATCTATATATCTATATATCTATATATCTATATATCTATATATCTATATATCTCTATATCTATATATCTATATATTTATATATCTATATATCTATATATCTATATATCTATATATCCTATATATACATATATCATTATCACTATCATTATATCGGAGTATGAATATTTATTCTAACAAGTCCTTAGTATTCTATATATTATAAAGATAGAATTCACATCGGCTAAGATCTCAGAGAGTTTCTTTAGTGCGATCTTAATTGTAAGAAAAACTTAAACTTTTAAAAGAAAACTCGAATTTCTTTAAATAAACTGAACTATATTTGTATATTCATATAGATCGCGGCATCATATAATACTGTGCAATGTGAATGATTTATTTTTTTATGTTCTTTTCACTTTTAGCCCGACATTCACTCATATTAGAACTACTGTAGAATGTGAAAGAGAGAGGAAACGGGCGGGTGAGCCAGCGGACATGCTTCGTCAGCTGTTCGGTCGTCGGCATCAGCGTAGCGTCGCGTCGTTGCTGTGTGTGCGGAAGTGCAGTGCGCCGAGGCGTTGACGTTGGCATCGCCGACATAAAAACGCAGCAGCAAAAACTTAAGTGCAAGGCCAAACGCGTGCGAAAGAGCTAGTGGCTATGCCTCTCTATGTGAACGCGTGTGTGTGTGTGTGTATGTGTGTGTGTGTGTGTGTGTGTATAGTGAATGTGTGTGAGAGTGTGTTCACGACTGGCAAGTGTAACTGATCGCGTTAGACGTGCGGAGAGCGCGTGTATAATATGCATCGTTTCGTTTCTACCTCCCACTCCCGACGTCTTTCTTTTGTCCATTAGTTTGCCATGCCATGCCTTGCCTTGCCTTGCTCTCTGCCCTTCTTACCGCCCCACACTCCGCATCCCCGCCGGATCACCCGCCATCTCTTTTTAGCTGGCATTGCACACGCGCGTGCCCTTGAAAACTTAACCCAGAGGCAGTCAGCCAAAACCAGCTGCTGCCAACATAACACCGCCGCGTCCCCCCCCACCCCAAACGCCCCCGCATTCAAAACTGTTTGCCAACAAACAAAAGAAAGTGCACAAATTGTTGAAATTTTCTTAGCGAAATCAGCAAACGCCAGAATGAAAGAAACAAACGCAAAAATAAAACCAAATTTCGCACGTAAAATGTTGGCCAACAATTTTCATTGCTAGCACACCAATTTTTTTTTTCTTTTCTTGGCTTTTTATTAATTTTTTTTTTTTTTTTTTTTGTATTGTTTTTATACAAATGTGGTTATTTTTTGCTTAGTTGCGCAAAAGGGAACGAAAATAGTCGAGACAGTGGCAACAGTGTGATGATCAGAAAGTGAGAAAAGAAAAAGAAGGGGAAAAAAAGGGGGAGGGGGAAAGAAAGAAAGAAAGAATGGGGCATAGCCAACGAAAAGGGGGAGTGTGAGAAAGTATACATTCAGTATTTTTCAATTTTTTCATTCCTTTTCAATTATGTTTTCGTTTCGTTTTCAATTGCATTATGATTCACAACTTGTTTTAGACACATTGTCACTCTGATGCTCACAGGATATTATTTGAAAAATCACATGTGTATGTATGCATGTATGTATGTATGTTAATGTTGAAAGGTATTAAATAATTAATTAGATAATCGTTATAAGTAAATAAATTAACTTTTTTATACACATTATTGTGACAGCTTGCAAGAACTATAAATAATGCATAAATATCATATGTCAGAATTCGATCTTTAATAAAAATATATTCCAAATGAATTAATTCTAAGGAATCGAAGATTCGTAAATCAGAAAGTTAAAGACTTCGGATTCCCATACATTTGAGAGTAGGGTTGATCAAGAGGGAATAAGATGATATCTATTCGAGGATACTTTTCAAACTTTCAGTATTTCGTCCCTCTCGGTCTCTTTCTGCCTAAATTCTTCTGCCCTTGGTGATTGTTGTTTAATCCTGCATTGGAATGTAAGCTGGAGTCAAAAGAAGTATGGACTTGGTGCATACTCTTTGATGATTTCTCTCTTGGCTAAAGCACACATTTTGGCAACGGATTAATGAGTCAACGATCTAAAGATTACAGAAAACTGGGCGTTAGCTGAGTTCCCACTTTATATATGTACTATTGAATGTATGTACATATGTATATACATACATATATGCGATTTTGTTTATTATATAGATATGTTTGAAAATACGTAATTTCAATATGCGCACGCCGACAATTGCAGTTGCAATAAATAAATAAAAAGAAATGCTCAAGGTCAGCGGCGCATGCACCTATAAAACAACAACAAACAGTAAATTGCACTCATTCAATCCCCATTCTCGTACGCAAAAATGTTTGAGTTTATACACAAATTGGAATAACGAAAACACAAAAAACAAAAATAAAAAAAAAAAAGAAACAGAAAAAAAAATTGAAATGAAAAACTAGTGTAGAAAGAAATACAACAAATAAATACATTTAAAGCGGGAAAACCCCCATTTCAATGCACCGATATTCAAATGCCCTAAAAATGACAATAAAATTATACATTTTAAACTATGTATTCAAATGATCCCCATATACATATATCCATGTACATATGTAAGTTTATATATAAATAGTACGCAATAATAAAATAATGCATTTAAAAATGTTAAAGAAAATTCCATGCAACGTATGTAGTATGTATAAACGTTGTATGTATATATATATATATATATATATGCTGCTTGGTATATGAACTACATTCAATATGATCGTATTATAATACTTTCCGGGCAAGGGTATATACACACATATGTGTAGAAATAAAAACAATTTGCGCTCGACAATTGCAAACGCGTCGTAGTCATCGTCGACTGCCATTGAATTTTCACTGTCAAGGTCGAACGTTGTTCTGATGCGCAACGCAACGCATTGCCCCGATGCGATCGTGCGAACCACTACCACAAGCAAGCAAATAATATATATACATACATATATATATATATAAAGAGAGAGAGTCCATTTACGCTCTCGCACTCTCTCGAATAAACGACTGCATCAGAACAAGCCCATCACCCTCCATCTCCCGCTCTCCCCCCTCTCCGCAACTCCCCTTCAACCAACCCACTCAAATTCTCTATCTATCTCTTTTGCTCCCGCAATTGTTGTGCCACAGTGGACATGCGAACAAATGGATATGCGAAAATAGAAAGGAAATTATCGGATCATACAATATTAACTTTATGATGATAAGTGAAGCCTTTACAAATAATACTTAGAAAAGACTAAAATTGTTTTAACCTTTCAATATACTTATACATATGTATAAATTGCATTAAATTAAAGTTCTTGTGTATCTTCGACACACTGTGCCTTATGCATTGTGCGGGACGAGTGGGAAAGGAACGGGAAGAGGGGCTGGGTGTGGGCGCGCGCGTATGGCGAAAGCGACACACGCGTCTTATGTAAGCGACAACCACTTCCTGCACTTTGCTGCTGCTGCTGCTGTTGTTGTTGTTGTTGTTGTTGTTCTTGCTTTTGTTGTTGTTGTGGCTGCAGTTCTTGTTTTTTCCGATTTCATTTTATGTTTTGCTTCTTTTATATTTGGTGTTTTGTATTTTCTTTTTTTTTTACAGTTACATTGCCTTTTGGCATGTTGTTCTATTGCAATTGTTTTCGCAAGTTCGCAGCTCTTGTGCAATTCGACATAATAAGTATACATATGTACATATCCACACACATACAAATATGTACTTATGTACGTACATACATACATACATACACATGAATGCACCGCAACCGCACCCCCCAAACTTCTATTATCTTTACCCCTTCTCCCTAAATGTTTACATTGCGTATGCGTAATATTTCACAAAAAAAAAAAAAATAGAGACAAGCTAAAGAAAAAATACAAATTGCACCGTTTTCTGTGGTAAACAAAAACAAGACGCGCCGCCATGGTGCCGCCGCCGCCGCTGCCGTCAAATGCATTTTGTGGCCATAAATCAGATGACAGAGAAGAGGCAGAAGGCGACACAATGAGGAGCTAGACTCTATGGCTAAAGGAGGCACGCCCTTAAATTTTTGCTACAAATCGTAAGACATATGTAATTTGACATAAGCGATGTTAAAGTTCAACTCCCCACATCATAAGGAAAAAGGACAAAAAATAAAAAAACGAAAAAAAGAAGAAAGAAAAACGACAACCTTTTTCCTACCATCTGATGAGTGGCAGCCCCCAAGATGATTGACTTGCACTTGGCGGCATTTGGTGATAATGTCAAAGGCGGCAAGCCCAGCATCCAGCATCACACGCTTAATCATGCTGAAGGGGAAAAAAAACAGCACACATACACACACACACACATACATAGAAGTGTGTATGTGTATGCATACATGCATATGTATGTTAAGACATTTGAAAAGGGGGAAAAAAGAACAAAAAACTGCAACAGAGCCTGTCAAAGCTGCGATTAATCTCACTCAGAGAGAGAAAGAGAGTGAAAATGAGAGAGAACCAAAGCTTTACAACAGTGGTAACAAATTCATCAAAAACGACAAGCAAATTTAGTTAGCCCTTTTGGTCATCTACTCATGAATTTTTAAAAATTTAATGTGGTTAACTAAAAAAAAAGATGAAAGTCGAAAATTGCATGCCAGTTCTACAGAATTATATGTAAATAATATTCTAAATCAATGTAATGTTTACAATATCAAAGAACATTGCCAATTTTTATTAGCCTCATAAATAAAAAATATATGTTTAGGGCATTAGGAAATTTTTATAAGTTAATTATTATTAACTGAATTGATTATTTGATTAAAAGAGATTCAGATTGTTAGAAATTAAAGCTCGTTAATTAATCTTACCAAATAGAGTCTTTGTCTAACATTTTTGAGAATAATCTCCATATATCGACAAATTTAATAGCCGAGTTATTTTCCATTATATGGAATAAATAATTAATTTAATTGGGTTGGTCATTATGAGCTATTTAAATTCAACTCCTACTTAATTAAAGTTATTACTTATACACTAATAAACTTTTAAATTTACCTATGGAATACATACATATTATAAAATAAATTTATATTTATACACAACCACTGTACTTATTTGTTGTAGCTTTAGCGGCTGCGGTGGCGTTCATAATTGAGATATGTATAAACTTGGTAATATTTCATAAGAACTTGCAAACAAATATATCTTTATATATATATGTATATAAATATATTTATGTATATGTACATGTATACAGAAAAGACTAGACCCAAAGCCTGTTCCGGGCAAGGAACGAACAAGCCATCCATGAGCTTGTTCGTATAGAAATAACTTAATTGTCACTCAATTACTCAGTTTTCAGCTAAAAGCATTCATTGCTCTGGCTTAACGTCAAAAATGGACATGCAGAGAGGGAATGAACAAAGGTGGAGGCTGAGTTAAAGGCTGTCTAGTGCCTAGGCGTGAATAATAGACTTCTTTTTACCACATGGACCTGGTCCAAGAATACCATCACCATCACCACCACCATCATCATCATCATCATCATTATCATCTGGGCATTTGTGTGGGGACCCATTGGGTCTAGTGAATGAAAATTGATGAGTTGCGACAGTTTTTGGCCAAAGGGCAAATTGCACTAAAACTAAACGAGCTAGTCTGTTTTAGTAAAAGAAAAGAGGCGATAAAACTGTGGACCAGGTTAACTTTTTTATAACGTTTATCCTATCAAAATATACGTCCTTCGAGTAGTACCAAAATCAGTCTGACATATATAATGAAATAAATATTCATAATTAGAATTCTTTAAAGTATTAAAATTTATGATTACCAAAATCATGGGCAAGAAACTAAATTCACTAAATTCATATAAAATTTGAATGCATAAACTACTTTGTCATGGCGTCTCCTTGAAAGTCCTTGAAACCTTTCCGACTGCCAACTCACTGCAGCTGTCAATCAAATTTTTGGTCTCTTGTGTGTGGGTGCCATGAACTACCTCGAATTTTTAACATACATACATACATACATATATATATATATATGTACCTATGTACATATATGTAGAGGGAATCCACTTTAAGTAACCAATCTGCGATTCGGTTGCTTTGGTATTATTATAATAAGCCCTTGAATGATCTTGAATCTACTATCGAATGATGAATTGGTTCATTATATTTTTGTTTTGGGTACAGTCAATCGAAAAATTGTTTACCATTTAAAAATTATCTTACAATTTACTTATTTTATTTTAGATTTAAAAAAAAACAAATATTTTAAATAGTCGTTTTCTGATCGAGAAATATGCTTTTGAGGTTATGTAGAGGCAGCAAAAGTTAATAATACTAACTGATACTTTTAACTTTCGAAAGTAAGATATAAAATTCAAAAAATATTTTGCGAGCAAAAGTCATTTCTGATCGTTTATTATCCCAAGCAAGCAAGTAGCAAGCATAACCTCAAAATTGGTAACATAACCTCAAATGTAAAAAGTGTAAAATATTAATACATATGTAAATTTGGTAAATTTTGAATTTTGAGTACTACTTTATTAACAATTAAGCAAGTGAGAAGCTTTCAAGGATAACAACGATAATTACTTCAAGTTATGATATGAAATATTCCTATGTAGACCTTTAAAGTGAAAAACAAAATGACAAAGGATAATAGAAATCGTTTAATCATGACTATATATATAGATAAATGTATTAAGAATGCGGAAATCTCATTTTTTTCTCCTGTGAGTTAATGGAAAGCAAACAAAATTCTACTTTAAAGTTCCACTTTCTATTTTCCTATATCTCTCTCTCTCCCTCACTCTTTCTCTACGTACGTAAATATAGATAAGTATTGAACTTTCAGTTAACATAACTTTCCACAAATGCCTACCATAAATTCTAATCAAAACTAAATGCAAACAAACTAAACGAAAGGCATAGAGAGTGAGAAACAGAGAGAGGAAGAGGGAAAGAGAGGGAAAGATAGATATGGGAAGACAGAGAAAGAAAAAAATGTAGAATAAATACTTGTGAATCTCTAAATCTATTAATGCCATTTTACAGTATAAGCATAAAGAACATGCGCATTAGTGCATACGTAGAGGCAAAAATAAAAAAAAAAAAAATAAAAATAAAAAAAGGCAAAAGGAACTTTCATGTCATCGAACTGTGCGATACTGGGCACTACTCAGCGGACTTCTTGGGCTGCCATTGCAATTGCAATTGCTCCATAAAGTAAAACTAAATTGCTCAATAATTTTGTCCACATTTGATTATGTCTTCTCTCTCTGTCTCTCTCTATCTTTCTTTCTCAGCCAATTTGCCGCTTCCCACTCCAACTCTCTCTGTCTCTCTTTCTCTCTCTCTCTCTCTCTCTCTGTCACTCTCCTGCTTCCAGCATCTTTTGAGGATTGGCAAACCCTGCGAATTGCAGTCACGATTGTGTTTTGTGTGGTGCCAGGCCAAAGAACGGGGCCCACAAATTCAAAACCCATAAAGACATCAAAGCAGGCAGCGCGTGTAACAATTTGCCAGGCTACGAGCAACAACACTACAACTACAGCTACAACTACAACTACAACTACAACAACAGCAACAGCAACAGCAACAGCAACAGCAACAGCAATAGCATCAACCGAATGCCTGTTGCCTGCTGGCCAGGGCCAAAATGCAACAAAACGCAAATTAACAACGGGCCTAACATACAAAACGCAGAAAACGGAGGTTGGGTCGACAATGTCGACGATCGACCAGAAAACGCGACATGACCGAAGTCATCTACCATAGATACATACACACACACACACACACATACATACATACATACACACACATATATACCCGCACCCGCACAACAGACACCAAAAAGCAAATTGCCTTTCGTACATAAACAATTGCGAGATCGAAAATACCCTAGAATATTATAAAAAACAAATGGAAATCTTTTGATATATCCTTTTGACATGTTCTATTTTTTTTTGTTTTGAATAGAAAAGAGAATGGAAAAGCGTTTGGTTTGTAAGATTCTTAATTTTGAGTTAATGACAATTTCAACACTTTTTCGAAATCACACCCAAAACCCAATTTGACAACTGCTCATGTGCCATCGTATATAAATTTATTCTATCAACTTCTATTATTTAAAGGACTTATAAAAACATTTCAATGTTTGCCTTCACAACACGATTGAAAGAATAAACAAATTTCAACAAACTTTCCCTCTCACATTGTGTTTTCATTTTCATTTCATTTAAGAAACTTTTCCAATTTGTTTTCATGTCAATTCTATCCAAGAATAATCTCTTTAAAACACGGTAAATACTCCAGCTGTTTCTCTATCCTTTTCTCTCTCTCTCTTTTTCTTCTTTTTTGATACCCTGGCAAAACGGTTAATATATATATATATAAGTATTGATTGATGGACCATTAGAAATTCTTGTCCGAAAGATGTGCTCTGATGACCGTCAAACCGGTGCATTTTATAATTTTCTATGGTAGATGAAATTTTAGAGAAGATGAAGAAAGGCCCACCCACACTAGGATATAAGTTGTTGCAAAATGCCACCGAGATCGGCTCACGATCGGACAGATCGAATAATACGACAAAACGACAGTTGGACGATACGATGGATGGATGGTTGGATGGTTGGTTGGATGGTTGGTTGGATGGTTGGTTGGTTGGTTGGTTGGTTGGTTGGATGGATGGTGGCGATGACGGTGATGCAGCATCGAACTGAAATGCTCATTAAAAATGTAGAAAGCTCAACTCCCAACGAATCGATCGCTTGCTCGATCGCTCGCTGTCAGCGCTAATCGCACGATCTTAATTTACAGCAACAACAACAGCAACAACAAAAACAAAACAGGATGACTGACTCAAAGAAAAATAAAAAAAAAAAAACCTTTCGCTCACTGTGGAGATTGAGAGACTGACGGTATCTATGCGGTTAATTTGGTGAGCGACGCAACTTTCGCTTTTTTGTTGCTCTTTTATGTTGTTGTTGTTTTCTTTTTGCTATTGCTAACGATCATCAATCGACGGTAATTTATTATTATAATGCCAGATTTACTTGTTACGAGTATCTTATATACATATACTATATATATATATATATATATATATATATATATATATATATATATATATATAAATATGATGGTAGATTTTAATTCAATTAAAAGTCGGTTAAAAATTATGCTAATTATATATATGTATATGTTTGTATGTATGTATGTTTGCCTTACATAAATATCGATATCGAACAGATTGCGAGTTGTGTTTTAACAAAATGATTACAATCATAATCTTTCCTCTATAAAATGCACATAGTAATACATACATACACATTATATATATACATATACATATATATATATTTGTTTATATATGGACAGAGTATTATGTGTAAAATTAAACAACTTTTGCAGCAACTGCAAAATTCTAAGAATTCATGACTTTAAAATACCCTGCAACAAACCGATTATAATTAAATTATATTTAAAAATAAGAGATAAAAGATTTACCATAAGTTGAAAGAAAAATCTGACACAAAGAAAAATCATTTTAAATACAAAACCGTCTTATTCAATTGTTATAACTCGATATAACAAAATACAATATTAATAATCGATTTGTCAATGAAAGCTATAGGAATTCGTACTGAATGAAATATAGCTTATATATATATAACTTCTTGATGTCATATTTCCTTTTGGTATCCTGCAGAACGCATTTAATTTTAATGTCATTTGATCTATATCTTCAATAATGAAATTAACAGTAAAAATAGTTATATATGCAAATAAATAATAAATTTTACGGACATAAATGAGAATCCTTTTAACTAAGTTCTGTCATTTACAAATCCTTACATTAAATATTTAACAATAACAAAAGTCTCTTTATACATTTTCCGGTTTATTAAAGAATTGCGTAGTTTTATCCATATACCCATATTTACTTTATGGATTATAGGGTATTATAAATAAACTGAACGACAACGCTTTCCGCTCTCCGATTACGATAAGACCTAATGTTCGAGACAACCGACGCGTGTGTGGGCGCAATTTTCCATTGAATTATAATTTTTCATATTCTCTCCAGCTCTCGTTTTTCCTTTTTTTTTTGTTTTTTTTTTTTTTGTTTTTTGCTTTGTTTTTTTTTTTAGTTATTTTTTTCTTTTGCATTTTTTTGGCTTGTCATAATTTTCATTACATGTTTTTCTGCCATGTTTGTGTGATTGGGTTAACCAAAGCGTACCTAAAGCTTGATAAAGATCTTTACTTATTTTTTTTGTTTTTGTTGTGGCTTGGTGCAGCCTGTGCAACAACAACAACAGCAGAAAATTGCAACAATCTGATAAGACAACAACAACTGAGAGGCAATTGCGGTTTGTGTCTTGTCTAGGCCAACGAGACAACGAAAAAAAACAACAACAACAGCAACAACAACAAAAACAAGTCGATTCAAAGTTTGTAGCTGTAGATGAAAAGTGCGTAGGATAACGAACGATATCCGATATAAACCAAGAGATATCTCGACTCTGTCGAGAGAGAGAGAGAGAGGGAGAGAGAGAAAGAGAAAACGAGAGTAAAAAAAAAACAGGATAATTATTGGCAATTATCGAGAAATAACTCCTTTGAATATGGCAAGAAAATAAAGACATAAATATCATAATTGGATAAGTTTTTCTAATAATCTAGATTAAACAAACTAATGAAAAAAGTTAAAAAAAAAAACATTATAATATGTACATATATTATATATTACGTTGATCAATTTGGCAACAAATAAATATATGTACATATATACTTAGAGCTCTCAATTAAACACTCATTGTAAACTAACTAAAATCAATTATAAATCATTTTAAAAAATTATTAATTAAATGTCGTTCATTCGGTAAAAAAAAAAAACATAACCTCAACTATTATAGAAGAAAAGTGGTTGGGGTGCGGGTGGGGGGGGTTCACTATAGAACGGAGGTTTGTGCAAGGAACATAAACTGTACGACAAATATGTATGTCAAAACAGAACAACGACAACGAACAACGGCACAAAAAAAAAAGAAACGAAAACTTTTTAACAAAACTGTGCGCCGTCCTTTTCGTCTATCGATCTATGCAACGCCCACCCACGCGTCCTCCTGATGATGATTACCCTCTAACAATATGAATTAAAAGGGGTATACAAGGCTAATTCAATTAACATACAAATCTATGTACAAAAACACAGCAATAAAGTTAAATATTTGACAAAAAAAAAATGAAATTAAATCAATTCCAATCAATCATTAAAAAGCTATACAGGCAAAGGGTATTTAATATTCGTTGCTATTGATACGTTTGTGATTTCTCTATTCATTATTATTATTTTTTTTTTGTGTTTTTTTTTTTATTATACAACCAGGTTGGATGCAGTGGCGCAAATCGAGGACGCCATAACATTATAATATGTCCATTTTTATGCGGCTTGGCAGGCGAGCGTGTTAGAAAATGTCAAAATCCAGCGGCGCAGTCAGTAAACAGCACAATACACACACACACACACACACACTTACAGTGAGCATACCGATTGAAAGCAAAAAGCAACAACTCTATTGTGCACCCACGCGTTTCCATGTGGCCTTTGAAAGAAACGCGACCACTGTGCTCGAAGGTGACACCCCATCTACCTGCCTTTTTGTCAGCCGCCTTTCAGCCTTGTCACAAACACACAAACACACACACACACACACACACACTCACACACGCACACACACATATAGAATATGTTGGCTTTTGAAAGTCTTATAAGTTAACATTTTTATGCGACTTCAATCGATTGGTGAAATCTAGGTGAGATATTGAATAAAATCAAAGATTTTACTGAATTAACCCTAATTTAACATATGTCTAAAATTGACAGTTAGACTATGCTGACTTTTCATTTAAATAAAATATGTATTATAGTAATCAAAAAAAAAACATATTCCATTTACAACAAACTTTTATATAACAATAGAACGAAACGTATTTATATTTGTATTTAATATTTATATAAATATTATTAATTATTTCAACAATTTCCAACTATAATCTGTCATAGATCTAGATAAAGTTGTACAAAAAAATTTAATATAATATATATAATATTTAAAATTACATATTTTATAATACCTAAAAAGAATTATCCTATTTTAGTTATATCAAATATTCCTTATTTAAAATTTAGTAAAAGAAAGCACTATTACTTTGAGAAATATAATAATCCTGTAGCATTTTTTATATTGAATATCTTAAAAGATCTGGGATCTGCAATATTTAATTTTAGTTTGCATAACCAAAAACTGAACAATCTGAAGTCAGAAAAACGTGATTAATTCATTAGAATATTAAATAACTTCTTACGATTATGTCATGTGGTTCTTTTGTGGTCTATAATGCTATATATATATATATATATTCCATTATATGTCACGTTTGCTTCCGATTCTATACATTATAATTGTGCTTATATATATATATATAATATTTGATGACTCTGGTTGCTGGCTATCTCCATTTACATAAAAGATTCTTCGCACTAAGCAAATTGCAATTAAAGTACAAAACGATAACTCAAATAATGCTGGATAATAATCGAAAATAAATACTTAAAATTACAAATTTTAAAATAAATTGCTTGCATATACATATACATGTATATTACAGAACAGATCAAATAATTTAGCAGCCTATTCAGTAATCAGATGAAGTTACTCCTGTGATCCTTAGAGTTATTTGACTGTAAGTTGTTCTCTTTGACTTTTGAGTGATCTACGTACTCAACTTATTAATTTTCTATAATAATTTTAATTATTTTTTGTAAAGTAGATAATTTAATATGAAAGAATTATTCTACAAACTCTCTTGATAAAGAATTGATAATGATTCATAAAGCATTAACGAATATTCTTCCTCTATTTGCAACATTTTCCAAACATTTTCCCTACGCAGTTGTGGAAATGAATAAAGTCAATATTCTATGATTTTTAAACAAATTCTAACAAAAATTTGTTCATCAAAAGTTAACGACATAAAATAATAATTCTTGTAAATTATTAAAATTTATTAAGCTTAAATTCCATTCCATTGAAATTTTAGTTTTTCTACATAAATATTTACATATATGTGTTCATACTAAATTTGTTGTTGTTTTCAATTTTTCTTTTTTATGCTTTTCCTTAGTTTACGAGTTGCAATTAAAATAATTGCAATAATTATAGTCACAGAAGGGAAGGTATACAAATACATATATACATACATATATATATATATATATATATATATATATATGGCCAAGGAGCTACGAAGAGTGTATATGGAATGTGAAGGAGAATGGGTTATTGCCTTTTTGTCGCGCACATTACTTAATTATTTATTTTACAGGTTCTGGCATTTGGCAGACATGCAACAATAGGTTATTACATCTACATACATATACAAGCGGATATTTATATATATATATATATATAGTCTTTTGGTCACGCCGCTCTCAACTGACTCAACATCCCGAACTGGACTTGGGTCATATAATTTGTCAAAGTAAATTAACATAAGTGAGCATTGGGAATCAAAAGGGGATGAGGTTATGTGAAATTGCAGCTGAAAACTGACAAAACGAAAGGCAGAATACAAAAAAAAAAAAAAAAAAAAAACAGGAAGAAAACAAAAAAGAACAAAATAAAAGGAACGACAAGTAGCATGCATCATTATAAGAAGATATATATTTACATATATTTACACTATACTATAGTAAATAGTCCTAGCTTTAGTTTAAGTCCTGTAGCCATAACTAAATAAAATCTTGAGAGAACCCAACAATATTTAAGGTTAAAATGTTTCCTTGACTTGAGTATTGGATTTAAGGCATTTTAAAACTAATTTATTTTATTAAAAGGATTTGGAGTCTTCCATTTGAAGTTAATGGAAAGAGTGGCAAGATTATTTAATGATTTTTAGATAAAGTCTTGTTTCATATGTCAAAGAAATCCTCAAATATATATACATATACATATGTACATATATATATATAAAGGATATGCTAAGCCTATATATCGATAGGTAAATCAATAAGAATTTTAACTAATTATAATCATTCTTCTATGTAGATATATGTATGTATATAAAGAAAATAAAGAGAAATTCTCAATAATAATATTAATTAACTTTTCCATACTTAACATTTCATTATCATTACCAATAAATTAGTTAACTTTCTATAAAGTTCTTTTTTTATTTTTCCAATCATTTAATTATTTAAATATAAATTTATCGTATATAACAGAACGAACTTTCTTATTTTATTTCATTTCTTATAATTTCAGTTTTCCATAAATTTTTTAATTGAAATTATTTGAAATTTGTCAAGTTATTCAATACGAAATTCTCACTCAGTTTTTCGATTTTATATAGCTGCTCTCCTTTCGGTTTATTCACATTCAATTTGTTATTCTTCCTTTTTTTTTTTTTTTTTTTTTGTGGTTGCAATTTGGCCAAAAGAAACCAGAAGGACTTGTGTACATATACAAAGAATAAGCATAATAAAAACAATCAGAAAAAAGAGGAGAGAAAACACAAAAAAAAGAAAGAAAAAAAAAGTGGCAACTGATGTTGATCTGTTTCTCTTTTTGTTGTTTTTCGTTTTGTTTTGTTTTTGTTTTTGTTGTGTTGGTGGTCCCTGGTCTTTGGGTTTCGTCCGCATTTTGTGGCAACTCTTGTGTCTTGTGCCACATTCAAAATCAATAAGCTCAGTTTTTTCTCTCTTATTTTTTGTCTCTTTTTTTCCAACTGCATTGTCTTGCCGTTGCTTGCTACCGATAGTTATTGGTCAGTTTAAGCAATTTTCTGTTGTTTTTTTTTGCCTTCCCCCTACCCCATTCCCCATTCCCCGTTCCTGTAGTTGATTACTTAATTCTATTGATGACGTTTTGACTGATTGCCTTATGAGCTTTCACTTTTTGTGTGCCCGGCAACACATTCAGTTATTAACTGGACGGAGCTCTCTCATGTTGCTATGAATTATTCATGCAACAACCACATGGCGCACCACACATACCACACACACACCACACACACACACACACACACATCTTGGTGGCATGCCTTGCACAATTTAAGTTTTTGCTCCTTTTATTTTTTTTTTTTTTTTTTTGCTTCGATGCATTGGGACTTCATTAACTTCACTTCAACTTGGCCTTAGTCTCGATCAATGTTTCAATTGATATTGCTCGATTATTACACTAGACAGCAAAACTGTGACAGATTGTTTTTCTGTTTTTTTTGAAATTAAAAAATTAATTTACTTGCTTTTAATATACGTTTCTAGAAAAGCAAATGGATAAAAATATCTCTCACATAGATATTATTTATACATAGTTGAGGAAATATTATTATATATGTATGTGTGTATGTATGTATATATAAAAGATTTTAAACATATTGTGCAAGTTTACCATTTTGGCATTTTAAGTTTATAGAGGAACGTGCAATCACATCTCACAATGTTGATGCTGATCATGATGATGATGAGGATGAGAATGAGGATGATTTGTTGTCAAGTGTTTACCGCTAGATGGCTTTATTAATGCCACACTTGGTGTCAACTCAGCACACCAGCCGTGCGACTTCAATTCCAATCAAAGTGCCGACACACCACACAACATGATTTAGTGTCAGAGCTGGCTGAATTCCTTCACACATGCTACAAACTCTCTGTCATGTCAATAATGTCGAAAATGCATCCCAGCACCACCGACAGCAGCAGCAGCACCACCACCACCAATCGTTATAGCTCCCTCCCCATTCATCCCCTCTCTCCATCTCACACACACCCCCCCTCTCCTCACTCTTTTACTGAATCTCTAGTTTCTTCTTTTCTACCAACTGATAATGATGTGACAAAACAGCGGTTGACTTTGCCCGTGGCCTGCCGCTGCTGCTACCTGGCGGAACAACAAGAGACAACAAAACTTGCCAACGGACCAGACCAGATACCCATGCCTTGGAGGCTCTTCTTTGGGGTCCAAGGCACGTCGTCGACGCTGTCATTAACGTGATTTTTTTTTTGTTTTTGTTTCAGCCGTTGATGTTGTTGTTGTTGTTGTTGTTATGCGTTATTACGCGTGCGCACAGTGCTTTCCCACTATTTCTTCCTCCTTCTTATCCGTCTGGAAGTTTACCTCCGATTTTCATATCTTTTTTTTTCTTCTTTTTTTTTTTTCTTTTTGAGTTACACTAGCCGATGCGGTAAGCCAAAGTGACACTTTGACAGCGATACGTGATAAACGGCAAATGCCAGGCTCTTTCATTTCTTGTTCTTGTTATTGTTGTTGCTACCATTATTATTATTATTGTCAATCGAAAAAGGAAGTTAGAGTACTATATGTACATACATACATATATGTATGATGAAACTTGTTGCACGTTCTACAAGTTGAAGGGAAAACTTTGCATAACGAATATGTAAATCATGTTCGTGTGACCTCACAATTCTGGTTAATAGAAGAGAAGAGTAAGAAAACTTAAAACAGTTTTCATCATTTTCAAGGTTCTTTAACCGACTTTTGCATGAAATGAAAACCTTCACTTACATAGGTTTCAACATGTTGATTGATTGACTATAAAGTGACTATAGACTATAGAGAAAGAAAACCCCCTCCCACACAATATCAGTTAAATCTTTTAAGCCATGCTCTATTTTGATTTAAAGATCATATCGCATAAACTCAATTCTCGTCCAAACATGAACCAAAGAATATTTTCGAATGGTCAACAATTTGCAGTGGCCTCCAAGTTCAACTAACATTGCAAAAGTAACAAAAAAAAAAAAAAAAAACAAAAAAAGAGAAGAAAAGAGAAGAAAAGAAAAAAAAAAAGAAATAAATAGGAAGCCAAAACTCATAGACACAGGAGATGCAGACACAGATGTTGGCAATCCAAAAGAATGTTAGGGGGCAAATGAAATTGCCAACAGAGAGAGAGAGAGAGGAGGAGGAGTAAGAGGAACCAAAAGGTTGCAAGTAGATGAAGACAATTCGAGTTGCGTGATTTGCGTGAGCGTCGTGCGTTGAGTGAACTGAACTGAACTGAACAGGAGAATAGGAACAGAAACAGAGAGACTGATGGACTAACTAACTGACGGACTGACAAACTGACTTACTAACTGACTGACTAACTGAATGACTGACTGTCTGTCGGACTGACTGACTAACTGACTGTCTGTCTGTCTGTCTGACTGACTGACGTACTGACTGTTGTTGTTGCGGGAGTTTTTAACTGCATCAAGCCAAATTATACACATACGGATTTGAGGTCCAAGTCGAGGTCTATAGATGAATACTGGTTGTTGTTGTTGTTGTTGCTGTTGCATGTTGCTGTTTCTGTTATTATTGTTGTTGTAGTCATAGTCGTCTCACACCAACACAATTGAAATTCCTTTCGCGCAGAAATTGCATTTCACGCTGAAAATGCGTGCTCCGCGTGCAGGCAACAACAGCAACAGCAACAGCAACAATAACAATAACAACAACAACAATCACAATTCCAGCATCTTGGCCAAAAGAAAGAAGACAGAATAACCACACATCTATATACATACATACATTTAGATATATATATATATATATATATATATATGCACATACATGCATATGTACACACTGGCAATTCTTTTCAAATAGAAGTAAAGTAAAAACAAGCAAACGTCTGTATACCCTTTAAAGAATTTAACCAATTTAGATTAAAATAACTTGCAATAATTATTCTATAATCCATCAAATTGTTAATTGAATAATGTTAATACTAATATTATAAATTTAATATATTTCTATATAGTTAGCAATCAGGAAAAATAATGTTTTCAATTTTTGAATTCTATTAAATTTGTTTAACCAAAATAAAGAATTTAAAGCAAATATTAATGAATATATGAAATTTAATTTAATCGTTCTTTGTACATAAACAAAGAATGAAAATGGTAATAAATTTTAAAATATATAATTCCATATATATATACATATATCATGAATGCATAAGAATTACTTAGGATTTAAATCATAAAAAGAGGCATACGTTTATATATATCCACATATAAACTTCAATCCATAACTGTACTAACTATGCACTAGGTTAATAACATTTTTTTTTTAAATTTTAAAAAATATATTTAACAACATTAGCGTAACTAATTATCAATTAAATAAAAGGCATTTCATTCGAAAACTTCGATCCATTAATAAATATAAATATTAACTATTAATTATTTGTGGGACCTAATTTTTAAACTAAAAAAATAACAATAAAAACTGAGTTTTTTATATTTGTTGCAAATAAGTTTGTCAATGATATTTTTAGAAGAAAATTTAAAAATCAAAATTATGATTTTTGGTTTTCTTTTATATCTTGTGTATGAAAAAATCCAAAATAAAAACACACACAACCATTTTTTTTTTTTTTGTGATTAATGTAAAAGTTTTCCCTTTGGCCTGAATGGGCAATAAAACAGCGGGCCAATAATATATATATATATATATATATATATACATATATATAGAGTATATTGTAACGAAATGGCAAGAGAAAGAGAGAGAAGGAGAAAAAAAAAATAACAAACGAAAGATGGAGTTCAACTTTCGAGGAGTCAGTAGGAGGTTGCCAAGTAGCTTTCAGGGCAAAAGTGTAGGTGCGCGCCTGCGCAACAATTCTGCTGCCTCTGCCGCTGCTGTTGATGTTGATGTTGCTGCTGGGTGGGATGCAGGTGGGCCAACAATAACAGCAACAACAACAACAACAACAGCAACAGCAACGGCAATGGCAACAACACGGCCAAACTATTCCGTCATGCCACAACAGACTGCCAAAAGCACAACACTTGCGAACTTTTTAATGTATGTATGTGTGTGTATGTGTGTGTTAGTGTGAGTGTGTTGAAGTTAATGCTGGGGAAACTCTTGTCACGTTCCTCGTTAGATATTTAGATATTAGTCTTAATTTCAACCTAATGCAATTGCAATTTTTGCACGATTTTGTTATGTATATACACACAGGCACACACACACTCGCACACACAAACTAATGTGTATATATGTATGTATCTTTAAGTATATATATGTATATAATTATTTTTTGTTTTTTTTAATTTTCAGTTACAACTGCAAAATCTCAACTGTGTAAAAAAAAAAACTATATACATAGGTACTACTTATTTCTTGTATATATACAATATATATACAATATATAAATACAATATATAAATCGATAATGCGACAATCCTTCTTTTATATAAATCTATATATATACCGAAATAATATAATAATAATATGATATTAATAATAAATCATTCGAAATTATCTTCTCTCACAATAAAGAATAATGAATAAAAGCAAAAACAGAATAACAAATAAATAAAAATATATTTCTATATAAACAAAAACTATAGATAGCATAATATAAGACATATAAATATCTAGTTAATATAAATAATAAACCATTATTTAAAAAAAAACCTTAAACTTTTAAATGACTTTCCGCTTTTTAAAATGTAAATAATAATATTCGTATCTATATCTCGAATTATATGATTTTGACATTTAGCAAAACAAAAAAAAAAACATTAACAATCAGCAAAGTGATAATTTTTCAAACAATAACTAATAACTTATTGTAAAGACTTTTAAAGGGCTTATAAAAAAAAACAATTTTGTTAATTGTTTAAATTTTTTTCAAATGGTTAAAAGTTTTCCATGAAGATATTTATGAAAAATAATAAAATATTCAAGAAAAATAAAATATATTGCATTTTCTGAGAATTTCAACTGTATATTGTTATTTTTAATAAAAAAAAAAGAACATAAACTATATTTAATATGAAAAGATTATTTTTATAATGTGAATCTTTAAATAAATAAAAAAAAAAACTTTTGGCTTTTTCTTATATAAGAATTCTTATAGAGAGATCACGTCTAGTTTTCTATTAAAATAAAGATTTGATCCCACTTTTTCTGTGCAAATAATGTAAAATAAATAACTCTCTATAATATCTATTATATTTAATTATTTTTGTGGTGAAAATAAACCAATATATAGAACTCTCTTTTCAATCTAACGAATTTCCATTAATTAAATCGTTCATTTTAAATGATTTTCAGATCTATTCTGGTACACAACTTAATTCAGTTTGAAGCTCACTTAAAAACTAATATAAAAAATAAAAAAACAAGAAAAATGACAAACATTTCATTGATTGATTATTGATTTGAATAATTTTTTATTCGTTTTCCGTTTTCTTTTTTGTATTTTACCTCTTGTTGTTGTTTGTTTTGGAGTAATGTGAATTGTAAGGCCCGATGTGTTGGGTAAATCCATTTGGTTAATAATAATAAGAGAATAGATTGTCCAATGCGAAATGCAACTCACCTGAAATGAAAAAAATGTGCAAATGGAAAAGAAAATGTTAAAATGAATTTCATTAAGTGCAATAAGGTAAAATAGGAAAATTGTATGAGTTGGACAACAAAATGGCGGCCACCCACCTATCAGTAAATGGCACCGACACGCAGCCATACACACTCACACAGGTAGACACACATACACACATATAGACACATACACATACACATACAGATACAAGTGTGTCAACTTTTACACTTGTTACGCAAATGCAAATAGTGTAAAATGAAACAAAACATATTTTCACACGACAAAAGAGTCCGCCCCTTTGTCCAGATACCTTGGACCTGGAGTCAGACTTCCGATACCCATCCCCACACACACCCCCCTTCTCATCATTCCGTTCGTCTCCCTACATACATATATATGTACATTTTCTTTCTCTGTTATACACACACAGCCACACACACACACACGGCCACACACACTCTACGCTTCAGCGATTCGCTGTGGAAAGGGAAAATTACATACACATACCTATATATGTATGTATGTAGGTACATTCGTAAATATGTAAGTGTGTGTGTGTGTGTGTAATTTTATAGCAATGGCCGCCTTTTTCCTGTACTATACATTTGTATGTATGTATGTGTATTAGTGTGTAAGTCCTCAATTTCCTGCGCCCACAATTTGATAACCCTCCCTTTACTCCTTTACTCCCCTTCACCCCTTTCCATTCCTAACCACTTTTATTTGTAGAGTGCACAAAAAAAGAATACAAAATCAACTAAACGATATCAGAAACCAGAGGAAGAAAGAAGCCAGGAAAGTGTTGCTAAGAAATGGACAAATATATTGATGGTATGTGTGTATGTGTGTGTGTGTGTGTGTGTGTGTGTGTGTGTGTATGGAAAATAGCCCAAATATTTGGTATAACTTGTTCTATAGAAACAACAAGAATAATATATATGCATTATAAACTAGAAAAGGACACACGCAAGGCACCAAAAAACACTGAAAACAATTTTACATTTCGAGAAAAACACTAAAAAAGATATCTAACCAAATGTCTGTTATTCGAATCACTTTTCTATAGCTCACGTTTTCTGCTATTATATAAATATTATGAAATCATTGAAATGTTTGCATTTTAAATTATTCCTAACGAAAAACGAAAAAGTTTATTTCAAATTTTTTCACTTAGAAAGTTGAAAAGTTGGAAAAAACTTAATGCTAACATTCCACTGAAGGAATGGAACGTTTCAATTCACTTGGAGGGAACAATTGCAAAATGAAACAACTATTTTTAAGTGTTGGTAAACATTTTTGAATGATTTAAATTCTTCATTTAAAATGCGTTGAGACAATTGAAGAAAGTTTGATTTTTGATAATCAGAAAAATTTTAAAACCTTGTAAAACTTATTTATTTACATTTAATTGAGCATTTGTGACTAGTTTTGCAAATTGAATTCAAATTTAAGAAATACATTTTCGAATTTAGAATTGGTGATATTTTCTTAAGGAAATGGCAACAATTTTTTGTTAAATTTAATAACTCGTATAGTTTATATAGAGGAGATACTGATCTCATTACGAATTTGAAGGTCCTTACCCATCCATAGTCCTTACTAACAGAAGCTACATAGCCTGTACCTAATATTAGATTTTAATCCATAAAACTAGGTAAATAATAAATAAAAGTACCCCCTTTCTTTATTTATATTTAACAAACTAAATATTTCGATTCCATAAACTACCTGGTTTTGTTTTTAAATGCAATCTATTTTGTTTATTTTCTTTGAGTGTAATCAAAAATGTAGGCGTGGTATGTGTATGTACATACATACTTATATACATACATACATACATACATATATAAGTAGTAGGGATAGAAAACATGACTGTACCTTAAAACTACCACGAACTAAATTCAACAAAGAATAATACAAATTGTACATATATACATACATACATATATGTATATATGTGTAGATATATGCACGTATATATTTATTTATATACACACTTATACATACATACATACATGCATACAATCATATGCACATAGACATAATTTCCTAACGCATTTAATGGCTGAACAAACGGGGCACGAATGATTTTTTAGGGGTAGGCGAATTGTTTGTGTGTGTGTGTGTGTGTGTGTATTTTTTTTTAGGGTAAAAAGGAATGGTTAAGACCGCCGCTGTCACGCAGCTAGCGGGTAAGGGTTGCTAAAAAACAACAAACAACAACAACAGCAACAACTTCCATTAGGGAGTTGAAGTAGTATAAAGGTAAAACCTTTACCATCTCTTTCTCACATGCGTGTCTAAATGTCTATACTACGATAGAGGGGCAAATAGTTAACATATATATATTGTATATATGTATGTATATGTCATGTACATATATACATATATGTACATACATATGTATATACATGTGTAGTGTTTAATTTTTAACCCAATTGGCAGCCATTTTTGTCGTAGATAAACACACCCACAATAAAAGCAACAGCAACAACATTAGCAACAAAAAGTAGCCATTAGGAAATTATACTTATACTAGGAATGCACGTACATAGTTAATACGTACATATGTATGTATATAGGTAAAATAAAACTACATTCTGTTCTTTTATTATTTTGTTAGCAAATCCCTTGACATTGGCTTTAACATTTCATATTCTTTCTGTTTCATTTCCTCTCACTATTTCCTGTTCTATGTATGGCCCACTCTAACTCATACATACATACAGGCATTCATATACACAATGTATATACATATATATATATATATATATATGTATATATATACATATATATATATACATATATTGACATTAGACTGTCCGCCGCTTTTGTTGCTGCATTTCGCGTTGCGCACGCGCAAAAACTTGTTGGACTTTTTATACCCTCGCAGAGGGTATATTAATTTTGGTTAGAAGTTTGCAACGCACAGAACGAAACATCTCCGACTATATAAAGTATATATAATCTTGATCAGCATGAATAGAGGAGTCGATCTAGTGGATCAACAGCTTCTTCTCCGAGACCCTTATAGCTACAGAGCATAGGCTTCTTTTTGTATATCTCGGAATCATCCCGATCGGATGACTATATCATATAGCTCCCATAGGAACGATCAGTCATGAATAAGGTTTATCCTCAATAACTCTGTTGTTTTTCCATCGAAATTTTTATAGGTATATAGTATAGATCTGAAACTTTTAAATCTATTCATATTAACCGCTCAATTCTATTTATAATGAAACATTTATTTGCTTAAAATAAAGGGGTATCAATTTAGTCTTGATGTTTTGCCTACGTCCCACCCGCCCCCCCTTCCCCTCTCCACAAGCAGCCAAAAAAAAAAAAAAAAAAAAAAAATAACCGATTGTTAACATGCGAAAGTGAAAGACAAAGAGAGGGAAGGAGAAGAAGTAAAGTGAAGTAAAGGCGATCTCAAGGTTAACAACGATCGCGTCAAGTATCGTGTGCAATCTCAAGCAAATCAACAAAGTTTCTACAGTTCTCAGTGTTAGCTTTTGCTCGATTTTTTTTCTCTTTTTTTTTTTTTTTTTTGTTTTTTTCCATAAAATTTATAGGAAATCAGGGTGGAACACACAAACGCTCTCTGATTGAGTGTGTTGTTGTTAACTATTAAAATGCAACTAATTGTTTGTAAATGATACAAGATCTTATAATGGATATGCCAAATAATATATGTACAAATAATATTCAAATAATGTTTCAGAAAAAAAAGACTTTATGGAAATAAACTAGATACATATGTATGTATGTATGTATGTGTGTGTGTATATAATTAATTAAAGTTACCTTTGCCCTTGACTTCCTTTTAATCATTATCAAAACAGATTTTTTTTCGATCATTCAGTAGTTTTTTCCCCCCTTCACCTTCCCCCCTCCCTAAAATTCTATCTTGTTCAGAATTTTTTGTTGTAGAAATAAAAAAAAAAGAAAAAAAAAAAGGAAATTAAATTGTGCGAAAAATTTGCAATATTAATGAATCTAAATAATTTAGAATTAATATAAATGAAATCTTAGTTAGTTCAAATGGCAGCAGTTCCAAATTTAGATGGGCCACAATATGATGAACGTGCCGATGACTTAATGGATTCCAATCAGGATATTCAAAAAGAGCAAAGATCCCGCCTAATTAGAGCCTTAAGTAAATTTAAACCTCAAGATGCCAATCCATTGCAATTTTACAATTGTGTTCGAGAATTTTGCATTATGCATAATTGCAGTATTGATGAGGGTATGGAAAGGGCATTCCAATTTTGGCCAACATTTTCAATGAGACAGAGAGCACTATATAATTCGGTAAGATATTAAAAATATACATATACATATAATATTTAGGGAAATTGTTAAGCAAGCGATAATATATTCTTTTTGCAAACTAAAATTAAACTCACTTTATGATAGCTTAAAGTGTTTATGCATAAAATAGACATCAAGAAAGCACATTAAATTGGATCAAAGATCTTAGAAATAAAATTTATGAGATATTCCAATCACATTTTGTTCTATAAACATTTCTTAAGGTTTTAACCATCTGACCATGCTAAAATTAACATTAGATCACAAAAAGAAGAATTATAAGAAGATTATAAAATTATGTTTTTATACTTTTTATTTTTTTATGCCCTTGTAGAGGGTATAGTAAAATTGATCAGGAGCTTGTAACGCATAGAAATAAACTTTTTCGACCCTATAAAAAATATATATTCGTGATCAGCATAAATAGCCAAGTCAATATGACCATGTCCGTCTGTCCGAGTGCCCGTCTGTTTGCTTCTTCGTATCTTTTCGAACTTAAAATTTGAGCCAAGTGAATAAAAATCATATCATTCTGTTCATTGATCATTTATCTAAATTAAATTTAAGAATTGAATCGGATTGAAGAACTATATGGTATCAGAGGATAAAAATTTGCTTTGTTCAAAACAGTTCCTGGGCGAAAAAATTTGTTTTTAGATATCTCAAACAAATTTGGTATACAGATTATAATTTTTTTGAACCAGATCGGCTAATAAATACCGATACAAATCAAATTTCCTTATGTTGTTGCGATCGATATGACGAAGAAAGTAAAGAAGAAAGTATTTTTTTCTTTATCAATTAATTGCCTTTTGTTTTGCACTTTAGCAACGTCATGCCGAGCTACCGATACCGGTGCCACGTCATCTAATCTATCGTGCATTTCAAATGGAACGGAATGGACGTTGGTCCTTGGGTCGTGCACCCGTGGGTAATAATGGAGGGACAATGTATACTGTGGAATCATATAAGCCACCGCAAAAGGTATCAAAATTTCGTGCCCATTTGAGAGCTAAAAAACCAAAATATGATAATATGATTGATCCATCGAATGAACGAGGGCAGTTACGTAAAAATTTGACAACTGTAGCAGCGGCAGTTGGAATATCCCAATCCCTACCAGGAACATCTAGAAGATTACGTACATTAACTCCGCACCAGCAAAGAGCCACAACAATTGGTCGATCCATGAGACATACAAATACCATTAGCCGATATTTGTCTGTTAAGTCAAATGCTAAATTAATGAAAACGAATCATCGCGGAGCTGGTGGCGATGGTGGAAATTTATATGAACGAAAACTGAAAAAGGCCAAATCGAATAAGAAACAAAGTAAAAGTAAATCAACCACAAAAAGGAAAATACACAAAAAGAAATTAATTGGTTACTGATACGGCAAGATATATATATATATGTATATATGGTATATATGTATGTATGTATGCATCATCGTTGCCAATCGATATGGATCGAAATGAAATAACAAAAAAAAAAAAAAAAGAGCATGTGTGTAAATTTTGTTTAATCAGCAACGAACAAGTTGGAACGGAATGTGACAGTGTTTGGTATTAAAAGACAAAGGATATTCCAATAGCCAGCTAAATAATTCTAAACAATATGGAGAATACAATAATATAACAATATTATTACCAACTAACAGTAATCAAGTATCGCATACATCGTATAAAACATTTTATTTATATATACATACATATATATTTCAAAGGATAATTGAACTATGACCCTGTCATCCCCGTTGATGGTTAAAACGATTATGCCAAATATCAAAGGATGTCCTGAAACTTTACGGTTATTAATCCTTTACCTTACTCAAATACCACATGACTGCTATAAAAATAATGGAGAATCTATATCGGAATGTCGATTTCTTAATAGTCCTTTATACCACTTTCAAGGGATTTCGTTTAAATATCGAACTCTTTGTGAAATCTCTTTATAATTGACAAATAATCCAATCTCTTCTTGGAATACCTAACTAGTAATATGGACAAATAAGATTTTATTTATAATCCTTATGCATCACAGGGTACCCAAAGGATTCCAATACGTTATAAATCGAATGTTGATCGGCACTCATCGTTTTATATTGTTCTTCTTCAAATAATTGTACTAAATTGGATCGAGAAATCGATATAATTTGTCTAAATTATAATCGTATAATTGCCTAAAAATATTGGGGGTTTCTTTTATTTTATACATATGTATATATATATATATGTACATATGTATGTATATATTTACAAATGTATGTATGTATGTATGTACATATGTAGTATAGAGATAATTGTTGGTTTTACCCTCAACAACCATATGGTTGTATCTATGTCATTGATGTTAGTTTGTTCATTTGATGAACCTTTATTTAGCAAACGCTACAACAAATATACAACAAACACAACAAAAATATGCCACAAAGTAAAACCAGATGTCTGAAACTATTTTCAATCATAACGAAGTTGTTATACACTATAATATAAATACACATACATATATACATATAAGATTTTCGATTTCATTCCTTAAATTTTAAAAGAATATACAAATTACAAAAACTAAGAGCAAAAATTCGGACAAATGCTTCTATATATTTACATATGTACATACTATATATTATATATGTAGATAATGATAAAAATCGGAAGTTTTCTTTTTCGATAACATTATTTTCCATTGGAAAACTCTTTTGTTAGAAAAGGGTATAAAATCAGCTGAAAAAAAAAATAAAATAAATAATCATTTTTTCGCGCGCGAAAGAAGAAAAAAAATAGTAAAAGAAATGACAAAATAGCTTTGGCTTTTATCTTTTCCCCTTCTCCACCTCATTTTTGTATTTTTTTTTTTTTTTCTGTTGTTTTTTTTTTTGCGAATCGGCACGCAGCGCCGCCAGTTGAGCATTTGACCTAATTTCTAACCAGCTAGGCATTTTGTTGTAGTTCTCAATAGGCGAAACTTAACGCTTTTTTTTTGTGCGTTGTGGCCCAAAGACAAAGTAAAAGCAAAAATAAAGATAAAACAACAAAAATTTTGCTGTTATTTTAATGTTAGCTTTGGCGGTGTTTTCGAAAAAAAAAAAAAAAATGAACACAAAGAAATAAAATAAAGCGAGAGAAAAAGAAACAGAACAGAAAGAGCAGAGCTTCTTTTGGTTTTAGACGAACTTTTCATACACTTACTAAGCGACCCTAATCATTAATCATTAATTATTTTAAGTTCTTAGTTTTTCTACACGAACATTTGCTAACAAAAATAATGTAACATAAAGTTTGTAAACTTTAAGGACAGAAATCTAAATATGTATATATTATTATTTACATAGATTCCGATTTAATATACATACATATATACAAACTTATGTATCTATGTATGTATATATGTATGTATATTTATGGATAAGTCTCCTTGCATAGGTAAGACTACTGAAATTAGTTAGAAACTAAAAAGATCAACAAAACCCCAATGCCAACTACTGTATATATGTGAGTATGTAAAATATGTACATACATATGTATGTATGTATGCAAATACATCCATACATACATTAAGCCAGTAGTAGTTACTGTGGACAAAAGAATTTGACGTCGACACTGCCAGAAACAGAATCATTTGGCCTATATGTACATATGTTTGTATGTATGTATGTGTTGACATATATCTAGGTTTTAGTCTCTTTTTGGTATTTTTTTTGTTGCCATATACAAATAGAATATACATACATATGTACATACATACATACATCTGTATATATGCACATACATACATATGTAGGTATCCCATAAATGTACATACGAGGGCTGCATAAGAAGTATGTAATTATTTAGTCCAAACATCTAATTGATTCTACTGAAATTTTTATATCAAATTATTGAAATTTTAATTTGATTGTATTATTATTATACACATATACATACATAAATATGTTTATATATTGTACATCTATATATTGTACATATATATATTGAACTTTACCCAAATAGTTAAACAGTATTTCATTTCCTAATGAAATTATGAACCCTTCGTTTTACTAAGTCTTAGATTTAGATTTCATTTTCATTAATATGTACATATGTATATATACATGTATGTACATATGTATATAAACAGATTTAAGGGTCTTTGTTTTAGTTTATTTATGGCTAATCAAATGGCGCCTAAGAACATTTAAAAAGAAATACATAAAAAATATTGAAATTCCTTAAACGACAACAAAATTAACTAAAATCTTTCATAATTTATATCTATATAGATGTACAGATATCCTACATACATATATACATATGTATGTATGTATATTCATTTGTATACATCTGTATTGTATGTATGCATGTATGTATGTATGTACATATATATATACACAGGTATGTATTCTCTTCTAGCGCAGCAGTTCTTCTTCTTTAACGTATTTCGCAAGGCTGCTAAATTTATAGCCGCTTACGCACAGCAGCAACAACAACTACAACAACAACATTAGAAGTGAAATAGCACCAACGCAGCACCACACAAAAAAAAAAGCAGCAACAAAAAACGCAACTGAGGAAAGCTCACAGATAGATAGAAAGCAAGCAGTAGTATGTACATATGGTTGTTGTTGCTGTTGCTGCTGTTGTTGTTGTTACTGTTGCTGCTGTTGTCATTTCGACAGCGCCATTTGACTTCTAACTGCTTTTACATATGTATGTATGTATGTGTGCATGTACATACAGAGATATACATGCATATGTATGTATGTTTGTATGTTTGTAGGTAGGTAGAGACGCTAACCAGGCGGGCAACTAAACTTAACCAGCATTCAGCTCCCCCTGTGTCTTCCTCTCTCTCTTTCTCGTCTCTCATGCTCTTTCTCACTCTCTATCTTTGTACAGCTCCCGCTCCCCTGCTACCTACAATTCTCCCTCACACTTCTTTAACAATAATTTTGCGCTGTTAACTCTGCCACCACTGACTGTGTATTGTGTGTGTTGTCAAGTCACAAAGTGAGCAGCGGCAGCAGCAGCAACAACAACAACAACGAAGCAGATTACGCAATGCGTTCGCATATTGTACACACATACACACACACACACACACTAACGTTTTGTTTCGTTTCCGCGATCCATGCAAAAAGAAAAAGAAAAAAAAAACCAGGCAAAAAAGAATGAACAGAAAAAAATTCGCAAATAAATGAGTTGAGTTGCTGTGCGTGAGACCCAATCGGAAATTTGTCATAAGTTGGAGGAGACGAAAGTAAACGGAATGACAGACGAAAAAATAGATTAATAAAAACACAATCAACAAGTCAGCTGATAGGAGCAACAGTTGTTTTTTTTTTTTTTTTTTAATATCTTTCCAATATGGGTTTAGATTGGAATTATAGAAATATTTAGATATAAATATTAAATAATTATTAATAAAATTTGTTTCATTATGTCTAAATTCAATCTAAACTAATAATATATATCTGACTTTTTTCATATTAATTTCTATAATTTAATATTGAGAATTATTTTTGGTAGCTTTATTGTTTTAAGATCGATACTACATACATATATACATACATAAATATAAATCGAAAATCATATTAATATTTTCTAACTAATATAAAAAAAATGTTGCACATTTTTTATTTCATTTTTCATACATTAAACTTGTCCATTTTCCATATAACCAAGTTAAAACTAGCAAATTTTTCGGAATTTTTTTTTTTATTTTTATATTCTGCTATGTTTCGGCCACGTTTGTTGTCATTTCGAAATCCCAAAAATATGTAGAGAAAAAAGGCAAAATGTAGAGAGAATTGTACTGTTTGAGGCTGCTGTCGAGTCTTGTGTGCGGAACTGGCTGACGAGCCTGACCTTTGGCTTGACCGTGGGCGTGAATTGCGAATAGTTTGCAAAAATCGCTCTATAGACAAACGCACAAGTCATGAGTATATACATATAAAAAAAAAACCGAAAAAAAGTAAAACGTTTCTAGCGGGGTTGTTGGGGCGGCCAGCCGTCGCACAGCTGAAATTCAATGCTATCTAAGCGCGCACACACACACACAGAAGAATACATATAAACGCATACACACACATACATAGAGACGCTGAACAAATTAGTTCAGTAGGTGCTTTATTGTTGTTATTGTTGTTGGTGTTGCCAGCCAGCCAGTCAGCAGCCTGGGGGCCAGGCGTCGTTTAAATTTAGCAGCGACGACGACGACAACGACGACGACGACAACAACAACAACAACAACAGCAACAACGTTGACTCGCTTGACTCTCCTCCTTCTCCGCCTTCGCCACCTACTATTGCTCCCCCATCCTATTACTCCTCTCCTCCATTGCTCTTCGAAGCTTTAGCAAATTAAACATTAAAAATCATCAAAGTGAAGAAGAAGAAGAAGCAATGGGGGAAAAAAAATCGCACATATCTGTCCTTGACACACATTGCGTATACGCAATCTACGCAGCCGGCTTTGTGGTTACGTTTTTTTTTCATTTTTAATTTTTGTGTTTTTTTATTTTTTGTGTATTCTCTTCTTTTTCTATTTTGCGTGAGTGCGTGCGAATTTTATGCGTGACTGTGTGTGCGTGTGCGTGTGCTAGTCTCTGACCTACTTACGATAGAGAGATAACAACATGTGCTTAACTTGCAAATTTGCGAAATTTTCTATTGTTATTAATTTGTTGTTATTGTTTCTATTAAAATAATAACTAGTCAATTTGTTTAACTATATCTTAAGATGGTATACTATGTATTTTATATATGTATGTAGATATATCTATAGACATAAATATATGTACATATAAATATGTACATATGTACAGGTATGGTCGATCATTAATAAATGGCAACAAAGTTGAAAAATTTTGGCAGATGATGAATTGATGAATATATATAGGAGGAATCACGAATGAACCGGTATGCTTACCCGGTTTTCAATATAAATGTTTTTTTTTTAAATTCCATTAAAAAAATTAAATAAGACAATCTTTATTTATATAGATATTGGATTATATGGGTTTATAAGACTTATAATATTAACTTTCTAATAATTCAAGAATATTGTTTTATTATGATGTGTATATGTAAAATCAGGAATCTCCCTTTGAACGAAAGTCTATATACATATACATATCTTTATATGGATGTATGAATGTATATGTAGATGTGTAAGATCATGCAGCGGTCAAATGTTTTTGCCACAAAAATTTGATGTCGTCACATGCTGTGCGGCAAATTGTGCCATTTTGTTGAACCCCCCCCCCCAAAAAAAAAGGAAAAAAAAATCAACCATTCAACTACGAGTAACATAAAAGAAGTTAAAAGCAATCATGGCCCCATGCTGCTCTTCATTCGGCATTATCTAAGGTGAAATGGAGGCCAATAACTCCCTAATTAACGATTAGGAAAGGAAGGTTTCAGTTCGGTCCAAAAACCCAATGGCGAAATAAACCTAGTGAAAATCTAGTGTTAAGTTTCTGAATTCAATTTCTAGTTTCCATTTTCAAGTTATACAACACTAAATTGGATACCGTACAATTTGGTTATACAATGCTATATTTAATTGTAAGCCTATAATATTGTTAAGTTATAGTACATTAAAAATCGTGTCAGTATTTCGATCAGATAATATGTACACACATAAATACATATGTACACATGTAGTTCATGTATGTGCGTGTGTGTGTGTATGAATATGTTTAAATGTTTCTTTTTTGCTTTTTTTGTTTGCCAAACATGTGAATTGCGTAAGCAATATTAAGAGAGTCAGAAAGCGGTAAAGATTGAAATAGTACAGCAAGAAAGAGAGGAGAGTGAGAGAGAGAGATAGAGCGAAATAGTGAGACTACACGGCGTATACACATGTATGAGAATATATAGAGAATTGGCAAAAAAATATCACTATCGCGTATACACAGACACACACATCCATACACACCCAATTTGGTGCTCTTCAACTTGACTTTGAAAAGCAAAAATGTTGCGAGAGCGTCGGCACCGCTAAATTTGCCAGCAACACAAAAAGCATAACAAAAAGAAGGCAAACATTTTTGGCAACATTTTGGCTTGCCATTTTTTTTTTTGCTGTGCGTTCGAATTGCTTTTTGTTGTTATTTTTTTGTGCGTGCGTGCTTATCGTTACGCACTTTTAGTGTGGTTTTTGTTGCTTTTTATATATATGTATATATATTTTTTTCATTTTTCGCCAACGTCGAGAGTTCATTAACTCTTCTGTTTTGCTTTTTATTTGTGCTTTTCTTGCTATTTTTTTTCCTTCTTTGTTTTTTTTGTATTTTTATTTTTGTGCGTGTGTCGTTTGGCCTATGATTGTGCGTGTCGTTGATCTTTCTACAACAAAACAGAAATGGTTTGAGTTCAATGAACTTTTTTGCTTTTGGCTTTTTATTGTGTGCAAAAAAAAAAAAGAGGCAGATTTTGTTGTTGTGCAAAAGAGTTCAATAGACTCGCAATTTTATCTTCTTCTTTTTGTTGTAGTTTTTTTTTTTCTTTGTAGTTTCTTTTCTTTCTCCTAATTTGTTTGTAGGCATTCATTATACATAAAACGATAGGCCACTGAGTCAAAAAAGGTGGCTAGACTATTGCCACTGTAAAAAATTTGCCAATTTTAATTTAAAGTCTAATTAATTAATCAAAGACTGAACTTATAATGCTAACTGGCATATTCTTAATCAGTATCGATCCCTATTATATATACATACATACATACATACATATGTATGTATATCTGTGTACATACATTGAGCATTAATAGAGTTTTAATTAGTTCTTTACATCTGCTTGATTTAAAGAAAGTTTATTTGGGTGTTAATTGATTTACTGTTAAAAAATTGACCATCAGGGAAAATTCGATTATCATAAGATTTCATTTTCTCAACAGATTCCTAGGATGATATCTTTAGAATTTTGTATTTTTAATAAAAATTTCTAATAATCAAGCGCATTTCTTTTTATCTATTTATGTTTTTTTTTTTACCAATATTTCATAAATCATTTGAGACTCATTTCTCGTTGTTTCACTCTCACTCACTCTCTCTCTCTCTCTTCCTTTTGTTTTCTTTTCTTTTTTCGCCTGACAAGTAACTGTAACCCACTCCTTCTTGATGAAAGGCAAATATCCCAGAAAAAGGGAACTAAATGATACCCTGTAAAAAGTTTAACATTTTTAAAATATTTGAAATTTAAAAAAAATGCTTAATAGATCGATGATGATTCTGACTTTTATGGATATTTAACTTGTGAATTAATGACTGGGTATCAGGGTATAAGCCATAATCAGTAAAAATCGCCCGCATTTTAACTCAGAGACACACACACACACAGAGCCAAAGACAATGAAGAACAATCGATCTTTCACGCCTAAGCCCCATCCTTCTTTTTTCTTCTCATCGCTTCTACTTCTCTTTCTCTATCTCCTTTATTATCATCATCGGTTATTCGCCATTGCCATCTCCACCTACTACTCCCACAAAATGATCATCTCTGGCAATTTGTGTTGCCATCATTTTTCAACGCTTCAGCTCCAGCATCGTCGTCGTCGTCATCGTCACAGTCGTCTTACCCCGTCGTGAGGGATGGGGGGGGGTGTCCAAGAGAGTTATTTATGCCAAATTTATGCATCTATATATATTTATATATACATATATATCTATTTCTTTTTTCTTCTTCTTCTTTTTTACTTTTATTTTTTTTTTTGTGCTGTCGGTCGGTCGTTTTTTTTTTTTTTTTTGTTTTGTTTTTTTGCTTGGCAAACTTTCGAAAGTTCTTCTTTCACGGCAAAGTCATGGGAAATTTGCAACAAGCGAGGCCGTGGCGAAAAGTTAGCTCGCTTGTTTGATGGTTTTTGGTGGCGGTTGCTGGTGAAATTTTTTTGTGTGTGGTTTTTTTTTTTTTTTTTTTTTTTTGTTGCTTTTGTTTCAGCTTCTAATTGTCACTACCGCTCACATTGATGGCAGACCGACCAGCTCAGGTAAGGCTGCCCTATGGTCTATCTGTATATATGTATGTACATACATATACATATGTTTATATATACATACATAGTATGATCAAGTTTGAAATCAAACAAGGGGTATTGCAAATTCAAGACACAATTCACATGTATGCGACACAGATCTTTTTTGATATGGTATATATATATATATATATATATATATATATATATATATATATATACTATATATATGTATGTATGTATATACATATGTATTCTTGTTACAAAATCTTTTTTCTTTCCGTTTACATTTCAACCAATATATCAAAAAAATACCGATTCTAAAAATAAAAGTTATTATTGTTGTCTGAAAAAGTGAATTCATATATGTATATTATAGGTAGATATATACATTATATATTCTGTATAATACATATGTATATACGTATATATATTTAGAGTTTTTTTTAGAAAATTTTCCTTCTAGAGTTTTCTAGAAAGTTACAAAAAACCGAAATGGAAAAACCGGATTAATTTCCCTCAATTTCAAAACAAAAAAGCAAACAGAAGCGAATGGAATTAACTAAAGAATAATTTGTTGTTAATTGTATTTTAAGTTTTTTTTTTTTTAGCTATTCATTATCAAAAAATGCATATGTATGTATTAATATCTATGATGAGTGTGTGTGTTTGTGTGTGTGTGTGTATTGTTGCAGCCAATTTCAATTTAAAATACTTATTTATGTGCGTGTCGCATTATATGAAAATGGTTATGTAAGTGAGCGTAATTAAAACAAAAACAAAAACAAAAAACAGCAAAAAAAATAAATAAAAACCGAAACACAAACACTCACACACACACATACACACACACACATGTCTATGTGTGGCTAATGGTTAGTGTCTCTGGTGCCTAACTGAATTAACCTTGTTCTATGGCCCGTTGGGCGGAAATTGCACACACACACACACATACACACTTAAATGTACATAAGCACACACACACGCTCAAAAGAAACATAGAGCATTTGTTCATTAGTATCTTTGTTTGTATCTTGTGGGTCCTTGGTTATAATTAATCCACAATTGCACACAGCCAGATAGATAGACATTGCAAACACGCAAAGCTGGGCGGCGCAACTGTACCCACAAAAAAAAAACAACAACAACAACAAGAAAAAAAAGCACATACACAACAAAAAAAAACAGAAACAACAACACGATCAGATAAATTCACCAATGGCACCTGCACCTGGTACAACAATACCAAAACACACACACACACACACACACCATATACACCCATCAAGCTTCATCTGCAGTGGAAATGCTAATTGCTGCCAATGGCTTAGAGACTCGGACTTGGATTTGCATGTCAACTATTTGGTTGATCTGTTTCGGGCTTCAACTCCAACTTTAAAGCAAATCTGACAAAAATCAGTCACATACACACACACACACACACTGACACACACACAAATGCCAAATGTATGCCCACACACATGAAGAGCATAAACACGAGCATTTGCCAATTGTTAGTTGGATCTACAAAACTAAAAAAAAAAAACTTGAGTTTTCCAGTGGAAAAACCTTTATGTTAAAAAAAAAAACTCAAAGTAGTGAAATTTTCTATAATCTAAAAGCAAAGACAAGTAACATCTGACATGGCTTAATAATAATCTCAATATAAAAATTCTCAGTTAACATAAAACTTGTTAGAAGTGAATCGAAATTACATAAATTTTATTAGAGAGAATCAAAAAATTATTACTTTTTTTTTTTGTTTTTTAATTTTTAGCATTACTTGATTACGGAATATTATTAATAAACTGTCAGTAGGCGGATTTGAAAATGAGCTCTAAAAAGAAACGAATACTTAAAACAACAACAACAAATATTTATAAGTCATTTATGTGTTTTTGTTGACCTATAACCTTTGCAATTATATGTATAAGCTTTGTTAAGCAAGGTCTTTCGATATACATATGTATGTATGTATGTATGTATGTATATACTATATATATATAGCTTTTATAGGCTCACTCGATCATTTATTTGAAAATTTATTAATCTATGATTAAGACACTAATGTATTTAATGAAGACGGATCAACTACATATATTGCATAGATCATAAAAATAATATGTAGTTGTAAGCACATTCTGTAGAAGTTATAATTATTTCATACGAACAGTGTTGGTAAACAGTGTGATATTTGATAGTACTTGGATAGAATTTTTCAACACTTGACATTGGCTGAGTTATATGTATGTACATGTACATAAGTGAAATAATCGCTCAAGGAACCTAAAAAGGATACCAATCAATCGATTTATTGATAATATATTTAATATATTTAATATAATTATATATAATATATTTAAAAAGAAATCTGTGGTCTTTTTAATGACTAAAAAATCATTGAGTATAAATGAAAAACTGTCTGCAATGAAATGAAATGTAAAAACTAAAAATTTGGAACCATTTGACTTTATAACTATGTATGTATGTTTATATATCTAATTAAAGGTCTTGCTTTCTAAGAAATTTCAGCATATAATATTAATATACATATGTATACATATGTATATGTATCATATATGTTATGAACATATATAATTTGTTTGCAAATAAAACTAATTCTCTAAATTTTTGAAAGATTTAACACTAAGAAATAAATAATTTTATACCTAATTTTGGCTATTAACATTTATTTACAAAAGAAGAAAAAAAGCAACGGCACCCGCATTTACAAGACACGACTTGGAGTACGATTTTTTTTTGTTGTTGCATTTTGTAGTTTGTTGTAGCCAATGTTATGCATCATATTGTACAATAGTTGTATGTATTGTTGTTGTTGTTGTTGTTGTTGTTGTCATGTAAATAAGAAGGCGGCTGACAGATAAAAAGAGTAACAAAAAACAAAATTGAACAGCGCAACTGAGAAATGCGCAATAATTGACGCACGGCAAATGCAATTACAAGTGCCGCACAAAATGCAGGCAATATGGCGCCAGCGCCAACTACTATTCGGTGCGACAGAGAGATAGAGAGAAAGAGAGAGCGAGAGAGGGAAAGAAAGTATAAGCTTGCTATAGAAGAATATCCAAAGGGTAAGGGGAATGTAGGGGCGGTAACAAGGTACATATATAATTGCGTTATAGTTTGTAGTTTTTGTAATGCACGAAAAAAGCGCCACGCACAGGCTCACAGACAAACAAACACACATACACACACGGTCACATACACACTTTTACATACACATGTCTGCATATAGTCTAGCACACGCATACTAACTTCTTTGCGTGCAGGGTGACCATGCACATGCAAGAAAATAGCAACAACAACAACAACAACAACAGCAATAAAATGAACGTCGTCACATGCGCAAGCTCTCACTGCGATTTTTACTCTTCGCTCTCTTGTCCCGGTATATATTCTACAACTTTTTATATTCCACATAAATTCTCTTAATATAGTAAAATATGTACGAGTATATACCACCCCTACCACAACCCGTTTCACCCACATCCCTACAATTTCCATTGCATTACCTCTTTCTCTTAGGCAACTTCGCTTGTGCTTAACCTTGAATTGAAAAGAAAAAAAAAGAAATTTAAAAACAACAACAACAACAACGGGAATCATATTGCCGCTGTTTCAATTTCAATCGTTTCGCAACTTCAATTTACAAACAATGTACTTATCTCACTCTTTCTTACAGCATGTCCCATCTTATACTCTTTTCGCTGTGTTTCATCAATCCAGTTAATATAATCTATAAAACTCAACCAAGACACGTTTCAAATTGTATTAAACATATTTTTTTCTTTTCTTTTTCTTTTTCAATTCATTTCACTAAACAATTTTACGTGTTCCATGGCGCCATCCCACATGCGAAACATTTCTAGACACAGCCGGTGATCCTCTCTTAACCCCACCCCCTACCCATTACCCAATGAACATATCTACATACATACATACATACATACATATATACTTAGCTGAGCACGCATTTTCGATAAAAAAAAAGGTTATTAAGTAAAATAAAATTTAAAAAGAAAAATGCAACTATAATTTTTTGTTTGTGCTGTTGTTGTTGTTGTTGTTGTTTTTAATGATATACGAGTGTTTGTATGCACATACGTACATACATACATATGTATGGATAAAGTGCAATTGCATAAAAACGTATGAATGCGGGTAGCGCGTGTTTAATAAAGAAATAAAACAACAGGTACAATAACAACAACACCAACAACACCAACAACAACAATAACAACAACAAGCAACTTGTACATAAATCAACAATTATTATAATCTTCAACACGCACACACGGCGTATGCGTAATATGTATACTCCCCAAGTAGAGCATATTGAATGCGGAAAAAAAATGCACCACAAATTAACATATAGTATATGCACATACATATATTTATGTATATACATATGTAGAGTTATTGTAAATGAATATGAATGACTAGCTAAATATAAGTTATATGCAATTTTTTTTTTGGTATATAAGCAAGCAAGGATAATAATTAGTTAGTACCAATTAAAGAAGAAAAAACTAAAAAAAACTGAAACAATCAAAATTCCAATACACTTTTTACTTTCTTTTACGCTTAACCTTGAATTAAATATGAAATCTGAATTGAAAGGCGGAAGTTTAGTCAATATATGCAATATGTAAATGTGTCAATAATTAAAGTAAACTTTTATGTCCTATGTTTACATTGGTTATACTCCCCATAGATAATTGGTTAATATATATTTCTTGTTCCGTCGGCAATGTCAAATCTTATTCTATATATGTATATACTTCAAATTTGTTTGAATCTTGTACCTTTAGAATTTCACGGATCCAAAAACATTTTCTACATATTTTACACTTTTGTCCCAACCAAAAATTTTGTTCAGTTTTGGCGGCTATATGTATATGTAAGAGTTGAATTTGTTTTTGTTCAGGTATTTTATTTTTAATTCTATCCCATTCGAGACAATTAGTTACTATAATAGAAGATCTTTTACCAAAGGAAGTCGAATATTTATATCGTTGATTTAACTTTTTTTGTAAAAAATAAATGAACGAGAGTAGGAAAGTTTATCAGTCAATTGATTTAACTACAAATTCTTTATAAATTTACTAAACTTTTTTTCAATTTCAATGGTAAAATTATTTTCACAACACTCAAACTGAAATCCTACAGCTGCCAGTGTTGTTCAACGTATGATCTACAACAGTTGAGATATCTCCATCGATTTCCCAATTCATCTTATTCCTATATGTACTCGTATATCTACATATCTATCTACCTATCTATGTTTGCATAAATAGACGTGCCTCTGGGCTTATGTATGTATGTATGCATATATGACTATGGATAACGGAAATTTTAACGGAGCGTGCGAATCTTGAGAAAATCAAGATGATGCCGCTAAAAGAAAATGACAAACCTTTCTCTGTCATCGACCGTCGGCAGTCGCTCTCTTTCTCTCGTCTCGTTCCTAGTAAAAGTGAATAATAATAGTTGATATTCACTTAGACGCGAAAATTGATTTGTCACGGCGCATAAAATGCAACCAAGTTGGTGGATTTTCATCTCTTTTTTTTTTTATTCCACGCTGTTATTTTAGTTGTTGTTGTTTTTGTGTCATTGCAGTCACTATATAATGCAAAATTTTACCGTCAATGCCTAATTTTTTTTTCTATCAATTGAAATGGCTTTTCCCGTATGTTTCTTTTTTTTCATTCCTTTCATCTTTCTTTCCTTTTAATATTTTTATTGCCATTTCATCAATTGGGCGTTAACTTTTATTACTAACGGTGTTAACGTGTTGCTAATGAGTAAATGAATTTTTGTTGATGAGAATGATGACCCCTGGGAATGAGAACATACGTGAGAAGAGAGTACATACATACGAATACAATTAAGTTAGTTTATTAACAAATCTTCAATTTGGCTAATCTTGGAAAGCATTAATCCATCGATTTTCCGATTCATCCTATTCCCATATGTATAAATGTACATTGTACATATAATGGTTTCCTTTCTTTTTTTTTTTGAAAATATTTCATCTAATGTGAATTTTATTCAAAAGCCAAAAAAAACTCACCTACCCTAAGAACATTTTTAAAAAATTAAATTTAAATTAAAAATAGCGACATACATATATGTATATATATATATATGTATATATATATATATATATATATATATGTTGAGAGGTAAATTCTATTTAAAAATATTTCCATGGCGTTTTAATCATCTAAAGAAGGGCACGATCACATGCCTTACATCAAGCTGAGTAGAAACCCTTTTTCCCCCTTCAACAACTCAACAAACAAGAGTAAAACCGAAAATAAAAAAAAAAAATGAAAAAAAATACCGCCAAAAATTTGAAAATTTTTTTTGTGAAGGCCAAGGTCAGTGCCAGAAAACGCAACGGGTCAAATCATACAAAAATTAACACAAAAAAAAAGAAAAAAAAAATCAAGCATGACACACCAACAACAAAAATTGTGTGGTTTCTGTTGAAGCGGAAGTAAGCGACGTCTGCGCTTTGACAATGGGAAGTAAATGCCCAAAGATTGACGGCAAACAACAAAAAAAAAATCATATGTATATATATACATACATATATACAAATATAGAAAATGGCAAATTAAATTTTGGGTTAAGATTTTGTATACCCTAGAAAATTGGTAATTACTCATATTTAGTTTCAATTTTAAATTGTTTAATACAAATTTTCATAAAACATTATAAAATATTTTATTATCTTGCTATTCAGTTATTCCGCATACTAAAAGGTGCTATAGATTTTGCCTTTGCTTTGCAGTATTCCGATTTTATTAACCATATGTAAAATGATATATGACATTTATCGGGAATTTATATATGAATATAATTAATTTGAGCATTCTATAATGCATTATATTGAGAGGTCGAATAGTCAAATATATCGGTTGCATAAATGCATATACCTTTTGTCGTTTAAAGGGTATAAAGGAGGCGTATACAAATGCAGGAGTCTGTGATGTTTAACAATATGGCGCTTTAACCATCTGAAGGTTTCACATTTAATTGCTTTGGCTTATTAAATATTATAGAAATGCAAACAGATGCTTAATTTGCTTAGTCTAAGCAAATTGTAAATTTTACTTAAAAAAATTATGACTACTTTTTATAAACTTTTTATATAGTTGAGTCGATATGACCATGTCCGTCTGTCTGTTTTTTCGTATATTTTCCAACTTTAATTTTGAGCTAAATGAATAAAAGTCATATCATTCTGTTCATTGATCATTTATCTAAATCAAGTTTAGAAATTGGTCGGATCGGACAACTGTTAAGGAATAGATCAGAGGTATTTCGGTCAAAATTAGTTTTGTTTTGTTTTTTGAGCTATGTCAACTAAATTTGGTATACAAATGATTATTCTACTTTTATACTATAGCAGTAAGTTTGAATCAGATCGAATGTTGCCCTATTTGTAGTTCCAATTCATAATATTCATTTTAACGGTATCAATCGAAATGTTATTGATAATTGTTGGGATTGTTATAATACATATATGTATATTTATTAGTTTTACTTACCTTAAACTAAAACACTCGCCAGTCGGGCGTTACCCGTCCAGCAATCCATAAGTTTCAATTTTTCAATTGATTTTGTTGTGTGTTGTGGGGGGGAGGGTGGGGGGATGGCGTTGGATTGGGGATAATGGGGCCGTCCTTCCTCGTTGTTTTGTTTTCTTTCTTGTTATTATTATTGTTGAGTTGTTAAAATATTCGACTTTGGTTTTCTTTTTGTATTGATTTGTAATATGCCTCAGCTTTTCTTTTAATTTTTATTTTTATATAGAATTTCTTGATAAATTTTTATTACTTTTGCACACTGAAAAGATTTAAAATTTTCTTCTTTTTTTTTTTTGATGGACTGCTTTGCAACACTTTTTCCGGTTTTCTTTTTTGGTTTTCAAAATTTCTATATATTTTTGTTCTTTGCTTTGATTATTTTTTATTTTTTTCTTTTCCTTTTATTTATGTTTGTCTTCTTTTGAAATGTCCGAGAGAGTTATTGATAGAGGGACGAGGGGGAGTGCTGGAGAATTTGAAGAACTTCTCGAACGAAATTTGGAATTTGTTTTATTTGTTGTTGTTGTTGTTGTGGTTGTTGTTACCAAAGTTTTGTTGGCTTAGGTTTTATATTGTTTAAACATTTAATTGGTCCAGTTGGTTGCTATTAAAATATTTTCATCCTTATTTATGTGTGTATTGAGAGCGTCTCGGGGATCTTGTTATATATATATAATATATATATATATATATATATAAATGTATCAGTATCGGTTGAAGTAAATGTAGGTGTATCCGTGAATGTGTGTGTGTGTGTGTGTGTGTGAGTGAGTTTTTGTAGTCGTTCGTTCTATAATAGCCAGAGAGCCCTGCCAGAATTGAAGCGCGTGGTTTCGAGTTGATTTGGATGCCTTTCAATTAGCCGAGATTTTTTGGTTTTTCTTTTAATTTTTGCCTCTTTAAGTTTTACACGCTTTCTTCTTCTTTGTTGAAATTTTGAATTTTGAAGAATATGCTGCAAAGAGAGAACGAGAGAAAGACAAAGATTGAGAATTAAATTCTGCTTATTCATATCGCCCAAATGTAGGCTAAAGAAAATGCAACAAGCTAAAAAAATATATATATGAATATATATGTATGTATATATATATAGGTACATATATAAAAGAGGAAGTAAAAAAGAAAGGAAGGAGTAAAAACTTTCACTATTTACCATTTTAATTAAACCCACATCCCCATCCCACAATTTTCCCCTATAAACCAACAGACAACTTCAACATATTAAGTGAAAGAAATGGAAGAGGAGCCACAAGAACAACAACGAGTCTCAAAAATGTCTGGCAACTGTCTGAACTTGTTGTTGTTGTTGTTGTTGTTGTTGTTGACAACAAACACACATTCACCCATACAATGAAAATGTTTGGTAAAGTTTTACGAGATCTTTCCATGTATGTGTGTGTGTGTGTATGTGTGTGTATGGCTGCTTAATTATGGCATTGAAAAGTCTTAGTAAACGGTAAAAGTTAAACTTTTGTATCGCAAAGTGACGTCATTGTCGCCTTATTGCATCTCTTTATAGGCTTCTCAGCGACTACAAGAAGATGCAATGACGTCATCACATCAGTATATAAACACACACATATATAACCCAACTAACTGTTGTCTAGAAATTGTTCGCGATTAATACCGAAGAATATTTTCTGTTCCTTGATAAATTTCAAGTGTCTGTTCGTGTTCGTATGCCGTCGGCTGACCGCTAATCAACTGTAAATGCCACTGTAACCGTAATTCTGCCAATGTTGACGTTGAGTTACGTATTTTTATTTTGAAGAGGAAGATAAATGCATAAATGCATAAGTAACGGTATAAAATTCATACAAAATATGTAACTGTAATGCAACGATGAAACTATGAGAATTTTATGCAAAAATGAAAATAAAGTGTATCTAATATTTAGGATAAGCCGAAAGTTTTTATCAACCGATCCACAATGACAGAGGAATGTAGAAAAACTAATGCGAAACATTTAGTAAAAAATCACATATATATGTATGTATATATATGTACATATATGTATGTATATGTATATGCATATGTATGTATGTATGTACATATAGACATTGTTGACGTATACTAAACAGGAGCTAAACAACAAATGAAATACATAGTCTAGGATTGCCTAAGTCCATGTGTCTAAGGTTAAACAAAATGGAGAAGCCCTTTCCCTTCGATCCAGACAGGCAAGCAGACAGACAGACAGACAGACAGACAGATAGACTGACTGACTGACGACTAGCTGCTTAAATGTCTAAAAAGCTATTTACTGTGCCTTCAAGTCTATCGCTCTGTCTCTTTCTGTCTGTCCGTCTCTCTGTCTAAGTGTCTGTGTATATGTCTGCATATTTCCCTATGTCTATGTATGTGTGTGTGTGTGTGTGTGTCTGTGTAAAGTTCAGCAGTTAGGTTAACATACATATTTGTTACCCTTTAGCTATATACATATGTACATACATATGTATATGCATATCTATGTATGTATATATTTATTATATATAACAGACTCTGCGTCAAATGCTTATATCTCGCATAGCTGAAGATTGTTTTTGTACATACATATTATGTATATATATATATATATATATCACGTTTATAGTATTTAAATATGTATGTAGTAATATTAATTCTAGGTTCTAATTAATAATCCAATTCAAATTTACATTGCTGAGTTTTAAAAAATTAATATTAATATGCATTATGCAGAATGTGAAAATAATCAATTTATTAAAACGAATTTTTGTTTATATGACTTAATTTTTCAAACTAGCAAAAAAAAATATTACTAAGAAGTATATTAAAACATTTTTTGGAGATCGTAATTAACTAAAGATTATTCGAACTAAAAAAAAAAAACTTTTGAGCTCTACATTTGGCATATTTTCGTCACAAAAGAAGTTTGTCATTTATCTGCATTGGTATTCGATATTGTGTTTGTTAAATGAAGTAAATGTAAGGACTTTAAAGGGAATGCCACATATATTCGCTCTCTCTCTATCTCCCTCTCCCTCTCTCTCTCTCTTTCCTCTATCACCGCTGTCTCCTTCTATCTGGCAAAATGTCGGGTATGTGCAAGTACGTGTCATCGGGTAGTCGTTCGCGTTGCTTCTCTCATTTCTTTTTTGCGTCTTGCGTTTTTAATTTCGTTTCCTTTTGTCTACCATACATACACACACATATATACATACACACATACTACTGTATATATGTATGTACATATTTATTTTCTCCATTTATTTTATGTGTTTTGCCTGGCTGCCAATGTGCCTCAACGTCTTATTGATTGCGGCTGACTGTCTGTCTCTCTGTCATTCTCATTCTCCCCCTCCTGTCTGACTATCTTGTCATGCCTTCTTATTCCTCTTCTTCATCTTCGTCTTCGTCGTCGTCGTCGTCATCGTCTTCTTCTTCTTTAGCTTTTTTTCTGTTCTACAATGAATGCATTCTTGCCTAGTTATGATAAGCAACAAGGACAAGGCGTTCGCAACTTGAATGCAATTGTTTCACATGCGTGACAACCCTGCACCATGTTGACAATAAATTTATGTAATAATGAATGCCCAGATATATACACATATACATATATACATACATACATATAATTCTAGCATTAAGAACGACTTCAAGACACTCTTTATGCTTTGAGAATTTCATCATATATCATAAATCTTCTTATCCTTCATCATATATCTTTTCATTCAAAGCAAGGACAAGTTTTTTTTTTTTAAATTAAAGAATTGAATTGTTTTTCTACTTTTAAATAAATAAAAATTATATATATTATAAATATAATTTATATTTAATTTTTAAAATTCAATAAAATTAAAACTTGCTTATAATTTATATATAACAACTGAACACGTATACGTAATCTAAACAATGATTTAAATTAGTGAAGTATTGATAGCTTTTAATACCCTATAATACCTTTATATACCCTCATATTTAGTAACTATCTTTGCCTGTTACAGGGTATTGAAATGAAACGAAAGCGAAAAGCCAGTCAATCATCTGTTTAAGCCTCAAGTTTCGCGCTTTTTTATTCAACCAAATGGCCAGCGACCAGGCCACACCATTATATATACATATATATATACATACATATACATAAATATATATTTATATGTACGTATGTATGTATAAATGTACATATGCATTTCCTAAGGAAGGAGCCACACATCAGGCTTAGTCGATTGCTCCCGTTAAGAAGACGTTTAGTTTTTCGAAAAATTCGTTGAATTTATGAAACTTTAGAACTTTGCTCACAATGCTTAAAAAACAAAACAAAACAAAAAAAAAACAAGTAACGGGCACATGTCACGATACGTGTTATGATATGCGTTTATACCCTGTAACCATTACATAAATGGGGTATATTAAGGACAATCGAATTGTATCAACGGGCGTATTAATCTTTGTTAAAAACAAAACAAAAAATAAAACACCTGTTGAAGGTTCGTTTGGTGGAAAACAGAAGAAATAAATACTGTAAAATACTTTAGATTTAACATAATACATATTTAGTATTTTATAGTAATTATCCAAGAGAAAAGTATTTACATACTGAACAATATATTAATATCCATAAATTTTTGATTTGAATTAAACGGAATGTTGTCGAATTGATTACAAATTATACTATTCAAATTGTTTAGATAGAATCATATATATATATATATATATTTTTGATTTTTACAATCAAATCGATTTTGACATTATTTATATGGAATTGTATGAAAATGATATATTCTTGCTTTTAGCCAAACCAAATTTCACATCAATTTCTTTTGCCATTTGCAAGTACAATGACTTTGAGAACTTTACTTTATTTGACAGACCGTTAAGGCCCGCTACCCGCTTCCCGCTCCCCGTTCCAGTCACCATTTCATACCCCTTTCCATACCGTTCGTTCCGAATATGTTACCCTTTCCTCCCCTAACCATCATTGTGCTCATTCTGCAATATTTGCATAAATTACATTTTCAACAACAAGACAATAACAAATTTCAATTTTACTTTTAGCTTCATATATACATAAATACATACATACATACATACATACATACATACATACATACATACATATATACATATATGTAATGTATATATATATATTTATATCTTTATATTTTTTTTTTTTTTTGCATTTCCAGAAAAGAATTGAACAATAGTTTTTCGTAAGTCAGGCGACTTGAATATGCATATATGCATATATATATATATATTTTATATATACATTTATGTATATATGGATATATACAAGTGTATCAGTGACGGAATTCCTGGAAAAACACATAGGCAAAATGCAGCAGGCAACAAAATTGCTGCACCAAAAGTCAACGTCAGCGGGTAAAAAATATGAAACCGAGACTTTTACAAAGAAAAATACATTTATACATACATACATACATACAGACAAATAAAAGAATAAAACCATTTTACCCCATACCTCACTTTACCTCCCACCAACCATAATACCAACACCTCCCACCATCATCTATCTCTGTCTCTCTGTCTCTCTCTCTCTATCCATCTCTCTCCCTATCATTATATTGCGTCCAGTTTGTTGGTTCGCTGGTTAACGCGCTATGTCAGCACTTCGGGGCGGGCGGTCAAGTAACCAAATGCAATAATACTTAATAATTATAAACAAAAAAAAAGGAAAAACGAAAAAAAAAAGCAAGGAGAAAATAAAGAAAAAAAGAGATGATATAATATTGTAAAGTTGACGACTAGAAATACACTTTAGTTCAAAAATTTTGAAACTAACTAAATTGAAATTTTGTCCTTAAATCACAATTCATTGTATATATACTTATCTAGTATAAATCAGCTAAGGAAACTATTAACAAAATAATAAACATACGAATTAAGATTTTTAAGTTTTTATTTAATACAACTAACTAATTTTAGGTTTTTGTCAATGGAGTATGTAATAATACTGGAATAATTTAATATAACTATTATTATTATTGTTGGATCTTACAAATATATATATATATATATATATTTGCTTTGACATTACTTTGACTTGTTCAGTTGGTTATTTCTAAAGGATAAAGATTCCATATATTAGAGCATTAAAAATTAATTTATTAATTTTTGGAAATTTTTTAAATACTATTTTTGATTGCTGTTGATATTGATTGATGTGAATTTAAAACAAATTCCAAATATTATTCAAAGTTATTAAGTTATATAAGAAAGTATTTTTTTTTTTATTTAAATATTTGCATAAAATTATCTTGAATTTGAATATATATAACCTATAAAAATTTTAACAACAAATTAAACATATTTTATTTTATATTCATTTCTTTTATCAATTATTGTTTTTTAAAAAAGTTGTGATAAATATTTTATATATAGTAATGGGATTAGTTAAATAAAGTTACAATTAATAGATGAATTTTTGAAAATATTAATTGAAACTATTTTATTGTAAACTATTTTCTTTTTTATTTACTTTTTATCCTATATATTTCTATAAGTTTTTTAAATTAAAAAAACAATAAAATTATTGTTATACTTTGTGTTAAACTTATTAAAATTATATTTTTATAATATGTATATTATTTTTTAAACATAACAATATTTTAATATATAAAAACAATCACTGAATGTCTTACTATTTATTCCATATGAATCATTGAGTATCTGAGTATATTCACAGATATATAGAATCATTTAATACCCTATTTAATTGTTTCTTATTTTGAGTAGACAAAAATCTCGATTTGGTATAGAAACTGAATGATATTTAATGATTGAACAAGTAGATATATCAAACTTTGATATACTTCATTTTAGTTAATTAATATAACAGGGTATTTAGAAGTCGTTATAAGAACATAATGAAATTTATGCATACTGCATATGTCAAAGATCTGCCTTCGCTTCCTTCGCATACACTTGAGCACGCATTTTAGGCGGCACATCTACATTCACATCATCATCATCATCATCATCATCATCATCATCATCATCACCAGTTTGCCACTTTGGCATTTTGAAATGCAATCGATATATGTACACACACACACACACGCACACACACACACACACATACATACCAATGTATGGGATAATAATAAAAGCAGGCAAAGGAAGGCGGTATGTTAAGAAATAATTAATAATAATTTATGACTGAAAGTTGAAGCTTTCTTAGACGAACCAAAGTAAACCCTTTTCTCAATCTACCAATATGTCATCCAGTTATCCGCCCATCCACCCACTATTCAGTTGTACTATGCAATTAGGGGAAGGAGCCGACAAGAGGAGACCCTACAAAATTATGCATAAACGCACTTTAGTGCGCCTACAAGTATGCAATGTCAAAAGGAAACGAAGGCATAAAACTACAAAGAGGTGACTCAAAGCAATATATATGAACGTTGCCATAATGGTGGAAGGGTTGCTTTCCAATTGCGTTTTTTTTTCTTCTTCTTCTTCTTCTTATTCAAGTGCACTTGTGACGCACTTCTCTGTCTCTCTCTCGCTCTTACACAGAGCTTCCTGCCTCTCTCTCTCTCTCTCTCGCTCTCTGTCAGCCTAAAAGAGGAAAGAAAAAGTGGGAGGAAAAAAAAAAAAAATTAGATGCACGCAAAAAGCTCTTTTGATCCTGTTGCCTTTCGTTGTCGTCTCACGCAATTTGAAAAAAAGGTTTCTTTTTTATAACAAAAATGAGTGAAGAAAAAAAAGCAACAACAACAATGCCTCGTTTTGACAAAAGGCCCGACTTGCTGCAACACTAGATGATGGCTGATGGGGTCGGGTGGTAGAGAGGATGGAGAGGGGGAGTGGGGGAGTGGGGGATAGTGAAAGGTCGTAGAAGTGCAACATCATTCAAATGATACTGATGATGCCAGACAGTTGCATAAAAAGAACCATAGTCTACTGCACGAACTAATCAACTGTGCAAAGAAAAAACAGAATATAGAAGAGAGAGACAAAATACAACAAGCTAGCAACTAACTAACATATACCAAAATTGTTAGTTTTTATGCGTTATATATATATGTATATACATACATACATACATATATCGAAAGTCATGTAAGGGAATAGTGTGTAAATTTCCAACGAAATGGAAAGAGTTTTTAATGTTCAGTTAATTCTTTGTTGTTATATGAGACAATTTTCATCATTTCTCTAATGAGGATAAAAATAGAAAGAAAGAATGAAAGAGTGTAAGAGAAAGTGAAAATAAAAGGCAACCTTTAACCGAAACAAATTTGTTTAAAATCTTATACACAATTTGATTTAAGAAACTTTAAAAATGTTAAAAGGAAAATTCTTTTAATAATAAATATTAAAAACATAAATAATTAGAGAATTGAAATTAATTGTATATACGTAGTAGAAATACTACTAAAAATATTAATGTTAAATATCTTTACAAGAGCAAAATATTCTTTTTCAGTTAGTTAAGTTTAAAATTAACAAAATAAAACTTAATTTTGAACAGTTTTTTTAAGAGATTTCCAATATAATTACAAAATAAAGTTGATGTAAAATTTTAACTAAAGTAGAGAATCCTAAAATAAATTTTTATATTTATTTCCGATTTTAAGGAAACTATCAGATCTTTTTTTCAGTTAAAAAATTAGGAGAAAGTTAAATATGCAGCAGAATTTCTGTTCTTTAAATAATTTTATATAATATTATTAAATATATATTTATATATATATATATACTTATACAAATAGAAATCTGTTTTTTATTTAAGAAAATTTTCGAATCAGAGTTTCCACTTGATAATATTGATTTAAGGTTTTGTAGGTATATACTTATATGCATATATACATATGTGTATATATATATATAGATATTTATGTTTCTTTAAACAATGGTTAAGGAAAGATATGTCTTTGCTTTGTTTCATTTAGCTGGCTGCTACACTTGCTGGACTAACATTTGCTTGACTTTCGTCTTCTTTTGTGTCATCATCAGTGCGATGACGGTGATGTTGTGGCACGCACACAAGGTGCACCAGTTCAGCTGCACATCATCATTATCATTATCATCATCATCATCATCGTCATCATCATGATGATGATTAAAGATGATAATGTGGTTGTTTTGTTCGCATGCTGTTGGCGCATGGCCGACTGTCAAAGTCGATTTGTCTTGGCTGTCACAGCAATAGCAGCCGTTGGGGCCTGATAAGCTCTCGCTATGACTCTCTCTCTCTCTCTCTCTTTCTCTCACTTCTTCTCTTTCTCTGCGTAGCCTTTGACAGTAGACCAGCAATGGCAAAAGGGGCAACAAGGAGAACGTTATACAACATAAAAGTGTGAGACGGGTTAGTGAGTGAAGGACGGAGAAGGCAGCTGGGGGGGGGAAAGTGCCAGCCAGTCAGTCAGCCAGTTTTCATTTCAAAAATTGTGCTTACATTTCAAGTGAACCACAATAAAGGCTAACATACAAACAACATATGTATATATACATATATATATATGCTACAGTGTTTTATACTGACGGACGATCCAAGCAAGAAACGGACAGAATAAATCCCAATCATCCCAACCATCTTACAATAATAATTAAAGGGAATAACAAAAATTATGCTTTCGTTTTCAAATCTTGAGAATCTTAAATCTTCGATCAAACCAAAAGAAAAAAAATGAATTATATAGTATTCTATATATACATATACATACTATATGTGGCTTTAGTCTAAGAAAACTCCACAAAGATTGCTCTTATAATAAAACTAGGCACCATTTCTATATATATTTGAGTTTAATTTTTGAAAATCGAAGGCAAAGATATATCTAAATAATAAGTTAATATTTTGAAAGATTTATTTGTGATAGTTTATTATTATATTTTGCATTTTTTGTAGATCTTATTTAGAAACTTGAAAACGAAACGGTACATTCTGCAACTGTTCCAAGTTCAATGTTCCCGAATGAAACATTTGTATAAAATATTGCAACATTCCAGTGTTCCTTGATGGATCATTTATGTATAGAAAATATATATATAGAATCCATTAAAATTTGAAAATAAATGTGTAGCAGATCAAAATACTAGATATAATTTGTCTACTGATGCCGATCAATAATATATATATATATTAATAATATATCTAATATATGAAAAAATAAGAAAGTTGATCTAAAATAAAAAGTAGAAAATAAACATTTAGTATTAACTATATTAGGTAAACCAATTAGGGTGTATTATAAGCCCTTAAAATATTGCTTAAGTCTTTAAGTCAAATCATTAGCATTTCCATACATATATAAACCGCCAAAAAAAAAACACACACACACACACACACACGCACATTTGTGACCTGGACTTTTTGTTTCATGCTAAAAATATTACTTTTATCTTTATTGAAATAAAGGTTTTCAAAATTCCCCCTTTTCCGACAAACGATATCATGCGACTCATGCCAAGATCATCTCCACATTCCGCCATAAAAAAAAGAAACAAGGAAAAGAAAAAATAAACAAAATTAAGCAGATGCAAAAATAAAAACAAAAAAAAAAAGACAAAAATGCAGGGAGAAATAAAAACGCGACAAGTGCGCGAAAGTCCCAAAAAAAATGTATATACATATATATATATATATATGTAAAGAAGAAACCGAACATAAAAAAAAAGAAAATAACACAACTGGATGCATGTCCTTTGTCCCTTTTTTTTCGGTTTATATGATGGGCGATAACGGCAAAGTCGCGCCGGCTGCTGCTGCTGCTGCTTCTGGTGCTGCCGCTGCTGCTGCTGTTCACTGTCATCGTCATCGTCATCGTGTTGTCGGGGCTAATAAACTCCCGGGAAGAACACTTTTGGCCGGAAGTGCGTGTGTGCTGCCACTGCACAACAACAAATAAAATGTCCAAAAAACAAAACGAAAAAAAAAACGACAAAAAACACACTAAAAAATGCAAGCCCAAAAAAAAAAAAAAAAAAAATACAAAAAGCTTCTTCCCTTGCGTCATGATGATGATGATGACGATGATGGGCCCGACGTCCCGGTTCGAGTGGTAACACACACATACACACACACACACACACTCACACTTCCACACACGCGTTCCACTTCACAACGCACCACATAAACCGACAAAGGGAAGGACACACACACACACACACACATGCATACATTCACCAGGATGCAACTGCAGTCAACCCCAAAATAATAAAAACAAAACTTACCAAAAAGCAAAAGCGAAACAAAGAGAACAAAAAAAAAAAAAAATTGCCAAAAATTACCGAAAAATACATGCGATACACTGTGATGCGATATAGCAAATAACAAAAAAAAAACAAAAAGAAGAAAAGAAACAGAAAACAAATAAAAAAGGAAATTTATATGCATACATGCATGTGCATGCATGCATACACACGCACACGCACACACACACACACATTTAAAAATATATATATATAAAATCGTCTCCCTGTCTCGTTTAGTAGGGGTTTCTGTCTTCGTCCTGTTCCTGTTCCTATAACCCTCTCACGTTTCCCTCACTTGTCTCTGCCTCTTCCTCTGCCTCTGTCCCTGTCTCTGCCTCTCTATCTCACTCTTCGTTGAAATGTGTTACAAAACAGAGGCCCTTCCACAAGACAGGCGATAAGATAAAAGGGTGGTCATTGCGGTACGACAAAGTTAATGAAGATTGTTGATCGGTTTAGCTATATATGTATTTACATATATGTATGTAGGTAACTACAATTTGTTATATGCGCAATATATATAGAAATATCATTATCATTGTTCACATACAATCGTTTTATTAGAAAATGTCATTTTACTGTGTTTGTTTAGAGTAAACCGTTAGCTTGTTTGCTATCACGAATTCTCTTCAATTGTTCCAATTTCAGTTGTTTCACTCTTTTGGAAACAGGAACTGTTTTGAACAAATCAAATCTATGATCTCTACTCTTTTTCTATATCTTACAGTTGTCCGATCCGACCAATTCTTAGACTTGATTTAGATAAATGTTTAATGAACAGAATCATATAAATTTTATTCACGTAGCTTAAAATTTAAGTTCGAAAAGATGCAAAGAAACAGACAGACATACAGACGGACAGGCGGAGATGGTCATATCGACTCGGTTATTGATGCTGATTTAATATATATACTTTATGGGGTCGGAAACATTTATTTCTATGCGTAACAAACATCTGACCAATTTTATTATTCCCTCTGCAAGGGTATGAAAAGAAACAACAGTTATTTCCATCTACTATTTCGTAATTATTAATTTTTGATAGTCTAAAATTATTATATAAGCAGATCACAATATCTTTTAATTAGTTTAATATTTTGAATATTTTTTTTATCTATTTAATCTTTATATATCGATTTTTGTGTATTTTAGATACAACAAAATTTAACGTAGACATATATTTTTTTTCTCATTTATAAAATTGTAAAACAATTTTTTTTTTTAAACCTCTCCACCCCACAAAATGTACAAATTGCAAAGCCTGACTTCAAAATAAAAGAAAAAGAGGAGGAAATTTCAAAATAAAAATTCAAGGTGACGACTTTCAGATACCCTGGGTAACTTGATGTGTTAAAAAAAAACTAGATTTTTTACTTAACTTTATGCTTAGCTTAATGTTGGTCTATCTATAACCCAGGTATATAGATACTATACATATTTATATAAACCAATTTATTCTTCCGTGAACCTTCTATATATAACCTAGATATATATACTATATATATACCCATTTTGTTTTTGTATGAATGCGAGGTATAATAAATGAAAAATTCACTTTGAATGAGGGTAAAGTTACGTTGACTCTACTTCGTATCGCCAGTTCTTGCAACTCATTCTACTCCTTTTTCTACTGCCATTTCTCCTTCTCCTCCTCCTTCTCCTTCTCTTCCTCCGCCTTGTCGTCACATTTTTTGCAATGCGCTAATGCAAATATAACCCTGGGGCATTGGCAAAAGCAAAAGCAAAAGCTTATTGCCAAAAAACAACCAAAAAAGAAAAAATATATATATAAAAAAAAAAGGAAAAAGAAAAAGAAAATTAAAATACTGAATAAGAAGTGTAGTATGAAGTAGTAAAAAAAATGGCGACGAATTATATTGCATAAAATAAAACGAAGAAGCCGCCGCCGCCGTCGCCGGCAACAACGACGAAAAAGTGCAGAAAGCAAAAGCAGCAAACGAAAAGGAAAAACGAAACAAAACAAATAACAAGAAAGGATAAAAAAAATGAAACCCAAAATAAATAAAAACAAACAAATGCGACTAAAATACAACACCGATGAGTGGCTTTAAAATTCCAAACGGGGGCACACATTTCAACCCACCACCACCACCAGCACCACCAACACCACCACCAACACTACCACCACCACCAGCAGCAGCACCAGCAGCAGCAGCAGCCTGAACGGCAGGACCACCAGCAGCTGTACGAAGGAAGTAAATGGACAGCGGGTCATAGGCGGAGAAGGAATTGGAAAAGCATCAGAAGATGGAGAAGGAGGACCAAGTAGAATGTGGTTGATGATGATGATGATGATGATGCCATTCCATGGGAGAATATATGCAACTCCCGTTTAGACTAATAAAATCTTTTGCACTCATTTTGACCAAACAAATTTTATATGCAGCATTTTGGTGAGGAATAACAATCAATTTTCCTTAAGACAAAAGTTCCCATGGAAGGAATATGAAATTGAAGGAATTTACGTTACCCAAAACGAAGCAAGGATAACTGTTAAGTCGCTTATCTCATAGGACACTACGTTGAGACATCTATTTTTATATCCCATCCACTTTAATAATGGAAAAACATCTTTTTAAAAAGGATATTTTAGTCTTAACTTTATTTTTAAGGTTCACAAGCGAATTTGCAATTCTTTTTATTATTGAAATACATTCAAAATCTACAGGGTATCAATGCAACGTTACTGCAATAATACCATTTTGATCCATTAGTTTTTATTTCGTTTAAATTTCATTCCCTGTGTATTCTAATTTTTATCAAAAATGCAATTCATGCGTTTTTCCACCATCCCCACACCAACCCTTTGCCACCCACACGACACCCACACACACACACAAACAACCGAATAACACTCTCATACATAGACCGGTTATTTTCTTTCTGTGGGCTGGAGGGGGATATATATATATATATATATATAAGACTTTAACGTTTTTATGGAAATTTTTTTTATTAGGTTGTCTATTTACTATAAAAGTAAAATTGAAAACAAAGTGAAAAAAGTGAAAACCAGTTTTATATTCTATATATATATATATATGTCATATTCAGAGAATATCGTGATTATAGTTATGGATTCAATGTAATTAAATATTGTTCCAAAATGGATGACTCAGAGATCTATGTGGAAATCAATTTAATTGGCGTTCGTAAGAAATAACTTTTTATATTTTAATTACATATATATCAATATACGATATATTGTCTGCTGATCTGCAATTCCGATGCAATTCCATTGAATATAAGTATATGAGTCGATCAGAGGAAGCAATCAACTCTGAAACAGAATAGACTACACTGGTCAACAAATTATGTTTTTTTATTCGTTTTGTATGGAATAAATGTTGAAATTTGAATTTAAATTTGTGGTTATGTTACTACTTATAAGGTTGAGCTGTTGTCTTTTGAGGTTATGTTACCATTTTCGGAGGTTATGTTAGCATATTTGAAGGTTATGTTACTATTTTTGGAGGTTATATTCCTATTTTGGAGGTTATGTTACTTAATATTTGTCGAATAAAGCCTTGCAGAAGTGTGCTATTCTTTTACATTATTTCATGTACATAACATAAGATCAGAAGAATTCGTAATAAGTAATAATAATTTAAAATATTATACCCTTTCCTTCCTTATATTTAAATTTGATAATCAACATTGGAATGGACATGCACTTACTGTCCGATAACTGTAAAAATCAATTTTAATTGATCCGACAAGAAGTTGGCATTAATACTTTTACCTCAGACATAAAAGTTATTCATTTATATTTTCTTTTATTTTTCTTTTCAATTAACACTTAAAATTTAATATTACATAAGAAATTATTATTAATATTATTATTGTCTTAATTTTTGTGTCTCGTTTGTCTTCCACTTGCATTAGCCCATGAAGTCGTTATCCATTGCACCCTTCAGTTATGTCGACGCTACTTTTTATTATTCTATAGTCAGTCTGTGCGTGCTTATAGTCATATATATATATATATATATATAGTTGATATCTATACATTATATGTATGTATATAGCCACAGGTATGTATGTATGTATATATGTCTGATTGTCTGACTGATGTTGATATTATTTCATATTTTTGTAAATACTTTTTGGCCCTTTTTGGCTCTTACTTCTTGACCAAAACAGATGGAATCCATTTTATGAATACTCCGTTTCTTGGTATTATGCAGTTTTCTTTTTTTTTTATAAATTTTTGTTTGTATATATTTATATATATATATATATATATTCTTTTTCTTTTTGTATTTTTTTGGTTGCTGCCACCAAGTGCATTTGCTGCTCAACCCTTGCGAGACATTTGGTTATATTATGGGACCCTAAGTAACAGCAACAACAACAACAAACATACAACCCAAAAAATGAAAAAGAAACAACAACAAAAGAGTAAGAAGGATGAGAACAGAGGGAGTGAGAGAGAGGGAGAGAAAGAATAAGGTAGGTAAACCCAAACCCAAGTAGCATATAAAAGCCAACGAGCCATGGGTCTGGCTCTGGGTCTGTCTCTGACTCCGACTCCGTCTCCGACTACGACTCCGACTCTGGAGTTTTCCCCTTTCAATTTTGTTGCAATTTATACACCTGACCCTGTCGCCATCGTTGCCGCCTGCCGACTGCCACTTGCCCCTCCGTTTGCCAACTTTTGCCTCATGCCACCACCACCATTGGCCAACACCAACATCACCACTACCACCACCATAACCACCACCACCACCATCACCATCACCATCACCATTGCCATCATGCCGCTTGCCGCTTGCCGCTGTTTGTTTTCGTTGATTATCTTTGGCGTATTTAGAGCGTAAAGCGTAGTCAGACAAAAAACACAATTTGCGCTGCAAAATGATAATGATGAGAGAACCCAAAGAAGACGCAAGGACCCAGACTAGACTAAATGGCAGTAGTCAATGTATAAAGAGAGAGAGAGAGAGAGAGAGAGAGACAGTGAGACTGGTGTTGGTAAAGGGCTAAGGGAATATGGGGGGGGGGGGGGCACTTATATTCCATACAACATATTGCAAAAAGGGGAACAGGAGAAATGTTGCACGGAATTCAAAGTGAAAAAAAACCCAATTTTTAATTTGACCAGAACAGAAACTGACAAATGAAATTTATGCAATATTTTCAACAATTTTATGCTATATACATATATATACATATATATATATATATGTAGTATATCATTATCCAATGCTCTTTCTCTCTCTTAATCTTTTACCTTTCCTTTTTCGTCATTAACCATTTCTTTTACTTGTTAATTAATTTTCTTCTACTTTTTTATATATTTAAGAATGAAAACTCTTTTTATACATAAAGAAAAACTTTAAATATAAAAATGGAAAAAAAAAATTAATTTAAAAAAATATATACACATATCAATTTTCCTTTGATCAGTATCAAATTGAGAGCATAAAGTAAATTACCATTGACTGTCAATATTTATTAATAAATATATTATTATATTATATATACAGAAATTCATTTTATATATTAACGTGAAGGAAATAATTTTATTAGTAACATTTTAATTCTATAAATTTATAGTTTATTGCATTTACTTATGCAGTTTGACCGATTTTCAGTCCTACCCCAAAAAAAGCACACACACGCACACACAGAACACACGGGGCAGCTGCAAAGCCATCAAAGTGCGAAAAAAGGGCAGCCAAAAAAAAAAAAATAAAAGTGAATGAATGAATGAATGAAGAGATGAAAAAGCACCTTGATTCTGTTCCTGTTGCTGATGATGAAATCTGAAACTGGGCCCTCCCCTGCACCCCCCTCTCACCACAACAGCAGCAACATCATAACGAAACGAGATACAAAAAGCTCACGAAGAGTCAGCAACATGCTCCTATATCTTTCATCTGCAATCGGCTATATGTACCAAATCTCACATAAGTCTGTCTGTCTGTCTGTCTCTCTGTCCGTCTCTCTGTATGTCTGTATGTCTGTCTTTCTGTCTGTTTGATTGTGGGGAAGGCGCATTGCGGTAGCATTGATTTAATCATCATCAATTATATGCAGCAGCGAGTTAATATAATAAAAGCGACTGCAACATGGCTCTTCGACTTCGACTTGACTCAACTCGGAATCGACTCAAGACTTAAGACTCTTCGTTGTTGTCGTTGCTGTCGTTGTTGTTGTTGTTGTCTTGTCTCCTCCTCTTCTGCTGCTGCTGTTTACCGTCTGCCGTCTGCCGTCTGGCCGGCTAGTCTACCTTACCTTTTAACTCACTTCTTCAACTATCCCCTTCACAGACGTCTCATACCATCCGTTTGCCGCTTAAATGCAATTAACATAATGACAAGCAACACTTGTGCGCATGTGCGCATTTCACTTTGCTTCACTCTCGTTGGGTCCGATGTTGTCAATATTGTGCAGCAGATAATTATATCATAATTGATCTCGCCTCTCGTCTATACATATAACGTCCAGTTTCTTATAACCACACCGATTCATTTGCTATTTCATACCATTTCTTGTGGCCGGAATACGAGTATTAATAAAAAACAGAAATGAGCTAAATGAACTTGACACTTTGCCAACTGTATAACGAATTCCATTTGTTTTAATATAGGATATACTATATAAGCAGATACATACACATATATATATATATATATTTCTCATCGATTTGAATTCAATTTAAATGTTGCAAATATAAACACTCTTAAATAAAATGATATATTTCATCAATTTATTTATCAACTTGTTTAACTAATTTAACAATTTTCGATCCATAACTATGTAAAGTTCTTATAGCATATTCAATGGAAAATTTGAAGTCCATAAAAAAATTCTGTTTACAGGTTAACAATAATACGCTTTATTTTGCATATTATATCTATACATTCATATATAGATATATATATATTTAAATAGAGTAATACACTTGATATAAATCTGAGAAAGAATCATCCCTAAGGGATTTAGCTTAAACAAAATAAATTAATACATATTTTGTTAAAAAAAATTCATTATATAGGTATAATAAAATTGATCAGATGTTTGTGACGTATAGAAATAAATGTTTCAGCAACAATAGCCGAGTAGATACGACGATGTCCGTCTGTCCCTCTGTACGTCTGTCTGTTTCTTCGCAGCTTTTCCAACTTTAATTTTGAACTAGGTGATAAAAAGTCATATCATTCTTCTTATTAATCATTTATCTAAATCAAGTTTAAGAATTTGTCCAATCGGACAACTATAAGGTATAGATCAGAGGTACCTCGGGTAAAATTTGTTTTGTTCAAAAACATTTTTTATTTTTTGAAATATCTCAACCAAATGTGGTATACAGATGATAATTCTACTTTTAGTAAGTTTAAATCAGATTAGATAATAAATACCGATATAAATCCATCAATCAAAAGTAATAAATATAAACTTCGGCACGGCCGTAGTTATTTTCTTAGATATGTTTTTTAATCTATAGCCAAATATTGAATTTCTTATAGCTCATTTCTTTTGCAATAAATATCAACAAAAATGACCAAAATATTTTATTATATATAGATTTAACATTCTTCATTATCATTAATATATATATATATATATATATAATGCACATACTATTATAACTATTATACCTATATTTTTCGAATTTTTGGATTTTTGCAAAACTTTCTTTTTTATCTAATTACTGCGATTATTTATTGAAAATTGATTACAGTTTATTATTTATATCGATATTACCTATAATAGAGTACTTAAGATCTTTTTTATATACTGTTAATTTTTTTCAAAAATTTATTTTGTATATAATTATTGATTTCCAATCAAATGCCTAAAGTCTTTTGAATTTCAATTTACTTGTTTACCTTATATCACTTTTATCAATGGGTTTTTGAAATCTTTTTCATTATTTCATGTTGATAGTTTTGGCCATAAAATTTCACAAGATTTTTGATTATTTTCATTATAGCATTAGCAATAAATATTATCTTTTTTATATTGGTAGTATCAAAACAAATTTCCATGCATTACTAAAATTCAAGTGTGAAATAAGAATTTGAAAAGTTATCGACATGAATTTCGAATTAATTTGTAACTACGATTAAAAGATAGATAGATAGATAGAGAGAGAGAGAGAGAGAGAGAGAGAGAGAGAGAGAGAGAGAGAGCTAGAGAGAAGTGTATTAATAAATAATTTACTAACTAATTTGGTTAATCCTCAAATATAGAACTACCCTTAGTAAATCCACCGATTACTAACCCTACCCCTACCCCTACTCCTACCCCTACCAACCACCCAAAACCCATACCCCTTAAAAATGTGCTACACATTTTATGCACAGCCAAAAACTGTACCATTCGAAATTTTTAGAACAAAGAGCGCTAACCGAGGTTAAAGAAAGGGGGAAAGGGAGAGGGGAGAAGGGAATGGAAACAAGTTGCCAGAAAATAAAAGAAAAGAAATTACAAAACAAAAACCCGTGAACAAATTCAAATAAAATGTTTGCCAAAAAATAGGCAAACGCTGTAAGCGGCGGGCAGTCCAAACGATACGACAGTCCGACGGTCCGTCGGTCCGTCGGTCCGTCATTCCGTTAGCCCAACAACAAAAAAGCTGCACAAAACGCCAACATAGAAGAAATTACATAGGGAAAAAATGCCAACGAAATAAATGTATATATACATATATAAAAGTGTATTTCTGTGTCTGTGTGTGTGTGCGTGTGTATACAAGAAATGAATGAAAAAAATTATACACATCTTGTTTTTAAACCCCTTTCTATATATATATATATATATATATATATATATATATATATATATATAAATACATGTACATACAAATCTATTTCTTTCTTTTTTTTCTCTGCTGGTCCTTGCATACAAATAAAATAAAATTTTTTTTTTTTTTTGCCAAAGTCCAGAAGCGGAAGGAGCGTAAAAGGTGGAAAGATTGCGAGTAAAAGTAGACCCATCAGAACCCCCTCTCCCCCCTCCTTATTTTCACCCTTTCACCCTTTCACCCACTTGCAACACATTTGACAGCGTCGTTGGCAGCGCAGCGTCTGATTAATTGAAGTGCGACTTTTTTCTCTCTTTTTCTTGGCTCGTTTTTTTTTTATTTGCGCCCAAAATGAGGAACCGAAAACGAACTGAGAGCTAACCACATGTTAATGAACAACTGTTTGTCAAAAAAAAAATAACAGAATCAAGTATCTATATACATGTATATAAACTAATTTTGATTTTGTTTGAAATTTATAATATTTATGTAGGTATATAATTTATTTAATTATTGAAATGAAGTTAAATAAAAAACTAGTTTGAATTAAACTATTGAACATATCAGGATTTACTGCTATTACTATATATTATAAATATATATATATATATAATGTTGTACTTTTTCCAAATCTATTATAAATAATTACTTAGTATACCGAAAGTTTTGGACTTATTTTTTGAATAAACCATAAGACATATCATTTATATATAATATAAACACATATACGTATACATATAACTACAATTATTTATACAAGTTCAAGTATATAATATTGGCATATATCTATATAACTATAATTATATATTCAAGTATATATATATAAAAGTTTCTCATTAGATAAACCTAAACCTGTGACTGTAAAAATTTACTTTGAATGAAATTAAATGAAATTGTTAAATGTTTCAATAATAATCATAATAATTTGTAATAAAAATCAAAAGATTCTAATTAGTGAAGAAAAGTTATACAAGAAAGATATACCATATATATTAGATCTCTGGATAATACTTACTTAACTCACATTTCTAGCGAATCAATTTATAGAAATTTGATTTCTAGCCTCGAAAAAAATAGAAAACACATCAAACTTGAACACATTAGAAAGAAAACAAACCAAAACGCAGCCAAATTAGATTGCCCATTAGCCCTTTCCGTAGTGTGTGTGCGTGTGTGTGTGTGTGTGTGTGTATGCCTTCTCTTCCCGTCATTTGCCGAGTCGCCGTATCTCACCTTCCTTCTCCGGCATTTGCTTCTGTCTTGTTGTTTTTACTTTCGCCTCGATGTTTCTCTCACACTCTCTCCCTCTCTCTCTCGCTCACTCTCTTTTACTTTTACTAAGTGTATGTCTGTGTGTGTTTGTGTCCTGTTGAAGTCCTGCTGAATCGTTGAACGAGCGACGGGGTTTTTTCCCTTGCACTTATTTTGTCAAATGCAAATATAGACGTTTTTATATATGTATGTGTGTTGTACACATACACACACACAGCCATAGGTATATACATATATATACAAATATATATATATATATAGAGCTATATATATATATAAATATATATATTTATTTACATATTCTATTTATGTATGTACGTACGTATGTATATGGTAGCCAGACAGAAACCATCGTCTTTTTTCCACTCCTTTCCCTTTCTCCCCAACCCCCTCTCCCTCCCCCATCCCTGCCTCTTTCGGCCTATTGCTGTTTCTGTCTTTGCCTCGATGTCTGCCTGGTAAATCTAAAAATTGTTTAATTTGCTGCAGTTTTTTGAGCTCGCACAATAAATGCCAAATTGGGGATTGAGTCCCGGTGCATACCCGGCGTATGCGTAATATATTGCATAGCAGATTTACCAGGTTCAGTTTTATTTCCTTTTCTTTATATTTTACTTCTTTTTTTTGTATTTTCGTCTGCGATTATATTGATTTGTCTGGATAGCCCACAGTGAATTCCAGCAAGATCAAAAAAGGAAAATAAAATTTGCAATTAATTCAGTTTGAAAACGACATATCGTTTGCAACTGCCGATTCTTGTCTCTATATAGATATATTATTAAACAGTTTTAATAATCTAAGTAAATTTTATATATATATTAATATAAAAAATATTAAAATTTTCAATAATTAATAAAAACGTTAACGAAAATTCTTTTAATTCTAAGTAATAAAAATTTTACTCACAAATCGAAAATGATTTCTAGCAATAATCCAATATGATATTCTTTTTTCTTTACCAACACTGGAAAACTTATAAAATCAGTTTAGAATAAATTAAGAATATTAACAAATTAATATACTTTTTTACAATATTTGTCTACAATAAGAAATTTCCCAAATTGATTGAATTTTCTAGAAAATAAACTGCAACAACTTAAACAATATTCTAAGCAAAAAAAATATTGTTGTTCAACACTGGATTCTTGGGAATCTACGAATATAAGAATAAACTACATATTCATTTAATTTTCCCCACTTTTAATCTTTACTTGGCACAAATTTCTTTTCCGTTTAGCAATAAAATATTTAACATTTATTTGTAAAAGAAAAAAAATTAATAACAATAACCGGATGTGCAGCTTAAAAAAAAAACAAAAGGCGAAACAAAAAATTTGCTGAACTTTTATCAATAATGTAAGTCAAACAAAAAAACCAGAAAAAGGAAAGGAAAGAGAAAGGGAAAGGGAAAGAAGAAACAGAATAAGAAAGAAAAAAAAACCCAAAATGCAAATTGACAAAAATCAAATTGAAATAAATAAATCCCCAGAATCAACAGAAAATATTTTACAGTAAAGAAATCATTTGCTTATATAGGAAGTCGCTTTCAAATGAAAACTCACTTCCGGCGCCATAAAAGTGGCGCCTAATCAAAAGAAAAAAAGAAAACAGAAGAAAACAGAAGAGAAAAACCTAACAAAATTTTCTGTTGTCCTTAGCATTTTTTTCTCATTCTTTGGTTTTCTTCTTGGTTAGTTTTTAGTTTCCTTTTATTTTTGCCTGTGTTTTTATACCCTTGCAGAGGGTATATTAATTTTGGTCAGAAGTTTGCAACGCACAGAAGGAAGCATCTCCGACTATATAAAGTATATATATTCTTGATCAGCATGAATAGCCGAGTCGATATGACCATGTCCGTCTGTCCGTCTGTCCGTCTGTCCGTCTGTCCGTCTGTCTGGATCAACAGCTTCTCCTCCGAGACCATAAGAGCTACAGAGCTGAGATTTTCAGCATAGGCTCCTTTTTGCTGCAGGCATTGTATATCTCGGAATCATCCCGATCGGACGACTATATCATATAGCTCCCATAGGAACGATCGGTCAGGAATAAGCTTTATCCTCAATAACTCTGTTGTTTATTAACCGAATGCCACGAAATTTGATATTTATGAGTTTAATATGCTTCTTGATACTTTAACCAAGTTTGATCAGAATCGGACGACTATATCATATAGCTCCCATAGGAACGATCGGTCATAAATAAGGATTATCCTCAATAACTGTTGTTTTTCAACCGAATGCCACGAAATTTGATATTTATGAGTTTAATATGCTTCTTGATACTTCAACCAAGTTTGATCTGAATCGGACGACTATATCATATAGCTCCCATAGGACCGATCGGTCATGAATAAGGCTTATCCTCAATAACTCTGTTGTTTTTCAACCGAATGCCACGAAATTTGATATTTATGAGTTTAATATGCTTTTTGATACTTCAACCAAGTCTGATCAGAATCGGTTGGCTATATCATATAGCTGCTATAGGAACAATCGGTACGAAAAAAAATTTTGTATGAAAAATTTTTTTCCTCAAGCTCAAAATTTTGAATTTGTAAATTTGGTATGTTTAATTTAGAATAATGCTTCTGGTGAATTATATAGAGAAAATCTGCAAGGGTATACGAACTTCGGCACGGCCGAAGTTAGTCCATCTTTCTAGTTTTTTTGTTTGTTTGTTTGAAGGCATTTCCTCGTATCGTTTTAAGTTTTCTTTATCATTATGAATATTTACAAGTTAACCACCCACCGACAAGCAACCACCCACTGATGGGTGGGTTAGTTGCGGCAGCAGTTACCAGCGGGTGGTAAAGTCAAGACAGCGGCGCAGACGCAACAATGTTCCAAAAAGAAATAAAAAAAAACCAAATAACAAAAAAAAGAGAAGAAAAAAAAAACACAAATAACGAGAAATAATAATGCAGAAATTCATTACAATTCACGTAATTGCGTTGCAAGTTGCCAACTAATGAGCGACTCCAACTCCAACTCCAACTCCGATTCCCAACTCCCGAATGCAACTGCAACGGCAACTGCAATGGCTTGGTACAGTTTTCCAAGTGGCAGCAACAGCAGGAGAGTTTTTCCTTTTCAAAAGCAACAACAACAAGAAAAAGAACCAACCAAAAATAATAATAAAACATAAAATTATTAACCCATTATGGGTGTTGTGTATGTGTGTGTTTGTGTGTGTTGATTGTTGTTAGTTGTATAGTTGATTCTGCTGCTGTCTGTTTTGGTGTTAAAGTGCCCAGTGAATGGGGGGAAATGTTGGATCATTCTCATTACAAAATTTTACGACTAACGTGAATTTTTCTCTGTTCTTTCTTCCTTTTTTTCGTATTTGCCACTTGAAAGACTCCAATTCAAAATACGGCAAGAGAAATGCCGACATCTCCAAAGATGGGTAAAAAGTAAAAGAAAAACAGGTTAAAAAGGCACCGATCATAGTTCCGATCCGAAAGATATATTCACTAATCTAACGATACTAAAACTAGATATATGTATTTTCTTTATAATCTTTATACAATTTCTATTAATTTTTCAAACTAATCAGATTTTTTTTTTTTGTTGAAATATGAAGAAAGAAATATTTATGAATTTAACAAAAACTTATAGAAAAAATATCGAAAAAGCTAACTAAAGTTTGTATAGACTTGCAACTTAATAAATTACTTTCTCTATCATATCGGCCTCAACATTTTTTAAACATTCTAAAAAGACAACATAAGGGAGTTGATTGATTGATTTATGACGATATATAATTATCCGATCTGATTTAAATTTATTAATATGATGTAAAAGTGGAATTATCATCTTTATATCAAATTCGGTATATAGTTTTGAACACAACACATTTTGCCTGAGGTACCTCTGATCTATACCTTATAATTATTTGATCCGATAAACTCTTAAACTTAATTTAGTTAAATGATCAATGAAAAGAACGATATGACTTTTATTTACTTAGCTCAAAATTTAAATTCGAAAAGAGACGAAGCAACAGACAGACGGACAGGTGGACATAAATTGTGTCGTTTCAGCTATTGATGCTGATCAAAAATTTATATACTATATCGCAAACATTTTTTTCTATACGTTACAAGTATCTGATTAATTTTATTATACGCTTTGCAAGGGCATAAAAAATGCTTCAGATTCTTTCATTAATTTTATTAACAATAATTGAACTAAAAACAAATAAACTATCAATAGGAACAAATAAATTAATATTAATGTAATTATCTTTGTTGTTTCTTTATTTTTTAATCTTTAGTTTTGTATGTGAATGTGAATAAAATATCAAAGGAAATATAGTAAATGATCAGTTAATTAAATATTTTTCCTACCATTAAATAAAGTTTTGGCCTAATTTTGACTAATCTTTTATATGTTTGCAATGAACAATAATTTGAAATAAATTATTCATAATTGGAATATTTAAAAATATTTTTTTTTTGATTTTTGATAATTTCATCCTAGAAGTATATATGAATTTTTCAATATATACTTAAAAGTCCAAAAAACTTTCCAAATTGTTTTTGCCTATCTTTTTTTTATATGTCTAGATGAGTTTTCTTTTTGTTTCAGATCGACTAACTATAATTATATGGCTTAAATTTTAATATCATTTCATTCAAATCAAAGAAAATCAAATGTTTTTTTTATAAATTTATTATATGATATGAGATTTTTATATATAAAAATTTAAATTTTTTTATCAATTATGAGAACTCTCAAGTGATAAGATTAAAAATTGGTTTATTTTTATATTCACTTTCTTGCAATTAAAAATCTGTTTGATAATTTAAGAATGAAATTATGTGAATTGAATTGAAATTTTTAACAATAAAAATTACTTTTATTTTAACATAATTATATTAAATTATGTTTTAGTGATAAAATAATTAATTAAATAGAAAGAAAAAAATCAAAAACCGAAATAGTTAATCTAGGTGAATTAATATTTTAATAATAATTTTTAAATTAAATCATTAACTCTGCTAATATCGTTTTTAAGAAAATTCCTATATGCACTTATTTAAAAGATAATGTTAGAAATTTATATTTTGATTCGCAAACCGATCCTTTACAGGAGCAGCAAATTGATAAACATATATACATCAAAATGATTGCAACTGAATGGAATTTTATAAACATATTTATCTCTTAATTAGACAAATAAACTATGTACTCCATGTATATATATATATATAGATGATTAGGCACTTTTCTTTTCTACCCAAAACTCAATTATACATAGATTCTGAATATCTTTATTTCATTGAAAATTTACTAGAAAAATTATATAAATTCGATTTCAAGTGTTCGTAACTTTATTATATAGAATCATTCTATAATCCCTCAGATCAGTATGTATGTATATATCCACATGGAATGTAGAATATCTATATAATGCAAAAAAAATGTTTCTAAGTTTTTTCAACACATTTTTTTCGCCTGTATTATTTCGTTTGAAAATATTTTATTGAAATTGATTTTTCTTTGTTTGATTTTTTGTATAGTTTTGCAAAGGTTTTCAAATAGAATTCGAATTGAAGTAAATTTATTTTGAATACTCACCATAAACGCCAAACACCGCAGTTTAAGCCGTTGTTGTTCGTGTTGTTGTTGCCGTTGTTGTTGCGAATGTTTGTCTTTGTTGTTGTTATTTTTTTCGGTTGCACTTTTTCTTTCTTCCTTTTTTTTTTTTTTTTTGGTTTTTTTTTGTTTTTACGATTCTCAAAAAAAAAAAAAACAAAACAAAAATACACAAACAAACAGACTAAATTTTTGACACAACCCTTTAGAAAATTTTTCTATCTTTCTTCTTACTTCTTTTTCTCTTTTTTTTTCTTTTTTTTGTTGAATTATTTGTTTAAATCATTTAGAAGCGTGTGGGCGTTTGCCGGGGGTCGGGCTGGGCGGGGTTGGGGGAGGCAGCGGCTTTTGGACGGGAGGAAAAAAAGGAGAGAATTGTGAAACAACAGAAAAAAAAATATTATTTGTTAAATTGTTGCTTATTGTTGTTGTTGTTGTTGCTGTTGTTGTTGTTGTTGTTGTTCACACACACACACACTTATCGATGAATGGAGCAGCTTTGGTTGTTGTTGTTGTTGTTGTGTTTGTTGCAGTTGTTGGAGTTGTTGTTGTTGTTGTTGCGGTTGAAGTTGTTGTAGTTGTTGCAGTTGGTGTTGTTGTTGTTGCATGGTTGATTCTCAATTAATTAATAATTTAATACAATTTTCCCTTTTTCTTTTATTTTATTTTGTTTTATTATATTTACATATGTAGAAAAATTTTGTTTTATTAGAAGAAATTTATTCATAGCTTGTACATTTTGTTATACGTTTTTTTTTTATTTTTTCGTTTTTTTTTTTTGTTTTTTTTTTGTTTTGTGTGTGTTCCTTTTTTTCTTCTTTTTTTTGTATTATTATTTTATTATTTTATTTAATTTTTTTTTTTTTTGTTTTAATTTGTGTATGCCTGCAAAGAGGTGAAAATTTTATGTGAATATTTGTACACTTTGGGGATAAAAAAAAAAAAAACAATTAGGAATACAAAAAAAAAAAAAATGCCTAACATTTGAAATTGGAAATATATAGTAGAATGGAATTGAATAGAATTGGGAGTGAAGAAAGAGAAAGAAAACACAAGAAATTCTTCTGTCACTCACGAAACACGAAAAGTGAGCTACTAAAAACACAAAGGACGCGCGCGCAACAACAGGAGCAAAAACCGTGATCAAAAACTGAAATTTCATTTAATTTTGATTTGCAAACTCAATTCAGATATACACGACTACATAATATATCATGTATATAGATATATATATACAATATATTTATTTTATATATACATATACATATATATGTATATATATATATATATGTATAAGTTCAGTTAAACAATGAAATTGTTGCTGGTGTTGCTATTGCTGTTGTTTATTTGAGGTTTTGCCGTTTGTTGCGCCGCGCTGCAAGTACGAACGTATGAAAGTATCTGCAAGAACTGCAATCGCATCGCGTGTGAAATCTCTGCGAAAGTCCAAAGCCAAAAAGAACGTGCAAAACACAACAGAAACACACACAGACACACACACACACAAACATACATAGAGAGACAAGCAACAGCAGAGGCAGCAGCAGCAGAAGCAGCAAAATTATAGCAAAACCGAAGTCAGGCGCAGCAGCAGCAGCAGCAGAAACAGAAGCAGCGACAACTGCTGCGCTTCGGTTTGGTCGGCTTGCCATGCAAGCTTTGCGTGCGCTCGTCTCTATATCTTATTAGTATGTGTGTGTGTGTTTGTGTGTGTTTGTATGTGGGTGCATATGTGGGTGTATTTGTGCTAAGAGCGCGACACGCGCTTCAAACAGAGAGCGAAACGCAGCAACAAAAGCAGTCGCAACAAAAATGCACCTCTTTCCCTCTCATTTACTAACTCTCTTTACTCTCTTTCTCTAGTTGGTTCTCTCTCTTCTTCTTCTTCTTCTTCTTTGTTGTCCACATGGTAGTACTACTCTCTTTTACTCATTTACCTTTGCACTCAAATGTGTAATTGAGCTGAGCATAAAATATCAGCTGCAGCAAATACATGCATACGTACACCTCTCAATGAGGCGTATGCGTAATATATTATACTAGCTTATACACACATACATACATACAAACAAACATTCACACACATATGTACAAATGCAACATCCTCTAATATAGTGGTCGGTGGAGGGGGGGTAGGAGGATTTCAGCAATATGTTTGTTATAGAAAACTTTTACTACAAATTGCCCAGGATAATCCTTTTGACTTGAAACTTTGCAACTGAAAAACTTATGAGACGCGGCATCCAAAACACACACACACACACACACACACATACACACAAAGCTAAACAAAAAACGATAAAAAAAAAAACAACAACAATAACAACAAATAACATTTCACTTATTCATAATACCGGTTAAAATAATATCGAAATATATTTACGTATGAGACATTTTAATGTATAAAGAAACAAAACTAATTTTATGAACAATTTAGACCAAATAAGTTAAATTTAATAAAATAAATGAATGAATCAAAATTTTATGACAAATATTTTCTCACTTTTTTGTATATAATTAAATTCTACTAAATAATATTTAAGCAGGAGTTAAATAATTATTTCTTTTCTCTCGTAGAAAATTTTATTTGGTAACCAAATTTTAATGATATTCTGATATTCCATATATGTATGTAGTTCTAACACTAGAGTTTCTATATATTATCTATTAAAGTCACATAAAGAATTGATCAAATAAATTTATATAGATAACACTTTTCAAGGAATTCGACTTAAATGGATTAATATGAAATTTTTGAAAGAAAAAACACGGGAAATTCGTACTTAATCATATTAAGTTCAATAATGGGATATTACATCGAGGAAAACATGGATAATTTTTTCAATTTCGTTTCTTCAATATCTTATCTAGATAATTTTTGAATGAAACTTTTAGGCTAATGTCTGAAAATAGGATATATCTATGTATAAAATACATAAACAATATGAAGCATTTTATGAATAGAATTTTGAATGTTAGAAAATTGAAAAAGACTTGGAAGATCCTTTTCGATATTCCATATATAAACATATGTATATAAGACATCAGACATTTCGCCTGTTGAATAAGAATATCTTGAAGAAAACACATATATGTAACAAAGACTCAGACTACACCACACACACATCACACACACACAAACACACAGAGAGAGTGAAATTTAAGTAGAGTTTTAATAAACTAATTTTTAATTCCAATTCATTGCTTTAGATTCTTCTACCAAACATTTAGCCGTCGGCTAAACATAAAAACCATTGAAAAAAAAACGAAAACAAAAGCAAAGAAAATATATAAAAGTAACAGTAAACTCAGTTCAACAGATTAAAATTTCCCATTCTTCTTCTTTTTTTTTTTGCACTAAAAAATATTCATACAAATATATCTTTATATATATATATATGTATGTATATAAATATACAGGTATATAATATAATTAATAATTATATATTATATATATTTTTTTTTTTTTTTGTTGTCAATATGTATGGATATATGTACATATGTATATAGATATATTCACTTGATATATTCACTTTAACACAATATTTTTCCTTAAACTTTCACACCACAAAAGAGGTTAAAAAAAACATAGATATATGCAGTATTTCAAAAAAAAATATATATTCATATATATAATCTAGAAACTGACAATGAAAATATTCAAATAATTATCGAAAACTTTGCAAAGTTTGCCGATAACATTTCTTGGAAAGATTTACACGGCGCGTTTTTCTTTAAGATTTTTTTTTTTTTTTTTTTAATTTGAATTATTATTAATTTTATTATATTTATCAATTATTATTTTATATTCGCATTGGTTTATACCAAATTGTAGGTTGTTGTTGTTGTTGTTGTTGTTGTCGTAGAGAATGATTTGGTTTTAGGTTGATGAGAATTGGCTGGTTGGTTTTTTTGTTGATTGGTTTGGTCGGTCGGTCGATCAGTCGTCGAATTGTGTTGAATTGAGTGCTTGAAGTTTTTTTATGTTGTGTAGTACAAGTACAGAGAGAGAAGGATGCTCTTCGTCCGCGAGCTGCGTACGTGCGCGACAACGTGCGGATCTGTTATGATTCAATACGTTTTCGATATGTTCGTTCGTTGCGCCGGACCACGCGGCGGGACAACGACAACGACAACATACACACAACACACACAGCACCGCAACAAAAAACCAACAACAACAAAAAATTGCAAAAAAAAAAAAAAAAAGAAAAGAAAAAAAAATGAAGAAAAAGAAGAAGAAAAAAGCGAAACACAATAATAAGAAGAAGAAAAGGCCAGGCCAGGAATGACTGGCGACGTCAACGGCGGCAGCGCAAAAGGCTCACATACACATTACACTACACACAGACACTGAGCGAGAGACATTCACAGACACACACACACATACACATGCACACGCACACAGTGCAGCATCGCAGAGGCTTAGACTGAGGCAACGACAACGACGACGACGACGACGACAGCGACAGCGACGACGACAACTGCGATGACGATAGGCGACGCGCAGTATTTTGAGTGAACTTCGGGTTAAGAGAAACGAACGAAAAACGCACTTGCTGCCATTGCACACACAGACACACACACACACACACACACACATACGGTCAGAACTCCATGCCGATGCCGACTGCGCTCAATTTGAATTTAGCTAAAGCTGACGTCGTCGCTGCACACTGAGGAGGGCCACCCTCACTCACCCTCAATCCCTGACAATCACTCATTCTCGCACACTATAATAAATACTCACTCATTTGCACTCACTCATTTATCCAACCAATATTAATCAAGCGCCTTCGAACTAAAATACAAAATCAAAAACAAAAAAAAAAATAATCTCAAACTTTGATTTTCTAATTCTAATTCTAAGTTTCAAATCTCCCATAGCAGAAATATTGAAATAAAGTTTTAAAAAATAAGTTTCACAATATAAATAGCTGAACAAGTGAAAGTCAAGAAAATCTTATTAAATATATGCATATATATACATATACATATATCAGCAACATATACTTGGATGTAAATGTATATACATATATATATATACATACATATATACATATATCAATATCTATTTAAAATCATCTCAATTTGGTTTATATCAAACTAATTCAAAAATCTGGTTAATTTAAGCAATAAACCAAATATCATACTTATATATACATACATACATATATGTATGTATATCAGTTAAGATATATGTAAGCTCAAAAACCAATTCCAAATGTTCCATTTTTAAGGATCTGCATAAGATCGTTTACATTAACTATTAAAGACAATAAATCTCACAAAGTATTCTAATCCTTTAGGATCTGCCGTAGGAAAAATGATTGAAATCGATAAATTTCTTAGCAATTGATGATAAAATATCGTTAAATATCGAAACACAATCCTAGCACATTCCATAAACTTTAAATTATCGGAATAATTTGATCGGAACATTGCCATGTGACTATGAAACCGAAAAAAAAAATTAAAAAAGTTTGCCAGAACGGTAAAATTTCGATAGATGTTAATCGCATTTCGGTAACTATACCGAATTTAGGTAACTATACCGAATTTAAATGGAAAGATATCAGATATGTATATATATATATATATACATATATATCTATATACATATATAATTATGCATCGCAATTCCCGGTAATTTTTTACATTTTTTCCTTTGAATTAAATTGAAATTTCGCAAACTGACAGAAAATTGTAATAATAAAATTAAATTTAACCAACGAAGTTCCATAAAATTATTCCAAAAAAATATGTACATATACATATAAAACCTTGAACAAAAAAAAAGAAGATTCTTTTGTTGTAGCCACACACGCAAACACACACACACATGCACACACACGGAGAGAGTAAGATAGAGCGAAAAGATATAAATTCGATTAGAAACCTTTCCCAAGATCGGCTGAGATCTTTTCAAATGGGAGGACTTTTTTTTTAGTTCATCTTAATTAAAACATCAAAAAAAAATAAAAAATATATATCCTCAAATTTGTTGACAAAAATCAATTTTAGGAAAAATTTTCTAATTAGTTTTTAGCATTTTTGGGTTTTTCTTTTATTTATATTTTTTGTCGAAATTTTTGGATTTTCTTTTTCGTGACGAATTTTTGCGAATTATTTTTGCGAATTTTTATGTTTTTTTTTTGCTACACTCACACACCAAGCGACGAGGAGTAAACGATACAACCGAATGAACAAACCAACTGACTGACTGAGAGGCAACCAAAAAAAAAAAAAAATTAAAAAAAAAAACACACACAAAATATAAAAAAAAAAAAAAAAAGACCGAAAAAAAGAAGAAAAAATCAACAACTACAATTTGAACGTCGACTGAGGCGCATAGACGACGACGACAACGACTACGAGTTGAGAGGCAGGCAGAGTCCAGCCAAAGCAGCGTCAGCGTCCACTGAGCTCCAAACAAAAGCAAACCAAATCAAACACATACACACATCAATATATCTGTATGCATGTGTATGAGTGTGTGTGTGTGTGTATGGATGTATGGATGGGAAAAAGAATTCGCAATGCAAAAAAAAAAACACAAAAACAAAAACAACAACATTTAGAATCACTAACAGAGCTCCATTCGCACTCACACACATAGACAGACACATCCATACAGTTGTACACGCACACATACATAGGGAAAGTGCAAAAGTTGCATTGGTCAGAGTTAGAAGTTGAGAGAGTAGCCCTTTGTATGTGTTTGTGCGTGTACCTGTGTGTGAATGCGAATGTGTGTTTGTATGTGAAATAGCAAGAGATCCTCTTGCTGGGCATGTTGCCAGCAACATTTTTGTGTTGCTGAGCCGTAACGCCACGCAACTGTGAGAGTTTGCGAATTCTCTTTTGTTGCGAATTTTTTGCGTGTTTTTTTTTTGTTCGCTTTTGGGCTTTTTTTGCCAACTCACACATACATTCATACACCTGCCGCTCCGCTTACTTTTCGCTCTCTCACTCTCTTAGGCAGATCTGCGCTGCTACGTTGGCGTTGACGTCGCTGTTTCTTCTTCTTTCCATATTTCTTTTTTTGCAAAAAACAAAAACGAAGAATTCGCAAAAAATAAAATTAGAAAACTTAAAAAGCACACTCTCTCACACACACACACACGCAACACACACAAAATACAGTCACATTCTCAGAGAGAGAGATAGACAACAACAAGTTAACTTTTTTTCGGTAAAATGCGAGCAAATAAAATTGAGTGCAAAGAACAAAAAAGAAAAAAAAAAAAAGTAATGTGTAGGAAAAAATTTGCAAATTTTTTTTATATTTTTTTTATTTTTTTTTTTGCGCGCATGTGATGGGTGGATGGATATGTTAGGGGGTGTGTGGCGGAATGGGGGCGGATCGCTTGGTTAGTTATGTTGAAAGAGTCAAGAGATCGTGGCAAATGTGGAAGTTACAGTTTGAACAGCATTGGGAAGTAAAGCTCGGTTGCACATACACACACACACACACCACGATCATATGGGGTGCTCGGAGGTGTCAAGACCGTTGATGGAAGCCGGGAAACTTTGTGGGGGCAGGGACAGTCAGCGAATATTGTATGGAATTGAGAGGGGCGAGTGGGGGGGGAAGGCAGCACGAAGTTTGGACAGCGTTGATTAACAGTTGTCTGGCATTTCATTTTCTTGGCTAGAGAAGTTCTAGAAGCCACAGCTGGACGAACAGCATTAAAAGTGGCAGAATCATCATCATGTGGTATCTATGTATGTATATGTATGTATGTGTGTGTGTGTGTGTGTGTGTGTGTGTATGAACCTTGGATACACCGCTGCTTAAGAGGCACTATTAGGCAAATTAATTATGCGTTTTAAACAGGGCCGGATTAGCACGAAATCAGTTAACTTTCTACATACAGTGAGTCAAAAAAATATAATCTTTTGTATATATGTAGCTATATCTATATCACTATCTATCTACATATATGTATCTTTATTTATATCTATAGCTAAATCTTTAGCTAAAACTGATCTAGAACATATGTATTTATTACGCCAAAAAAAAAAACATTTATATCAACTTTTTCAAGAATGAATTTAATTCAATTTATTTACTTTTGAATATTGAATATCTATTGAATTAAAATTTTTAATCTATTTTTCGAACAAATGCGAACTTAAGTTAGTAATAAATTAAAAATGTTTATTATTATTATTAATATAAAATATAATTAATCGATTAACGATCGGCTATAGATATACATATGTAGAAATTTTATGAAATTTATAATTTTTTTCCAAATGGCATGATCAATTCATATATAATCTAACTGATCTTACTCTATAGATAATGGTGTGATCACTATATACACAATATAGATATATAGATTATATAAACTATATGATAAAACTTAAACATTCATTTCAGTTAATTATAAAAAATGAAAAAAAAAAGTTGCCATTTGAATCCTTGGAACAGATTAAAGTCCATTTTTAATTTTATTTCAGCTACTATCAAAATTTCCTCACAATCTCATAATTAAATATTCCGTATTTATGTTTTAATTTTTAATTTGTGGTAAGTCACTACGCCCATGAATCCCTGCTTGGTTATCCTGTTCATCTATATTTATGTATATATATATATATATATATATATGTATATATATTTGTGTCTTATTTGTTCTTGTCTATTTTGTTTTGCATTTTTATCGCGGTGTTTGTTGTTTTTATTTGAAAATTCGTTGTTTGCTCAATAAAATCGAAATGCGACGGCATACGACGGACGATGGTGAAGGGAAACCCTTTTAGATATCCTTTCTTTTTTTTTTTTTTTTGCTTTGGTTTGTTTTTTTTTTTTTTGGTTTTGGGTAAGGCGGTGAGAACGCATGGTAAGTTGTAAGTGGTGCAGGTGGGTGGGCGATGTTGGCGTCCTTGTCTGCACGCAGTCGCACACACACACACACACACACACACACACACACACGCGCAACCAGACATTGACTCCAAAAAAGAAAAAGCAACAACAACAACAAAAAAAGGAAAACCCAAATCGGCAACGACGACAACAAACTCCTGTGGCCTATGTTGGAAGGCCCAAAACGGCCGACAACCCACACACAGACAGACACACACACACACACACACACATATACACATACATAGAAACAAAGAGCAGACGACGACAACGATGTGGGCATACACCCCCTCTGGCGCACCCACAAATGCGTCCCTTTCGTCCTTGTCCTTGCTTTCCTACGTTTTCGTTGTCGCCTCCTCTGTTCTCTCCTTCCTTCTTCTTTTTTTTTTTTTTTTTGTATTCCGTTTTTGTTGGCCTGCGTTGCCAAGGGTTTCCTTTGTTCAGCCACCCACTGCAGACCGTTATCCTCCTGCAATTCCTCCCCCTTCCCACCACCCCTTCCACCTCTCAGACAAAACGCCTTCTCTCTATAAAGTCTGTTGCACTCAAAAAAAAACACACACACACAAAAACGAAAGAAAGAAAAAAACCAAAAAAAAAAAATGAAAAAGAAAAACAAACAAAAAAATTGATGAGGAGGCGACCCCAAAACAGCAGTTGACGGCGACGCCTAATGACTAACGGACACTTTTTTTTTTCTTTTATTTGCTTCTTGTTTTTGTTGCGTGTACCCCCCACCACCCCCTGCTCACTTGGTGTCATCGTTCCCTTCTCTAGGCTCTCCTCCCGCAACCACTCCCCGCCCTCCCCACACCCCCTGGTAGGCCGACGGAGAGTCAATGCGTGGTACGGCCATTTGCATTTTTTTTCTTCTTTTTTTGTTTTTGTTGCTGTGTTTATGCATTTTTTGTTTTGCTCGTTTTGTTCGTTGCGTTTTCATCTCAAGAGAAAGAGTGAATGTGTGAGCAAAAGAGAGGGAGGTGAGTGCGAGAGAGGAGAGAGTGAGTGAGGGCAAGAGCATTGAGATGCAATGCGAAGAGATGAAAGAGTGATAAAAGAGCGATTCTCCTTTGGCAACATTCTTGTTGGTTGCTAACGTCTAGCAACATGTTGCTTTGAGGAAAGTATTGTAAGGAATTGCAACAACGTCTAATTGGATAAATATAAAATGGTATCAGAAGGATCGTTTAACAAGAACTTGTTAAGCCTTTGAGTCCTTGCCACTTTTAATGTTAGTTGGCAAAATTTGTAAAGGAATTTTTTCGGATCGCCGATCTTTTGATTTGGATCCTTTTCAAATTTAAGTTCCTTAAATTTTTATTAAAATTTACTACCAATTACTTCTTTGATTCGTCCTTTCGAAAACCATAGTTCAATTGATATATTTAAAAGATCGATTCTCTCTCATTTTGTGTGGTCATACATTAACCATGCCAATCCACATATCCTGTGAAATATTTAATTTTTATGCTAAGATCTGATCATTCACTTAAAAGAATTGTTAAAGCTTTTCCATGAGTACAAATTTTATTTTTTTCTACTAACTCTTATTTCTTTATATATCTGATATGATATCTGTTTTAAGAAATAACAATTATCTTTAACATATTCCATTGTACATTAAGAACCTCTAAAGAGGGTAGAGATAATGGATCTTATATCTAATTTCGGAAACATTTTCATTAAGCAGATGTTCTAAATATAATTTTTCTGATTGCTCTTCTATCCCTTTTTTCACATATTATTTCTGCCCCATTTCTCAGTTTTAAATTTTTTTAGTCATTCAATTAATAATTTAATTAAATTTTAAAGACAGAGTTAGTACTTAATTCTTAAAAGACTTGTAGTTAAAAAAATAGTTTGTATAGATTATAAAGAATTAATCTCATTATAATAAGTATGCCATACTGAATCCTGCATGGATGCCTATGGCATCCAGCTCTGGGCCACTAATGCAACGGTTGCAAGGCAAACTTTCGTCCTGTGGTTCTCCAGTTAAGAGAGAGATCCGGAGTTAAATCATTCGGCACTGCGCCAGGCTGCTTCCAGCATGTCAACAACTTACCCCTTAATCTGCTGGAAAAAAAAATGCACAAAAGATGTCACCCACTGGAACTGCAGTTTAGACCAAAGATGGATTCGATGGATTGGTAATTCGTCTGGAAAAAGCTCTACTTCATTTCCGTTGATCCGTTGAACGGCTGCATCCGTCACATAATTGAGATTTTACCGTTTCTTTCAGATGTGATATTTGTATCCTTCATGATCTCCCAATTTACTGTACTCCCATGTATCCTTTTATGTTTTATTCATCTCAGAGAATTAGTTTATTATCCCTCTACGATATAGATTGCAAATAAATGCTCAAAAGATTAAAAAAAAACTTAAGAAAGAAAGAAAGTTTTTTCCTTTCATTTATATAACAAAAAATGGATCTTTGAAATAGTTACGATGAAAAGAAATAGGAAACATCCGATTTTTTTAATTTCAAGATTATTTTTGAATTCCTTTTATTTTGGGTCCCTTCTATTCCTTAATATTTAAATAACATTTTCAAAAATCTTGAAAAAGTTATCATTTATATACATATACATATACACATATACATATATACATATATATGAATAAATATGTTTTATTACTTTATATATTTATATATATGGAAATTGTCTATTTATGTTTTATCCATATGAATAGGGAATACATATATATACATAGGTAGATGTGTAAAAACTGGTTTTAGTTTTAAAATATATTTTATTTCATTTCACATTTAAATTAAGCTTCCAGTTTCTGTTCCGGATTCAGTTTTTAGACTTTATTACATTTTTTAAACAACTCAACCATATAGTCGACATACTTCAATCAAATTTCACAAAATTATTTAACAAATTATACTATAAAATGGAATAGATTATCTTTCAGTCATCTTTAGTTAGATATATGTATGTACATATATACATATATATAATAAGAAGATAATTCTATATGTTTATAATTTTAAAATTCAACAAACTTTTCTCCAGTTAGACAAAATCCTTTATCCTGTGTGGTCGTATCCTTCTAGTTCCATGGATTCCATGTTTTTTTCCTGCGATTGGACTATACTGAAACATATCAATCAAATATCAATATACATATGTATATATACATATATGTAATATAATTCCTTATCATGGCAAGATATTTTAGGTTTTTCCCTTAAGCGTATTATAAGAGTCAGTTAAGTATATAAAAGTTGAAGAATATTCTATAAATAATTTAAGTTTTATTTATCGTTATTAAACAATAAGATTATTTTTAATGGAATAATTCTTTTCTTTTTCAATTTTTGATTAAAATATTTAAAAAAAAAATGAAAAAGAAGTGAATCAATGGATATATATACATACATATATTCTGAAAAGTCGTAGGTTAGATTTGACTATACATATGTATGTATATATCAGTAATATGCGTATAAATGTATGTAAATGTTGTGTATTTATGAATGTATGTACATACATACATATGTACGAATGTGTGCATATGTGAGGCTAACTGTTATGCCGCCATTTTGAAAAATGACGCTTCTAGAAGTTGATAGATACAAAAGGGTAGCGGATCAGCTGTTAACATGTTAAGTAAAACAAAAAATTTAAAAAAAGCATGCTAAAATTGCAAACAAGAGCACTAAAAAGCAAATGAGGAACACTCGTCTCCACCCCCCCCTGCCATTACAACAATCCCTCTCGTACGCCATCAAATCAACGTAGCCACGAGCCAACAGCAACGGCAACGGCAACTTCAACTGCATTTGGGGCTAAGAGTCAGACGCAAAGCAGAGAGACCGCCCGCTCTCTCTCTCGGAGGCTTTTTGGTGGGTTGGGTTAACGCCGAACGCCCAGCCTAAAAAAAAAACAACAATAAAAACAAAAAGCGAATCACAACAACAAGAACCAACTGCATATGGCTGCCCTTTTACAATGTGCACGCTTCATACACATATGTACATACATACATACAAATATATGTATATATGTATATACATACATGCATACATACATACATACATACATATATACATGTGCGTTTTGTTTTTGGTTTTTTTTTTTATCTCGCCTGCTGTTGTCGTTGCATAGTATTTATCATTTGTATTCATGTGTGTTTGTATATATGTATGTATGTATACATATGTATAAGTATGTATGCTTGTACATACATACATACATACATACGTGTACTCCAGTCGCTTGCTCAAATCGGATTGCATAGGCATGCAAGAGCGAGAGAGGCGTAAAAGCCTGCGTTGATGTTGTTGTTTTTGCTTATGCGTCCATTGGACATTGCCCGCCAATACTATGTACATATACATATGCATATGTACATACATTTCATATATGTATGTATATATGTACGTACGTGCATACAAACACTTGCACATACATACAAACAAAATTACGACTACCCAGCACACATTTATTATACCCCATACCCCCTCACCACCCACACACCGCATTTTGAACAAATCAACATTGTAAACTATACATGCATATGAACATACATACATATGTATATGTATGTAGATAATACATGTGTGTGTAGATGAATATACATACGTATGTATTCTTGATCAGCATCCAATCGATCTAACCTGGTAGATAGACCTTTTTAAAACCAAACTAAGTTTTTTTAGTCTTAATCTTAGAAGTGATAATTTACTTCCCATTTATATTTAAAATTATTTTGTTATTTTTGAAATTTATGTTAAATTTAAATTCAAATCGAGATATCATTCTTTAGTACTCCTTGTTGGTCTTCCTTTTTTTTTACTTTCATGATTAGAAAATAGTAATCTCCAGTTTACATATATGTATATGAATATATAGATACTTACATATGTAGGTATAAAGCATTTCCCGATTCATAGACATTATCAATTATGTTTTTTAGAACAATATTTTCATTATCACCAAAATAATTCACATAAGCAACCGTTTTCTTGTTCGTTTTTGAACTTTTTTCCGACTTCTGATATAATCAAGTCGCTTTTGGATTTTCAATCTATGAATTAAGTAATGGAAAAACTAAATAAATTAATACTTGATATATGTCCGTAAAAGTCTTATTCATATATTTATACATTTTGAGAAGGCTGGCAACAGAGAACTCGCAGCAAGCAAATATGAAAGATTTTTCATCCTTCAATATTAAAACCGTTTTCTTGTCAAGTCAGTGCTATTTTAATTACCCATTAAATTGTTAAAGCCCTGCGGACGTTACCCTGTATACTAAGGTTAGAGGAGTATATTAAAACCGATTAAAGGTAAACTAAATCTGTCTACTTACATATTTATGTATATAGATGTAGCCTTTTGTTACGGACCTTACCCCTTAATTTCAATTGTTTAAGTAGCACATGAACTTACTATACGGGGTGTCACGAAATCGATCATTAGCGGAATCTTTTTTAATAATCACGTACAAATTCCTAATTTTCATTTTGTTTTTATTTTTTACATAAAAAATATATGTATAAAATAATTTACTTAATATTGAAGTTATCAAAATAAAATATATGTAAATATTTATATTTACATATAAATACATATGTATAAGTGTCACTTTGGACTGCTACAATGTTGATACAGAAGATTTCTCTTTTTTTGTAAGACACACCACAGCATACATGACAGCAGATAGCGAGGCATGTCTACATTGGTTATCATATATTCATGTAAACTAAATATTATATAATTAAACCAGGTAGCGTACTTCCATTTACCGCCACTTTTTAAAAAATAATTTGCTGTAAGCCCGACAAAAGCTGCTAGCTATTTAACAGATTCAAAGCAACGTTGTGTATAGCTGCATGCTATGGCTGTCAGTGTTTTTGACAGCTGCTTTGATCTAGGGTTGTCAAAACGTCGCATGATTCTGCATGTGCATTATAAATAATTGCGCCACAAAATAATAACTGATAATTAATTATATATAATAGAAAAACAAGTAATTTATATAAATTCAATCTGTTGCTAAATATTTTGTCAGTTATTAAGAAAACGTAAAATAATTTTTATAAATTTTCCCATCAGACTGTGGCAACTCTATGGCCATGAGATAGCGGCTCACATGTACGCAATACACTGAAACATTAGTTACACACACATAGAAAAGGTTAAATTTTTTTTTGTTTCCAAGTGTGCTTCGATATTCATAAAATTTGTGGTAATTTTTCTGCTACAAATAAATAAGAAAAAACTTAAAAAACGAAAAGAGCAAGTTGAATACATAACTTATTTTGAAAACGAGTAGAAAATTTTACCCTGGTAAATTGTTTTGTGCGACCCAAAAAAATTACACACATACATTCATATATATGTATGTGTATGTACATTTTCTTTCTGCTTTTTTTACTTGTCTCAGTGTCAGTGCAGCAGCAACAACAGCAAAAGCAACAACAAATATTGTACAGACAGAAATAAAAGACACATTTTAGCAGCAAATTAGTTGAAAATTGTTAAATTTTAAGTTGTGTGTGAGTAAGGCATCTTTGTTTAAATTAAATCACGGTAAACGATCGGTTGGAAAAGGTCTTTTTTCACTCTTGTGTCTCTCTTGCTCTCGCTCTGTCTTGGTGGCAAAACCGTCTTTTTTTTCTTATGCTTTTGCCTTGTCTTTTTCGTGCGTGTTCGTTGTCTGTCTGCATATGAATAGATATGTGTGTGTGTGTGTGTTAAATAAAAAGATTTGCAATTCTTTTTTAATTTTTGCTTTTTAGATATTCCTTATTAAATGTTCCGTTTATTGATTTTCTGCCATTTGACATATGCGTGACAAATACTGGACCTCCGTCCTCCCCGTTTTGCTCACCTTCTCTGATTCTGTCATATAGCGGCTTATGTGAATATGGATGTGAGTGTGTGTGTGTGTATATATATATAAATATATAAGGGTATGCGTGTCACTCAAAAAAATCGATAAATTTTAATATATATTTAATAAAAAAAAAAGAAAGTCACCTCACCTCCCTTTTCTTACCCCCCATACATTTGCTTGTGATTTTTCGTTTCTGCCTCCTTTAATTTGTTTTTGTTGTAGTTCTGGCAAATTCGTTCACTGTTCGCCGACAGTTCCACACCCGCAACACACACACACACACGCGCAAACACAAACGCAAGCACATACTCATGGCTAGGCAGGCGTCACGTCGTCATAGTATAATAATGCGTGTGAGTTTTTTAGCCTTCTTTTCATATTTGTTGTGCGTCATTTGAAATGCATTAAAACAAGATGAACCGAAAGATTGATCGGACCCATCCCCCCATCCCTTGGACTGCTCCTCTTGTTTGCTCTATTGTTTTATAAATTGGGAAAATCGATTCCATAGTTCTCTTTTATATGCAAGTGTATGTAGTTGCGATACTGAACAACTTTTATGATCTTAGATGAACTAGTTCTGTTGAGAGTTTGCTGTGTCCTTTGATCCTTTGTGTCAAATTATTATATTTACTTTAGTATTTTATATAAAATGTTTATTCATATTAATATGAATCATTTTTTGTTTACAGGACCTACGTAAATATATCGATTTGGTCATTTATGAAGGTCAGAAAAAGGACAAGCAATTATTGGTTATGTCTTAGTTATTTATTTGTTTATATACATACATACATATATACTATGAATGTTATTATGAGTGTGTTTTTCTTCTTGACTTTTCCGTGGACAATAATTGATTGAAATATCACATGGGGAATTAGTTAATTGAAATTAAAAATTGATAACTTTCTGGTATTGACCAGTGAATTTAGAAACTAGGCACATTCCGAATCGTTTTCCTGAGTAAAACACATTGGATTTCCTCTTAGTCGAAGGGCACCACAAGATCTAAAAATATTTGATTTATAATATTGAAATCATAGTACTATAAAAGTCTGCATATTTCAATATCTTAAATTGATTTCGCAGAAAGCTCGCTATCACTTATCATAATAAAAAGTGGGTAATTTGTTAAAGTGACTGTTATATAGTTTAATAGGAGTCCTTAATTTAAAGCTATACATAGCTTAAATTTAATTTAGAGCCAAAGAAATTGAATGATCGTCGTAATGTATACATCTGTATTGTGAAACTGTTTGAATAGTTTATCCTGAATAACACACCCAAGTCTAAAATGATCATATGTCGTATTAGATACTACAGATAATTTGACCTTTTTATTAAAGATCTCCTAAATATATCTTTAAAAGATACTATCGTTTGTATATAGTATTGTGTACCTTTAAATCTGAAGAAGATATGTGATAATTTCAATTCGAAAGTTTTGATCACAATAATATATTTGATCCCAAATGATGTCTTTTCTGCTTTAAAGTATTTTTTGGCCATATTCTTGCATCTCCTTCTTCCCCTTGCCAGCATGTATGTGCATACATATGTTACAGGAAAAAAGTTTCAATTGTCCTTTTTGTTGTTGGCTGTCACATGTGGTAAAAGGAAAGTGAATTGTATACCAGACACACTCGGAAAAACTTTCGTTTTATTTTTAAATAAGAAATAAAAAAAAAAGAAAGTAAATAGAAAAAAATGTTGTTGTTGTAATACGTACTATATATTACATTTGTTTAAATCGTTTAATATAACTTAAGGCTTATGTGTATGTGTGTGATTTCTTTTTGTAATTCATTTGATTGTATTTTTTTGTTGTTGTTGTTTTCCTTCATTTTCCACAGAAATCACACACTCCCAAGCCAGCGAGAGAAGAGAACCACGATGTCGAGTCTGCCACGTCGCATAATTAAGGAGACGCAGCGATTGATGCAGGAACCGGTGCCCGGTATTAATGCTATACCCGATGAGAATAATGCACGCTATTTTCATGTAATTGTTACCGGACCAAATGATTCACCTTTTGAGGGTGGCGTTTTTAAGCTGGAACTCTTTTTACCCGAAGATTATCCAATGTCAGCACCAAAAGTTCGTTTTATAACAAAAATTTATCATCCAAATATTGATCGTTTGGGCCGCATTTGCCTTGATGTACTCAAAGATAAATGGAGTCCGGCATTACAAATACGAACGATCCTATTATCAATTCAAGCTTTATTAAGTGCACCCAATCCAGATGATCCATTGGCCAATGATGTTGCCGAATTGTGGAAAGTTAATGAGGCCGAAGCCATACGCAATGCCCGCGAATGGACCCAAAAGTATGCTGTCGAAGACTGAAGCAAACTAACAACAACAAGGAGCAAAACGAGTTGAGCAAAAAGAATGAACGGATGAACGCTTGATGTGTGGAAGGGAGGGAGGGGGTATGGGGGTAGGGGGGACGTAGGGGGCTAGGGTGGGGGGAGGGTCAAGAAAGGAGAAGCGCAGTAACAGCAGTAGCAATAGCAGTAGTAGTTGGAGGATGAAAGTTAAATGGATGGATGGATGGATGGATGAAAATGCATTAGAAATGGGGAGAAGTGGGGGTGGGGGAGGGGGGTAAAATGGTAAAGCGTTGGCGTTGGCCCAGGCATTGCGAAGTCAGCTTCATAAGGGTGCATGTGCTTGGGTGGCGTAATTTTTTGGGGTCATTTGGGGAAGCATACTATATAAACAAAAAAAAAAAAAGGAAGAAAAAAGAAACAAAAGAAAAAAAAAACACAAAACAAAATCAACAGTTTATTTTTTTTGTGTAATACAAATTAATTTTTTTTTTTTTTTGTTCTTGGGCGGGTTTTTGCTCTTGACTTAAGTATGGATTGAACATAATGATAAAGAAATTGTACTATTAAAGCATACAACATATTTAGAGATCATATAAATACAGTCTATTGTGTATAAGTGCGTGGAAGATTTGAATGATTTTCTCTGAAATATATACTGCAATGCAACTGCAAAACAAAAACAAAACAACAACAACAACCAACACACTAAAATAATAATAAAAAAAAACAAAAAAATGAAAACCATCAAAAAAATAAATAAATAATTTTGTTCTCTTATTTAATATTCTTGTTGTTCTCTAGGCATTATACATACATATATCCAAACACTTTTGTCTTAGCTGGAATCTTGGAATATTCATGAAAACTAATAACTTCTGGTTTCCATTTTATAATTGAATCAAATACATACATATAAGGTATATCCTTTGTCCTGTGACAAGAATAGGTTTTAATATATACATATATGTATATATATATAATCGATTTGTTGCTTTGCTTAAATTTATTTATTTATTTAATTTTTTAGTTTCAGTTTTAGTTTAGAATATAAATAAAAATTTTGCGATTATGTTATCAACATACATAGGGAAAATGCACTCTACGAATTTCCTAAACTTGCTAAAAGGGTATATTCAGTTTTGCAAGAGATTTGCAATATAAAGAAGGTGCCATTTCCCACTATGAGAAGCATATACATATGTGTTCATTCTTGATCCTGTATCTTTGCTTAGATCAATATAATCGCTGAGGTTATTACATATATCTTAAACGGGAGAGGCAGGCATTTCATATCTTGAAATCATTCCGACCGGTTGACTATACTATCTATATAGAAACGATCTGTTGAAAATTTTGTCGTAGCTTTATAACTCATTTCTTTTTCAGGTCTTTATCTCCAATTTTTTTGGTATTTTTTAATGTAGCATACATACATCAAGTATTATACATATGAATCGACTGACTATATCTTACAATTGTCATAGTAACGATTAGTCCAAAAGAAAAGTTTTGGTATCAAAATCAATTTCCATTGAAAGTTTGCTTTAGAAAAAGTATTTTTATATTAATTAAAATAGAATGCTATCAAAATACTTTTGATAAAGTACTCTTGATAAAAATTAAAATGATGCGTTGTCAAAATACGCTTGCACAATGAAAATGTGTTGTCAAAATACTTTTGCAAAAGTATTATATTTTTATAAAAGTATTTGGACCAAACTTAAAGTGGTATGTTGTTAAAATACTTTTTTTTAATTCAAATTGTGGGATGTAAAAATACTTTTGATAAAATATTTTGATAAGAATTTAGTGGGAGAAATTAAACCAAAAACAAATATCTGATCGTGATTTTTTATATAATATATGTACATATATACACATGTAAGTATCCTTTATATTTGTTTTGATAGCATAAAATAAGTTATTTAGTTTATTTTATAAGGAACAATATTGATGGGAGTTGGGAGTTCGTTTTTGGCATGTGTAATGCCATAAAAACTGCATACAAAGGACATAGGACATATGTGAGGGAGGAGATAATCAAGATTCGACATTTTACTGTCCACAAGAATCCCCACTTTGGTCCTTTGGTCTCTGGCATAAGCAGGGAGGGAGAAAAAAGTGTATAGACAGAAAGAGAGTGAGAGAGAGAGAGAGAGAGAAGGAAGTGACACCATCCAATCAAAACAAAAATTTTTAAAGTGGGCGCGGCCTTAACAGGCTTTTACTGAAAAAGTTAGTTACCCACCTAACAAAAAATGATTGATTACCGGTCAACTTGATAAAAAAGTAAACAAAAATGTTCTATAACAAATATAATCAGGAATATAATCATATGTTTTTTTGGATTTACTGATCTGTGGTTACTATATATGCTATATAGAGATCCATTATAAATATTTTCCTTTTAATCTGTGTTCTCATCCTACTATCAAGTTTTAGATTGATTATTCTTTGATCAATAATTATTGAGTCAAGGATTGAATTGACTAAAAAGTTAAAAAAGATTTTAAACTTATAAACTTTTCATGATCCTTTATAGATAGTTATCTTTAATTAATATCTAGTTGAATTCAACTAAAAGAGATTTCTTTATGCGGAGAAGTGTCCTCTACGGTAAAAGCTCCCTTGTTGCCCAATAATAATAATAACTCTTAATAAAATTGAATTACTATAGTATTAGCTTTTAGCTGAATCGGATCTTTAATAAGAATTAGGCAATGTATGAGTATTATGTGCCATTGTACAAGGATGTAAGAAGTTTGCCAAATTATCAGACGTCCAACTTTTACATACATACATACATACAAGTGGTTCAGTTTTGTTTGACCACCACCCATAACTGTGAATGTGATGGAGGGGGGAATGGCATTCTTCCATGGACACGTTTATTTCGTTGACTATGCATGAATGTGCATGTATATGCATGTATGTACATGTCTGTATGTGTAATCCACACAACACGATATTTCGTTTAACAGCTAATCGAAAAAGGCGTATTGGTACTGCCTAAACTTCATATCCTACACACACACACACACACACACACGCATACATACATACATACATACATATTCATACAGAAAGAGGAGATAGACGACGTACAGAGGAGAACAACAGCAACAACAACAACAATACTAAAGCGTCCTGTGCAATGTCCGGAAGTACAGTCGACACCCAAAAAATAACAGCATTTACCCAAAACGCACACATGTGTACATAGGGACAGAGAAGGAGAGAGAAAGATAGAGAGAGGCACACACCGAGAGAGAAAGAAAGCAAGTGAAAGAGTGTATGTGTGTGTGTGTGTGCGATAGAGAGAGAAATCGCAACCAACCAGCCTAGGACATGTCCATTCGGTAGAGCGGCGACTGCCACTCGCATTCTGCAAAACATTAGCAAAAATATAAAAATAAACAAAACCCAACATGCATAAAACCAATTTCCATTAGGGCTCATACACACGACGACGCACACGCATATACGTCTATGTATGCAACTATCTCTCGCTTTCTCTCTGTCTTGCACACAATATTTTCTACTTTTTTTTTTTTTTGTTTTCCTTTTCCTTTTTGATTTTTTTTTTTTTTTTATTCCTTAACACAGTCACTCATTCCTTAATTTCTGCTGTCCATTGCAGAGGCATTGAACAACGTTGCGGGACGAATACAACGAGTCGGACGGTCGGGCGGTCGGATGGTCTGATGGGACGGACGGTCGGTCTGTCCGTCAGTCGTTAAAGATGGAGATGTATGAATGAAAGAGCGTTCGTGTATATGGAGAGTTTTCCGTTTTCATCCTATTTGGGGGGGGGGGGAAGGGATACAACACCACCTACTGACAAAAATGCGGTGTTTGGCGGAGTTCCACATAAAATCAGGGACGTGGGCCAAAAATATAAAGGAATATCGGGGACCTTGCCGAAATCTGTTATCTTCTTGTCAATAATATCGATTGGTAAAAAAAAATAACCAAAATGGAAAAGGAATGAAAAATAGTCAAATGGTCCATGAAAATTGTTGGAAAATCTCTAAATAAGGATCGCATTGTATAGGGATGTTCCAAGTGAGGGGTTAGGGAATTACTTGTTGATATAATATAATGTATATGTACATTCATACATACATACATACATACATATGTATAATATAGACGCGCATTAAAATAAATTTTTCCGTTTAATAACTGATCATGGAGATCACTGGGATCATTAGATCTAGTAATAGAAATATACATATGTATGTACATATGTATATGTATTCAACAAATTGTTGATCAAATTGGAACAAGTTGATAAATTTTTGAATAATCGTTTTATAATTTACAGGGCCTTGGGATAAAACAGTGCCAGGGACTGTATAAAGAATAGATTTGAATGAAGATCTCGAACAAAATTCGATAATATTGAAAAAGGTTTCCATATTCTATATATGTATTTATTAAACTAACGAATATTCATTAGTTAATATATGTAGTAAAAATAGAAATATTGCAAATCCTATTTTATTAACCGGTAACTCTTTATGATTTTGATCCTTGATTTCAATCATTTGTAACGTCCATGATACGTACAAACTGTTGGGCTTTACACTGCGGGTGTGGACCACTCGACCCGTTGTCTGCATTTCAGTGTATGTGTGCGCATATGTAGGTGTGTATGTGTGTGTGTGTGTGTGGAAGTGTAAGTGCTGGTGTTGTCTGCCTACATATTCTAAAGTGGAGAGTCAGCTAGCATATCCTTAATTGATATCGCAAAAACCAAGGCGAGGCGAGGCATGGCATTCGCACACAAAACTCCACCAGCACCAGCACCCAGACACCATCAGGCATCAGGCATTATTCCTATGCATGTATGTATGAACGTATGTGCGCAAGGATGGATGTATAGATGTATGTATGTATGTATGTATGTATGTATGCGTGTATGTATGCATGTACATATGTACGCATCATGCAGGCGGCAAGGCAACAAAAACGCAACGAGCATACTGCATGCGATAGGTCGGAAATTTTGTTCGCAATCAACCGCCCTCTTACTCCTACATACGTATGCCACTTCGTCCTTCCTTATGTCCACCAACCTACCTACCTACCTACCTACCTTCCTTCACTGCCGTCACTCGTAGGTCGCACCTGCAGCCCGTCAAATGCATGGTGGTACACACACACACACACAGGGGTGTTGCAGTAAAATGGCGGCAGGCCTTGGGTTTGGCCTCTCTGTCCATTGGGGATACGGGATATGGGCGTTTGTCAGTCCTATCCTGTCCCTATCTTTGTTCTACTCTTCTCCTTTCCATTTTTTTTATACGTGTCTCTAGGTGTACGAAATTTTTTCTTTTCAGAAGGAAGGGTGGGGAGGGGGGTATGGGGTGTTTTCTGGGGGCCTTTTAATTTTTTTTCTCCTTTTTTTTTCATCTAGAAATCCCCTATTTTTCTTCATTTCACCATTCCACAATGGTTTTTCATTTTCGACATTTTGTTTGTTGTGTTTGCTCTAAGAGTTACCCAAAGTTCATAGTTTTGTTCAACTTTGGACTGGAATATAAGGCAGAGATGAACTAATATAGTCGCCAGTTATATACTACCATTCATATATTTAACAATTTAATAATACATATAGATATATAATAATAATAATAATAGTAAAAAGTAGATTGACTATTGTTAAATATATTTCAAAACAAATCCATTTTACTTAATTTTTCCAAAATTAAAACACTTGAAAACTTGAACAAAGATTTCTATGAGGGGGGAAGGGAGTCAATGATACATTTATTTTCTGGAACAACAAAAAGGATGCAACTTTCTACGAATAAGTGACGTAGAGGAAAAGTGTGGAAAATTTGTGTGAATGGCAGTGTATTATCTGCATAAATAAAGTGATTAAATTAATTGTTTCGATTAAGCCTAAGGTATGTATATATAAAGATGATATGATGTAGATTTTGAAATGTTTAATGGAAAAATCATTTACATATATTCTTATACTGCAACGATCCAACATTAAGTTAAAATGATTTTCATTCAAGATAATTTCCAAAATTTATAAATATAATAATATATAATATAATATAATAATAATATTTATATATAAAATACAATAGATATAACATCTAGGAATATAATACTTACTATAATTTTTAGCATATTAATCATTCAACGTAATTCTCATTCAAAATAAGGATATTAGATCAATAAAATAACAAAAAAAAAAAATACATTTAATATATTCTTATGATTTTTGTTCGAATGCATCAGTAAAATATTTAAATTGACATACAATATACAACCAAATATATATAAATATGTATAAATATATATATATATATATATATAGATATAATATTTAATATATTTTCAGGTATTTTAATTGTTGTAAATTTAATTAATTCTCAACTAAATTGTTTCATTAATTCTAATATCAATAATTAAATTAATTCATTCTTTGTTCGTCTGCATGGAATTCTTTCAATTTTCCAAGCGGATTTGTTAGATATCTAATAATATGTAAGAAAATTTTTTTCGACAATTCAAAAATAAGAATCAAAAAAAGAAGAAAAAAAGTTAAATCCTTTGTTTTTTTTTTTTTGTTTTGTCAATTTACTGGACAGGCACACTGCAATGTCAGTTGTCCGTGCGTTTTTACGGGCAACGTAGCAACGACGACGACGACGACGACGACGACGATGACGATGACCGTCTACGAAAGACGCCTATATGTATATAAATCTATATACATTATATATATATATATGTATACGTACATGTATATCTAAATATATATATATATCTATATGCTTGTATAGTAGTAGTTTTATATACGTATGGCCACCTTTACCTAAACATATACTGGGTCCTGAGGCGGCAACCCTTCCCAAAAATGTACAAGTTAAAACGGGGATGTTAGAGCCAAATGTGTGTATTATATGTGTATGTGTGTGTCTCTCTCTCTGTGTCTGTATCTGTATTGTGCGGGTGCATGTGTGTGTGTGTGTGTGGGTGTATGGGTGAATGGTTGCGGGGGATCGTTGTTTTGTTGGGTTTTTGGGCAGGGACGGACAAAACGGCTTTGGTGCTTTTGGGCAAATTTTCAAGCAGAAAATCGATAAGTGCGCACGTACTGGAATGCATGTATGTATGTATGTGTGTACATATTTACATACATACACATGCATATACATCGTACATCGTACATACATACATACATATATAGATGTATGTATATAAGTATATTTTTCTGGCATGTACTTAACCTCGCATGTGGCCAAACACAACATCATGCGTTGCTGCTGCATCGTGGCAGCAATCCCTGCCCCTCCCCCACCCCCTTCGCCCTCACCTTTCTCAATTCTCTGGCTTCCAACACCCCGAACTCAACCTCAACTTCTTCAGTCTCCTCATATCTGCCATTTCTCGACTCCTGCATAACCCCCCCTCCACCCCCCTAAACTCCAAGAAATGGAGTTTTCATTCTGGACGGCTCAAAATCCCTACGTGCGCTTTGCTGTTTCATCAATTATTTATTTCGGTTTTGTGCGACGATGAGGAAGAGAAATGAAGTAAGTGAGAGAGAGAGAGAGAGAGAGAAGGAGAAAAAGAGAGAGAGAGAGAGAGAGAGAGAGAAAGAGGGAGAGTTGTTTTCTTCTAGTATTTTATTTTTTTGTTTGCCTTTTTTTTGTTTTTCTTTTCTTTTGCGCCGCACCAAAGGAAATGGCACAAAATTGAGAATAGACCAAGTAACTTGTGCTTATAAATATTTAAATGTTTTGCTATGGAACATACATATATATATATATATATAGATACATACATACATACATACATACATAGATGTACGTTATAGATATAGAAATGTATAGGTATGTATAATTCACAAAAATTTTATGGTTTTCGTTTCATTGTTCATCTTCCTTGACCAAAATACCTACATATATGTTATATGTATGTACATATTAAACACAATTTAGTTGACTCAGGACTTTCATATAACAAATCATTTTTAAAATATCTAGATACATATATATATATATAAAACAGTTGACTTCCTCAATTAATATAAGTGTATATTAATTTATAACTTTTCTTGGTCTATTTACAGTCCTTAAACTTGAGGAAATTCCATTATGTTAATTAGAAAGTGAAGTTCTTATAGAATTAGCAAAAATAAAGAGTAAACTTTTAAATGAAAGTCACAGGATAAAATGATCGAATAATATTTAATTCATTCTCTTAAAATTCAAAACAGATTGAAAACAAACTGAACACATTTCCCTATTGAATGTTATTCCTAATCAAATGAATTTCAAGGATATTTTCAACAAGAGTTTTGCATTATTCTTAAAAATTTTAGGTTACATTTAATACATTTAAATGTTAATTGAATTTATTGTTTTCCTAGATCTAGATTATATGATTTGATTTTGCGATTATTTATAAAAATATAGATAATATTTACCTAATATAAATCTAAGGAATATACAAAAATATAAACTAAAAAAAAGGAAAGAAATCTAAAAGTAAAGAAACAAGAATTCATAATAGTTTCGAGTCTTTTTTGAAGATTTAATATATAGATACTACAACATTAAGAATTCCCTTACATAAAAATAAATATTTCTATGATAAAAATGAAAAATTGTTAAAAACTGATGTAGCTTTTTATATAGCAAGCGTAGAACTGAATGAACAGATTTTTGTCTGCAATGGTAAAACATTTCGAAAAGAAAATTGTAAATCAAGTACATAAGAACCAACCACAAATAGATTGAATGGACATATATGTAATTCTATATGCCCTTTAATGGAATTAAATCTTCATGGGTGGCCCAACTCAGGGTAAGTATCCTTTTGTACATATTGTAAACACTTAGTCGATCGCCACAGTCGGTCATCAATAATAACGCAATGTGGCAACCAGAAATGCCAAAAATAAGTTGCCCGAAAAAATTTATTTATGACTCTTTGTTTGGTATACTTTTTTTTATGTTGTTGTTGTTGTTGTTGTTGTTGTCGTTTCCCATTGTTGGGGCCCAAGTCTCTTTCTCTTTCACCTGGTGGCTGATTTATGGTGCATTAATATTTGCTACCAATAATTGGCTTTGGTCGGAACGGAGAGTTAAAACAAAAACAAAAAAATAAAGTAAAGGGCACAAGGATAACTTTGTTGTCATGTAAACATATATACATGAATATATATATATATATATATATATATATATCTACTACTGAATTACACATATTGACAATATAATTATTTTCCAATTGAATATTTTTATATTTATAAAATATGCAAATCAAATGATTGCAAAGTATTTATTTAATAAATGAATATTAATTTTAATTTAATTCTATTTATTGAATTAAAATTTGAAATATATTTTTTTGCTTTTGTAATAAACTATAGATCTGAAAATCTATTCAAAACGAATGAAAGGTAGGAAGGTGTTTCATCTTCTGTGAAACTGAATTTAAAATATATATTAGTCAATTACTAAACTAAAGTGCTAAAAAATCGGACAATTTATGTTCTAGGATTAAACCTTAATAGTTAATGGTTATTTTAGTTTTAATTATTGACTTAAAATTTAAAAGAAACTAATAGAAACTATTTCATTATCAGTTTCTTATAAAATTAATTCTTTTTATTTTAATTGAATAATTATAAATAAAATCAAATCTGTTTATAAACAGAGTAGACAATAATATATGTATGTATATAGTAAGTATATTATACACATTTTGTAATGCAGAGAATATATTTCTTTTGTCAACCTGGTCGTTCGGTGGGTCTTCAGTCATTCATTGACTCACTCATTCTGGCCATGGCACAAAATCTCATTAAGTTTTACATGCAATGGACTGACATGCAAACTGACATTGCAAGAGTTGCACCTACATACATATATACAGCTACGATTAGTTATGGAGTGGGTGGAAAGCGGGGGGCGGGGGAGGTGGTTAGTGGTCTTGGTGAAAGGTGAGGATGAGAGGAAGCAACTTACCATTGCCATTAGAGTCAAACTTGGTTGCCAGGTGCGTGGCTAGCCAAGTCGAAGCGAAGCTGATTAGCATATTACTTCATGTAATTAGATAGTTTGTAATTAATTTTAATTGTGCCTGCGCCTATCTCTACATATGTCTTTACATTATATACTACATGCATACATACATCTCTATATACTTACTTATATCTGAACAGACATTTACATGTATTTATCCGTCTATCTTAACCTAAAGATAACTTAACCACTTTCCCAGAAGAACTTAAGCCAAATCTTTAATATCATGTTATTATTGGCCACAATCCATTTGTTAAATAAAAAACTTAAATTTCAACTCGATAATAATTATGAATCATTTTGTTAAGATTAAAAGAAATATTTTATTTAGTTTAATTTCTGTGAATAATTTCATTAAATTTATTAAATAATATATTCTTTAAGATATTAACACATAAAAGAAGAGTAAAATAACTTTTTTATTTGTTTTCTGTCATATTTATTTTGTATAGCAACAGAAATGTTGATAGCCGACGGCCATGTTGCTGGGAAACTATGTTGCTAGCGAGCCATGTTGCTAGCTTGTTGGCTTGTGCCAGGCGAGTAAAATAGAACTTGCTTTGCCTTGTTGTATCTTGGCTATAAGTTAATTGCTTGTAATAAAATTTGTCCATTAGTTGAATGGATTATTTATATATATATATATATATAAATTGTCTAATAAATTTAGTCTTTAAATTAACAAAAATCAAGTTTGCAACATTAAATATATAAGTAAGTATAATCAAAATTGATAGCATTCTCATGCGCTTTTATAGATAATAAAATAATCTGTATTGGATACGAATTAAATATGCGAAAATTGGTTAAATTTTTCCGACTGTCTTTAGCCACGTTCTTTGCCACATTTACATTATTGCGTAAGGTCATGACTATTTTGGTACATAAACGAAAAATAACAACAAGTTACTGCCATAAAGTTCACGCAGATGACAACGCACCCTCCACCCCCACTCACTCTACCCGACACCATCCAGTTTGGGTTTTTGACCTGTTGGCTACTTAAATTTATATATACACACAAACACACACACATACATATACACAAAGAAACGTTTACCAATTGTATGGATGTGTAAGTATATGTATATATACGTATAGAGAGACAGACATAAAAGAAACTTTAAGTATATATTTGAATTGGATCGATAATTTCATGCTTTTGGCATTGAGTTTGGCTTATTTTTATATGATACCCTGTGTGGATAAATAAAAACAAAATTAAACAGGTTTATCAAACTATAAATATATATATATAAATAAATTTATATATATTCAATATATATATACTTCTTGAATCTCATATTCCACTTGGATCTGTCAGAATCAAAACTTATGCCAATGAGTTGAGATGAGTTATCATTTTAATTATCTTAAATGATTTTTAAAATTATATCTATAACATTGGCAGATTCTTAAATGTTATATTAAAGTTTTTAAATAGAAGAGTTTTTTTCTTTCTTATTCATATTTGATTATTTAATTTTATTTGACTTAAGATATCTCAAAGCTTTGGTCTAAAAATTCACAAATTGCCTTGTGAAAATTGAGAAAACATTATAATTATTAAGATAAATATGTATTATATTATTGTTTATTATGAACCAAATTTTAGATTATAGAAAATTTAATTTTGCTAACCATTGTCATTAAGATTTTTGATATTCCTGTTGAATCCATTTTTAAGAAATTTTTACAATTTTCAATTATTCTCTTTAATTAATTTAATGAAGTTTATTTAAGTTATTTTATGCAAATGTTTTATTGAGTTAAATTTATTGATAGAAGTATATTGGTTTAGAATTTTTTTGAATTTGTAGTGCCTTAAAGTATGCAACAAAAAGTGTACTGTAGATGAAAAGTTTATTCAATCCTTTTATATTTCTCATTATGTTAATATATGTATATATAAAGAATTTCTCTCTAATTTTGGTTTTGAATATCCATATAAATTAGCTTTTGGTAAAAGGGTATTTAAAAGTCAATATTTTTTTTTATTGAGTGAATATATTTCCAATAAACTCATAATGATGTGACTAATAATGATAAATTAAATTGTGATTAAATGTGATTAAATTGCATATAAATATATACATATATTTGGCCCAATCTTTACTTTGTCTATCAACATTTATGGTAATTGGGTATAGGGTATTACATTATAGCTGATGTACTTCCAGTTTTTGTTGTTGTTCCTCTATGTTGTCGATGCAACGTTTTAGAGCAACCTGCAACCTGTAACCTGACAACGATGTAAAGTAACAACAACAGCAAAAACAGCAGCTCCTCCATGGATGCATACTAGATGGAGTCTGAGAGAGGAAAAACCAAAAAAAAAAAAAAAAAAGTAAGCAAAAAAAAACATTGTCAGGCAGTTTACGTCCACAGTCGGCTTAGCATAATAAACGTCAGAATTAATTGGATTTTAATTGTCTGTTGAGCGCTGAAATTAAGTGCAGCCAAAATAGATTGAGAGGAAGAGGAAGAGAGATGGAGAGAGGGAGAGAGAGAGAGAGCGAGAGAGAGAGAGAGAGAGAAAGAGATAGTTAGTATGTGGTAAGACATAGTGAAAAAAAAGTTGAAAATACGAAACAACATACAGGAATGGTAGAAGCTGACTGCTTTATTTAGCCGTCTTTTGCTTTTGCTATTCATGGCCAGCATTTCACTAGACGATCTTGGGCGATGATCAACCAACCGACACACACATGAAACGATTATTTGCATTTCGTTTCGGTTACGTTGGTGGTCGTTAGCCGGACAATGAATACAATTTTAACTTACTTCACTTCTTCTTAATGACGCCGACAACAACCGAACCGATTGCTAGATCTGATTATTTGGCCAGCTCACTCACAATCCTTACCAAAACAAAAAAAAAAAAAAATATATACATATATAAAAATAAAAATAAGAAAAAAGTAGAAAAAAAGAAAACAGAGCTGCTTAACTTAGTTAAAGTCACTAAGTTGTACATACAAATGTTAGACGAAAGTCTGTTTGCTGCTTTTCAATTTGAATTAATATCTAAAAACTGGCCAATTTGTCCATTTAGTCGTAGTTAATGTTCATAATGATTTAATGTTTAGTAATATTTATTGAAAATATGATAATTCACATTCTTTTTAGTTTATTTTCATTAAAAATTAGAAAATAAAAATTTTGGATAAGCCTTTCCATCATTTTAGAAAAAAAATATCTTTATTTGGTTTAAATTTCTTCTCTATTATATATTAAATACTAATCTAACACATACAATATATGTATAAGGTTTAGATAATGCCCAAACTGACATACAACTTTTATATTAAAAATTTCCCATCTTAATATTAAGTATATTCTAACCAATTGACATGAAATATCATCTAAAACACCTGAAAAATCAATTAAAAATCTGTCAAAATAGGTGAACCATGTGGATTTTTTCAAATACATTCAAAGATAACTCCTCAAAAATAATAAATATAATTCCTTAAATGAATACCGACTTCTTAACCGACTTAAAATTCAAATATTGTTAATATTTTATCTGTAATTATTACTAATGTCTACTACCATCAAATAAGTTTCCATTTATTTAAATCTAATTTGTTTAATAAAAAATAAAATAAATATACATATTTTACAACTTTTATAAACTCTTTGTAAAAAATAAAAATAAATATTTAACAAAAATATAAACGAAATATGCAAAATTAAATCATCGAAATTTTAAATCTAAGTATTATAGAATTTGCTTCTAATATAAATGTAAATATATCTATGACTATATAAATATGCATATATATAAATATATTCTTTATGAGTCAATCGATGTGTGCATATGATGTATATGTATATTTAATATTACGGATATGCCCATATCTTGTAATATTTATTTTATCTTGAAATCTGTAATATATAATATATAAAATATATATTGATGATCTAGAATTAAAATATTAGACTATAAGACACTTTAAAATGTTCTTAAATACTTATATTGTTACTATTTAGTATCAGTATATATTTAGTATTAGTATAGTATCTCTGTCTCTCTCTAAATATTTTCCATTTGATTTGGGTAATCTTTCTAATTTTTCTATTTAAAAATTCAAAATATTCAAATATTTAAACTAAATCAATGAAATTCATCTAAAAACAATATTTATCAAAGGTTTAACAGTTGTAACCTTAGATTCTTCTATATACTTATATATATATATTATTATAAATTTAAGGACTTTCGTTTGAGTTTTCATTTCTACTAGAATAATTCCAGGTGATTTTCCACCTCGTTTGATATGCTCACTCCTACATGAAAATGTTAAAAATAGCTACGCACTTTTATATTTTTCTGTCTTTTTCCTTTATTATTTTTGTATTTTTGTTGTTGTCATTTTGATGTTTACGCCGAAAAGGCAAAGCCCGCCTGGCCCTATCCGTTCAATTGTTGTTGGATCATTGAACGGTCGGTGGAAGTTCAATGCACTCGTGTGTCGATGACGTTGTTGTCCCGCTCTTCAGCGCCTCTAGGGCCAAGGATAATCCAGCAAAACAACAAAGCAAAAAAAAAACAAAAAAAAAAAAACTGAAAAAGGAAAGGAACCAAAAAAAAAGAAAAAAAACAGCAAACGGCAAACGGCAGAGACTCGAGCCTGCGTAAAGGACACGCACACGTGCCCAGGCAGAGAAGCAGCAGAGCAACATTTTTTGGGGGCATTGCCTTTCGTCGTTAGCAAACATTTTCGGCGTCTTCGTAGGGCTTCGGTTTTTTTGGCGGGTGTCAATGTCCTTAGTTAGTGTATATGTGTGTGTGTGTGTGTGTGTTAGTGTATATAAGTTAGTACATACATACATACATACGTATATGCCGACTGACACTGACTCCTGTGCGTTTGTGTGTGTGTGTGTGTGTGTGTGTACTGATGTACCATGTGTCCTGCACAAGGAAAAAGAAGGAAAGCAAAAAAAAAAAAAATTAAATTCGCGTTGCGTTCTGCGTTACGCTCGTCACATTTTATTAGCCTGTTGTTTGGCTGCAGGACATTGAACGTCTGTCAGCCCAGCGACTCCTTTGTGTCGCAATAAATAACACTCATGAGTCTGTTAAGTGTGTATGTGTGTGTCTATATGTGTGTGTGTGTGTGCGCCAGGCCTTTTCAGCTTACTTTCTATACCCGTTCTCCAATGAGTATATTCGATATGTTCAAATAGTTAACAACTGATTAAGCATCGATTAGCTATAATACTAAATATAATTTACTATTTCAATCATTTTATTTATTTCATATTCTAAAATACATTATTCATGTCATAGGCATACATGATCTGATCATTTATATATATTGTTTATTTATTATATTTATAGTTCAGTAGTTCATATTTTTATTCATAATATAGTTATTTATAATATTCTACTTAGTCCAATAAGATGTTATTTATTTATCACTTATTCATATTCTTATATGATCATATTCTTATTATTCATATTCTATATTAAAGTTCATTATATTCTAGTTATTCATATTCGTTTTATTTCCATTCTTGTTAATTGTTAATTTTATTTTATTTTTTATTATTTATACAATAACTAATCATATTCTAGTTTTTAATATTTTCATTATTCATATTCTAGTTATTTATATATTTCTGATTAAAAGTAAAGTTCTTAATTTTTGCTTATATTTAAATAGTGTGAATTGTAGGGTATCTAGATTGTGATACCGGAAAATAAAGAAAAGCCGGCCCTTTTGTTTATTTTTGTTGCCTTTTTTGTTTTTTTTTTTTGTTTTTTTTGGGGGGTATAGAGAAATAAGTGCATTGACATTTGAATTTGCATTTTGTTGTTCTTTTTAACGTTCTTGATTACCCCTTTTCTACTCTTAGCCAATTGGTGTATTATTGCTTGCTTACTAACTTTGTTGCACACATAATTCTGGCTTATATCCTATTAGCATTATATTTTTAGTCAAGCATTGTTAATATATATAGATATATACATATAAAGGTTACTTTTCGTATTCTAAAAGTAAGGGTATTGACTAGACTGTGTGAATATTGCAAAAAAAAAGAAATGGTTATATTGCCTGCATTGGCATTTGGTTTGGTCAAACAATGGGCATATCCTTTGCACCGTTATCTGAGGAGCGGGTGGATGGTTTATTTTTTTTTTTTTTTTTTTTTTTTTTTTTGGCTGTTTGGGCCAACCTTCTTTTCGTTTTCTTTCCGCTGTTTTTTTCTTTTATTTTTAGGATTAAAAGGCATTGTCATTGAGGCAAGGATAAGGCTTAGGGTGAGGGTGAGGGCAGATGTGCGCCTTGGTCCTCTAACGGGAACACTTAACCCTAAGCATATTTTGGCATTTCTTTATTTTTTTTTTTTGTTCTCTTTCATTTATTTATTTGTATCGCTTTTTCTTTTTTTTTTTTTTTTTATTTTGTTCGGTAGGGCGCTAATGATGATGAAGAATAAGAACAATGACAACAACAAGAAACTGCCATCATTGTCAGGGCCTTGTCTCCTTGATGCGTCCTTCAGGAGCTCTTTGGCGCATGACTTTTGCTGTCTTTGCAACTTGCAAACTCCTGTTGCAAGTACAAAAAGAAAAAGCACTGAGAACCAAAAAAAAAAAAAAAAAAAAAAACAAAACATAGCTAAATGACATCGACCTTGACATATCCTATATCAATTGTAATCGAGTGTGAACAAATATTTGAATTGCAATTAACTTTTAACTTTTTAGATTTGATTTGATTCGATCAACAAATTTCATAATAGAAAAAAGGATCAGCAGGATCAGCTTTCATTCATATCCTTTTATTTTTTAACTTCTAAATACAGGGTATAGAAAATTGCAAGAAATTCTCCTCGCCTTGCCTCGCCTCGTTTCTATATATATATATATATATATATATATATATATATGTATATATTTTTTATTATTTTGTCTTCTCTCCAAGATGCTGCTGTCTATGCTGCAAAAGAATGCCTTTGGGGTATTTAGATAAAAAATACATGAACGAGCCGAAACAGAAAGCAGGAAAAAACATAGATAGATGCAAAGAAAGACAGAGAGGGAGAAAGAGAGTGAGAGAGACAGAGAGAGAGAGAGAGAGAGGGAGAGAGAGAGGGAGAAACCATGCATATTGCACTTGGTGAAAAAACTCACAGGTCGAACATAAAATGTTAGACAAGTTGAACAAAAACACCAACAGTTAGAACTATTATAAACAACTCTAAGCACCGACATTACATATACCCTAAATTCAAAAGATTCAAAAAAAAAAAATTGCTGTAATTATGCATTTATCTTTTTAAAGGAAATTTTTAAAGAAAACTGAACTGCCTTATTTAGATATATATATATATATATATATATATATATGTACATATATATATAAATATACTTTATAGACTTATATATTCATATTTACATGGTTATAATAAGCATGTCAAAATTCTGGTTGAACAGGAATCTACATATAGACTATATATATAGCTAGAATTGGCCTATATTTTTGGGGGGTATAAAAAATCAACAAGGATTGAGAATTTATCATTCAAACAACTTGAAATATTTTAATGAATTTCATAATTATTTTAATCGAATTTCAAATTGAGATAAGAATTTTATTGCTAATTATAATGTTAATATAAATATATGTATGAATATATAGTTATACATTAGATATATATATATAAATATATATGTCAATTGATTGCCTAAATTTAATTTTCTATTCAATATATTGTTATATATATTTTATTTATATTACATATTATCAATTTTATACATATATTGATATATATACAACTATATTCACTAGCTCAAATTTAGTGAAAATATATAATAATATGTTCATAACTTTTAGATCGATTTCAAACATTTTTTTTTGGACTTCCTTTGGAACAAGGATGAAAGATCTTTTATATTAAAACAAAACTCCTTCCAGTGATGAATATTTTTTTTTACCCATTTACACTTCTTCATGTTTTAGGAATTAGTTTTCTTTATAAGCAAAAGATATCAATTTTAATGTTGTACATAAATTATTATATTAATTGTTAATAAATTATACAACTTTTAGATCATTTCTCTATCACTCTCTCTCGTTGATATTTAACTCTAAATGGCACCAAGTTCTCGACTAATCTTTAGAGAATTTTAACGCCTCTTTTTTATACGGGAAATCCCCCACTCTAGCACAATTTTGTTTTTTAAATAATGAATAGTACATACGTATGAAAAGAGTAACAAAATTACTCCAGAGTCTAGACTTTGAATGAATGCAACAGAATTTTCCCTTTTCATCAGCTTAAAAGCTCAGTGAGTAGGTTGAAAGACGAAACTGTGAAATTATATTCGTATCTGTAACTGTATCTGTATCTGTATCTTTATCTGCAAGTAAGAAATCTTTTATCTCAATATCTCCTTACTTTTTCTCTTTGTAAACTCTCATAATCCGTTATTAATTGCCCCCGACGACATGTTACCAACTGTGAAATATATATAGAAATATATATACATACATATATATTCATACTTATATATTAAAACACTTATATTTATATATATATATATATATATGTATATGATATATGTATATGGATATAAAATAAATATGTGTATACGCTGTTGTTGTTATTGTTGATTTGTGTGTTTGTGTGTGTGTGTGGTGTTTATATGCCCTACACTTGACTGTAATTTATTTACTGAAAACACGCAATTATTTTATGCAAATTTTTCCTCACTTCAAGTTCGAGTTGAGTCAGCAAAACGTAGCAGACCTCAGATCCCTCCACTATTTCTTCTTGTTGTCAGCCATTGTGGGCGTGGTTATTGAAGGCGTTTAACTCTAACTTTGTAACTCAGTTAAACTAAGTGGTTCAGGGCAAAAAAAAAAAAAAAAAAAAAAAAAAAAAATAATAATAAACACAATAACAACAAGAAAATGCTATCTTTCCCTCTATGTTTTATAAGTCAAAGAAAATGGCCGACAAAATGTTAATTTCTTTTCATTTTTTTTCACAGTAATAAAATGTGTGTGTGTTTTATTAAACTACTTTTCACACAGTTCACAGTTTGAGGTGTGAGAAATTTTTATTACTTTATTTACGAATTACTAAGACATATCATATATACATATATATTTTCATACAAATTAGAAGGAAATAAGTTGCAATCCTACAAGAATGTCCCAACACTTTAAGCCTTAAAAAATCCCTTTTGTCATCCTCCAACCCACTCTCAGCCATATTTAACCCAACTTTAGAAAACCTATCCAAAGTCGTTTAATTTATAAAATCATCAAACCTTTACAAGTTCATCTAAAAATACTCTAATATTCAACTGTATATAGACTAATATTATTTTTTTCCCCCTCAATATATATATATATATATATATATATATATGCCTTAGCAGCCACTAAGCTAAGTTTAATAATAATTTTAATAATTTATAAGCATGTTGTAGCAAAAAATTGAAACCCATTAAAAATCTAAAGACATATGCAAAAATATTTAGAAATAAGTTTTTACTAAAATTTTGGGGTTTTGTGACAAAAGTGTAAAAAGAAATTTGATATTTAAGAACCATAAATATAAATATAAAATGAATTTTTGTCTACAATCTATATACTAGTAAGATGAAAAGGCATTTATTTAAAAAGATTTACATTTCATAAAAAAGAAAACTATTTGCATTGAATTACAATTAAATTTTCTTTGGATTCTTCCGATTTAATAAGAGAAAGTTGCTGTATTTATTGTTAAAATTTCTTAACTACTAAAGACATATTTATATATATATTCTTTAGATTTTTTAATGAAACATTTCAGTAAGCTAAATTTGACAAAAACTAGTGTAAAGAACCTTTTCTGAAACTTTAATGAATGAAATATCATATATGTATGTACATTGTACATAAATGTATAATAATATAATTTTCGTAATAATTGTAGCAATAATTTACAGCAACTCATGTAAAAATAATTTCCACGTATTGATGGGGTCATTTTCCTGATGAAAGGTGAATCGAATGAACTTAACCAGTGACCGACTATATCTGATGTTTGTCAATCTTAAACAAATGTTTTTTCTTTCTTTTTTTTCCAAATTTCATTGTTCAGCAATGTTGCAAAATGATTTCTGCAAAATATATAATAAAAAAAAATCAAATTGAGTAATAAATAATAAAAACTCTCGACGAAGCAATTTAAGAGCTGAAATTTACCTAAGCAAGAAGTTGGTACTATATACATATGTACATATGTATAGGTATAATATATCTTTTTATATTTTCTAAATTCAGCTAGGCAGGAATCAAGGTAAAAAATTAAATGAAGAAATATCTAAGTCTCTTATTGTATCTGAAAAATGCGCAATTCGGTGATTAATCAACGCATGCTTAAAGCGAATGTGGGCCAAAGATTTTCTGTCTCTCTCTCTATCTCTCTCTCTCTAGCTCCGAACTTTGGACAACCTACAAGATACAGATACAGCTGATATGCGTATCTATGTATATATATATAGTAACAATGCCCATGATTCTCCTTCTCCTTCCTCCTCCTCATTCTTTTTTTGGTTTTTTTTTTTTTTGCAAATTTAACGCTTTGCTCTGATTCTGATTTCTGGTGTCGATTTTTGCGCAAAAAAGTTGTCGTCGCTGTCCGAATTTGCCTATCAGTCACATTGTATCTGAATAGCGTAGCTATTCACTCACTCTATGGGGTCAATGCCTTAATTTATTCCCATTTTATTTTTCTTTTTTACCTGTTTTTTTTTCTTTTTAACATTTTTTTTTTTTTTGGTTTTCTGTGCCTTTTCTGATTTCAAATGATTAATTTTGTGTTAGTGAAAAGTCCATCTATTGCTGTAGTTGTTGTTGTTGTATTTTGTGGCTCAAAACTCAATGGGGGGCCTTTAAATAATATTGGCTATGGACCATGCTTAGACCAAATATAAAATTCAATCAATTTGAGGCTAATTAAATTTTTGCCATAGAACTAAAACAAAAAAACGAAAAAAAAAGAAATAAAATTATTATCAAAATGAATTTAACAAAAAAAGAAAAGAAAGAAAAAATAATCTTGAACCTCGCAGTCGGTAGGATTCGAACCTACGCTCCCAGAGGGAATCTGATTTCTAGTCAGACGCCTTAACCGCTCGGCCACGACTGCTATGAAATCATCGGCGCTCCAAGTGAGTTTAACTGTAAATGATTATCAAACACGATTTGTTATACCAAAAAGAAATGCTTGTTTGTGTGCATGTGTGTGTGTGTGTGTGTGTGTGTGTGTGTGTGTATAACAAAAGCGATCAGACAATGAGGCAAGTGACGCACGCTGTGCGTAAATATATTGTGTGTGTGTATGTATGTGTTTGTGTGTATAGATACATATTTATAAATAAATACATATCAATAGAATGAATTTTAGATATTTAGCTATTCAAAATTTTTAAAATGTTTTATAATTTGCATATAGTTATTGAAACAATAATAATTATGCCCTAATAGAAATTTGTAGAAACTTCTCCCAACTTGTGCAAAAGCTGTGTAAAAACCGAACACAAAAAATATAATTATCACAATTTTAAAGAATTATTAGAATTTACTACAGTTTATATTGAAATTAAATTTATTTATAATAAAAAGTAGACTTGATTAAAATTAAATAAAAATCTGAAAGCATTTACTTTATATAAAATACAATAAAAAATAAAAAAACAAAAAAGATTGAGAAACTTAAATTTTTCTCTTCGCAGTTGGTAGGATTCGAACCTACGCTCCCAGAGGGAATCTGATTTCGAGTCAGACGCCTTAACCGCTCGGCCACAACTGCTCTCGCATTCTCGTCGTTGCAGTGTGGCTGATAAACTGCAAGAGTGACAAATGAAAACTTACATATAAATCTTTGCTTTCTTTTTTTTTTTTTTTTGCCACGACAGTGAAAAATACCTATAAAATAAAATCGAATTGATAAATGAAATGAAATTGAAATTTTTAGAAATTAACTAAGTTTTTTGGTTTTTAATCTAGTGAGTAATAACTTTTATGGAATTTTGATTCAAATGTATATATAAGATAAGTATATCATCTTGTAACATATGTATATATACAAAAATCGTTGTATACATTATCTTACAGATGGTGTAACTTATATACATAAATTCTTAAACTAATAGTGAGTAATAACTTTTATGGAATTTTGATTGAAATGTATATTTAAGATAAGTATATGATCTTGAAATATATGTATATATACAAAAATAGTTGTACATATTAACTTACAGATGGTATAACTGATATACATATATAAACTATAGGTTTTCGTTAGTATATCTTCTTAAACTAATTTCTCAATTGAATACTGAGCTTTATTTGCGGGTTTCTTGCAGCCTTATCAGACTATATACTTAGACGTTATACTTACTTGTTATACAAATATGTATATATAATGTTATAGTTGTAAAAATAATCAAATTTAGTATAGTATACAATATAAAATATCGAAAAAATAAAAAAAATTATAATTTAAAAATATTCTAATTCATATGTGTATATAAGATATATATATTACAGATTTGGAAATAGAGTAAAAACCTTTATGAAATTTTATTATTCATCTTTAGGATTTAAATTTGGAACTTTATGTTGTTTTCCAATTGGCTGTTTAGTCATAATTTATCGGTAATCTAACTATATTTAATATTAATGCATTTCAGTAGTAACAATTTATTCGTCCAGCCTTTGAATCATAAAAGATTCAAAACTATATAGTAAGAAAATTTGAGAAACTTTTTAGAGTTAAAAATATATTTATTGATTGTCTATAATATTGGTATATATATACATATGTACATATATTTTGTAAAATATCAAAATAGTTTATTATGCATACGAACTGAAGCCCAAAAACTGAAAGATGTTCAACCTATGTATATATATGTATATATGAGATATTAATTAAAGATTATTTTATAGTAAATTAAAGTCATTATATTAGTTGCTCAAACTTGATATCTAAGTATGTATGTATCTATATACATATATATGTGGTCCATTTGCTTACAGCAAAATCTTGCAATAAAAACAAGAGCAAAATTTATCACAAAAGCGCCAAACAATCAAAAAAAAAAAAAAAAAAAAACAACAAAAAGAAAGCAAGTCCAAGTAAAGCGAACAAAATTGAAATCGCCAAGCGCAAAATATTTGCAAAATAAAAGATATATTCATATATATATACATATGTATATTCATATATATATATATATACATATATACATATGTATATATGTAGTATATGGTATGTATAGAAAATATATTATAAAAGACCTTTTTTTTATTTTTAGTTTTTGTGCTGTGACCTTTTTTAGTTCATTGACTTAGTTTGGGTTGGGGTTTCGGTGGGTCGGTGGCTCTTTTGGGGCCAAACCATACCCATTTATATGCCAGCAACGAACCCAGTGGATCTTTGTGATTGTATCAACACATATCTATCATAGTTGTTTTAATTCATACATAGCAACCCACCACCAATCTCCCCCACCCAAAAATATATTTAACAAGAAAACGAAAAAAAAAAAAAAAAAAATAAAGGAGAAAATATAATTAAAATTTTTTGATACAAAAAACGCCGTTAGAGAGAAATAACGCAAAAGCTTAAGAAATTTGCCTTACTAAACAAAGTAGAAGTTCAATGTATCTGTAAGATACAGGCACAAAGATACATACACACATACATACATATAGACATACATATAGACATACTTACGCATCATCACAAAAGTTGAATCAACTTGAGGGCCAAGTTCAATGCTCGACGGCACGCACATTGGTTTCCTATACGGAATGCCTGTTATTTTCACATTGTTTTTGTTAAAAGAGACCAAAATTTATGTAGGATGAATTGTGACTTAAGAGAGGAGGATATATGTATGTACATTGTTATCGGATTGATTTAAATTAGGTTTATGACTAGTTAAGTTTTGATTTGAATTTGATTCTGAATCTCAATTCATCTCAGCGATAAGGCTAACAAAAATCTATAAATTGCAGAAAATGACAATTTAAATAGAATGAATTAAATTTTCTATTGAGTATTTTATGATTAGATCAAGCAAATACATATATATTACACACTTATTGATTAACTAATTTTCTTATGCTATAATAACATTTTTTCTATGACTAGAGAAAGTTTGAAAGAAATAGAGAAAGAGAAATTTCTTTATCCTTTCGTTTATCGCTTGAGTGTCCTTTTTTCAAGGTTTAAGGATATGCCTCCTTAACCTTGACAATGAATGTATATATATGTATGTATATAAAAGGTTTGTCCATATACTAGTTTATATATATATGTACATATATTTGTAGCAGCCGGCATCAAGTCTCACAGGTCAATGAACGTTCTAGCTCTTGCCCTTTCGAGTTCATGGTAATTCCCAAAAAGAAAACAACAAATAATAATAATAATAATAAAAATAAAAAGCCCAGAAAGAAATATACCAAAACAACAGGCAGAAAATCAATATTGAAGTATTTTGCGTACTGAGCAGACAATAATATATATATTTATATATATAGATTTTTGTAGTTAATTACACGTTTGCAAGGTAAAGAAAATTCTAAAGTTTCATTTGAAATAAATAAATGAGACTAGATTAGATAAAAACAAGTAAGAATATAAAAATTTAAACAAATTGATAAAAGAATGGAAATTGGTTATAAATTGAATTTGCTTATCATCACTAATTATAATATTAGATTATATATATTCAATTTATGCAAATTATATATTTAAATTTTTAAAATTGGGGGTAAATCCTTTTAACAGATTTTATAAAAAAAATACAAAAGAAAACATATACATATATATATATATTTGCTATTTTAGGATTACCTTTTAGTCAATAGAAATGGAAATTATTAAATAATAATTAATAATTTAGTCTAAAACTGAATTCAAAATATATTTATAACTTAATACATTTATTTTATTATTTTATATTTTATATTTAAATTTATTTATTATTTATATATTAAATTTATTTATTTATTTGATATACTTTTAATTTATAACAATTATTTGGTTTAAAATTAATATCAGATTTACGTTGAAGATAATCGAAGATTATTTTGTTCTACTAACTTGGCTTGAATTGAAAAGTAGTCAAAAAAAAGGTGATAATTTAATATAAAAACATATTTATAAAAGGATAGATACTAATGGAGATAAATGGATAAAAGTGAACAGAAGGAGAGAGAGAGAGAGAGAGACAGAGAAAGAAAGAAAGTTTACAGAAACTTTCGCTTTGTGGTCTTAGACCCATCAAACATTTCTTTGTGATTTTCATCATTCGTTTTATTTTTTTCTTCCTTTTTTCCCTTTTTTTTTTTTTTTTTTTTTGGGGTATGTTTTCAGTTTTCATGGCACCTTTGGCGTTTTGTCTTGCCATTTTGTCTTGACGCCGATTACACACCCAACGCTAGCCCTCTCCTTGCCATGCCCCCCCTCCCCCCACCGTTTTTATCACGCTTGTTAATGTCATTTTGCGACACTGTCTATGTCCTTCGCCCGGCGTTCTCGTTGTCGGTATTTTGCTATTTCTGTTGCCGCCTTATTAGCCGCCATTAACACTTTGCCCGACCCAAACGACATGGCCACCCTCCCCTTTTCCCCATTTGGCCCTCTCAAACATTACCTTCCTTGGGTCGCCTTAGCATTTTGCTGCCAGACAGTGGAACAACAAAAATGAAGTCAACTGAGGCAAATGCAAACGATGGCAAAATCCGCGTCCTGTTTTTCATCGTGTCATTTAGCTTGCAGCATTTTCTTGTCTCTCTCTCTCCCTCTCTCTCTCTCTCTCTTTCTATCTCTTTTTTCTTTCTCTCTTTCTCGTGTTTCTTTAAGTCTGTCTTGTGTACTAATATGCCTCGTTGTTGGCATTTTTCGGCATCCCCCTTCCTTTGTCTGCCTTATCGCCACCCCCCCCACGCTTTCATTGCCCTTTCTCTCTCTCTCTCTCTCATTCTTTGTCTTACTTTCTCTGTGCATCTGTTTGCTTGTTGCTGCTAATTAAAAAGCATTTCTCCTTCTCCCATAAAGCAAAACAAGAAACAAAAATAAAATAAATTAAAAAACAAAAACAAAATACACAAATATTTAAAAAAATTCACCGAACTTTGATAGAAAGTCTGATGGACAATACTTTGACAAAATAGAAAAGTGAATTATATTAATTGGGAAATCGGATAATAGAGCAATTTTTTATTTATTTTTTTAAGAAAGTCAAACAAACCTAAGGGTTAAAAATATTGGCCCATGCTTAATGTTATTATTTTTTTTTTTAAGATAGAAAAAAAGATGTAATTTTACTAATTCGATTCATTTTATTTGAATTTTCATTATTACTAAATAAACTTTATTAAAAGTTTTTCAGATTTATTGTTGGACTGAATATAAAGTAGGTAGATCAGGTTTTATTATTTCAAAATTATTTGCAATAAAACTGAAATTGACAAGAAAATTTTAGATTTTTTTTTTGGTTATAGAATATATGTTTCTATTGTTCAAATTGTAATAAATTGAAATTTAAAATAATAAATTAAAATAAATTAATATTTAATAAATAAGTCAAGACAAATGGAAACAAAATATAATAATATTAATAAATAAATAAAGGCTTGTGTAAATATGCCTTTTATTATAGTTTACACCTAACTTATGGTCAATAATGTATATGACTGAATAAAATTTTAATTAACCCTGAAAAATGATAATAAGTTCTCAAAATGGAAAAGCAAAATTAAAATTAATTACATTTGACAGAGGAATTAACTTCTTTTAGTTTCGTAACTACACATTATCAAATTGAACTAGTAACTAATTGTTAATTTCAAATATATGTATTTTATCTAAAGATTATTCTGTTGCCTATGAATTTAAATGTTCATTTCCTCTCAATCGACAAAAGACACGAGAATATTCCTTTTGCTTTAAACAAAATGACAGGTAACATCAGAGCAAACTGCAACTAACAATGAATACAATTCGAGGACCACCCGTTGTAAAAGAAAACTTAGAATAACAACAACAACAACAACAACAACAACATCAGTAACATCAACAACAACAATAACATTCTTTAAAGAATGGCAACTAAAATTAGTCCAGAAGGCAAATAGTAAAAATGTATTTTATATATATATATTATATGATCATACCCTTGAGAAAGGTCATATTCATTTTAGTCATTTAGTTGCACTCAAAGATTGAGAAACAGAGAAAAATAATACTACTAGAGGAATATATATATATACATACGTATATGTATATGTATATTTATAAGATTTTTTAATCCAGAAATTGGCAAAAATTAAATCAGCATTATATATTAAATTAGTTTTATATTAAATTGAATTTAAATTATATTTTCTGTGAGTTATTAATGATTGGAATAGAATTTTAGATAAGGTTTTATGTAAAATTTTTAAAGTAAGAGTATCGTCTAATCGGTAGAGCAACATTTATATTAATTCTTAGATTTTTTTGCTTTGCAATTCCTTTTTTTTGTTTTTTTCTTTATTTAATGTTGATTGTAATCTAGGCAAATGGGAAAGCTTGCCGCCTTTGTAAGGCCGACTTCACTGGATCTTCACCGACATAATAAAATACAGTGGGCAATAATATGTACGTTCAACTTCCATATACATACATATGTACATAGTGTAGTGTTATTATAATGCAATTGAATTTAAAAATTAGTTTTCGAGAGAGCATTAAATTATGAGACTTTGTGTTTAAGATTTAAATTCTATATTTATATTTTCCATATATTCATTTTGCTCCACTGTGCTGTGGAGCAGTTCGTTTCGGGAACGATGAACGATCATTCTGTTGGTACTTCAGTCAAGCAACGAGGGGGAAGAAGAAGACAGGAAGGCCAAGGAATCAAAAACAAAAAAAAAATATACGGAATACGAAAAGAAAAAAACAGTAGTCGATACATATGTATGTATGTATGTATGTATGTATATGTACCTACATATATTGGCATTGAGTACAATTAATTGAACACCAACAACAAATTGATTGCGCGAACAACAACAAGAACAACAACGAAAACACAACATGACACGTTGTTCACATGCCGCCGTCGCCGTTGCCGTTGCCGTCACTGACGCCGCCGCCGTCGCCGCCGCCGCTACCGGCGCAGTTGCTGAAGGCAGCCCAAATCCAAAACCAGATGAAGACGACAAAAGAAGCCTCGGGACCTGCTGCTGTTGTTGTTGTTGTTGTCGTTCCTGCTGCTGCTTCTGCTCCTCCTCCTTCTTGGCGGCAACAAGATGCGGCAACATGTTGCCAGTGGGGTAGGCCCTTTGTGTTGCCGCTACATTAAGAGAGCAACAAAAAAAAAAAGAAGAAAAAGAACACCAACAACAACAACAACTAAAGACAAAATAAAAATAAACAAACAGCAAATCAAACTTCCTCTGTCTCTGTCTCTCTCTCCCCGTCAGATTGCTAATTAGCGTCAACAGTGGCTGCTGGCAACATGTTGCTGACAAAACATTGACATGACTTTACTCATCCCCCAATCCCCTTCAAACCAAGCATTTAGTAGCACAATAAAACAGGCGAACAGGCAAAAAAAAAAAGGATATATGTATATATATATAAATTTGTATATATATAAAAGAGAAAAACTTACACTTGGCGTTAAGTAAACATCAGGAAAGAAGGATTGGTGGCAAGGGGTTGACTACTGTCACGTGTCCTCAAATGAAATCCAGTAAAGTTTCATTGATAGACTTTAATTTCCACAACGACTAATTATATACCCAATCAAATAAGATTTAGTTTAAATATGTATATATGTACTATGTATATGAGAGTTATTAGATCATTTTCTAGATATTTTCAGAAGATATTTTAAGACAAAAAAAAAAAAAGAAGAGATAACTTTAATCGAAATTAAATTAGTTGAAACAACATAGAGACTCTTTCACATATAATAAATCAATTTTAGAGTATATTGTAAAAAGTTTTCTAACATTTGACAGTATTTTGTTTGAATTTTTGTTGTTTCTTATTGTCCTCTATGCGATTTGTTTTCAAGTTGATTGACAGTTTTATTAGGAAAAATATATAAAAACCAATATACAAACATATTGTAAGCACAGGGTGTCATTTGATGGGCTTTACTATTGACAGGGCATGCAAACTTTAACATTTATAGTCGGTTATATAAAACATGGGTTGATACGAGGGTCACTCTTACTTTATTTCAATTTGCTTCAAAAAATAACAAATTTCTTAATTTCTGTATTTTCAAGCATATAATTTTTTCTACTATTAGATATTCCAACATGATTGGAGAAGGTTATCAATCTCGAATTTCTTTTCTCTTCTTGAGTTAATAAAAATTAAACATTTTTATTGGCGAACATAAACAAAATTGTACTTGATATTTAAAGTAGTTTTTAATATTTTAGTATGATTCTATTATAATAATTAATTTGTGAAAAGTTTACATTTCTTTTTTTTTTTTTTTGGTTCTACTAAATTTTCATCAACTAAAGTATAAACTAAGACAACAAATGTCTTTTAATTAAAAAGTATTTAAAGAGGATTATTAGAGATTGTTTTGTTTAAACAATTATTGATAACTTTTCTCATATTCTTTCCTTGAAACAATTAATTATTTAAATTGCTTTCAATTGTTAAAGTGACCACAAATTTCCATGATAATTTGAAATATATATCTTAATACATTTAAGTAATGCATACGATCCCATATATTCAACTCACATAAATTAATCTATCGTTTACTTATGGAAAAATAAGTTAATTGACTAATCACAAGTTAGTTAAGTAAAAGTTACCCTCGATTACCTTTGCTTTTCTTCTTTTTTATTCATAGTTGCACGTAAAAACAAAATAATTAATACACACCTACAGACACACACACACACACACATAGTTTGCACAAACAAAATATGAAAAGAAAATATATATATATATATATATATATTTTGGCAATCCGCTACAATTTTAACTCATTAAATCAAGTTAAAAAGTTTTGAGATAAACTGCATCAACATAAATATGAAGTGGATGAAAGTGGCGGATGGATACAGGCATGCAGTTGATAGTGATGGTAAGGGAAGGGAAAGAGGAAGGGGAAGGTGAAGTTAGGAAGAGGGGGTGTGACGGGGGATAGACTCTTGCACAGTTAAACTTGTGTAACCTCGTAATAAAGCCACTTAAGTGGGTCAAAATGCAGTTGGCAAACACACACACACACACACATATACACTCACACAAAAAGAAACACAGACAAACACTCGACTTCAGCATATTTATGTTGAAAGTGAAATTGCAAACTTTTGCCACTATATATACTCTTTTTCTATATATGTATATATATGCATATATATATATATTTTTATATACATATATATATTTATATATGAAACATACATAATATATAGGTATGCATGCATCTTCTCTTACTCCTGGACAAAGTTTCATTGTCAACACAAGTGCACACACAAACACACACACACACACACACACTCATGTTTGTATGAAGAGAAAACTTGCGCTGTTCTCCTATGCATACAGAACAAACATATAGAGGGACAGAAGTACATATAAATATTTGTACATATATACATATAAATATATGTACATATATATATATATATATATATATATATGTACATATATATATGTATATAAACACATTTATCTATTTGTGTGTGTGTTTCCATTAAATTGCATAAAAATGTTTTTAAATTATGCAGAAATAACACTAAAGTAAATATGTGGACAGAGTCTTGAAGTTAGTATAATTTATATAAAAAAATATTAATGAAGTCAAAAGATATATATGTATATATATGTATCAATTAAGTTAGTATATATATATGAGAATATATATATGTATTGTATCTTGTGAACATTTAATTTCTCTTCGATTTAAATTTAATTTCCTAAAGATTAACTTCGTTATTATTCCTTTATCCATAGTTAAGATTATGTAAATAAACACTTAACTAATTTTATGATTTTTGTGATCGATATAATCAATTTTATAATTGATCATTTATAATTATTATGTATAATTATTATTTAAATTATTTTATTTAGCGATCCATGAAATACTGGAATATTTTTCTTTTCTTTTTTTCTAAATATTAGAAAAGTCGAAGAAAACTCGTCATTTTCTTTATTTATATATTATATTTATATACATATTACATATTTTATAATATTTTAAAATTTACAATATTTTTTTTTTTTTTTTTGTATAACAATTATAAAATATGTTTCATTTGTTTGCTGTTTATTAGAATTTTATTATATTAAGCAATTTTTTTGATAAGAATTTCTTAAATAACTATTTATTTTTTTTTCTAAGAATAATATTTTTATTTTCCATCAGTGTAAATTATTATTGATATATTGATTAAGGACAGAAGTTAATTAATTTTTAATTTAACTCCAACACAGATACTTCCGATTACTTAATCATTATTTGTTTTAATAGAATGCAGGGATATATTACGTCTAAAGGGATAATAGGTTGAAGGATGATTTATTTAGAATATAAGTTAATGAAATTTGAAATATGTGGATGTGGATTTCAAATTGTATATATATTTTTTGTTAGGTGAAAAATATGTTTCCTTATATAATGTACACTTTGATGTGTCATAAATGTATAAAAAACTAATATGTTACTAAGACTTACTAAGGCTATTTATATTTATTTAACTTTGTTATATGTTTTTAGGCCCAAAATCTTTATATTATATAAGTATATATGTATTTCTATTGTAACTATTATGGAAATCTCCTTCTATCAAATATTTGCTTTGATAATTAAAGCTTATTGTCTTTATTTTTATATATATATTTAAATGTGGTCAAATTTCTACATTAATTGTGCTTAGATGAAAATCCATTTTGAAATATGTATATAATATACACATCAGTTTTTTTCTTTTCTATAAAGAATTTACTTAATAACAAGGGTATGAAAACATTCTCAAAGTGTTATACCCTTTGAAAAATTATGAAAATTTACTCGCATAATAATTAATTAATTTAATATTCTATTGAAAAATGAAACAATACTAAAATAGATAAATTATAAACTACAGTTGTAAATTGTGCGAATTGTTAACAAAGTCTTTTCATATGTACGTACATATGTACATATGTACATATGTATAAATTCATCACTTGACTAATTTACTTGTGTTCTCAGTTTCCTCTATTAGCATTATTGCCCCTCTCTCTCTCACACACACACACACACACACACACACACACAGGCAATCACATACATAACTAACAGAAATTTTCCAGTTTAGTGCGGGAAAATAAAGTTAAAGTGTTTGCCGCAAACGCTTTTCTTCAGTTGAATTGTTGTTGCTGCAGAGACTTTTCTTTGACTTTCAACTTGGTAGCCAAAACACACACACACACACACATATACATATATACAAGTATATATATAGACTAGCTATAGATACATATATATATGTAAGTATGTGTATATGTATGGAAACATGGCGTCAAGTTGTTATTGCTATGTTATTGTTGCCGCCCCTCGCCCAACCGCTGTACCCTCCTCCGCCATGAATTCTTTCAACGAAAGTGAAAACTTTTCTTGCAAGCCAAAAGTCGCGAGAGAAATTTTGTATTCAAAAAGAAAAAAAAAATGAATAAAAATAAAACAAGCAAAAAGAAGAAAACAAAACTTGCAAGTTGAAGTTAAATCTATAGATGTATATAAATATATATATTTAGATATATATATATATACATACTTATACATATATTCATATATATATATATATATATGCATGCAAAACTTTAAATTTGTTGTACAAGTTTTCCCGCTAAAAGGCAACTAAACTGTTTTTTTTTTCAAATTGTTTATTAAATATTGTTTATAATTTTTACAAAATTAACAAATGAAATATAAAGCTGTAATATATACTTATATATATATTTTTAGTTTGTATAATTATAATTATGCTTAATGTGTTTCATATTTTATAATATTTGAATTGTTTAATAAAGTATTATATGTATATATGTAAGCATGTGTAATTTACTCATTCAATTCTATTTTCGGAAAATATTTGTCCTAATTTGTTAAATTTATTATTTTTTTTCTTTTTTTGGTTATTGTTGCTTTTGATTAACCTCTCTACTCCACCCCCCCGCCCAACTCTCGCATACATCTCGTCTGTAGTTGATGCTTTCGCTTCTGCATTGGATGTATGTATGTATGTATGTATGTACATATGAATGTACGTGCATATTTGCCGTCCGTTTAGCTGCGTCGCACACACACACACACACATGCATGCAGAGAAAAGCTACTCCATACGTCGCATACACACATATGTATGTATATGTTTATGTATATGTGTGTATGTGTGCATGTATGTGCATGCACCTAGATATCGTCAATAGCTCCACATTTTTGGCTTAGGTCAACAATTTTTTGGACATACACACACACACACATGCACATTTATTAGAAGCACACACACGCTCACGCACATACACACACACACACACACACACACACACACACCTTCATATGTACATACATATATATGTAGCACATACACAAAGGATGACCTGGCAGCGCAGTCCACCTGCAGTCGTCAGCAGCATAGCGCCGCTAGGCGGGGGTTGCATTTTTAGGCCACACCCACATGCGACGCTGCACTACGTTGTGATTGGCCCAAACAATTGGCAGTCAGCTGCAAAAAAAAAAAAAAAAAAAAAGAAAAAACAGAAAAACAAAAACAAAAAACGAAAGAAAAGAAAAACAACAACAGCAACACACACACACATACAGAGAGAGAGAAAAAATAACACAGAAAATCGCCGTCGCCGACGAGGAGAATGAGCGATGAAAGAAGAGGCAGAAAAAAAATAGTGTGCTGCGTTTACACCAAAACGAAACAAACAAGTAAGAGTATGGCAATGAGGTGATGGAGAGAGGGAGAGGAACGGGAACAGGGAACTGGGATATGGATTGAATGATGAAGAGGTTGAGACGTCGGAGGTGTAGCCCACTCGCACACACACACACACACATACACACACAGAGGGAAAAAAAGTCGCCCCTTTTTATTGTTGGCAAAAGCGCAGCAGCAACTGCAACGTCCAAGGGCACGGGCACGGGCACGGGCACCGGCACGGGGCTCAGCTTCAGCCTTTAGAGTCAGCCTTAGTCTCAGCCTCAGGAGTACGGGGCATGGGTTGTTTTTTCTCTTTTTCTTTTTTCTATTTTCCTTTCTGTGTTTCATTTTTTTTTTTTTTTTTTTTTTTTTTTTTTGGGTATGGGGGATGGTGGCTGATGGGCTCATGGGCCAGTAGCTAGAGTAGCAACATCGAATCGACGTCTGTTTTCGTTTCGTTGTTCGGTTCGGTTGTTGCGTCCGTTGCGTCGGTCACGTGGCACAGTCACAGCCAGAAACCATACCAAAAGCCGTAGTCAGTGCGAGGGTGCCGGATGGCTGGCACTACCAGTCATTGTAGGGTTAAGGGGGGAAAGGGAAAGGGGGTAGGAGTGTATAACATTTGGGTGCTTTGGGGATGAAGAAGAGTCGCAATGCTGCGCTTTTTTGTATGCATTGGCGCCGATAACTGCCATTTTTCTGCTGCCAGAGTCGCCGACGACGACGATGACAAAAAAACAACAACAATTACAATAACAACAACAAACTAAAAAACAAAATTATATATGTATGTATATATGTATGTATGTATGTATATGTATATGAACATCCATACATACATATGTATAAAATAAAGAGCAAAGATAGGTTAGTCATGGCATTTGGATTTGGGTGCTAAGACAGTAGACGGTCTCGTTATGGCATGATAAAAAATAGTTGCATATGTACGAATACATATATAAAATATACATACATATGTACATCTGAACATATAAATATATTGATATACATTCCTAATCCTATTGATGTTCTCTAAATAAATATACACACATCACTTAACTATATATAACAATTTTTGGTTAAATTTTTCGTAATTATAATACAAAAATTTGAAAATTTACTCAAGATATGGAAATATTTTTAAACATGTATTTCCAACTTCCATTTGGGAGAGACAATTTTTTCTACCCCATATAGGATATTCCTGGAATCGCTTTATATCTCACTTCTTCCATTTCTTGTTGTTGAGATAATTAAATAATTTATATTATATACTCGTATTTCAATTTTTAGTTATTTCTTTTAAAAATAATCTATTAATATCTATTTTCACTCTGAAATAGTAACATTTCTTTTACCATATCCATGTCAATTTTCATTAGAATCGTTCGATTTCTTTCTAAAGCTTTCGAAATTTAAAGAAGTGAGGTCAAGTAAGGTTTTTTATGATTACTACTTTAATATTTTATCTTATGATATGGTCAATCTGGGTCCAAGCAAGCAACTTATTAAGTTATTTTTTTTTTTAAACCCTTTTCAAATTTTATTAGATTTGCGAAGTATATATACATAATACATACATACATTAATCGATCTACAATTTTTTGAATCAAATTTACAAGTTCTTACATATATTCTAAAGTTTGCTTTCAAGTTGAAGAATTTCAAATTGAAATATCAAAAAAGTTAACTTATATATCCTTGCAGTTTAATTAATTACTTTCTCCATCATATCGGCCTTAAGATTTTTTAAACATTCTAAATATAAGATTTTAAAAAATTTGAAGCAAAAACAACAACATAAGGGAATTTCAACTCGATGGTTTGTCGGTATTTATTATCCGATCTGGTTCAATCTTACTGGTAAAAGTAGAATTGTCATCTGTATACCAAATCAGAAATACCTCTGATTTATATCTTATAGGTGTCCGATCCGATAAATTCTTAAAATTGACTTAGATAAATGATCAATGAAGAGAATGATATGACTTTTATTCACGTAGCTCAAAATTTAGGTTCGAAAAGATACAAAAAAACAGACAGACGAATATGGTCATATCTACTCGGCCATTGATGCTGATCAAGAGTGTATATATTTTATGGGGTTGGAAAAGTTTATTTCTACGTGTAACAAACATCTGTTCAATTTTAATATAACCTCTGCAAGGGCATATCCAGAGACTTGATCTTAAATTTTTTTTATTATAATATCATATATTATTTTTTAGGAAGATTATATAAATGGAAGTGAATTGCACTATATAGATTTATAGCTTCTTCCTACTATTATCCCTACTTTTATTAAAACTATGTCGGGTTCTTTTATTATATCATAGAGTTAAGAGTGTTATATGATAATTGGCATTGTTCAAATGGAACCTGTTTTATGACGACGCCATTTTGAATTACAAGTTAATTTTAAGGTTAGGTTTAAGGATTTTGTTTCAGTTTGCCGATTTGTGATGAATAGGTATAATGAATATTACATAAATTAATTTGCATTCCCAATAATCTTATCGGCAATGACAAAAAATATTTACTTATAGCTAAAGGAAAGAGTCTGCAAGAAATTTAACTTGTTTAAGGTTTAAAACCTTGACCTTATCCGTGATATCTGATAGATCTGATATAGTGGATCTTATATAACTATGTAGTAGATTTCATGGTCGACTTTTGCTGAATGTGTGTTTTCCAATTATGTCTATGTCTATTTCTTTTAATATAAAGACAATAGTTCTATTATATATTCCAATATAAAAATCAAGCAAAATATATACAACTTTTTAGGGATCTGTGGAGACATGGAGTCTATTGTGTTCAATTTAAACAGAATGAGTTTATATATGTATGTATGCACATACATATATACATACATAGTTCCATCGAAGTTAGCCTTCGGTATGTTTTAGTATTATTGCTATCACGTTCTGCGTTGCAACATGGGTCGCGTCTTTGCCACGTCGACAACATTTGATGTTGTTGCATATAATGAATGGTGTTCCTGCACCTTGCCACCATCAGAGACCCAAAATCATCAAATTGCCGCCCACAACAAGCGATTTTTTTTTCATCCTTTCTCTCTTTCATTCTTTTTTTTATGGTTTAGATAGCACATAGTATGAGGAAGAGAGTGAGTGAGAGGGCTGAAGAAAGGGAGATGAAGTAGGAAAGATAGTTGGCATCAAAGAGAGGGAGAGAGAGAGAGAGAGAGAAAGGGAGTGAGTGAGAGAGAGTGATGGGGACAGGGAGGGAGAAAATAGAGGAGGGTAAAACAACGTAAACACTTTTGACATTTTATTTTTCGCGTCACTTCGTGAGGACGTAAATGTCGCTGCATGGTGCTGCGTTTTTTGACTGCCCTTCTTTATTTTTGGTTTTTTTTTTTTTGCCTGCTTTATGCTACAGGCTGACAGTATATGCACCGAAAATGCAATCTCCCCACCGAACCACCCCCACCCCCTCTTACCCTATAACCTTAAATGTCCTACCCACCCAAGTACACGCCTCCTGTCAGAATTCTTCAATGTTTTCTCATCAGCCTTCTCTCATTATTAGAGGACCTCGACTTGACTTAAGTCACATCGAACTACTAAATATTGTCCCCCAAGTATATATAAGGGAATTTTTTTATGGATTTCTCCGATACAGTACTTAGTTTTGCCATAAAGTAAACTAAATTAGTTAAAATTAGTCAATAATTAACCCGTTTTTAATTCTTTTTTCTTATGGTAAAAATTCTGTAAATTAAAGTAGATCTATCAACAAGCAAGCATCACCGACTTAAATAAAGTATATATATTCTTGATCAGCATGAATAGACGAGACGATCTAGCCCTGTCCGTTTATCCCTCTGTCTGGATCAACAGCTTTCCCACCGAGATCCTTATAACTACAGAGCTGAAATTTCCAACATAGGCTTCCCGATCGAAAGACTATATTATATAGCTACCATCGGAAATGAATAAGTTTTAATCTCAATAACTTTGTTGTTGTTTAAGCGAATGACTTGAAATTTAAGATTTATGAATTTAATATACTTATTAATACCTCAACTAAGTTTTATCAGAATCGGTTGATTATATCATATAGCTCCCATAGGAACAATCAGTCTATTAAAATTTTTGTATGGAACAATTTTCATTTTCTCAAGCTAGGGTTATAAAATTTTTAATTTGAAAATTTGGTTTGTTTAATTTACAGTAATTGTTCTGATAAATTATACAGAGAAAATCTGCAAGGGTATACGAACTTCGGCGCTGCCGAACATAGCCCATCTTTTTAGTTATTATGGCAAATTAGTCTTAACAAATTTTAATATATATACTTATTAATTGAAGTAAATTAAAGTAATGTTTGTAAATGTTTTAATTAATTAAATTAAGCCAATATATTAAACCTAATTAGTAGGTATTATTACAGAAGCAAAGTGAAGTTGTAATTAACTTTAAAAATAATTATTATATTTCATTTATAAAAAGAATTCCTTTGTTTGCTGTCATTTAACTTTATGTCTGAGGATTGGCAACAAAAGCATAAGAAAAATGAAATAAATTTTGTTATTTATCATTTTAGTTAGTATTTATCTATTTTAAATATTTTGCAAAGATTGATTGCTTACAAATTTAAAGTATGGTGTAAAAAATATGTATTTTTTGGATCAATAATTATATTTTTAAACAATAAAATTATATTCTTAAAACACATTCCAGTAACTCAGTTTAAAAGATTTCTATAAAATAATATTGATTCATTTTTTCCTTATTGGCTGTTCCGAAAGGATAATTACAATTATTTGTAAGTTTCCATTAGTTTAGAGAAATGTGATAAGAATTTATTTGAAGAATTGTAAGAATATTCGGTTGATGCTTTCACTTTGTTATGCAACAAGAAAAGAGAGTCTTTCACTGTTATGTATGTATATCATATATGCAGATATTTACATATATTTACCTAATCAGCATCAATATCGGAATCAAGTCGATTTTTGTTCTGTTTCACGTTGGCTTTTTACATCACATAGAGAAATGTGAAATAGTATTATGGAATGGGGGGGAGGGGTGGCATTCATAGGGATAATATACGTCAATAAATGAAGCCAAAGCAAGTTACCATTGACTGTGTGCCTTTCCTTCTATATACATATATATATTTCTTTCCCCTTCTTTTTGTTTTTTTTTTCTGCTCAGCACAGAATTTTTTAATTTGCTCTGCATTTGTCTTGTTTTGTTTCCTTTTTTTATACATGTTATTTCCATATATCTCTTTTTCTTCTTCTTACTTTTCCTTTTCCTTTTAAGTTTGATGTTATTTTCCTCTATCCCCCATACCCTTTAATCAAAAAACAATAATGGGGTATTTCCTTAAATAGCATCAAGAGGAAAACTAATCGAAGTTTTCTCCTTTTATTATTAATTAAATTATTGTACATAATGTTTGAAATAACACTGTCTTATATATATTTCTATATCATTATATAAATCATTATATATATAAAATTGCAAAATAAATATATTTATATGTATATCGATGGACGAATGCATTTGAATGATCAGGAGGGATACTTCTTTATATATAGATCCATCAATAAGACATTCAAGACAAATTAATGCTCTAAATCGTTTATATAAAGTATCCAAAGGTCGACTATTTGATGTACAAATACTATTTTTTTTGCAATAATTTTCACGATTTATTTCCTTTTCGTGTTGTAAATTTTTCTCTTCTCTTCTTTTTTTTTTTTTTTTTTTTTTTTTTTTTTGAATGGAGAAGGTTTTGTTTGGTATCGTATATACTTGCTTTTGCATACACATGTTGATGGGTGTGTGCATAGATCCCCCTCCTACTTCCCGCTTTTCACTGCCACTCCTCATTCCATAATACACAAAGACTTCTTACATACCCTTCCAACACGTGCTTTCACTCCATGCGACCGTCTTCTTTATTTTGATGGTTAGTGATGAGGGAAGAGCAGGGAATGTTGCAGGGTAAAAGGAGGAAGTGGGGGGGTATGGTATGTAGAGCTGCAATGCAACTGCTCGATGTGTATGTGTTTATTGAATCGTATCCATTGATTGGCAGGACATCTGTATATGGCATTCATTTTGCAAAATCGTCTATTGCCTCTCTCTCTCTCTTTCTCTCTTCCTCTTACTATACCTTTACCACTCTATTGGCTATTTGCCATCTCTTTCATATTCTTGTTGGCTTTGCGTGCCAATCTGCTAACAACAACAAAACGAACCAAAAGAAAATAAAAGAAAGAAAAATAATAATAAATAAAATAAAATTTCAGTTTGGCAAATCATTTTCCCCCCATTTGTTTATATTGATTAACTTGAATTTTTCGGCTAACTTACAAATTTCGACAGTTCGATTGTCTAATTCGTACCAATAAATTGCCTTGTGCAAATAGGTAAATGATATTTTACAAACAACTTTGGAAACTCATTCAAAAAATATATGAAGGGAGGGGGGGGGGAAGAGAAAAAAAAATAAAATAAAACAACTTTAAAAGTGAACAAACTTACAAATACAAGCCCTTTAATATCCTTTAGATAGTTGTTCGATTTTACAAGTTTCAAAAATAATCCCCCAGTAGAAATTTTATAAATCGGAAATTGGTAAATGTTGCAGGATCGAAATAAAATATAAATTTAAAATAAAATATATATAAAATATATTTCAAATAATTTGAAAGATTTGTATTATAAACTTTTGCACACAATGTCAAATAATATTAATTTAATTCATTTTAATTAATTTTTCAATTTAATAATATATTTTATAATTACACATTTTTAATTTTTACTGTAATTATTAAAGAAATTTTATGTAAAACGAAATATGAATAAAGTTAAATTAAATCAAAGTAAACTAAGCCGTATTCAAATCCACATCAATAAACTTTATCAACACTGGTTTTTCGAAAAACTTTAAAAAATAATGAAATAATAAAAATAATAAAAAAAAAACTAATATATATAAAAGGAATTAAAAAATGAAAATTTACTCTTTTTAAAGAAAAACATCTATTTGCTTTTTAAAATTTTTATTTTATATAAGTTTATGTAACTTTATAGAAGAATACACTTACATTTAATTTTTTTATGGCCAACCCCTATATAGTCCATCAATCAATCCTTTCATATAAACAACATGGATAAAATAAATATAAAACGGCCTTCCGTTCTAAGTCCTGCGATTGTGTACCCTGTATTTTCAAATTACAACCACAACAACGGCAAACAAACATAAGAATGGTGTGGGGGGTGGGGGGAGGGAGGTAGGTAGGGAGGGAAAGGAACACTATTCTCCCCCAAACATCAGTTCATCGCAGCACTGCCATAGCGCCAAATGGGACAATGCAGTGTGATGGGCAAATAGGGGCAAAGGAGCAGGGCCAGGGGGTGGTGGTGAAATGATAGCTTTAAAAGTCAAAAGTAAAAACAAGTCAATTTACGTCAAGCACTTTTGCTATAAAGGATATTAGAGCAGAAATACAACAACGACATGCCAACATTTCCGACATGTAGGCGTCGACTGCCGGCGCCGTTGCAAGTGTCAGAGAATGGTCTGAAATAGTGGAGAAGGGGAGGGGGGCTGAGAGGGGGTGAGTGGGTGAACGGGTGAACGGGCGTGTGAGTGAATGAATGAATGAATGAATGTATGTATATATGTATATGTATATGTATATATGTATGCATGTATGTGCAAGGGTAGGGACATCAGGATTTCGAATGCAACTGCCATTTGCCTGGTCGACCATTTTGCAAAAAAGGAGCACTCCTGACTGCCACCACCCCGCCAGCTTTTCAGCCTTTTGAGAACATTGCATGCATGCTATTTGTTCCCCCCCCTTTTACAGACAAAAAGCATGGCGGAAGGTTATCGAGTTGCAAAGACTGGGTGTAGGTAGGACTATGGAGGGTAGGTCCTTTGCTGCTGCATCTTGCAAATTTTCAGGGCTGCAGCAAATATATATACATACATATATACAAAATCAAAGACTTCACTTTGATCACCCATTTTCAATTAATTGAATACGCAATCTCGGACTTTCTTTAAACGAATAAACATTTTAATTGCATTAAATTCTAGATTTATTTGCTTTTCTCACAGTGTAGTGGAGTTTTTTGTAGGCACAGCAGAGGTTTTTGCTTGTTTTCGTTTTGTTTTTTTTTTTTTTTTTTTTTATTTAGCTGTTTCGTGCGGAAATTGCGTTGCCATTACGCGATGATGGCTTGTCGTCCCAACTTTCAACCCGGTCCAAACGAAACCAGTGGGCGATTCCGAAGTTTTTTTTTTTGTAAAATCTTATGGAAGCTTCTTAAGTTTGACTGTTAAGGCAAGTAGAAAAAAAGGTAGAAGAAAACTGTTGCAGTTTTCGAACCACTGACATTTTGATATCCTTTCTAGAAATAAGAGTGAACAATAAAAAATTACTTTGGTAATTTAAAATAAATTACCAAATATATATCTATCTATTTCACTATCTATACATAATTTGTAATGGGAATCGTATAATGAGAAATAATATTTTTAATCTCATTACATATCAGATATTTTAAAAAATTTGGTATATAAGCTTTTACATAAATTATTTAAATATTTTATATTGTATTTGCATTGCTTATAGCTGTAGGATATCTTAAATTCGTGATGCGCCTTGATTATGGAATGAATGTATATATATTTTTGTTAAAGGACCTACCGCAACGAATCCTAGCCTAGTTTAGGGTAGTTTTTCACATATTTTTTTTCATTGTTCGACTTCGTGCTAGCCAAAACAATTTAATACATTACATATTCCCGGCATTTTCACATTTAACACCCTGTAAACACATCCTGTTGAAGGGTATAATCAAATAGCCAATCAGAAATATATGTATATATATATATATGGTAATTTAATTTCATTTAATTTAGTATGTATTAATATATTAAGCAATGATTTGCCATCCGACTTATTTAAAAGTTTTTTATTTACATATAACTAAAACTTGGTTGAAAAATTATAAAAATTGAATTTAATTTTATAATTATTATTATAAAATTATTTATAAATTTTTGTAGTATTTTTCAATTTGAAACAGGGTATCATTGCGTCGTAACATTGTTTTTTATACGTTTTTTTTTTGCTTTGTTTTCATTTGGCTTGGTTAGAACACACGCATCCTAGGAAGGGAAACGCAACTTCTATTTGTAAAGGAATTTCTTCTTTCTCTTGGGTCTGAAGACTGTGGTTGACAGCAGCTATATATGTATATACATATATATATATATATACATATTTATCTATATACATATGTACAATATACATACATATAGATATACATAAATAATGTCATAATGCCCTCATTTTATCTTTATTTTTGTCGCAAGGCAAACAATTTTCTTTTTCTTTTCCTTTTTTTTTTTTTGGCCGTTTTATGGGAATGATTATGAGTAAGTTAGATAACGAAAGGAAACTAAAAAGTCAATTGCATTGGAAAAACAAGAACTTTTTCTTGCTGCAATAAGAAATATATATCATTTTATTTGTGGTTATTAAGGAAAAAAAATTTATTCTCTTTTCTGTGAATTTTTTGTTGCATTCGAAAAAGATATTCAAATAGAGTTAATGATCTATATGCCTTGACTTTCACACAATTTAGGTAATTAACTAATTAAAGATTAGTTATATCTTGCAAAGAACAATTAGAAAATATTGTATAGTAGGTATATATAAAAATAATAGTTAATTATTGTAGAAACCAACTTCAATTTATAGATGATCTTAATTGAAGGCGCGTTTCTAGATGTAAAAAAAATGAAGAAATGTCTCAAATCAAAGACAAATAGCCGACTTAAATGTACACTGCAATTCCAACTGAATTTAATTATTTTAATACTTGAAATAATAAATTCATGGAAATTTTCTGATCTGATTATAAACGTATACAAAATTTTGTTTCAAAAGTGATTTTTCTGAATAATTGCACCAGTTTTTCCAATGTCGTGAAGGGTATATGATAAAGGAAAATTTCAACACTTTCTATGTAATACATACATACTATATATATGTATATATATATATATATGTATAGTTAGATGAGAAACTTAGAATGTTGTGGTTGTTGTTATTGCTGTTAGTTGCACGTTTTTTTTTTGCTATTCGAGGCAGACAAAAGTGCTTATCAAACAGGCACCATCAATTGACCTTTCGCATTGGAGTCGTGCCGATGGTTAAGGCCTTTTGCAGTACCTTGCATTTCATCAGGCCAACTGCTCTAAATAAAGTATCTACAACGGATAGCTAAAGACAATGGGATAGTCAGTCTTCGTTCAGGTCGCTTAACTACTCGACTAGCCCAGCCGCAGCTGACGACCTGCAGGCTGAGAGCATTCTCCTTCCCTCAATCAAATATAATGCACTATACAGTATATATATATATATATATATACATATACGAGTATAGTATCTACGTATATATGTATGTATATATGTATGTACTATATTATCGTGTAGTGCACTGTGCAGTACAGTGCGCACTCTGCGCATAAATTTACGCGCGAAATCAATCTGGTTAAGATGCCAGCGAGTGAGCCAAAAGAGAGCTGCAATCAGTTGCCTTAAATCGTCTTTTAATAGCAGAACCAACAAAACAAGTTAAAAGATACTTTCGACATTCAAAATACCCCATATCTACCTAGGTATAAGTATATAGAATAATATATTTGTTGCTATTCAAGAACATATATATAAGTATATGCTAGTATAGTTATGAATTTCAATTAAGAATTCATTTAGTAAACAAATTATTATTAGCCAGCTAATTAAGTGACTTTCCTTTTTCACATTTCACATAATAATGATGAAAGTCAATATACTCTTAAGCTATTATGTTATAAGGGTATAAAAAAAGAAAGAACCACTGTTGTTATGTATGTATGCTAGCTGTCTGAAGGTTCTCTTGTAGTTACCCTATTGCCCTTTAAAGTGTGAAATTTACCCGGCCACTTACTTCATTTCTGTGGACCGAATCGCAAGCCGCAAGTACAATGGTTTTATTTTATTTTCTTTTCTTTTCTCTTTTTTTTTCTTTTGCTGCTACCCTTACAGAGGGTATAATTAAATTGTTAAGGCATTTGTAACATACAAAGGGAAAGATTTACGTTCTCAGGAGACTTATAATATATAATTTTGATCATCTTCAAAGGCAACTTCATAGATTATTGAATAAAATTAGCGTTAATTCTTTTACTTACGGAAAGTTTTTTGTTTTCCAATCAAATTCAATTTTCTCAGACTATATTATATAGATGAAATAAGAATCGAAAATTGGTTTTTTTTGTAGAAAGCTTGAATTGGGGTTTAGGCATATTTTTAGTCAAAATTTGGTATATAAATACTATTTAAAATAATATTTAATACCACGCCATAAAAATTGGTATCGGTAAATTTTTAACTATATGTTTCTTTTACACAATTATTATTATTTTAATTATTACTTTTGATCTAATTATTATTATTCTTATTATTATTATCACTATAATTCCCATTCTTATTACTCTTATTTTTATAATAACTATTATTAAATATTTTTAGGGTAAAGTTCACATATATAGTTCAATCAAGATAAACATTGTTATTCCATTGAAAAGGAAGGGTATATAAAACTTTGGTATGGCCTTTTCTTTTTGTGATTTTTTGCTTATAATACCAAAATTTTCTTGGCTGCCGAAATTAGTCATCTACCTCCAAATACCGTTCAGTAGATGATAATGTTGCATGGAACAAGCTATTTCTAGCTTCCTCTTATTGGATGCAAAATAAAGTATATTAAGACCATTGAAATTATGTGCATCATTAAGCCATTGAAATATTATTGATAGCGTATTGTATTCATCTTAACAATTTCACAACTAACTATGAAATTTTCTGAAAAACTATAAGAGATTCAACCACAAAAATGTGAGACTCGAAATATTATAAAAATATATCAATTGATATATATATAACAAAAATGACTTATAATAAAGATATATATATATATATATGAGTATATATACTTCAATGCTTAGTGATTAAAATAAAAAAAAAAAATTGTCTATGGAAAACCTTTCGGTTTGTTCACTATTTATTTCGAATAAATCAAATTTATTAATTCATTTAATTTTGTAGTTCCTAAAAGTATGCAACGAATCGATTACAAATTGAATAAATCAAATTTAAGAATCTCAGTTCCAATAGCCTTTGAACTTTGTCTATGCGGATTGATCAAGGATATATATTAATTATAGATACCATGGATACTCTATTCTATATATAATTATATCTTAATATACATGTATTATATTAATTATATCTCCAAATGGTAAAGAAAAAATGTCCGAAAGAAAATACTTTTTTCGTTTTCTTAAGCTATTTGTTTATATACATATTTCTTTCTTTATTGCTATTATATTATTTATTTAGATTTCGTAAAATTTTAATTTAAGTCGGTTATATTTCTTATATTCTATTATATTTGCTGGATTCTATTAGATTATATATTGATTATCAGACTTAATCTTTTATTTTCATAAGATGAATTAAGAATTTCCATAAAACTGATTCGTTCGTTCCCTGACTGAAGCGTATTTAAATTGCGATATATCCAAAGTTACTTCGGTTTTCTTTAGTTTTATATACATACATATATATCTATATATTTTTTAGTTTTATTTTGCTTCTTAGCCATTTTTGTATGCCATTTTTCGGTTTGATATATGAAATGCGTTTGTTGCCTCGTTCGCTTCACTTTGGGGGAAAGTATTTTCCCACATTAATTTTCCTAATTTGGAAAGCTAACCCGCACACGCACACACACACATACATATATACATACTCTTATACATGTATACAAACACACACAAAAGGAGTGGAAGCTGTGTGCATTTCCGCAGGACAGAGCAAAACTATTTATCAATGCTGAAACATTTCAAATACATTCTCCTGTTCTTAGAGCTATGTATATGGGTGTATGTGTGTGTGTATGGTGAGGGGAGAGGGGGTGGGACAGTGTGTGGATAAGGGAAAGATTGGGAGGAGCCTGCTGCTGCTCCAACCAAAGACAGAACCGGGCAAACGCGACAAGGCAAGATTATGATGGAGATCCCTTTTGCAATTTCCTTACCCACTATTGCACCCGCACCCGCACCCGCACCGCCACCCGCTGTCAAATGAAGCGGCAAAAAAAGTATCTGGAACATGAAATATGCCAGCGACGTCTTTGCCGTCCCCTCCCTTTGCCATTCCCTCTATAAGACAACTGGCGGCACATTAAATGACGCCCCAGCGTCGTCTTACGCAATGGTCGAGAGATAGATAGAGAGAGAGAGAGAGAGAGAGAGAGAGAAAGCAATGTTAGAGATGTGTCAAGTATTGTAGGGCGAATGAAAGTGACCTTTAATTAAGTGCAAAATATCTGGCACATATGTGTCTATGAGACCTAATTTAAACAAATTTTATAAAGTATATACTATATTAATCAGAAAAGGTTAGTTTTATTAAAAAGATATAAATAGTTTTACGATATTTCGTGTCACGTCTCCTCACTAGAACAGGGTTGCATTTGACTTTAGCGTGCTACTCCTTCGCCTTGCCTTTAAATGGCAAAAATATTTCACTTTAGAGGACAAACAGGTCACAGGCTGACTTTCACACACACACACACACACACACACACACACATATATATATACGCAGATGCTACGGTTATCCACCCACTACCTACTACCAACACTCTTACCCCAATCAAAAATTTCGAATGCATCTGATGTTTTGGCCAGAAAAGTTTTTGGCGCGTCGGCCAAACAAACGCATGCATTTCTATTATTTCTCCCTCTACCAAAATGATGATAGAAGAGCAAAACGAAACGAAACTAAACGAAACGAAACGAAACGAAAGTAAAGTAGAGGAAAAGTAGGGAAAGGAAAGGAAAGTAAAGGAAAACTTGCCAAGCACGTAAATAAATCTTAAAATTGTAAAATCCGCAAAAAGCGGGAGGAAAACTCCTCTCGGATCTGTCGCCATTTTGGGATGTGTTTTGTCGCCGTCATTGCCGCTGCAGCAAATTACGCAAGGCGTCGTTTTGCGTTCTTTAGTCTTCTCGTCTGTGTTGCCAGCAACAACAACAACAACAACAACAACAACAGCAACAACAACAACAACAACAGCAGCAATAGCAATAGCAATAGCAACTACTGCTACCATTGAGTTCAACTAACGTTTGTCCTTGGCATGTCCTTTGGCGCACTTTTGTGCATTTAAACCGACAACGTCGTCCTCGTTCTCGTCCTCGTCGTTCGCCTTCGTCTTCGCCCCATGTCTCACGCCTCTTGCTCACTCGCCTTATCCCAGCGACGACGACGACGACGACGACGACAAAATGCAGTCATTACTGAAAATTGGTTTTGGGGCTAACGCACTGGCTAGGCAGAGACCCCGCACCCCGCACCCCGTATCCACCCCCAACATCTACTCACCCACTGCTCTTTGGGGAACCGAAAAAAAATTACCCAAGAAAAGGGGAGGGCAACCCAAAAAAAGAAAGCGTCATTTCAAAAGTTTACTTCTCTCTCTCATATTTTTTCTTTAAAAATTGCATGCAATTTTTACTAGTTTGTCTGCCATTTACTTTGTGCCTTTTGTGCAAACGATTGAAATATACGTTAGACATCGGTTAAAAGTTAATTTTGGTTTTAAAAATTCACATTAGCGATTTTTGTAACCTAAGAAATATAAAGTCATTGCGAAAGGAAACTTGGAATGGGATTGGTTAACTAATTTATATAATACATATAATATGTACCTACATATAAGCAAAATAATATAAAATATAATATAATATATTAATCAAATTATTTGCAACTTATTATTTCATTGTGTGTGAAAATTATATACTAAAATATATATATATATTTATATAATTATGATGTTAGTAAATATATGTATCTGATCATCATGCTTAAATAAAAATTAAAATTCTATATGTAATATATACTGAATATATTGAATAAAGAAAAATCAACATTATAATGCAGACTTTGCTATAAGAAATGGAAATCATTTTCAGAAATACAAGAAAAAAAGATCTCTTCTTCTATTTCATTAAATAGTTTAATGAATAAAATTATAATTACAATAAATTAAATTTGTTTTCTAAAATTTTTATTACCAACTTTAATTAGTCAAAATATTTAAGAAACTTAGAAAAGTTTCAAAAATACATATTTATGACGAATTTAAGCAAATGAATTTCATAAATTTCTAGAATATTTTAAATCCTTATAAGATATAAGTAGATCAATTATATTTTTTTATTGAGAAATAAATCAATGAAATATATTTTTATATTTTCATATTTCAAGAATTTACTAATTATAAAAAGCAAGTTGCATTTGTAGCTTTAGTATTTTTTCTTTTTACATAATATCTAAATTATATATATTTTAGATTCTTGAAACTTCATATGATTTTCTATTGGCAGCACAAAAGTTTAGCCAAACTTTTTTTAATAGTTATGAAATGTTTTGGCATACTTCTTAGATATACATTATATATAAAGTTAATACCGATATCATAAGTATTATATTAAACAAAACTGTATTAATATTTTCATTATAAAAAATAAACTAACTAAAGCAATTAAAATTGCTTTATGAATTATAATTGATTTTAATTGGTATTAATTACCATTTTCATTGCTTTAGTGTGAACTCGTATAACTAAATTACATTTGTTTTAGTATGTTTATTGACAGGTCTACTAACTTGTGCTTACATTCCCTGTCAAATCGAATGCATACATATGTATGTATGTATATGTTTATATATGTACATATATAGAGGATCGCTCAACACTGATGGCTAACAAATTTATTAATTTTTTTTGTTTACCACCAATTGTTAACCGATTTCATGATGCCCTACATTTATACTTGTACTCTACTTGATTATATCAACACAGCAATGAAACTGTCCAAAATTATAATGCATTTAAGTTGAAATTTAGATTAAGAAATATGCCATTCAAGATCAAGATTATGTACACATGTATAAATACGTATATATTATTACGCCTATTGAATACATTTCATTGATTGTATATATATGTACATACATACATATATACATTTATTTTTGCGTTACAGGGTAATACAAATTTTAAGCAATTTGCACGCAAAGCGATAAAAATCATCTTAAACGCGACGATTAATGTCAATTTTATCAATAAAATTATAAATAAAGACATGAAAACGAGCCAAGTGAGATAAGAGAGCAGAAACGAAATGTGAACGCAAGTTGCAACCTAAGCAGCAGCAGCAGCAGGAGTAAAAAGGCAAATTATTGAGTGTTGTTGTAGTTGTTGTTGTTGTTGCAGCTCATGTTGCATGTGACTGCAGCTGGTTGCAGCCGTTGCCATTGCCAGTTGCCTGCCTGGTCTCTTGCACTGTTTAGTCTTTACCTCTTCGGGTCTTTGGTACTGTGATCTGGGGGTCTGGGCTCTGGGGTCTGGGGTCTGAGGCTGATGCCGACTCTGGGTCTGTGCGGATGGTAAGCAGATTAAGCATCGAACTTGATGCAAATGCTCAGCTGCCACATGCTAAACCAGAAGCAATTTAAATACAAAAAAAAAAACAGCTAAAACACCTCTACTTCTCCCTTTCTCCTCTCTCTCTCTCTCTATCTTTCTCCCTATATTTGCCCCTACTCATTCTGTTGATCTGTCGATCTGTTTGCCTGCAAGAGAAGTTGCTTATTTTGGATCCACCCCCGAAATATTTTAAATTATCTTTGCCAATAAAAGAGAAAGAAGAAATTATTATATTAAAAATAAACTTACATATATCTTATATACATACATACATACATACATACATAAATATAAATTTATTAATTTGGATTACAAGCCAGGATTGATTTTCTTAACAGTGGATTAATCTTATTTTTTAATCATGGCTTAGTTAATTCACAGATCAGTTAATAACTACGAATTAATAATTTTGTTTGTGGTAAATGAACAAATTGTTTATTCTTATTTATAATTCATTTATTAACAAATATGATGTTTGAGCCTATGTCTCATTAATCCGAAAAATATTTTGAAAATTTTCATTTGAAATAAAGATAGGGACTAGCATACTAGTTATTGATTATAGTACTACATTATAATGTTATTAAATATATTAAATTAAAATCAAGATTTTTTTTAAAGATTTTAATTTTGTTTTACTATTTGTTGTTAGATTTTTTTTGAAAGTTTTTGAGCGATTTATGTAATTTTGAACATATCCTTTTCGCATTAACTACTCGACTAGGTAGGTAAAATCAAAATAAATTGAACCATTTTGTTTAAAAATTAAAATATTAAGTGAACTCTAATTTGAAGATATTTTGGTGTATGCATTTTTAATTTTTCATCCTTTTTCTTTTCATTTTTGATATGTAATATGGATTTTAATACCACTGTAAGTAGAATTTCCCACGCCAAACTGGGCAAATCTCTCGGGGTAAGTTCAAAACGATTTGCGAACGGCAAGAGACAACACCACCGAACCACCGATCCACCGAGACACTGAAACCGCTTCGAATTACACATACAAAAAGATTTGCTGAGAAACTCACATTCAGAAAAGTTGGAAACAAAATTAAACCTAAGTACTCACAGACTCTTTCACAGCGACTCACATAGTGAATTCAGCGGAAATCTTTGCTGTTTGATTTTTCGCATGAATTGAACCAATTTAATTCAAAACCAAAAAAAAAACCTACATATATACATATGTACATATATGTATAAACTATTTTGCTCCATTTGCAGCTGTTTATGTGATGACGTCACAGAACCAAACCACTTGTTGACTGCACATTTCAAGTGAAGTTTTTCTCGCATGCCAAAACGCTTTTGTTTTTTCCACAAACAACGAAAAGCGAAAGAAAAATATATGTACGTACATACATACATATCTACAATATATATGTATGTACATATGTATATAAAAAAATACAACCAAAAAAATTTGCATAAGCTGTGCGATTTCTTTTGCTGTCTCTTTCTCTCTCTAAATTACGCCTACCTTTGTCGGCACGATAAGAAAAAAATTTTTTTTTTTTTTTTTTTTGGTCGTCGAAGCGCGCAAAAATTCTTAATGAGCGACAAACAATGCAAAACTAAAATACGTTCATATATACATATGTATATATAGTATATATGTATATAGACATACATATATATATTTAGTAGAGTTAAAGCTGCAAATTAATCGGTAAAAAGCATGCGATAGTATAATAATTTGTTATTCATATGGTAATTGTTATTACCATTATTGTAAATGGCTTAAGGTAAACGTCTTTGCAACTCAATTCATCTTTAGATCTCGAAATAAGAAAAAAAAAAAAAATATGGCTTAAACAAGATTGTGTAATAAAAAGAGTAAATTTATTTTTTATCTAAAATTATAACAAATTAGTTTCTATATAGTGTTCATTATCTTGTAAAGAAAAGCGGGATCAGAGCTGTTACTTTCTTATCTTTTTGGATTAGTTCGATCAAAATTTGTTTCTTTCAGAGTTAATTTTATATTATTTTATTGATCAGCCGACAAAACACTTTAAAGGAAATCTAATCCTAATGAATTAACTAAAAGTATGTTAGATAAATATATGTATATATGTATGTATATATATAACATATGTGTATGCTAGTATGTATATATATATATATATTTGAAAAAATGTAATATTCTTATTTATATATCGATTAACTAAAAAACAAATATATTTTCTTTAGTTAGATCTTATTGATAAGCTGAAAAATTTCCATAGTCATTTAAGTTAATAGATGGTATAAATTTTTCAAATTGCATAAAATTATATATTTTAATATTAGTTTAATCCAAATAGAAATCATTGTAATTTGTACTAAAAGGAAGAGAAAATATTTCTTATCAATTTATTGCATAATAATTCATTAATGTAAATTTAAACAATTTACTACTCAACCGCTTATATTTTAGTTAATGCTTTTCTTTTTTATATCTGATTAAACAAATATGATAGAAATATATACATATAATATATAGAAACTATGGAAATAGAATTTTAATTTTAAGAGTTTCAGATATATATGTACATATGTATGTACATACATACATATGTATAACTTGTATCTACGCCCACTTTTTTCTTTTGTTAGAGCATAATAAATTAGGTGCGGATTTCTTTTACTTGTCCTTTCACCTACTACCTACCCTATCCTCTGTCAGGTTGACAATCGAGAATAAACGATAACTCGAAATCCAGATGGTTAACCGAAGATCAATGGCCAAGATGCCGACGCAAAAATAAAATAAAAATGAGAGAGAGATAGATAGAGATAGATAGATAGAGAGAAGGAGAGAGAGAGAGGGGAATAGAAGGAATAAGAATGTTCTTACCTACATTGCACTTAGGTGCAAAGTCGAACGAAGTCAACTAGCAAATAATTGCAAAGCCTACCCACTAGCAGTAGCACCACCGCCACCACCACCACCATCACCATCACCACCACCACCATCCAAACTGAGCAGCAAATTAAAAAGCAGGGGCAGCATAGAGGGGAAAGTCAAGTGACTACGATTCCGACGGGGAATGGTCCATGAAATGCAGTCCAACGACCAAAAGGTTTCTGAAATATTGAAATAAGATCAATATCGCAATAAGCAGCGCGTAGCCGCCAGTAGCAGAAGGCAGCGGCATGCTGCAACAATAGCAACAACAAAAACAGCAAAAAGAACAACAACAGCAGCAACAACAACTGTCAAACAAGCAACAAGACATATTGCGGGAGAGGGAATCAACACAGCATTCACATCAAGAGGACCTCGTACCTGTTACCCAACCCAGAGACTCATTTATAACTTGACCAAATGATGTGAACACACATACACACACACACAAATATATATGTATATATACGTATATATGTAAATGTGTACTATATACTATATTGCATCATAAGTTGTTTGGCCTGCCGATCCTTGTAACTGATGTTGAAGAGCATGTTCTCTTTTTAATAGTAATGAAGGTTTTTTGTCCTGAAATCTGTTGATATATGATCTTATATATCTTGTATTAAATTCAAAATAAATAACGATTTTTGAATTAGTTATTTCATTTCTTTTCAATGCGCAAATCGTTGATAAGCTTTAGCTTAATAATCCTACAATATTTACACAAAAAATAGTAGATAATGAAAATATCTATAATATACAATCTTATATTTAGAAAAATATATATGTGTATTCTATGTAAGTAATATAAATTTTAAATATTTATATGAAAAAGATTCCAAGTTATTGTTTTGTAATTGTATATTCTACGAATTCGATTAATGAACCATATATTTTACGAAATTTCAAATGAATAAATCTATAAAATATCTAAGTATCTATATCTTATCTTTAGAAGTATCTGATTATATCATATTAATAATATTTAACATATTTATATATACAATCTTATCTTTAGTTATATCTACTTAAATAATTTTTATTTAAATCATAAAAAATTTATAACAATGCGAAGTCTATATAGCGTCACTTTTGCGATTATCAAGAAATCGTTTAATGAACGATATATAGTTAATTAAAATTTCAAACGAAAAATATGAAATATTAGAAGAATCTATAATATTCAATAAAATCTTTAGAATAATATGTATGTATGTATATATATATAAAATAAATAATGTTAAAATCTTTAACATATTTACATATATTATTACAATCTTATGTTTAGAAGTATCTACTAATATCAGATTAATAACATATAAGATATGTTTGTATGTATATACATATATCTATAATATAGAGGAAACTTCGCCTGAATTATCTTCTACTATTTTATATACATACATATATAAGTATGTACATATATGTATCTCCTATATTATATAGAAAATTGAACCACTTAAAATATTCATACATAAATCGTAGCCAAGATCACTCGATCATTTGCACTTGCAATGGGATTTCCTTGGGACGTGCGTATGCAATTGTTGTTTGGTTAGATGATTGTTGTACATACACATAGATACATACATCTATACGTACATACATATCTATGTATGTAAGTATGTATGTATGTATTTGGTGGTGTTTTGGTGCCGCTTTAAAAGAACCGCCGCCAACACCGTGGCATAAAAACAATTGTTTTTGTTGCTGTTGTTATTGTTGCTGTTGCTCTTGTTGTTGCTGTTGCTGTTGTTGTTATTGTTATTGTTGCTGTTGTTGTCTGTTGGTACGCAATTTAAATGGAATTTCAGCTACTGGGCCCACGAAACGTTGATCGCCATAAATAATCGCATACAGTTGGTACGTCGGTCTTGCTGTCTTTCTGTCTGTCCACTGTCTCCTTCTGTCTCGTGGTAACCCACTCAGTTGTTTGAGTGTGTGTGTGTGTGTGTTTGTGTGTGCGCGCACAGCATCAGCATCAATGGTGGCGGTGCAGTGTCGGCTCGGGCGACAGCAACAACCACCGCGAGGAGCCTTTGAAATGGCAACCGCATCTTAGATCGCGCGATAAGGTAATTGGACTATTATGTCAAAAAGTATTTGGCGTTTAAGAAATATGGCCTGGCATTTGACATTTCGGCAGCCAAGCAGTGGCAGAGGCAGTGGCAGTGGCAGTGGTTGTGTGTTGTGTGTTGTTGTGTGTTGTTGGTTGTGTCCTACTCTGCCTTTACCCCCAATTTTCAATTTACCCCATCCCGCTTCTCTCCCTACCTCCCCCCCAACGCCCCTCTCCCCACCAATCACCTGTTCATCGACTTTGCGCCGTTTCCCTTGCAACAGTTGCAATTGCCACAAAACAAAAGGTGCACATTAAAAACTATTTTTTGTTCGATTTTTCATTTTCTTTTTCCATCTTTCTTTTTGCTGTTGTTTTTGTTTCTGTTTAATGTTTTTTTCTTATTATTATTATTATTATTATTATTTTTTAGTTTTTACTTTTGCTAGACGATCAATTTGGGCATATTAATATAGGTTTATATTGAGAAATATTTATATTCTTGATCAATATAAATTGTTAACATATTTGTTTAAAGATCTAGCTAAAGCCAATAATTAAAATTTCAAATATTCAAAATTAGTTATGATTAATTTAAATTATCTAAAAAAGTAAAATAACTTTAAGCTAGAAATTTAAATGGAAAATTCTTTCAATCTGCATTTGGTATAGGGTATCATGCTGTCGACTTCTATAATTTAATATAAGAAAAGATTTTAAAGATGCTTTTTGCAGTTGCAATTGCAGTTGACTTGGCTTAACATTGCGATTACATTGATCTAATTGGATCGCGGAAGGGGGTAGGTGGAATTGGGGAAGGAGAGGAAGGCTGGCAAGAGACAGAGCCAAATTTTAAAGTACAAAACGCATTGTCGCCAAGTTGAATTACTTTTTGCATGCTTTGCCCATGATTTAAGTGCAAAAAAAATAATAATAATAATAATAATGGTTTCTGATTTATGGATCTGTTATCGAAAGTTTAATAAATTTACTTTAATGTTATAATCAATGTTAATTTCATGTAATAGATTTAATTGTAAGAAAATCTTTTCGAAAACATATTTAATAATAATAATTAATAATTAATATAAAATATTTGGTTTTTAATAAAAAAAAATTATGAAAAATTATTATGAATAATTAAATATATATATATATATAATAATCTGTTGTTATAATAGATAGTATTAAATACATTTTCATGTCTTTTAAATGCATAATCTTGATTTAATTTAAATTTTCTTTAAGTCAAAAAATAATCATAAATTATATACCTTGTATTTAATCTAAATTATACGAAAAAATAACAGATAATATTTGCATTTGTTACTTCTTGAAGCCTGTTTTTAATACACATAATCTTAATTTAATTTAAATTTAGTCTTAAATTTAATGTTATTTATATTATATACATACTAGCCTAACTTTTCTATTAATTATATGTTAATATATAATATATATAGATACTAACGAAAGCAACTGGAAATACCATTCAAAATTACAGTAGGAAAATTTTTTGATAAATCTTTCTGAATTTCTAGTTATTTCAGTGTCTCGACTTCATCATACCCTGGATGATATGGTTTTTAATTAAATTTAATTTTTTTTATTAGAATTTTTACATATTTATCCGGCAAAAATTACTCTAGATTTTCTATAATAAAAAAACAAAGTTTCTTACAAAATTTAATCTATTTTTGAATTCTAGAATATTTATAAAAAAATAAAAATAAATGGAATAACTCCTGCCCCATCTTTGCCGAATCTTTGACGAAATAGGGTATTCAAAATGTCGAAGCGATGGGAATTCCTTCTTTTTATACCCTGTACGCATAGGGTTCAAGGAAGCCAACTTAGAGCCTATAAACCTTTGGTAAAATCTTTCAAAAGAAGGACAAATCCTTCGAAGGAACCTCTAGTTCAGAGGGCTCCAATTTAGTCAAATCTCGTCTGATTTTCAAAAACTATGTCTTTATTTAATTTTTAGAATCGCCAGTTTTAATTAACATAAAAATCAGGAAAACTATTTTTCAACTCGATTTTCGCAAATTTTAACGATGGTTACACTGCAAAAATTCACGAAAATCCGTTCAAAATTTTTTTTTTAACTTTTTTCAACTTTTAATTCAGTTTTTTAATACGGAAATTATCCAAAAGATTGATGTAAAACTTTTCCAAATCGGCCAAAAAATGGCCAACTTAGAGCCTATAGAAGATAGGTAAAATCCTTCAAAAGAAGGACAAAGGAAGGAATCTCTACTTCAAAGGAACCTCTACTTCAGAGGGCTCCAATTCAGTCAAATCTCGTCTGATTTTGAAAAACTATGTCTTTATTTAATTTTTAGAATCGCCGTTTTTAATTAGCATAAAAATCTGGAAAACTTATTTAAATATAAGAAAAATCATTTAATATGAAGAAAATATTATATAATTTAAGCAAAAATTTATATTCAATTAATGAGGATTTCGTCGGAGGCTGATTTTATGAAATATCTCTTATTGGTACAGGGTATACTCCAAGTCGGCAGGGATGACTTGCTTACTTCATTTTTTTGTGTTTTCCTAAAGATTAATACATTTTTCAAATTATTAAACAAAAAGCCATTTAAAGTAGAAAGGGTCCTACCATACAATTTAATTAGCAAAAACAACAAAAATTAAATATAAATAAATTAAAAATTGAGAAAGCAGAAAAAAAGCCAAAAAAAAAAAAAAAAAAAAAGGAAAATGAATTGAAAACAAGATGGATTACTTTTTGCCACTGCACGTAAAAAGTGGCACGCCAAGCGGCATGGTAACAAGAGTGACTGGGGATCGGAAGGTAGCTCCTCTGGCTCACATGGCTTTCAACACGTTCTTTTCGGCCATTTCTTTCTTTTTTTTTTCTTAACTTTTTTTTTTTTTTTGGCGACCCTGCGACGATGTACGTCTGCGTGACGACGACAACGATGATGATGATGATGATGATGTCTTCATTAAGTTTAGTGTGTGTGTGTGTGTGTGTGTGTGTGTGTGTGTGTGTGTGCCTACCGTCTTCTGGCTGCCTTCTTTTGAGAAATGCATTTTTAATTTTAATTTCATTTTAAAGAATTTATGTTTATGGTTATAAATTGTATGTGTATCTATGTGAGTGTGCATGTGTATGTGTATGTAAATAATAATTCATACATACTTAGTAAATTGTTACGCTAAAGGCGCGCACATTAAAAACATATTTAACATAACAACAAACCCATTAAAATTATTTCAATTCATCAGTTCAGTTCTTTTAACTCTCTTTCATTATATTTATGTATACCCTATCAGACATTTAGTTAGTCAGCTAAGCTCAGATCAGCTAATTACTAATGAATAATAATAATGATGTAAATTAATTACAAGTTAATAAATATCAAAACATATATAAATAAGTTTCAATCAATATATCATATATGGCAATTTTCAGGGTATATTAAAGTTGTTGCCTGCTTTAATTTGATGCCAATGCTTTCGCTCGTTTTTTTTCAATTACACCGCCCCAATTATGATAAATAGAAAGAACTTGCTTTTTTAGTTAATTGTTTTCTTTTTTTGCATACATAAATACTTTGTATGTATGTATGTATGTATGTATGTGTGTATGTATGTATATAGTCATGGATTGTGGTAATACGCAAATCTGAGGCATTCAGCTCATTTTCATTTTACATGCATTTAATTGGACTCTGAATCTCTTTGAAAACTGTAATTATATAAAAAAAAACTCTTGATAATCCAAATAAAATACACACGAAGTACAAGAATGAGCAAGAATCGAGATGCCATAATTATTAATTAATAAGCTAACGATTGAGCAACGACATTGAGATACCCTGCAAAGGAAATTAAAACAAACTTTTATTTAATTAAAAAAAGTGGTCGTGCTGATGTTTGTATACCCTTGTATTTTAATTAATTACTTCTTCCTTCAAATCGTCCTCAAGATGTTTAAACATTGTAAATATAAAATTTAAAAAAAGTTAAAGCAATAAAAAAAAACAAAAGAAAATTTGTTTTATGTCGGTATTTAAGTATTATCCGATCAATTTTACTAGAATGGTAGAATTATCATCTGTATACCAAATTTGGTAAATATATTTCAAAACAGTTTTTCTCACAAGAACAAAACAAATTTTGCGAGAGGTGCCTCTTTACTATACCTTATAGTTGTCCGATCTAACCAATTCTTAAACTTGATTTAGAAAAATGTACAATGAACAGAATGATATGACTTTTATTTAAGTAGCTCAAATTTTAAGTTTAAAAAGATACGAAGAAACAGACAGACGGGCAGACGGACATGCTCATATTGATTCGTTTATTGATGCTGATCAAGCATTTATATACTTCATTTCTATGAGTAACAAACATTTGAATAATTCTATTATAGAGAGTATAAATATATAGAAAATTAAATTTTATGTATGTATATTTAAATTATATCATTTCGGATTTTAAATGTAAAATACAGTTTTTCAATATCTCCTCTGCTTTCTGCCTATTTCATATTAATATCGAACAAATATATAAAATTGAAAAGCATAAAATGATTTAAACGATTGCCCAATTACGCAATATCATTGAAGCATGTTGTTGTTGTTTTTTTTTTACTTTAGCCTTTTATGTAATTGTTGTTGGTTATTTTTTTTGTTTGTTTGTTTGTTTTTGTATTTTCTACATTCTATTCAATTTTGGTTGGTTTGTTTGACATGTCTGTACCCAAATAGGCATATCAGAGATCAAAATGCGGCAACATTTTGATGTCTTCAAAATGTACAAAAAAACTTTAATTTTTCAGCTGCCAAAAGATTTGAATATCCCGTTTCGTCTGTCATAGCCACAAAGAGTCGTTGAAAATATTTCTGTGGCAACAAACATGTTGCCATGAACAGAAATAAAAAAAAAAAAAAAAAAAACAAACAAAAAAACAAAACGAAATGCCAAAGACACAAACCAAATTTGAAATTCTCTAAAAAAGAAATAAACTCAAAATGTGTGGCTTCTGGAATATAATTTTAAATATTAATAAACTTGTATACAAACAGATATAGATAATATACATATAATTTGTAAAATAGGAATAAAAGAATTCAATTTCTTAGAGATTATAAACTTTTATTGTGAATGTAAAAATAATTTGAATATATTCGAAAGAAAAACTTTATAAAATTCAAATTTTAATCGGATTTTTATATACATCTTTAAATATAGGAGAATGGGAAATATTCGATAACTGGAATATAATTTGGGTATTTGAGAGATTTCGGAAACTGTTTATCCCTAAAAATTTATATTTCCCCTATTAAAATTAGAGAGTATTTTAGACTACTTCAGTCCAGGTGATGGACAGGAATGAAGATCTTCAAATTGTGTCCAAGAATCAATAATTATTAAAAGTCCATTAGATTCATATAATGTAAAGGGTCATGCGAAAATTGTAAGTTTAATGAATTTCAAACTATAAAATGGATATACTTCCTTGAGACACGATTAAACCAATTTAAATTTTTTTTTTAGTTATATGTAGAGTATATTATAGAAGAAATATACATATACATACATATATATGTATGCATATGTGTGAGTAAATCGTATATACTATATAGAATTGTGCATTCATTTGACAGGTAGACAAAAGTTGAGAATTCGGACAATGGAGACGATGACAACGAGAGACAAGGACCAGCAGCAGCAGCAGCAGCAGCGCACTGTAAAATGTTGGACAACAGACGACAACAACACCAACAATAATAATAACAACAACAACAACAACAACAACGATGTGCGTACCTCGTGAGTTTGATTTAACTAAAAGACGTCAATTTGCAACAGAAAAATAAGAAGAAAAACGCACAAAGTGCGTTGCGCAACAACAACAACAACAACAATGATGGTCGACAACGTCCACTGTCAGTCTTAGTCACTGTCTTTAGTTTTAGTCTCTATGTCTATGTGTCTGTGTCTGTGTCTGTGTTCGTGTCTGTTTTAGTCTTTGTCTACTTCTGCTGCTCAGAGCTGAGTCTCACCTCATCAAATAAATTTCAACCAAATTGCCAACGTCAGCGACGCTATCAGCGGCATTGATCAATTTACTACTGCAGATTTAGTGACCAAGCAAAGTACAACCACTTGCAGCAGTTGCCAGCCGCTTGCTTACGTACAGGTTGCGAGGGTTATTTCAAAACTTTTTCAAATCATAAATACATATGTATGTATGTATAACGAACTTTAAGTTAGTACTCTGATAATTTAAGTATGGAAAGAAACACAAATTTTTCTTTCATACTTATTTCTATATATTTATGACTAATCTTAGATCGAAATTCGTTATATTATGAAAGTGAATATTCATAGTAGAATGTGTTGTATCTGTTAAAACTTTCCGACCCGAAATAACGTTTTTTTTTCTTCTTCTAATCGATTCTATCTATTAACAAACTTAGCAGGTCCTAGAATCCACTCCAATAAACAATACTTATACTTTTCAAACAAAACGAATCAAACTCAATTTCATGAAATATATTAACATATATTTTTTCTTTATTTTTCAGCGAAAAAAAAAAGAATGAGTTTATAAAATAAACATATTTTCTTGAATTTTAAATTCCCGATATCCCTAAACAGCAAAATAATTTGACTCAAACAAACACATTTTCTTTAAAGTTTAAAATCGCTTACAAGAAAATATTTTAAAATATAGATAAAAATATATTAATATATCTTTAAAGCAAAAAAAAAAAAAAAAAAAGAAGAAAAATTTTCTCTCAAGTATTAAAAAATATTCAATGTTACGAAAACTTTTCTCAGATTTATTGCTTTATTCTTTTAATCGAATGTTTCAAGTTTTCCCATTGTTCTTAAGTTAATAATAATTATAAAATATTTTATGGATTACTTAGATAATTATTAAACAGCCCTCGTTGGTATGCGGTGATATGTTTATGTATAGTATGGTCTTCATGCTTTTTCGTAATATTTAATTGGCAAAATATGCGTCTAAACGCACATAAATTGCTCACGCGTGTGTGTTTGTGTGTGTGTGTGTATGTGTGTGTGTATTGACCATTGCCTTGTTGTCGTCTCAAGCAAAGTGTTTTTGGGCCACCGCACGCCAATTATATACATAGTTAGTATATGTATATATATATATATATATATATATAGTATACCTACCGCAACATCAGCACGCAATGGCAATGTCAAGAAAAAAAAAAAAAAAATGCAAGACTGCGGCGGCAATTGCTGTGGAGGTTTTCCTTTTTCCTCTTTCTTTTTTTTTTTTTTTTTTTTTTAAACTGAACGAGACATTTTCGACAGTAGGCTGAGGATGGTAACCTGCCGCACTGGCCCATCTTGAAATGCTGCATTACAGACCACAATTTCAACTACTTACATACTTGATCTTAATGTAGATGGTACCAAATCCCAGACTTAGGGCAATCATTGTTTAAACTCAAACAAGTAAAGGATTAACTGTAAGTGTCATAAAAATAAAAGGAATGTAAACCCCCAAAGGTGACGATTTCGAGATACCCTTTAATCGGTCTTTAGCATCAAGATTCCTATACAAAATATTATTGGCACAGTTTAGCATATTCATTAAAAAATAAGGTCATTTTTTTTATTGATTAATATCTAGGGTATGCAGCATTCGTTGGCATTAACTGTTACTTAAGTTGTTGGAACGAACAAAAATGTCAACTTCATTTTTTTTTTATCATCCTTCTGATGTATTTTGTCAAGTGGTGGCCCGAAGGTATGACCAGTTGTTACCTTATGTTTGACTTTCTTGGCATATGGATAACAAGCATATGGAAAAGTCCTCTAATCCCTAAATTTAGTTCTTTGATATGACAAAAAAATAATGGATTAATATAAAATAAAATAATTTAAATAGAAGTTACAGTTTTTATTTTGTATTTAATTGAAGAAACATTTCATTGTGTTAAAGTTCTTTAATTACAGCGAGGGGCAACTTGTTAGTAATGAAATTAAATTTTCATTTTATTTTAAATGATATGCTATTTGCTATAACCCAAATTTCATTTATAGAGACAATTTATAGAAAATGTTTAATTTCTTTTATCAACTGGTGGATTTAATTAAAATTTTTCTTAATCATATATTATTTTATTAATAGACTTTCAATTTTTTTTTTTTAATAGCATAAGTTTTTTTTTTTTGTCAGATTAGTATTTGAGTATTATTTTGTGTTTTATTTTTCGATTGAACAGGAATCTAAAAGTCATATCAAATCGAAATAAATATTGTGATATAATCGTATCTCAAAATCTTTAGTTGATGAAAGACTAAAATCTTTTTGTTAGATTTGTATAATTTGTATTCATTTAATATACATATACATATACATACAGATACATATACATACAGATACATATACATATATAAAAAGAAAATGGTTTAAACAGAAATTTTCGAATAATATTTATTAATTTTCAATTGACATGAACAAATTTTGCATCGTTTGCAAGAAATATTTAAATTTTGTCTCATTGTTAGAAGCCAATTGAGATAGGTGTGCGGGGGTGTGTTTGTGTGTACATACATACATATATATATATCCCACAGACTTTAACCTTGAAAAATCTCACAGACATATTTATTTCAAGTTGATAAGAATATCTCTTTGGCATAATTATTGAGCTTGCAGCGAAAACTTTTCTGACGCAGCGACCTTTGGTTAAAGTTTGCAGAAAACATCCCTACCCCCGAAACCGTTACCCCCTTCCCCTCCCAACCGTTCCTATACAAATTTTCACATTTTCCCTGTCTCTATCTCTTTTCCTCTCCATCCGAGTGTGTGTGTGTGTATATGAGGAAAAACTTTGTTTTAAAGTTCAAACTGGAGCAAGAACTATTTGCCCCAAATGCGAATGGGGTAGCCGCAATAGCTTTTATGCTCAAGTATATACATATATCTATATATATCTATATATATATATATATATGTATTTAGTATACATATAAATAATATATATGCGCTTTTACATACATTGATATAAGTGTGTGTGCTTGCATCTGTATTAATGCCAGCGCAAGTTTTTAGTCTGAAGTCTGCCGGAACTATGTGTGTATGTGTGTGTGTGTGTGTGGGTGTGGGTGTATGTGTATCTATGTACGCAACTTTGTTAATCCTTGAAATAAAAAATGGGTGTATGCATTTTAGCTAATGTTTGCCATGCACAAGATAAGCTACATAGCATTTCCGACTACTTAACCTGGCTATAATATCAAGTCAATAAAAATATATCGAATTTTCAATCATTTTTGTTAATTGCCAAATGGAAAATATTCAAGAAAATTAAATGATTTGGCTACTAATTTGATGATTTTAGAATATATTTAATGATAATGATTTCTATATATTAGAGTATATAAATTGTCTTCTCAACTTTGATAACTCAAATTGTCTGTCTTATTTTTATATATGTATGTATATATATATATTTCATTTAAATGCTCCATCATTTTCAGGCACTGTGCATCAAAGACTAGGGAAAAATGTACCAGACTGACAAATTTCGATATCCTTAGATTGATATATATATGTACATATATATATATATATGTGTATATACATATGTTTTTCATATAGATTTTCGATTTGATAAATTTACTTAAATTCGTATTAATAAAATTTAATGCACTGTACAGTTGTCGGCATTTGCCGTTATTTTCGCGGAACGTCCTTGGCCATACTACTATACTACACTTGTGCCTCTCTTCCGCATACCGCTACCCTTCCCCCCCCACTCATCACCTTCAGCTGGTGATGTTCCTGGTATTTCTCTTTTCTTATTGCTATTGTTGTTGTCTGGCGTTGTCTGCAAAGTTTTCTATATTTTTAGTGCGACCAAGAGCAGAAAGATAGCTAAAGTGAGAGCGAGTTGGTGAGATAGGGATAGATAGAGAGCGAGAAAGCGATACCCAGACAAACACTGAGAAACTGTGCAAGAAAGAGAGAGAGAGGCTAGACATTTGGAGTTTCAGTTTCCCACTTTGCAATAAGTTTGAAACTTAAATAAGGATAATAAAATGTTGCTGCTGCTGCTGATGCTGCTGACTGCATTCCCGTTACCCCCTGTATGTGTGTGTGTGTATATATCTGAGTATGCATGTGCATATATACATATCTATATATGTATATATATGTGTGTGTGTGTGTGCCCCTCATTTGTATAGCATCCTTACACTGTCTGACGTCCTTGGGTTTGTCCCTGGCACTCTAACCGTCTCTTTTTCTTTCTGTCTGCTCGCTGTCTGCTGAGCAAAAGAAAAAAAAAAAAAAAAATAAAATAAAAGAGAAAAAAAAAAAAACAATATACCGTCAACCCAAATGGTGGTATCCCCTTCCTCCCCACCCTATGTATTACCCGCTGCAGCAACTACTCCATGCAGCATACTGGCAGCATGATTCACTCTCTCGAACAACTTTTTAACATAATGAAATCAAAGAAAATGTACGCAGAAAGCTTATGCAGCAAAAACGTTTTGCTTGAGCTTCAGCTGAAGCATGTGTGTCTCTAAGTGTGTGTGTGTGTGTGTGTGTGCGGATATAATAAAATATATGCATATAAGTAAGTGCATATATATAGACTTATATACCATATATACATATATATATATATATGTATATATGTATTTAAAGACACACTGATATATATGCTTATATGCAAGTATGCACTTATTTCATTCTGTCTGCGGTTTCGTTTCGCTGTTTCTTTTTCACGTTTCTTTGGAACACTTTCGTTTTCACTGTCAGTGTAGCTTAACAACAACAACAACAACACAGCAACAATAATAACAACAAGAATTTTGTATACCAGAAACTTCTTCTTTTACGCAGTAAGGAGATCCCATTTAAGTTAGTCTCTACTTTTAATTTCATATTTCTTTTTTCTTTTTTTTTTGCTTGTGTATGCTTATATATTATATAATATATACATAGTTAATAGCATTAAGTATTTAAGTATATATATATATATATGTACATATATTTAAATATTAATTTATTTTGATATTTGATAACTTTCAATTTGTAGGATTTCTTTCTATTAGACGATTAACTCGTCACTGTCATATACATATATGGAATTCAATTGGAATAATTAATATTTTGATAGTTATATTAAAGTAAAAGTTTCTCTGTGCAGAGTAGATTTTATTGCTTAAGATTATAAAAAAATTTAGTTAATAGCTTATTTGTTTAGATTGTTTCATTGCCATTGGTTAAAGATGTTTTATTTACTTGTTTTTTGCCATTTAAAGCTCGACTTGTCTTACCCTTTGCAATCATCTGACTTCATTCATCCTTCCCTTACGTATTTTAATGCGTTTTACATCAGTTTATTCTTTATTTTGTGCATTGTCCTGCAAAAAAACAAAATGTCACTCCCATTGCAATCCATCACGAGACAAATGCCTTTTACTCTATGCCATTTCTAGTCCTGTCTCTGATTCATCTCTCTTAGCGCTTTGCACTAATTTATTGCCCCATGACCATATATAGAAGTAGATATATATATATATATATATATATTTGATCTACTACTGTCATAGTCCTTATATCTTTGTATTGATAGATTTGATTATCAATAGCTTGTTGGTTAAAAAGGGTATCCCCAAATCGTATAAAAATAGTATTTTTTGTTTTTTTTCTGATTATTTATATATTTATCTCATATATGTATGTACATCTAGATGGATCTAAGTATACATATATATGTATATATGTGTGTGTGTGTGTTTGTGTGTGTGTAATTGTTCGTTTTTTCTTCTTTGGGCGTAAATGTGACGAAAAAATAGAATGAAGAATTGATGATAAAGACCAGTGTAGGTGCAGCAAAAAATGAAAAAAAAAGAAGAATGTAAGGCCAAAGGAAAACCAAGCCCAGCGAATGATGTTAGAGCAGAAACTAAGATAGGAACTATATGGGGGCGTGGCACAGGCACTGGCACTGCTCTTGTCACATATGTGTGTGTGTGTGTGTGTGTGTGTGTGTTTGGTTGTTGTTGTTTCCTTTTTTTGTCATTTTGTTCTTCTCTCTCTCTCTTTCTCTCTCTTGGCTATTATTTTGATGTGTCCCAGCCCGACTTTGTGTCTTTCCCTAAAATCCAAAATTTATGTTGTGGGTGTGCTTGGAGAGGAGCCATCAAAATGGCGGCCGACCATAGCTATAGTCGATTATTTATAAGCACTGACAGCATAACGTCAACTTGATGATAAACTATGTTTACCGCGGCATCCTAATTGAAAATAATGCTGCTTCAACAAAGAAACAAAAACACAACCAACAAAAAAAAAAACAAAAAAAAAAAATGGTAGAAATATATATATATATATATATGTATATATTTGAAACTTTCAACTTCCCCATAGTTAGAACATAGGCGGGCTGTACCACTGGACGTATACGCAACATCACGTAGGCGTCTGCATGAGCCGAGAAGGAGGGGAGTTTTCGGATGAGAAGATGCTGGGTAGATGTCGAAAAAAGAAAAAAAATAAAGAAAAAAAAATACAAAAATGGTGCAGTCCCGAAAAATTGCAATCAACTGCAAAATTGCCGACGTAAACGATGGCCAAAAGAAAAAAAAAAGAAAAAAGAAAAAAGGAAAATAACAAAATAAAAATACCCAGAAACAAAAAATGAAATAAAAATAAACGAGCAAAAAGAAGTGAGGAGGAAAGTAAAGAAAAAGGAAAAACTGCAACCAGCTGCCAGGACACGTACAACACAACGTGGACGTCAGAATCAGTTGAAAAGACAGTGGGAAGATTGGGTATGGGTGGGTGAATATGGGATATAAGGAGGTGACGTCGGAGTGGAGTCAAGAGCCCAAAAAACGATATTGCCTCCCGTTGTGCTACCTCTCCCCCCCTTCTCCATAGCACTATGCACACCAGTCGACTATATGCATTGTTGTTTTTGTTGCGCCAACCTCGTCGTAAAAACAAACTAAACTGAACTGCACTGAAAAGCAGCCCAAAGGACGCCCAACAAAAAAGGAAAATAAGGCAAAAAAAAAAAAAAAATTTAAGTAAAGTAACATCAAGCCCAAGGAGCAAAAGGCCAAGGAAACATAGTTTTACACAAAACGTAATTAACTTATAGTCGACCAGATGAAGACCCTATCCACATAGATATTTCGAAGAAAATGCTATACTTACTACATAGTTATGACTCAAAAAACAAGAACTTATAGTGTTAGATTACAAATCAAACTGAATTATCTATAAAGTATGAAAGTATGTCTCTACATATATATATATATATATATATAGATATATACAGATGCACGGATCTATAAATAAAAATATGAAATATATCATAGAGAGTTTTAAATGATTCTAATTAAAAGAAAATGGAATGGAATGAAGTTTTAATTCATTTCTTTATAGTAGCAAGGACTTTCAAGGCTGTGAAATTATTTTCCCTAATTAAAATTAAATTTTTGCAAGAAATTATCACTATAAAACTGTCCATTTAAATAAGTTTTATCCAACGAACGTTCAAATTTATGGAACAAATGGGAATGGAACATCAAAATACGCACAAAAATTAATTGAAATTTTGTTTTAAATTTCAATTATTAAAGCAACGAAAATCTAATTGAAAAGAAATTATAAATGTAGTTGTGGAATCGAATGTATATATACAATATGTACATATGTATGTATATATCTACGTTCCACTTCAATGTTCCATTACCGTAATATGCTCGTTTTGTAGTGTACATATCGTCTAGAAGAAACAGGCAGAAATTCCATTAATTTTTGTCCTTATCCGTTGGTTGTCAAGTTGGGCGCCAGCTTGGGCTGGTAAGGACTTGATGGTTTGGGTCTTGATGGTTCGTTTTCTTACGTTTTCGCTTTTCTTATTTCCTTTTTTTCTTTCGTTTTTGTCGTCATTTTGTTTTTTTTTTTTTTTTTTTTTTTGGTGTATTTGTTGGTTTGGGTTTTGTTTTCCTGGCAGAGCTACTGCGTGCGGTTCTGTGGCAGTCTTGGCTTAGCAGCGTCACGTGCTGCAGCGCAAACTTAACGCATTTCCGTGCAGCAGCAATCCAAGTGGGTGGCTGATATATATATATGTGTGTGTGTGTGTGTGTTTGTGTGTGGAGGGAAGGCCTGTGCATTGGGGTAGAGTCCTGCCGTCTAAGGACCTGCGTGCACAAGGACCTTATTGATGGCAGCAGTGACATGGCAGCGAAAATTTATTGAAGCGTTAAGTTGCTGCCTTTGGGAGACTTCGCTTAGCCCGCTCTCACGCACACACACACAAACGAACACACACACACACACACACACACACACACACACAAATACATACAGAGCCATAGTCCCCTGCAGGTATGCAATGGTTTTTAGCCTGGGCCCAAGTGGGGCCATATCCAGCTGCTTGGTCATTGTCCCAACATGCACATACAAGAAAAATGCATTACATTTAGCTACTAATATTTAATCAGTAATTGCAATAAACGTATGTTTCACATTTCGGATTAAGATTAAAAGAAATGCATTGAAACTAGATCATTCCAATTCCAATTGTTTCTTCTCGTATTTATTCTTTCTTTTCTTTTTTAAACATTACAAGAAAAATTACAAAAAAAAAACTCTATCATTCTTTAAAAGTTTCTTTCACACTTTTCGTAGCTTTCATTTTGTGTCTCTTTTATCGGCTTTTATTTTTACCGACTTTTACTTTACACAAAAATAAAATATCTTGTTTATTTCTATCATTGCCTTATTCGATTTTTATCTTTTCCAAACTTTAGACTTTTTTCTTTACTTTCCTGTCAACATGGCTTATGAAATTAGTTCTTATTAGTTAGTACAAGCATTTTAATAAATTGATTTATTTCTTTAGACAAGTTTAAAATAAATAAATGTTTAGATTATAATCTATAAAATAACCATATATATTTTTGTGTAATATCAAATTTGATATAATTTTTGGATTTGCAATTTTTTTTTATATTCTTTCCAAAATACGCAAACTTTACATCAAATAACTCTGCCTTAATTTCATCATTTACGAAAAACTATTATTTATGTTGTTTATGAAATTATTTTTGTAAAAAAAAAGCGATTATTCGATGGCAAATAACTGGCAAATAACTTATTACAGGGTATCATCAAGTCATGCTAACAAAATTCCATTAAAATATTTACATTCATCGTCAATGGTCTATTACCACTTGAAGGCAATTTGTGCAAGGAACGATATGATAAACGAATTTTTGTATTACTCCAGCTGTTGTTTTTGGGCCAGACAACACACCTCCCCCCCCTCCTTTCTAGAACAACCCATCATATTTCATGTTGCTCGTGTCGATTATGTTAAATTAATTGTCTATTTATTTTGTTATTGAACTAAAGAAAAACAGCCATCAAAATAATTCGACAGCCAACATATGTCAGTTGAAAAAGGGAGTATTAAGTGTTAAGGGGGCGTGACATTGCCTCGATAACAAAATGGTAATATATATATATGTATATATATATATATATATATATATTGCCACTGCTGATATTAAAAAGAAAATGAATTAAAATTTAAATGGCAGCCATTTTGTTGAAAAACTGCAAATTTTTGGATTATCGATGAAGCGCCAAATTAAAAGCAAATGCAGTTACGTGCATGTAATTTGACATATGGTAGAGGTTAGTGGGAAGTGGGGAGTCGCTGGAGACGATTACATGCAACGTGCAACGTGCAATGCAACAAAATAAAAGAAAGCCAAAGATAGAGAAACATTTACCTAGCAAAAGCTTAGCAACTTTTACTCTAGCAACATTTTCACGGTATTGCAATCATGCTGAGAGCTGCAGTCCAATTTAAGAGTATTTAAAAGAGACTAACGATTGAAAGAGAGAGAGAGAGCGAGAGAATCTGAGCCACACATTGGCATAGGGATAAACATAGAGAAAGGAAGAGGGGGGGGGAGGTTGACAGAGTGAGAGAGAAAAGACAAACTTTAAATTTTCACTCAAACGCAAGCATAGGTGCTGGCTCTGTCACTGCTTCTGTTGCTGCTGCTGCCGCTTTGCTGTCGACGTCGCTGTCGTTGCTGCTGCCGCTGTTGCTGTTGTTGCTGCTGCGTTGCAGCCTTGCTTGACATTCTGCTGCGCTATGCTGCGTTTACGTTGCGTTGCAGTTGCCGAGAAGTAGCCGAGAGCAAAAACAAAGAGAGCCTTAGCCGCTACCTCTGCCTCTCTCTCTCTCTCTGTCTCTCTATCTCTCACTCTCACACTCTCTCTCTCTCTCTCTCTGTTGCTTTTTCTTTTGCCATCGATAGCGTGCGCATTCGCTTGTAGTTTTCGAGTGAAGTCTGTCTGTGAGTTTTTGAGTGCAAAAATGTTGACCAGCTGCTGAGGAGCGCACGTGGCGACATCGACATCGTACTGCAATATTGGATATTTTGCCACCCCCCCTCCCCACAATCCACCCCACTCCAATCCCAGTCACTATTTTTAAGGCACTGTCCAAACGCACGCACAGCCGCCGCCGCCTGCGCCTGGCCACGCCTACGTTGCAACACCCACGCAAAGAGGCGCTAGTTAGGATTGGTTCACCAGCTGGACAATCCGTATATGCAATATAGGGAGAAGTTATCCCCAACCCTTACACACACACACCACTATTCCCCAATCCTCAATCCTCAGCCCCTACCCCCTACTCCTAGACTTTTCGGACATAGCGCGTAAAAAGCCGCTGCCAACGTTGGCGTCAACGTTTTTTGCCTTTAAAAAATTTTTGGGATCCACTAGAAGCCATGGTGAGGTGTGACGAGGTAGTGGACAAGTGGCAAGTGGCAAGAGAGGTGTATCGGGTTTGTGTGTGTGTGGGGGGAGTGGGGCTTATAACAAACTTCCGATTCCCGTTCTTCACTTTGGATGCCCTTTTGCGCTTTTTGTTTTCTGTGTGTGTGTGTGTGTGTGTGTCTGAGTGGAGTGGAGTGGATAGAATGGAGAGGAGAGCGGAGAATGTAGAGGCATGAAAAATAGTAAAGGATATTGATGAACCACATTTTGGAGAGGATGAGGACTTTAGGACTCGCTCTCTCTTTCGTTCGTTCTTTCTCTCTCACACTCTCTCTCCCTCCTTCTCTCTCTCTCTCTCTCTGCCTCTCTTTCATTCTATTGGACTTACTGCCTCTCTTTCTATCCCCTTTCATACATATGTGTGCATATATGCGATTTGAGTGTGTATGCGTAAGGGCTTACACACACACACACACACATATATATATATATATATATATACATATATATGGGTATTTGCGTGTGTAACTGCATAAATGAGGCTTTCAGATGGTTAACGATAGCAGACAAAAACAAAATTTAAAAAAAAAGAAAAATCGAACTGAAAAAAAAGAGTTTTGACTATTAGTTACTTAAAAAGAGTAGTGAACTCTAAGCATGATTAGATATATCTATGTATGTATATACTATATACATATGTATGCAATATATTTACATGTGTCATCATCGTTAAGTACAGTCTAAACAAAATGGTTTGATTTGCAATGGTCAATTTTGATAATTTAATTTATGACAATGAAAATAAGTTCCGAAATGATCGGAACTATCCAAAATGAGTATTAATATAACTCGATGGATCGATTGGTTCGATAATGTGCATTTGTGGTTCCTAAAAGTATGCTACGATTGTTCAATAAATCAATTCCACATGTTCCTTAACATTTAAATGAATTAATTGATTAAAATGGATTGATACAATCATATAAACAGTAAATATATGATTCTAGTTAAAGCCATTAACTTTAGTATAAGCTAAAATTTAATTAATTTCAAATGACTATTGAGAAATTTAAAAGGTGATAGAAATTAAACATAAAGGTATCATTTTTTTTTTTTTTGGTTATTTAAGAAGAAGTTAACTAGCTAGATTGGAAACACAACTGTACCCTTTTCGTTTACTGTTACCTTTTCATTTGCTCTGGCCTGGCAGTTGTCGTTCTCGGTCTACTAAGTAAACACAAAATGCAATAAATTCCATACCCATCGATTATGGACCCACAAAAAAAAAATAAAAAAAATAAAAAGTAAAGGAAGAAACAAAACCCATAGCCCTACACTGTACTGGTCCTGTATGTCTGCCTATGTTGGACAAAAGGACACAAAATTATACACATACACACACACACACATACACATATGGGAAAGAGGTGGGGGGGGGATAGAGAAAGACAACTAGAGAGAGACAGAGAGAGAGTGAGACAGGGGAAATTTGCATGTGAAGACAACCAATAGATACGCATTGATATAGGAAGAAGAAAGGAGAGCCAAGCCTGGGCCAGACAAAGTAAGTGAACCAGACCGAAAGAGAAAGGAGAGAAACCCATCCAGTCAGCCAGCCAGTCACGGACAACATGGACAACGAACCGAAAAACCGAAACTAAACCGAACTGGCCTGAGTTGAGCCGGTACGTTATTACATCTATCTATCTATCTATATATATATATATATATATATATATATATATATAGAAGTGTGTGTATAAATGGGTGTGTGTCTGTGGGTGGCCTAGCCAACATCCTTTCTTCCCTTTCCTTTTTTTTTGGATTTTTGTTAATTAAGTTTCGTTTGTTTTGTGCGAATGCCGATTTGAAACCACATTTCGGTTGTAGTCCTTTGAACTTCGATTCAGCCCATTCTCTCAGGTGAATGAGCCAAATTGGATGACATGCCAATTGTGACTCTCATTTACACGGCTGTCACGCACTCAACTATCAATCCCAATACCAAAAGAAAAAACCAATCTCAATCTGGGATTATCTAAAAATTACAACCAAAAAACCATCCAATGTAACAATTTTTGCCATTCGCCGCGCTGGGAATTCAAATATAGATTGAATTTTTTCCTTTTTTTTTTGTTTTTCTTTTTTTTTGGTGGGTTTTTAAGATTTTGCAGTTTATTGAAGAGATAGAAAGCTTGCATTTTTTTTTCATTTTTTGTTTTTTTCCAATTTTTGTATTTTTGTTTTTTTTTCTTTTTTGGTGGATGACGGCGGTCATGAGAAATGGCCAAGTAACTTTACTTACTTTAATTAATAACTTGTCAGTGTGCAAATGACATGAGAGGAAGCTACCAACTTAACGCCCTGGGGCTAAGCAATTTGAGCCAAAGCCAAGCAGCTGTCTTCAAGACATCGTTGCCACTTCTACTACCACTCCTGCTTTAGCTTCAGCTATAGAATCAGCTTTTCGTATCAACGTTTTGCTGCTGATGCTTCTGCTTTCGGGATTTCCTGTTTTGGTTCAGACATCGGGAGTCTGTAAAGACTCGAGTAATGTAGTCAACTTTATTACATATTGTCCTAATATCGATTGGCGATTGCCCGGCATTAAGCTTTAAGGTCAGCCAAGATAAAAAAAAAAAAGTTTTAAAACAATTGTTTCACATATATTTTGAAATGGTTTCCGGCTTTAAAATGGCTTTATTTAAAACGTTCTTTAGATTTTTTTATTTACTTCTTTTTTTTTTGAATAGTTTTAAAAGTCGTCTAATAGCTAAAATTCAAAAAAGTTTCTTTGCTTTTGTATTAATTTTGCAAAAAGCGTTAAAAAGAAAACTAAATAAAGTATTTATGTACTTTATATTATATATATGTTCGTCCAGCAATCTGATTAAGGACAAATTAATCTTTCAGTTTATGAAATTATTAAATGGCATAAATTTTGCTTGTTTTTTTTTTATTTTCTTATACGTACAGATACGATCGAGTTTAAATAAATAATTTTCTTATTTTTCAAGCGATTATTTAAGAATTTTGTATTTATTAATTTGGCATTTATTTAAGTAATTCTACCGATTTTCACAAGAATCCGTTGACTGTAATATAGAGATACATAATAGAAACGATCGATGCAAATAAAAGTTGCAATAAGATTTTCTTGTTTCTTAAGCTTTTGACATTGCATTTGGCGTGTAATTTATTTTTAAATTTGTTGTGAAAAATAGAAATAGAAATCGGTTTAAATATAAAAATGATCGCGATCTTCTTCTCTTCGGTTCATTTGAAAAATTGTCACATTATCGCGTTTTCTTCTGATTTTTCTTGCTTTTAAGTATCAAAGTCAATTGTTGTTCTTGTTGTTGTTTTGTTTTGTTTTTTTTTTTTGTGCGTGATCTAAGGTTAAATGCTGCTTAAATACTACAAATAAAACTTAAAGTGTGTCTCTCCCTCTCGCTCTCCCTTTCTCTCTCTCTCTCTTGCCATATATTCCATCTCAATTTTCGCATCCCTTTTTGCATCCTTATGCAGCTTCTTGGTCCGTGTTGACCTAATTTTTTAACCCTCTGTTGTCTGTTTGTTTGTCTGCTTGTTTGCACAAAATGGGTTAAAAGTTCTATGTGTAGCTTAGGGGCTGGCGTTAAGTTAAGTAAGAAAACCCTCTATGCTATATAAACTTAAAATGAACCCACTCTCCGCACTACCATTCCATTCCCTCTCTCCCTCTCTCCCTCTCCATCTAGCAATCTGCCCACGCAAAATGTCACACAATGACGCAGCGTTAAAATGGCATCCGTAGTAAATACAAGATAAACTATGAGCAAAAAAAAAAAAAAAGAAAAAAACTAAAGTAGGGAAGGAAGATGGAAGAGTGGAGTGGGATTGGAGGTGAGGTTGGGGGTTGGGGGTAGTGGTTGGCAAAATGTCAGTGTCTTTTAAGTATGCGAAGGGTTGCACCACGACTCTCTAGCGTGACAAATGCATGGGGCGAGTGTGCAATGTAATAGAAAAAGTTAAATTAGACGCACGGTGGAGGAAATTGGAATGGGAATAAAATTAGAAATTGGGAATGTGGAATATGGAATGATGGAATGAATGGAATGAGGTTTGTCCAAAATGATGACCAAACTGATGGCATATATAATTGATCAGTTAATGCATTTTAATTCAACAATTTTGAGTTATCAAACATTTCATCCATGAAATGTTGCAAGGAAACAAAGCTATAAAAAAGACATTTATTTATATATCGAATTTTGTGGTCAATGTCTAAATAGAGATTGAAATAAAGTTGATTTAGTTGGCGTAGAATTAGTTAATTCTAGATAAGCATAATATTCTTGAAATTTTTGACTTTATTGCGGGATCTTTTTAAAGGATGTTAGAAAGTTGATAAATTTTTTTTTTGAATACTTTGGAAATCTTTTTTGTATGTATATATTTTTTTGTATTTATATAGATCATATGTTTTAGAAATCTTAAACTATCGAAAGTTCAAAGTCTATTTGATTTGCTCTTCCTCTTTTATATATGCATACATATATATAATCAGAAAAACCAATTGTATACTGCATAAGCCGGCAAATTAAATCTTATTTAATTAAGACTGGATAAAGACTTAAAACTAAATATAATATAAACATAAAGAAAAATCTATCAAAAAACGTAATCTTTATTTTAAAATATATAATAGAAATATAATTAATAAGAAAGTTTAGATATAATACATAATAGTAACAATTAAGTGGCCTAAACCAGACTAAGCCTAGTTTGACTCTCTCTTTTGGTAACGATTTTAAAGGGCAATCAATGTATTAGGTAAAAAAATAATCAGAGGCAAACTATTAAATTAAGCTCAATTGAAATGTATGGATTATTTAAATATATATATATATATATAATTTGATTGTTCAGCTCAGTATATATAAATAAATAAATAAAATCTAATAAATAAAAGACACTTAAAATAAGCCACAAAAGATAACAAATAAGCGAAATATCACAGAAACTGAAAAAATGCTGTATATTTAGTATATGGATAGTAAATGTCTCTAAGAGAATTGTTTCGGAAAATGTTATTAGTTTTAGTCTCATATGAAACAAATTTTATTGACTATTATTAAGCTTAAATGAGATCAATTCGAATCCCTCTGTTTTCAGAGCTCAAATGTTAAATTACAAAAAAAAGAAAAACTGAAAGATGACTGGAATAATCAATGTTAATATATGTTTAAGTCATCTGATCAAGTTAATTATAATATATTTGCTAGATTTTCCTTAGATTTTGGCGCTTAACAATTTAAAATCTATGATTAGTTTGTTTGGTTTTTTTTTTATTAGTTTAGCTTTTTGTTTTTCAGAAAATAGATTAATACAATTAACAAATAAATATGCTAAGTATATGAATTTCAGACTCGGTTCTGTTGATTTTAAAAGAGAACTAGAAAATCGAATCAGGAATCAGCAAGAAAAGCTATAATTGAACAAGTCAGTGATTGATTCTGAGTAAAAATATAAACATATATACATATTTATATATTTTTTATATAACTATTTTTTTTTTTTTTTGCTTTGCTTATTTTTTTTGCAGTTTCAATTTCACACAAATTTCGGGCTAATCTATGTAAATAGTATTAAGCGCTTTTACGGAAGATGTGGACGATGCAACGAGGTGCAAGAGAACAGGTCTTCAAGTTTAATGGGCAGAGCGTTAATGAACACGAAGTTGAGCGACGGATGGGCTACAATTCGATGTCCACGATGCCAGTGGATGCAGCAGGCGTTGCGCCAACACGAAAAACAAAACAGAAAAAAAAAACCCAACAACAACAACAGCAAACCAAAAAAAAAAAAACAACAACAGTGGCCTAAAAATAAATTAAACTTTGATGAAGTTTTAAATACACTTTAAACAATATTTGTATATAAATAGATCAGTCGAGTAATATAAACAAAGAGTCCCTCTCTAGAAAAATCAGTTATATATGTTATATATATTTAAAAATTGATATATTTTTGTACATTTCATAATCAAAGAATGCATTTTAATATTCATATACCCTGTTTTCTGTAAGGGTACAGCAAAAAAATAAAAAGAAAAGAGCAACCAAAATGAACGAAACGAAAAAAAAAGAAGGTCCTTGCGTGCCGATGCGCATGCGCAACGCATGTGTCTTGTTTGATTTGAGATTTCAGGGAAATTCAGTTGCGACTTTTGATACTCAGAGAGACAGACTGAGACACAGATGCAGACGCAGAAGCAGACGCAGACTTGGACTCGATATACGATGGCTAAGACCAGAGTTGAAGACTAAAGTCTCATACATTCAGTTTATGAACTTGGCACACAACTTAATTACACATTCATCCAATTAAAGTGTGCAAAAGTAATTCATCATCCAGTTGAGTGAAAAGAAACAGAGAGCGTGAGAGTGAGAGTGAGAGTGTGAGAGAGAGAGAGGGAGAGGGACTGCAAAATTCCGTTATTGCCACTGACCAAAAAATTCTAATAACAATTAAAATTGAGCTAAAGGGGAAACCGAAATCCAATGCAGGTGCAACTGGAACTGCAACTGCAACACCGTAACCGTAAGGTCCAAGTCTTTTATTAAGATCCGCTACAAAGTGCAAGTGTTGGGACGGTGTCGTTTCGTTTCACATGCAAGCAGCGAGTTATATGCTATTATATAGTATGCATATCCCTCACCCCCTCTCCCTCCCCAGTCCCCCTCGTTGCCAATCACTCCACCTGTACTGGCAACTTGCAACCATTCAAATAAAGTGGCAAAGTCAAGTGGTCAAGTCTGCCACTTAAATTTACCGATATATATATACATATAGTAATTTTTGCATTGCAACGCAACTCAATCAATCGTTAAGACATACTGTCAGCAGCTGCCTTAGATATATGTATATATATATATATATATATGATAGCATATACAAACGAGATCACCTGAGGAGGAATTGAGTAAAAGGTGTGAAAGTAAAATTATATTCAAATTAATACAAGTATCATAACTAGAGCAGACTTACAAATTATGGCAACTAAAAAGGGGGAATCGGTATTAAAAATACACAAAAAGACACTCAACTTGATGGTTAAGAGATTATTAAACATTTTTGCAATAACTTGATGGCTAAGACAACAGGAAACATTGATGCCAATCAAGTGGTTTGTTCAGTTAAAAACTTATATATATTTATGCATTAGCTTACATTAAAGTTGAGTATTTTAATGGTGATAAATCTGACATGGAATGTCTTTGGCCCAATAAGATAATACATAATCGAATAATCATTCTTTGGATTACAATCAACTTCATTGATTAAATAATTTCACTTTTATCTCATTTGCAATGCAATTAATACAGTCAGCTAACAATGATCTGAAAGTACACCTTCATTTATATTACCCCCATAGATCTATTCAACTGGGAGTTAAAGTAAATCACAATCTGCCAAAGTAAACAGATTACAGTTTACTAAATGTTAAAACTATGTCATTATTGTACAAGTTTCCCTCGTCATAACATTTATGATTGAACATTGAGACACACCTCCCGGTATAACGCCCACAGCCCAAGGCAAGGCAATTGTTGTTAAGGGCTATGGTCAAGTATCAGAATTTAAGCTAAAGACTGGAACAGTGGCACATTTGCCGGGGGCGGGATGTATGTATGTATGTATGTATACATATATGTATGTATAGATGTTATGATGGTGATGGTGGTGGTGACTAGATTTCATAGCTTTGCAAATCGTTAATTGCCAGGTTAAGTAAGTATCTTTAGTTAACCGATCCAAGTATGTGCTTAGACAAGCTCGAGTTAAGTCGCCATTTGGCTACTCTTTTTTATTAAATATGTTTATATATATATAAATATAACATAATGTTACATAGAGCTAAAAATAACATTAACATCAGATCTTACCTATGATCAAAATTTCTTACAACTCATACCTAAACAAGTTGGGAATTATAATTTCCTTAATATTAAAAGTAATGCAGTCGAAAAAGTTCCCAGACTAAATCATTCAAAATTATAATGGATTATGAGCTATAGATATATAGATATATAAGGATTTAAAAGGGTGTATGTATATATGTATATAGCATATATATACGACTAGAGATTTCTATAGTGGAAAATCAACTTTCGCTAAATTAATGCATATGGTGGAAATTTTTCAACAAAAACCCATTTTCTCCATTGTTTTTTTCTTTCTTCCATGTATTTATATTAGTATCTAAAACTCACTCTATGTAGTAATATGGGGATACTAGACAAATCGGCAACTATCTCTTAAGTTTAGGATTAGGCTAGTTAATCTTTCCTTTATCATAGTTCCATTATAGTTAATTAGTTTAAACAACTCGTTTAATGATTTTAGGACAGACTAAGATAATAATGAAAATTAATTAAAATTGATAAGAGTATTAAAATTCTTAAAATTTTGAACTTGAATAATTAGTAACATTTTCAGGTTACATCGGCCCTAAATTTTACGCCATAAAATATATATTTAATTGACTGAAACAGATTAAATACATTTTCATTTTTATAAACATATATATTAATAATCTATCATTGTTGATGATTTTTCAAATTAAAAACAAATTTTCCAGGCATTGAAATGACAATTAAATTTTTTTTGTTCTTTTTGCAAGAGATAGACTTTTTAAAAATATTTATTTATTTATTAACAATTAATAATGATTTGAAAGACATAGAAATACAATTATCAAAAACAGACAGACAGAGAGTAAGAGAAAGAAATGGTAAGGGGGAGGGGGTGTGGAGAGGGGGGAACATAGCCAAGATTTGAATTGTAAATCAGGCTAGCAGTTAATTGTCTTTCATGGAGAACAAGACAAACCTAAGACATGAACTTGTCTAAAGATTTCCGCTTGGATTCGGCCATTAATGATTGCTTTTTACGTATTCATATTTCTATACGAATTTTGCTGTCTCCCCTCGCCTTATGCTTGGCTGATTGTCTGCAATTTTAGTTCGCAGACTAAAGTGCTAGTTCGAATTGTAATTTAATTTAATTAATTTAAAATTTATTTTAGTTAAGGTGAAAAGTATAATTACATATTCAAGAAAAGTAAAATTATTGAATTTTTATTGATTTTGTATTAATAAGCAATGAATATATATATATATATGTACATATATCTTCCAGTATATGTATATGTTACCTTACTTAATACAGTTCAGATTAAACCATTATCTAATACAAGTTTAAAAATTCACCTTGGAAATGTAAATCAATATATTTTTAAACATATATGCAAAGAAATTTTTTTCATATCGATATAAAAAGTAGATTTATTATACAGCAAAACTTGAAAATATTAAAAGAAATTTAAATTGTTTTGTAGTCTCAAATATATTTACATTAATAATTATTTGTTTTTGTTTGACCAATGAGCCGTTAGATTGATTTCAATTTTTAAATGATAAAATATCGAGAGAGATGGAAGATAGGTTAAGACTATCGATAGCATTTAAACAATTATCGAAACTTTAACTGTTTGCCCTAATATTCACATATTCATACATACTAATGTAAATGTACATACATACATACATATATAGAAAAAAATACTTGTCAAACACACGTAAAGCTTGAAAACATGGAGAATTTTGAGAAAATTGAGAAAATTGGTGAGGGCTCGTACGGTTCCGTTTATAAGAGCCGTAATCGTGATACTGGCCAAATTGTGGCCATCAAGAAAATAATTTATGATAATTATGAGGATGGTGTACCAGCAACGACCATAAGAGAAATTTCTATATTAAAAGAATTGAAACATAGAAATATAATTTGTTTGCACGATGTTATAATAGAGAATAGAAATACTTATATGGTATTAGAGTTCCTGCCAACGGATCTAAGGAAATATATGGATTCCTTGCCGCCGGAAAAACAAATGGATAGCAAACTGATTCAAAGTTATTTGTATCAAATAACAAGTGCAATTTTATTCTGTCATTGTCGTCGTGTTTGGCATCGAGATTTGAAACCGGAAAATCTTCTTATCGATGAGAAGGGCATTATCAAATTGGCTGACTTTGGACTTGCGAGAACATTTGCAATTCCCGTCCGTCCATATACGCAAGAAATTTTAACATTATGGTATAAGGCACCGGAAGTCCTGCTGGGTTCGTTACGCTATTCATGTTCTGTGGATATTTGGTCAATTGGATGCATATTTGCTGAAATGATAACGCGATGTCCACTTTTTCCTGGTGACTCAGAAATTGATCAACTATTTCAAATATTTCGAATATTAAGAACACCCACTGAAGATATTTGGCCAGGAGTCACTTTGCTACCCTATTATGTAGAGGGTTTTCCCCGTTGGACAACATATCAATTGAATGATCAACTGAAAGATTTTAATGCTGACGGTTTGGATCTAATACAAAAAATGATTATTTATGATCCAGTGAAACGTATATCAGCCAAGGAGATATTGGAACATTCGTTTATTCAGGGATTTCAATTGGATTCCATTTCATTTGATTTGTAAAATGTTCGAGTTGAAAATTTAAAATTATGTATTGGTTTTTTTCGTTTTTTTTTTTTTTTTTTTTTTTGTTAATTTCATTAAGTAATGCTTCATTATAAATAAATATAATTGTTGGAAATTTGGTATTGGAATGATGTGTTATTTTTCAAATTGGAAATACTAATAAATTTCAATTTAAATACATTTTCAGAAGTTCTTAGATATATGTCTTGTATGTACTTTAATATTTTGTAATTCAGACTCGGTTCGGTTTCAGGTGACTCCTCACTGAGAATTTTACTGGCATAGTAATATTAATACTTTTTGATTTGATCAACTATTCTGAATTTGCAATATGTTCTCGTTCAAGAATTCAATTTTAAACATTAATAATCTTAATTGAAATGGATTCTAAAGAGATTAAGCATCATATGTCAACTCTAGGTTATATAACAATATTAATTATTATTTTATAAGCTATATAATACTATTATCATAATCACATCTAAAGAATTTTCTCGACTTATACAAATTTCTCTGATTACCATAATTAATATAGAGTCCGAGAAATAATTGTTGCTGAACTCAATGTTCTTTGAACTTTAATTAATGGTGAACATCTTAAAGTATTTAAAATGAAAATAGAAGAAAACGTACATATATTTATTTGTCCTTATTTTTGTTTTTTATTTTCTTTTTATTTGTTCTTTATCTCAACCCAAATTTCTTCATCAATTAGGAACATCAACTCGTTGTCATTTGGCTGTTGCAGCCGCCAAACAAAGCAAAGAAATATAGAGACAGAGTAAAAATATATATATATATAGAATGAAAAAAAAAACAGGAAAAATAGAAATGTTGAAAATCGAAAGAAAATGTGGAAAATGGCATCGTTGGGCCGACAACGGCAACAACGTTGCCTCTTTGCCTTTGCCTTTGCCTTCGCCTGGGCATACTTGTTATTATCCTTCGTCGAGGACGCTGACACTTTTTCGTCATTACTGTTAAAAGCGTTAAGGAAAAACACGATGGGCGAGAAGCAAAAAAAAAAAAAAAAAGAAAAAAAAAGAAAAGGAAAACAACAACGACAACGAACGAAATGAAAAGAGTTTTATCGGCCAAGACGAACAAAAAAAAAGAAAAGAAAAGAAAAGAAAGAATGAAGAAAAAAAAAAAAAAAAAGACAAGCAAACTGCAAGGAGCTGGCATAAAATCTGTATGGGATCAGATGAATGAGATGGGGGGAGGGGGAAGGGGTGGTTAAAACAGTGAGGGAGAGAGAAAAGTGTGTTGTTGTTAGCCGGGGTGCCAAAAATTGAGGTTATCGTTGCAACGACAACGACCAGAACCAAGACCAGGACCAAGGCAAAGACGAGCACAAGAACGTTGAAATAATCAGCAGAAGATGGAGAATGAAGGTTTTATGGGTTGGTATGGGTGTGGGTATGGAATGCAAGATGATGCCAAGGAGCTGGTGGTTCACTTCTTTTTTTTTTTTTTTTTTTTTGTTGCCATGTCCTTCGCAGGCTCATCAGGCAGTGGCGGTATTCTTCTTGTTGTCCTGCGTGCTGCACGCGTCGGTGAGCTTAAATGCCAAAATGGGTCCCAAACGTCGACTTATGCTCCACTTGCAATTCTTCGCCTTCATCTACAGCAATTGCAGGGTATTAAGGGTATTATCAATTATTGTATAAGCTGGCTTAATTACATACTATTTAAATCGATCTTGCCTTTATGTAATCGTTGAATGATTTTATTAATTATTAGACCAATTTTTTTTAACTAATTAATATCGATATTAATTTGAATTATTTTAATTTATAAAGTGTATGAAAATTTCTGCCACACAGTAAGTAGTTTAATGCTCCATTTTTTTGTTTTTATTGTTTTTATTCTATTTCTGTAAAGAAGAAGTTTTTTACCTATCGCCAATCCCCTGAATACCACGCCCTCCACACACCATATTCCTCGCCCTTGAAGAAGTTTTTGGCAGAGATTGATGAATTTTGATGATGTTTACGCTCAAAAGCAAAATTTTTCTTCAGCTGCAGTTGTCGGTCCTCGTCCTCGTCCTCGTCGTCGTTGTCGTTGTCGTCGTCGCCATCAGAGAGTCTCTCTTTGAGATGGAGCAGCATCCTTGAAATAACCTTAATCCCATACACGAGGGGCAAAATGAATGATGTTTTACTATAAGATGAAGACCCTCTTCAATCCTCTTGCACATCTTGGTCTATGTCCTATGCCAGTGGCCTGCACTCCGCACTCCAAAATTCTCCACAATCTGCACTTTTCACTCCTTACACCGTACTCCGTCCCCCGTACTCCGTACTCTTTGCATTTCCATTGCTTTCCGTCGTTTTATGTTTCAGAGATATCGTTTCATTTTTTACCCCACTTTTTGTGCGTCTTCGTCGTTAGATTTTCATTTTCATTGCAATTTCATTTGCCGCATGAAACGCAAAGTGGCCAAGACCCTTTACTTCTTGCCCTTCTATCTAGTTGCCAGTTACCGTATTATACATATACATATACATATATATATATACTTTTTCTATTTATTTTTTATTTGGGTTTGCCCATCTTTTAAGTTTTTTCTTTTTTGTTCGTTGTCATTTGTTTTTTTTTTGTTTTTTTTTTGTTTTTTTTTTGTTGGTGCGTGGGTGTTGTAGTGCAGTGCAAGGACGCATATTAATATCCTTACTTAGATGCATAAAATGTGCTTAGCACGTTTCCATCGTTTCGTGCTCTTGAGTTAAGGATGAGATCTTTGTGGCTTGCAAAGCAAGAGGTGAAAGGAGGTAAAAGGAGGTGAAAGTGCTGCAAAAGTGCAGAATTGGCCTGCATTTGGTTCATTTTCGATTATGTTACGAAATACTGCAGGTGATATAAAATTCAAATTTTATAAATCACTCCTTAAAGATCGAATGCTTGGCATTTTAGGGATATTTAGTATGTCAATCTGTCAATTTGTCAATCACATAAACTCTTTAGCCTCCTAATCGAAGGAGACAAAATAAAATTGATCGTAAGTTTATTTGAAATTTACAAATTTAAGGCACAAACAAATTAAATTTAGCAATAAATTAATCTATATGTATATAGCTTTTAATTCTGAATTGAATAAATTGTAAATTGGTATAAAAAAATTAATTTGTTTCTATATATATAATTAATCGTTTATGAATGATAAAATTTTGCTAATCGTTAATTAAAAACTTCCTAAGATTATAAGATATACGAAAGTATCATTTAATTTTTTAATTATTTGTCTTCTTATGTTATTTAATATAAAATAACAATATAAAATCATATATATACTGGTTATTATAACCAATTAAATGTTTTCATAATAATAATGATAATATGATTTTCTATGCAGTTCTCGGTGTTTGAGTTGTCCAAGTGGCCCATTCATTTTAGGCAACTGAACAACGAGGATCTGGGTTCGAATCCTAGGCTAGTTGCCAGTGCTTGTAAAATATAGTTAGGTTAATAATTTACAACTATTTCCTATACTTTAATAATAATGATAATGATTTTCTAGATCCCAAAAATATGCAACAATTTATTTCTTATATGAAATATTGAAATTTTCAATTGCATCATTAATATTTCCATTAAAGTTAGTAAGCTTAAATTTACAATCAATAAATAAATTTGTATACATGTATGTATGTATGTATATAATTTTTCCCTTTTGCCATTTCCTTTCACTTACCCTTCCCCCAACAACTGCTCCCTCTCTCTCTCCCCCGCTTTCTAAATAGATTTCTTTTGATTTGCTTTCTATATCAGCAACATCATCATCATCATCGTCTTTAACTTCATCATCATGATGATGATGATGATAATGACGAGAGCTCTGAAATGGCATACCAGTCAATGCAATTAGTTCAATTATTTTTTCCACAAACTGGAAAAAAAAAAGAAAAGCAGGAATAAATGAAGAATGAGAATGAGTGTATGCGACTAAGAGAGAAAATGGAAACTCAAGGCAAAAAGCAATTGCAGAAAATGAATATGGCAGCAATTCCATCCATATACTCACATATGGACCAAAGAACGCCAATGGCAATCGACTGAGGCTGTGTCGACTCTCGGAGGCCTCTGACTGCACAAAGTGCACAACAGGGGGTGCCATCGAAACACACATTCCCACCCACCACACACACACACACACACACACATCCTGCAAGAAGGACAATACAAAGACGACGTTTGTGCAACAATCATTCGCTGAAAATGTTAAACCGGTGGAAGGAGAAAAAAAAAAGAAGAAAAATGAACAAGTGAAAGGCAACACTGCAAAAGGCATCCAAACTACATAGGAATAAAAAATGAAACATGTGTGTGTGTGTGTGTGTGTGTGTGTGTATTGCACTTTGATGTTCTTATTGCGTTTGCCACATGGACAACAACAAAACGCAAATCAAATGAGACGCCAACAGACAAAAAGAAAGCAACAACCAACAATAACAATTCTGGGTGGAAAAAGCAAAGCAAAAAAAAAAAAATCCATTGAGAGCCACCCATGCAATTTGCATTTATTGCTCACACAACACTCGGAGTGGCCATTCCCCTCCCCCTCCCTCGTCCATTCCTCCCTGTCGTTCCACCTTTTACCATCATGTAGATTCTGGCAACAGGCCCAAAGCTTTCATTTCGTCAGGATGGAAATGTGAATTTTCCTTTTGCGCCCTTTGCATGTTAACGACGTTTGTTCAGAGCCAAAAAAAAAAAAGAAGAAGAAGAAAGGAAACAGAAATAAATAAAACGAAAAGGGAATAAGAAAAACGAAAAATGCTGGCAAAAGCATTGCCAAAAAATTTCAAACCGGACGCAGTTGGTCAGTTAACTCATTTTTGTTTTTGTTTTTGCTGCCGTTGTTGTTGTTGTTGTTGTTGTTGTTCTTTGGCTGGCCTCTCTTCGACTATTTTTATTTTTCGTTAGCCTTTTATTTCACCGAGTGTGTATGTGTGAGTGTGTAAGCGCACCAAAATATGCAACAAACACACACACACACACACACACATACACGAAGATGTAAATGAAAAGCAAGAAAGAAGAAAGTAAGTTAGAGGGAGGGAGCTTAAAAAAAAGGAAAAACTAATTCGATTAATCATCAGGGCCAAAAGGCACAGACTCCAAACAGAAAGAGGCATCTCATGCCCTGTCAGACACGACGGACAGACACACAAACACACACACTCACTCGCTCACACTCACATATGCAGCACATTGCAGTTGTTGGAATTTGTATGGTTACCCTACAATTCATAGTCTTAATGGGGTATATCTATTGCATGGTGGATGTCATAATAAATATATATATATATATATATATATATATATATATATATACATATGCATATATATATATATCATTATTTATTAGTTTTTTTTTCCTTAACTGCATCAAGAGTTTCGAATTTCAATTTTCAAATTTTTTTACGCATGAAAAATTTGTTTTCGAATAAAAAAACATAAAAACTTTTGATTTTAAAAACCGATTACTATATATGTCTCATCTGTAGGGGAATAAAGGGAAATTTCTAATGATTTTATTTATAATTACAAATGTGTATATTAATTTGTATATTACTATATATATATGATATGTACTATAAAAAAATATTGTATAAAGTTGAGAATTATTTTAATAATACTTAAAGTAAAATATTTTTCTCAGCAACTCTTTTAAATATAAATTTAAAATTATTTAATCAAAGAGCGGTACTCTGTCGTATATCATATATCTGTTTAAACATCAAAATCTATAATATTGAATGATCTCTTATATGTATATAGAGAAAACTACTGAACATACATATGTTGATCCCTCTCAAGTGATGATTCCATTTATTAATCGGTTATCGATCTCTCCCAACTGATGAATGCGTGTAATCGGTTCATTTTGTAAGTGACTCCAGATATCAGCATTGCCGCTCAGTTTTGATCAAATTTCGAGAAAAGGCAAATGTTTTGCTATATTTGTTTTAGCTGGGTTCTGTTTTGTCTTTTTTTTTTTTTTTTTGTGGAAGGAGTCAGAGGTTTAGACTGGGTGTCATTGGGATTTCCTGTGAAGGCGTTGCAACGTATGTACATTTTACCCAACGGGTTGGCCTGAGCCCTTCACTCCCATGCAGAACTTCAATCAATGACAACGACGACGCATGCACAGAGCCAACAACAGAGAATGATAGAAATGAAGGTGCACATTTCTCACTCCCTTCTCCCCACCCATCCACCGATACCCAGCACCCTCCAATTGGGTGTTGTGAGGAGTTGTCAGGAGGTAAATGAATGTCAGTTTTAACTGACCAATCTGCAGGCATATATTGCAAAAGGCGCATTCCGGAGTGCACAGTGCGTATGCGCACTGTACAACTGAACGGCCCACACACCAACAAACACACACACCCACACATACACCCACATACTCATACACACACACACACACACACATATGAAAATAACTAAAACAAACGGAAATAAAAAGTAGAACATAAATAAATAAAGAAAGGAAAAGAATCGAGTACAAGCAATTAGTCTAATTGCTAAACATGCTGAGGCCATTTCCATTTTGCAGGATTTGTACGAAATGTTTGAGGACAGATCACTGACAGTTAAACCAAGGGGACACCTACAGAGTGAAAAGCGAGAGAGAGAGAGAGCGAGAGAGTTAGTTCAATAGAGATAGCCATATGGAGACGCACAGCATGTGGAATAGGGACAGAAAAAGTAAAGGAGAAGCGGTCACAGTCCGCTAATCGTTCAAATGAAATCAGCAACAATTCATTTGCACAACAAGCGCCCAAGCGTTCCCAACTTCAACTCCAACTTCAACTCCATCTCCAACTTTAGCTCCAACTTCAACTCCGAGACGTTGGCTGCTCTTACAGATTATCTTAATTCACGTTGTGGGAGACTAATGAGTGCAAAACAAAAACAAAAACAAAAAATAAAAATAAGAAGAAAAATCCATACCCAAACCGTCCAATCCAGCAATCGTCCGTTAAACCGACCGACTGTCAGTCCTTTCTCCTCCGACAAATATGCCTTCTTTATTTTTTATTTCTTTTTTTATTTTGTTTTTATTTATTTATTTATTTTTCCTCGTTTTTTTTCCTTTTTTTTTTTTTTTTTTTTTTTTAGGTGGAATTTTAGACGTTCATTCATCCTTGCCATTCATGCCACATGCGTGCGTTGTCTGAAACTCTTCAGCTTTTAATTGAATTAGAGAGCCCAGTCAGCCAAGACAGGCCAACAAATACATTGAGAGAAATTGGTTGCATGGTTAATTAGTTATATCCTACAGAAAAACAAAAAAAAAAAAAATTCAGAGAGTTAGACAAAGATTGTAGAATAGAAAGAGAAAGGTGAGGTAAAGTTAGATTGAAGGTCATGGTTAGTGAGACTGCTCCTAGTATTCCTAGTAGATCGAAAAGGATCTATAAAATCGTATTTCCCTAATAAAAAGGGAGAGTCTACCTCACTAATTAAAAGTCTGTGAAGAAATTGAAACCCAATGAAGAGGGACGATTTATGAGAGGAAATCCTACCGGCATAATGTAGCAGAAGTCGCTTCTTGATCAAGAACATTTAAATTTAATTTAGAAACTTCAATTCTTATCCTAATGGAAAAATTGGCTACCTTATCGTTTGCAATATCTGATAAATATATTAAATATAATATTATATTAAAAAAGCAAAAGCATTGGGAACTTGAATTGTTTGTGATTGGTATGAAAAATAATAGTTTCCTCTTCTTTAAAAAAAATATATATGTATATACAGATATCTACATAATTCAATTATTTTTCTCTCTTTATACTTTATTTAAAATCCATCATTAAATTTTATGGCTATGCCTTGGAAGGTTATACAGAAGAAATAACCAAATATTATGTAACTTAGTGACCTTTAAAAATTGCTACAAGTTCCTGCTATATAAGACCATTATCAAGCCTATCTGGACATATAGATTACATTTATGTGTAACAGCCAGTAAAACAAATATTAAAACTATATAGAAGTTTGAATATAAGTTGCTTCGAATGCTTATTATATTATAAAGTTATCCATGAGAAAATTGATCTGCAAATGTATGAAATGATTATCAGATCATACAAAGATATCCTTGGTATCAAGGATTGCCAAAAGATGACTAAACTGGGTTATTCTCTATTCCGATTATTAACAAGTTAATTATTTTCTTTCTCTAATTATTATTAACTATTTATACTATTTTCACTTTCTACTTCTTATTAACTAAATAATATAAGTATACTTAATTTATATAAAACACATTTCAATTAATATTCTGTAATATCGGTTTATCAACCTATATATTGTCCCGTTTTGGATTCATCACTTATTTTATTTAATATAAAATATAAAGAAGTTAACAACTTATATATTATTATTATATTTATTTGTTCAGCCATTTGATCTGTTTATTTATTTTACACTTTACATATGTATATATTTTAGAGTTATTAGGTAGTAACAGTTTTTCTTTCAGTGTACCAGTTAGACGATCTGTGCGTTTTAAAAGCGCATTAATTGTGCGAAGCCGTGTCTATAACTGAACGAAGAAGACGAGTCTTTTCTCATCTACCTCTTGCCTCTTTCTCACCTCTTTCTCCTTGTCTACCTCTCTTTCTTTCTCTCTCTCCTACCATCTTTCTCTTTAGTTTTCCCCCTTGTAGTTTTATCTGGTTTAAATGCCTTCTGCGTGGCTTGTGTCGCCTTATGTCGCTCTCTGTGTCGCTTTTAATTAAGCATAAATTTCATCACACAAGATAGGGAAAATATACTACATTTTCGTATACAGAGTGAGTAAGCTAGAAAGAGAGAGAGAGATAGAGAGAGAGAGAGAGAGGGAGAAAGAAGGGGGGGGGATAAGGCTGTGGAACACGCATCGGTATCTGGCGTCTTATTGATGTTGCTACAACATGCAGAGCAAGTTGCAAGTTGCAATTTGATGCCAGATGGCATACAAGAGTTTACCCTTATGACAGCCCATTTAATTGATTGAGCCATTTTATTGATCGGCTAACTGCACTCAACACAAAATACAAACAAAACCGCAACCAAAGAAAATTTTCTCATACAAATTTTGTATTGTAAATTTTCAACAATTTGTCACATTTCATCTTCATGTTTGTCTCAGCTGTTATATGCATCATAAACAAAGAAACTATATAAATGGTCATTAGAAAATTTAACAAAAACACAAAAAAAAAAAAGAACAAAGACGAATATTAAATATATAAATAAATGGTAAGTACTGCAATGGCATTTGCAAATGATGATCAAAGTAAATGTCTTAAGTCATGAAAATGTCCTAACAATATACCAAAAAGTGACAAAAAGATAAATCATTGAATTGGATAGAAGAATCTTAATCTGTCTTGATACAGATGTACCTATATTTATATATATATATATATAAAAGACTTTACTAATTGATTTTATATGACAAATTACGTAGTTTAAGCTACAAAATTTGATTTGATTCTTGTATCACCTTGGATAATATTTCTATTTAAGTTATTATAAGTCAATTATAATTAAAATGTCTAGATAAGATTATTATAGTATATAAATAAATTAATATAATTATTATAAATTGCGGAAGTTTCAATAATCTCATTGCTAATCTCCTGACTAACTTCCTTTCTAATCGGCTACTTCTAGTTAATTGTCGTTTCTTTCTCTCAATTGCTTCAAGAAGTTGCTACTATTGTCTGCCACGGGCACTTGCCACAATGCTGTAAGCTGTCACTTTCCATCTGACATATGTATATAGTTTTGTGATTTATTATAAACTAATAATTATATTAAATATTAATGTAACATTTCTTTTTATTGCCATTGAAATTATAATTTGTAAATAATTTTGAAAACGGAATCGCTAAGCTTTAAGTTATCCTTTTTTTTTAAGAAATCAAGGAATAATATATTTTCTACTCTTCTAAAATAGTAACTAAAAGATTGTTAATTTATTTAAATTAAGAAGATATTAGCAAATGATGTTCAGTAGGAAATTGTAAAAATATTTTATTTGAAAGGGGGATTTTGATTCTACTTCTAATTTGTGTTTAAAAATTGACTTACATTATTATCTAAGAGACATCATTTGATTATCCTTAAAGTGTTAACTATTTATTTATTGTTATATCCTTGCCAAAAGCTGACATCAATTGAATCATTTGATGTGGCGAAACGAATAAGGAAAGAAGATATAAATAGGGCAAAGGATTCACACTTATGTACATACTTATATAGGGAGGTAGTTAATACAAGTGTTTAAGATAACTATCTTTAGATTGAATGATTGAACGATACTTAATTCAACAAATTGTTACTTTAAATTTGTCGATTTATGAGACTAAAGGGGAAACTGGCCCAATGTGTGGACTTGTCACCCCCCTCCCCCCCATGACAGTTCCTGGTTTTCTTTATTGGTAGAGGGAGAGTCTTTTGGATTGCCGAAAAAACTTCGGTCAATGACTTTGGACAACCTTTTGTTGGTTGTTGCGTTTTTTCTTCTTCTTTTTTTTTTTGAGTTTTTTGTTATTACAATCTACACAGACAAATATCTATACATATATATATATATATATGTTTATATATATATATATGTATATACGTTTGTAGGTATAACACATGGCCATGGGCCACTTTATATTTTATGTGTGTGAGTGTGTGTGTGTGTGGCGATAAGAAGGGCAGCAGACGAACCTCCCTGACCAACCAGGCTGACATACACCTGTCTGGCCCGGTCCTATAGTTCTTGCGGCTTGTGTTTTGCCAGCCTGATTTTTTTTGTCGTCATCGTCGTTTGAAATTGTATCGCGTTTTTCTTCCTTTTTTTTTTTTTTTTAAGGATATTGTTTCAAATAATTCAAACTGTAACCAGTGGACCAGGCAGACTGAGTCTACAACCAAAAACTCATACCTAATCTATATCCAACATCACCCCATTCTCAATTAATGTTTGTGCCAATATTTTGTGCTATGTGTGTGAGTGTGTGTGTGTGTGTGTTGTGTATGTGGCCAAACTGGTCAACCTCCCATCAGTTGCCATCGTCGTTGTGCTTACTGAAGCGTGATGTCGTCTGACATCTACGGATATACATAGACACACGGTGTACTCACATCTCACATAACCGTTTACCAACTACCGGATAAAAATGCTTTCCTACCTCGGCCCTTTTTCGATCTATATATGTATATACAACTATATGTACATACATATATAGCATGTAGTATGTAAGCAAAATCAAAAAAAAGAAAAAACAAAATTGACACAAATGCAGACTTTATTTCAACTCCTACTACAATTTCTACACCTACTCTTACTTCCATTCGTATCCCCTATGTGTATATTCTTTCATTCAGCTCCACATGTGGCGGGTGGCTCCTCCTTACCCAAAACAAAAAAAAAAAAAAGAAGAGAACGAAAAACAAAAAATAAGAGGAATAAAGCCACGTTACAAAAAATTCTGTTAACGTCAAAAAAAAAAAAAAAGAACACCCAAAAAATGAAAAGGAAAAAAAGTGTCTTTGTTCCCATGGCCTGAGCTCCATAAAAATATGCTAGCCATGTGCTACCGTTGCTCTTTCCTTCTTCATTTCACTGAATTTATCCTTTTCCCATACCATATATTATAGATAAAAAAAAATGCATACTGACGGCATATTCACTATTTAATTCAATTTTTTTTTTCTTTCGGCTTTTTTCATCAATTCAAATACATTTTTCGAATACGCAATATGTACTACGATATGGAAATTAACAGTGCGCTCAGCTATTGCCCTTCCGTTACGCCTTAAAAAATTTAAGCTAAGTGAGGGGGAAATTTAAACGATTGTTATTTATAATTTTATTGATATCAAAAAATAATATATATATGTATGTATATTAATTAATTTTGGATGTAAAGGGTATTTAATTTTCGTTCTTTGTTTATGTTACACATGTGTTTATTTCTTGTTGCCTGTTGTCCTCTGATTTCCTCTTCACAATATTTTGTTTTTGGCATAGACAATCTCCTACTTTTCTCCAACTCTCTATATATATATATGTGTCTCTGATGTATCGTCAATATTTCGTACCTTTTTTCAAAATTAGATTCCAAACCTGAATATGCCTATGTAAATGTGTTCATTTATTGTGTGTGTGTGTGTTTTTTTTTTGCATGTCTGATGTATTTTAAAGATTTTTTAATTGTTTGTGTGTGTGTGTGTAACTTACCGAGATTGATATTAAAGTTGCATTAAATGTGATCAGAAGAATCATTTAATGAATTGAGGGATAATTGCATGACTTATGCCTTAATGGTGGTTGAAATATTGCTTAGCAAAGTCAACCCTGTCCTTTGTGTTCTTTTTTCTTTTCCTTTTTTTTTTTTATGGAGTGCAGTTTTATTGCAAAAGGACTAACGCATAGGCCCACAAATCCATGATGAAACGAGTTATCGCTAACTGGAACTTCCCTTCTATGCAACACTGTGCTGTTGTTGCCTTCATTCATTTATCAATATATGTACATATGCATATACGTATATATATATATATATATATATATATATATATATATTGATGTGTGTGTGTGTGTATGTGAGGGAAAACGCGGCAACCAATCCGCTGAAGGCAAATGCAGCGTTGCAAAAAACGCAGCAACATGGGAAATACAACAACATGAGGCAAAAGGACACGCTGACCAAAATGGAGACGCCCATGTGCCTGGCCACGATTTGCATGCGTCGCGTTTCGCATATGGTGAGAGTTCGACCACCGGGTCTAACACAACCCCCTCAACCCCTCCCCCTCCGTTACACCTCTATACCATCAGCACACTAAAATCCACCCACCAATTGTACAATTATTTGGGTGGCGTTGGGTGGTTATTAAATGGTATGGGTTATGTGCCGCGTGCACGTTAATTACTATAGAGAGTCTCATATGTACATATATCTCTATATGTATGGTTGTGTATGTCAGTGTGTCTGTGTGTGTGTGTGTGTGTATATATACTGTTCATCAATTTGCCATAGATTGTGAAAAAGCAATAAAGAGGAGGCAGCATTGGCTCTAAGGCATCTCGACTCTTAATTTTCCCATCTTAAAATTCTAATAGAAATACATTTTTATCACTAGAAGTCCTCGATAATCCACCGATTGATTTGAAAACAAAAAAAAAAAACAATAATTATATATAATATTTTAATTAAAACAATATTTGTTAAGCCAACTCGTTGTAGACAAAGACTTTTTTTTTAACTTTAATATCAAAGAAATTACTGAGAAGTATTTTGATTTATTAAAAAGTATCGAATATATATCTATTATACAAAAATTTAAGAATCAAAAATCTGTTATATAAATCGATATTATAATAATATTTCCCATTGGTATTATTGATATATTCTAACAGATATATAAAATGTATCTTATAAATGGAATATAAGACTTAAGTAATATGACAAAACTTTGGATTAATGTAAAGTTTCTTATGGATTACCGCAATTGGCAAATAAAATCTATTATAAAGCACGGAATATATTCTATATATTGATTCAATTTCAACATAAAGAAACATACATATTTTTGATTTTGTAATAATCTACAATCTACTAATAGATATACCCACAAATACCCTATGGATATACATAGTATGTATATATCTATCGTCACGTAAAAAAAAAAATAAAGAGAAATCGGAAGAAAAAAATGGATATGAACGAGCAAGCAATATCATCGGCATAGAATGAGATGGAGAACGATTTTCTATATACATATATACATATGTATATATGTATGCTTCATATGGCAATGTGTCGCGGTTATTTACTATACTTCTTTTTTTTTCCTTCTTTTAGATACCTCAATTTTTCCCACCCACATATACCCCCTCCTTTCCCTTCCCATCTAACTTAGGTCTCCTTTTAGCAAACGAACTATGCTGGCCGATACTAGCCCCCCCCTCCCCCCTTTCCCTTTACCCATTTACCCATTTACTTATCCATTTCCACCTATAATAATTGAATTGGAAAAATGCAAAGCAATAGAGTTTGTTAAGGTAACTTGGAAAGGGGTTGGGGGGGGGAGCGGCTTTTGCTTGGTTTAACGCTACGCGACTACAGGAAAATTGTAATTAAACAGGATATGATGTTGGTAAAGGTTTTGGCCACATACATACATATATATGTACATATATGTACATATATGTATAACAAACACATATGTATATTTGTTATGTGGTTATGTATATGTACATACATACATAGATATTTACTTATATGTAGTTAGTGTATAGCCCCGATGTGATGGCTGAATAAACATGTTGTCCTCTAATTGGATATAAGGAGAAGAGTAGAGTTTAGATGCTGTCAAAGCCATCAGCTAAATATGAACGAAACATGTGTCTTCTCAAATGAAAATGCAAAATAACAAAAAAAAAAAAAAAAACAACACAATTTTTAATAAGAGATTTTCCAATTTTAAATTACTATGACTTTGACTTGAAATACTTTCATTAATTTTACAGGAGCATGTTTCTCTCTACCAAGATTGAGAGTTCAATTTTCCGAGATTTGAATATTATATTCAGAAATAAACTATATCAGAGATAATCGATCGATAGATGCGGGCCTTAATATCATTTTTGTATATATAAAATTGAAAAAGAAATTAAAGTATATTTAAATTAAATTTTATTAAATTCAACTTTCAAGGTATTATTATAAATATATAAGTAGCAAACTATAAATGTATATGTATATATATTAATTATATATATCCAAGAGTGTCGCATAAGATTTTAAATCTTTTAAGTCGACTTTAACTTTTATTAACTGATTAATAGAAATAAAAATATTTTAATTTTCACCCGAATCAAAGAAGCATGTTTTTCTTTTGAATTCCAATTTAAATTCTAAATAATTAAATCAAAAATGAAAAACTAAATAAACACTAAATTACTTTAAAATACAAGTGTAATATTTTATATTGATTTAGATATTAAATTTCTTATAAAAGTCTTAATTTTTAAATTAAATGAAGTTTGATTGAATGATTGATTGAAATTGGATTTCCATTCTTGGGCCATCAGCTAGAAGATAGTAGTATAAGATCAACATAGAGAAAGGGCGAATGAGAGACAATGACAAAGATCATTCAAAATGGAATGGGGCAAAGAGAGGGCCAAAGATAGAGAAATAGAGAGAGGGGGTACCCATCAAGGATTTAATTGGCGTCTTTTTATGTCGCAGATAACTAGCACCATACTATAGCAGATCGTGAGTGACAAAGCCAAACATAGATAGTGTAAGAGAGAGACAGAAAGAGAGAGAGAGGGAGATAGAGAGAAAAATGGCACGACAAAGCACGACAAACGACGAGAACGAAGAGACGAACGACAAGCGATCGAAAAGGAACAATTGAAAATTGATATTGAACAATTTTGCCTTGGCAAAATCTTAAAGGCCACATCGCCGCGTGAGGCTACTTAACCGATGGATGATGCATACACACACACACACACACACACACACATAAATACATACCTGTTTAGCTGTGTGTTTGTGTGTGTGTGTGTGGAGGCTTCATTAACGTAACTCTTTTTATTACGCATATGAGGAGGTAGCTACTATTTTTCTCAATTTACATGAAGACTGAGAATAACAAGCATCTCCAGTTTCCATTCCCCATCCATTCAAATGAAAAACGCATGGAGATTAAGTGAGCGATGCCTTTTTTTTTTGGTTTTTTTTTTTTGTTTTTTGTCACGTGGTTGTTATGCGCCTGCGCCTGCGTCTGTGCCAGTGTCTGTATTTGGTCTTGAACTTGGAGTTGGAGTTGAAGTTGAAGTTGGACCAGAGCGTGTGTCCATCATTATGTCAACGCTGTGAATGCGCATGCCAATCAAGATGAAGTGCCGCTGATATAGTGAAGCCTGATATCTATGTATGTATGTTCATACATATGTATGTATGTATGTATGTATGTGAGTCGCAGAGAAGACACAGACCGACCGTAAAATTGTTTCAGCTTTAATAGTTCTCATTCACAAGCAATTCAATTGCAGTTATTATTTGATCAGAGTACGATATTTCCTACAAGTTAAAATAAATTGATCAACTTATTTAGAATTTCAAAGGGGATTTTCTAGTTTTTTTTTGTTTACAAAGCTTAAGTCTTATAGGATTGGAATTTATATTCAAAATTCTAATATAAATACTCTATATAAAATGAGACTCAAGATATTTTCTTATAAAACTTTAACATTAATATCTCTAACAGTGTTAATTATATATATACGATATGTACCTACATATACATATATAAATTAGGGATTTTCAATCCGTTTTTGCTTAAGTTTAAAACACAAAACTTTATTTATTATAGATCATAAACAAAAGATTTCTCAATAAGTAAACTGAAATGCATTTTTATTTTATCACAATTTCATTTTTACCTATTATAATATTTAAACAATAATCTCTCAATATGATATGTATTTTATATATTCTATACATATAAATATATATTATTATATGTGTTGTTTTTGATCAAATTACATAAAAATATATACATACATACTTAAAAATGCAAACACATGTTCAGTGTTGGTGAGCGGGGTCTGAGAATTCTTTTGAACTCACCAATGAGTAAAGTTCAAGATTTTTTTTCAACACCTTCGAATTTTCTCTTGTTAGATAGTCTTTAATCCTGTCACAACATTGATACTCTGGCGCCGTCTAGCGGTCAAAGATGACAAGCTTTTTTGATATACATATTTATACACATGTATGTATGATAAGAACATATGTATATATGTATGTTGAGTTAGTACCAGCTTTTGTCATTGATGGCAATCTATGGGGTTTTGTGGTATCAAAATCCACCCCACCCTCCATCCATGCCTACCATGTCAGCCTTTGCAAGGAGGAAGTTCGCATAAAGGGGACGTGGTGCGGGTAGTTGTGTTTGGGCAATATAATATTTCATTGTTTGCGCTTCTTTATATGCACTATTCCGTTATTCATGTACACTTTCAATTGTTGTTCCGTTTATTTGCTGATTCGCTTTTGACTCTTTCTTCTGCCTTCGTTTTCTTGGCATTATCCCTTTTTTTTTGTTTCTTTTTTTTTGCATTGTATGACTTGGTAGTATTTTATTTTACTTTGTGTATGTGTGTGTGTGCCAGCTATAAACGTGAAATTTACTATGGAATGTCATTTTAAGTACAATACATACAAAACATTTGCTCTCCTTTCTTTCTCACGCGGCGGCTTCTTGTATTCATTTCTTTTCTGGCCAACATTTTTTACCCTACAATACATGAGTTTTATTTTCCTTTTCTGTTTTATTTATTTTATTTTTATTTTTTCGTTTTTTTTTTTTTTTTTTTTTTTTTTGGTCTTTTCAAGGACTAACGGTTTGAATGCACGCCAAATTATAGCACTCCCGGAGGTAAGTTTTTCTTTGGTAGTATTTCGTAATCCCTTTTTTTTGTGTTTTTGTTTTTGTTGAATGTCTGTCTGGTTCGCACTCAGTCTGCTTCTCTTTCACTCTCTTTGTGTGTGCCTCTACTGCTTAATGGTCGTTTTGTCATTCCATGCTTTTGGATTATATTTTTGGAAAGGACTCCGTTGTCCTTCTTTCAGTTTATTTTGCACATCTTAGCAGCTGTTACCGTTACACACGACTCACCGCCACCACCAGCACACACACACACACATACACTCTCTTTTTCCTTTTTTTTAGAGAGGGGGGAGGAGGTTAACTTTGAATCAAGTGACCTAATACCGTTCCACTAAGTAAGGCTAATCAACTGGTAGCATAAAATACATACAGGATATATAGATACAGGGTGTCTTGGCTGTGACAATGGTCGAATACCCTTGTTAACCGGCAGACGAAAAAGGATAACAAAAAAACACACACACACTGGTGACAAAAAAAAAAGAAGAATATATATATATATATATATACATATATAAATTTATGAAGGTTGTCGAAGTTTATATACTCTATCGAAGGATTCATTTTACAGGTCATTAATTATCTGCCAGTCATTAATTATATAAAATACTGAAGCCGTTAATAACTATATAAATTCTAGAAATAATATAATCCGTTCAAGACAAAAAAAAAAGTTCTCCATGTTAGTTGAAAAAAATCTACAAAATTTAAAGCTCATTTTTAATAGAATTTAATTTTAGAACGATAATTTTGATAAAATAATACGTTATTGCAATGTATTTGATTCACAGCTACAAAAGGAAATTATTTTAATCTATCTATTTTCAATTTAGATCTAGATATATACAACAGATGATTGAAAAGTCAAAACTTAGAGACTTAATGACATGGTTAAGTGATTAAGAATAAATATGTATATAATATATATATATCGTGCCTTATAGATTGCGAATATACCCTTTATTTTAAGTGTATGTCTAAGAGATTCAAATCTTAAGCGGATGTCGTCGGTCGTGTTTACAACGGTCAAACAAAAAAAAAAAAAAGAAAAGAAATGAACAACTGGAGCTTCACAAAAAATTAATTATTAAGTCATTTTAGGTAGCGGAAAAGCCATTTGGCTGTGATATATATATAATGTGTTTTGCACATAGTTGCTTATATTATACATATATGTGTATATATATATGTATGTGTATAGAGTACACTATCATCTGACATTGGAATGTCTTGTAGTTTGCCTTTCCTGGGTTCAATATGAAGCAGTGCAAGGACACAGAATTGTCTTGGACATTTTATTTTGCAAATAATCCGAATACATAGAATAAAAGTGACTCCAACAGTATTTATCGAACTTAGTAATAGAATGCATATATATATCTGTATAAATTTATTTAATTATTTAATTATCGTATTGAAGGTATCGTATATGATAAAATATTACAACAATCAACTCAATAATATGTATCAGTGGATCAAATTTCGTTGAAATCAAATAAATATATATATATATATATAGGTATATATATAAATATATATATATCCGATATAGGTATAAACCTTTTGTACTGAAATGTCAAAGGCTAGATTGGCTGACATAAGTGTGGAGATAGCATGCGTTCTATGCTTTGTCGTACAAGCAGTATACGTTTCCGCAAGCAGTATAGGTTTTTGCAAGCAGTACAAGTATCGGTATTGCGCTTGTTAGGAGAATTTCATTTCCAACTTTTTATTAAATTGATTTTTTCCTGAAGGAATTAGATTTTCGTATCATTATGTGGTACAGGGTATACTCAAAGTCGTATGTATTGTATGGTGAAGAAGGATATAAAAAGGTAAACTAAAGCAACTTAAAATCTTAATCCAATTTTAAGTTTAGTGTGACTTACTTTTGACTATGCAAAAATCATTCCAAAGTTAATTGTCAAGTTTAAAAAAAATTAACGTTTTTAAAAAAACGAATATCTGTTGTAAATAAATCTTAAAGATATAGAAAATCTTAAAACATTTTAATAATAATAAATCTATGAATAAAACTAATGTAAATATAAAATAAAAGAATTATATATTATTATTGAATAAAAATATAAAATATAAATATAAATAATATAATGAATTTTCGAACCATATCAAAGAATATAGAATATTCTTAAAAATTCATTTTAAAAATAGTTATATTATTTTCTACACTAATTCTTAATTGTAATAATATTAATAGTTGCATCGTACAAAATTTTAAAAATCGAGTTATATAGATTTTTATACCAAATAAATACTTCGATTCTGAAAAGTAAATTAGGGTATAAATATATGTGTATCTTTTTCAAAAACAATCAATATTTAATTACATCAGAGCCTTGTGAAGTTGGGGTTCCCTCAAAGCAGTTGGCCGATGTCCTTTAGGTTTTAAAAATATAAAGTTTATATAAAATTTTGCATTCTTCATAATCACATACCCTATAGATACAATTTTTGGACTTTTTATATCTCTCTCTCTCTCTCTGTGTGTGTGTGAGTGGATTTGATTTCAATTGGAATCGTGATTGGCATTTTTTTATTGCGTGTATTTAATGACACTGCGGTCCAGTTGAAGCAGCGCATATTGTCAAAACAGCCGCCAAGAAAATGAAATCATGGATGCAATAGCAACAAGTTGATAGCTTCAATTTACCACCCATTGTGTGTCTACTTGCAACTCTGTGGCGAAAGGCAAAGGCGCATGCGCACATGCCATTTCATTTGATAGAAAAATAAAAAGAGAGAAAACAAAAACCATCCAACTGGGCAACATTTGGTTTTGTCTCCTATTTTCTTTAACTCTATTTCATAATGGATACTCTAGCATAGGGTAAAAAAAAATTCATATAACTTTAATTGAATTTATATATACTTTATTTATTTTCTATTTGTTTTTCAGTCCACTCAAAGTTCGTACTATTACTTTATTCCTTAAAAAAAAACTCATTATGCGAAATTTGCAGATTTTAGATTCTTTTTTTTCATTTCTTTTATGTTTGTAGGGTATTTAATCTTCGTCATCATATAATCAACTTCCGGCATATTTAATATCAAAAAAAGAGAAAAAATCGCACGCAGAGTTGGCACCACCTGTTTAATGGGATTGGGTGTAGGATTGCCATGAAGATGGAGAGAAATGGAGCAAGATAGGAAGAAATGCGGATGGATGATGACAGGGACTGAGCGTGGGTTCATCACATTTGTTTTTCTTTTTTTTTTTTACTTGATTTTCAATGCTTCTCGCTGTGTCGAACTGAAAGGAAAGCAAACTAAACAAAAAACAAAACAAAAATCTAAATTTAGAATCAAACTAAAAGACAAATCCGTGTTTTGATATATATTAGTAAATCGATCAAATCTAGTACAAGTTTTATTCATACTTAAAAAGCTTAATTAATACTTATTGGAAAATCATTTGCCAATTAGTTCGAATCGCATATTTCTAATAGAAATATTTTTGTTTTGTTTTAATTTAATTTAAATTGTTTAAGTTCGGCGTTAAATCCTAAAACGATCAGTAAATAATGCCTATATATATGCTTTTTTAATACTGTCATCTAGAACCTCATTCTTACTGTGATTTTTCTTCCTTCTTCATCTTTATCTTGCTTTAACGATCATTCTGATTAATTTATATGAGATTCTTTGTTAATATAATTATAGTTATTTTTATTTGGAATTGGTCTTGAAATCTATTTTTATCACATTTATTATTGTTGTTTAATGCATATTTAATAGTTCGAACTATCATGACATCATTAATAAGATAATAAGATTTACTTAAAACGAGTATAATATGCCAAAAAATACTCTTTTACTATCAAATCGTTGAGACAGTCTTTCATTTCTATAGATATGCATTTCTTTACCTATAACGAATGTCCAAAAATATCATTGATAATTGGAAATGGTCTCATAGGTTTTTGGTCAAGTCAATGGATGGTTTAGTCAATGATTAAACTTCAGGCTGTGATTATTTTTATTAAGCAAGGTGAAGCGATTAGATTAGTTATGCTTGCCTGACCAGAAACCCGCGTTAATGTCGATGCCAATGATAATGATGACGGTGTCGGCAGCTTGAAAAGGAAAGTGGGCGGGGTTCATTTTACCTACAGTCTAATTGCAGGATAGTAGACAGGTGTATGTGTGCGGTACGGAACAGTTTATTTCTACTTTGCATACACACACACACACACACACATCTTAAAAAGATGACTGGTGAGGGGGGTGAGAGGTGAGGGCAGCAGGTTGAATTGGAGTTGCCGCCGCGTTTCGCATAATTACGTGCAGACTCAATTCTAGACATAATTAAAATTATTAATATGCATGTGTGTGTGTGTGTGTGTGTGTGTGTGTGTGAATGCTCATGTGTGTGTGTTGAGATAGAGGGGCTAAAAAAGAAAAAAGGAAGAGAAGAAAAAAAATACTAATATGTTTGCTAGCTCTGTGAAGATTTGTGGAAAATGCGTTCAGGCGGCCGTAACTAATAATCCTGGACATGCAAAGTATTTCCAAATGAAGTTGGCAAATGAAAAAAAAAAAAGAAGAAAGAAAAAAAAATGCATAAAGGGCACCCTCACAACTTGGAAACGAAACTCTATAACCCCTCAATAATTGACCAAGTAAAGTAGGCGTTCAGTCTCTTATAATTTTGAATTGGCTTGCCATTTACCTAAAACAAGAGATCAGCAATTAATAATAAAAGTCATAGTGCCAAGAAGATTAAAAATATAAAAACTCTTATTTATTAAATTATTTTAAACAGATTTATCATATCATTTCCTAATTCAAATTGTCAAAAAATTTAAAAACTAAAAAGAGAAATAAATTTTTTAAAAATCAGAATTTAAGCCATGTGAAATTGTGTTTCCTTTAAAGGATTTGTCTCATGTGGTAATACATTTCTGATTGGTTAAATTTCTAAATTAGTCAGCCTTTAGTTCCTTTTTTAAATATTTTACTTGATTTTTTGCTAGTTTTATACACTAAGTTTGAGGGAACTACAATAAAAACAAAGATAAGCCGATTTTTCCAAATTCCAAACGTAAGACGAGAGAGAGAGAGAGAGAGAGAGAGAGACCTCTTAATTTAATAAACTAAACATCAAATAACTAGATTATTGTTACTATATAAGCATAATTTACAGATCAAATTATATGGATCTGAGAATAACAATATTTGGCTTCTTTTTCTTTGGAATAATTCTAATTAATCTGATTAATTCTTTATAATAATATAACAAATTTGTCAGGCATTTTTCGTACCACCTCCATTAAACTCATTAGCCAGTAGAGATCAAATTATATATATATATGAGTATGAGAATATAGTATATCGTTTTTTTCTTCTCTTCTTCTATGTTGATATATGACTTTCCTGTAATCATAAGGCAATTATTAATGCTTTTACTTAATAGAAAATTCTACGCATGGTAGCGTGTCTCATGCAAATTGAAAATGAATGAATATATAAAAGAAAATTGCCCATCGACAATTATAATCAAATATATGTACATATGAAAAGTTGTTCATGCTCACACGCCGATGGAAAAACATTTTTCCCTGAAAGTATATTGTTCGCACATCGTAATTTAAAAAGAGAAGAAGAAAAAAAAAAAAAGAAGAGAAGAAAAAGAAAAGAAAACTTTCAACCTATGGCCATGTGGAATGAGTAGAATCAATTCAATGATGTTGCGACTTGTTTATAAATTTCTTGACCAATTATTGAAATTGCCGTTGAACGTTTTTAACGCTGCTGCCTAATTTGACTTTGGCAACATGTAGCACTTTACAAAATGTTGCCAGCAACATGCTTTACGTGTTCAATTAACACTTATGTATCGGATGTATAGTTAATATGGGCAATTCCTTGCAATTTTAATATACACACTATTTGTTATACATGTAGGCTATATATATATAAATATATATAAATTTCAAAACATTCTCTCTTCCTCTCTCTCTCTCTCTCTCTCTTCATTCCAGGGTAACTGGTGTTTCGTTACTCCACAAACTGATGGGTCTTTCAATGGACTTTACACATTTTGCTGGCTTGTTTATTCATTAGGTTCTGCGGAAAAACGTGTTTAATTTGTGACAAAACGAAACGTAACGAAATATCTTCTCGTCGTCGTCGTCGTCATTGTCGACGTCTTGCTTCTCGTTTGGGTCTTGGTCTTGGCTTTGGCTTTCGTTTTGGTCTTAGTCTTGGTCTTGGCTACTGTACACCATTCCTTTTCATATCAGTGTGTTATCTTTAGTTAGATGCCTTCGTCGTCTGCTCGTTTTCATCTGTGCCAGATGCAATAAAAATTTATGAAGCCAACAAAAAGGCAACGCATTCTGTTTTTTCCTAAATACAAGGACAATGTTAACAAAAATATATATATTACATATATATATATATTTATTTTTTTTTTCTTTTTCTAACTTTGAGTGTGCGTATTATATGTGTATGAAATCCTGCGTCTTACTTAAAAGATTGCTGGTAAATTAATAAACAGCTAAAAGTCACATACCGCAATAGACTTTGTAAATTTAAAAAAATAAAAAAAAAGAAATGGAAACCCGTTCCCCAACTATTCGTACAATCTGTACACTCTTGTGCCCGGAGGAGCCTTGGCAGATGTCACGACGCGACATTGTCAAACAAGACCCAAAAACAAAAACAAAAAAACAAAAATAGCAAAGTTGCAAACATTTTCGTTGGCAGCCACCAAATTGTAACATAAATACTGGCAGAAGTTAGTTAAAAGATGCAGCAAATAGCATCAGAAAGCAGTGCAAGGAGGAGAAGGTAAAGCAGTGGGTGAGGTAGCTGTGAGGTGGATCAGGTCTCCAAAAACTGCTGCACATGCGCAGCAACAACAACAACAGCAACAACAGCAAGAACAACAACAACAACAAAGTCACTGTCGCAGTCTCTGCTGCTGTTTGTTGCCATCTCTGTCGCCGTCTTGTACCGACCATGAAAAACGTGACATTTTTATGTTGCAAACTTTAAATCTTTCATATCAGAAAATGAAATGTTGCAATGCGATTGACTGCAACAGCTAGCAACAGCAACGGCAACAGCAACAACAGCAACAACAATAGCAACACACGCTCTGCTGACATTTTCGCAACATTCATGTGCACATGTGTACACTGCGAATTGGGGTTTTCTTTTTTGTTTTCTTTTCTTTTTCTTTTTTGTCTCCTTTATAAATAAGTTTGAAGCATTTCTTAGAGAAAAAAAAGTGGAAGAAAATAACTTGAACTATATTAAATATATCCGCCTAAGCAACTAGGAATTATTATTGTTTATTATTGTTTGTGAATTTGTAGTAAATAATAATTGGTAGAACTTTAACAATCAGTTAATAATATCATTTAACTTTTGTAGTATGATTTGATTTACTGAATAGAAACATAAACTCAATTTACTATTAACTCTGAAATAAATTACCATTTGAAAACCATTCGAAAGTATATTTGTATTATAAGAAAATAATTCATTTCGATTGTCATTCATTTGTGATAAGAATAAAATATATATTGAATGCCATTGATTACGAACGTTTATCAAAATATTAAATTATATACTAAATTTAGTAGAGCGCAAAACTATTTTTCATTTAGTTATTCATGAATAGAGTTTTATCCCATTTGAATATAAATTGTTTTGAATGTCAGTTTCAGCATTTGAAAGAAATCAGTGAAGAGATAGCTTGGAGACAAGAAATAAAGAGAGAGATCGTGAAAATTCAGTAAGTAAAGATAGATGAAAGAAATTGTCTGTAAAGTTATATAATTTTATGAATAAATAATCCGACTTATTACTTTTCAATCTTTCCAAATCATCATCCTTGAAGATTCACAATTTTCGTATATCTATTCAAAAATTTTGATTAGAAATTCTTTATTTAAGTGCGATCGTAAATGGACTTTTAAATGCATTAGTAATCTTTTAATAACCTTTCCCCTTTTGTTTTTAAGTTGTCAGAACTGCTGTCCATTGCTACTATCTGCGGCTGATGTGAAATTTACCGCCACCGCACAACTGATTTATGTGCGAGGTTTTGTTTATTGCGGTACAATAACAACAACAATAACAACATGAGCAAAACAAATATAGACTATGGATATCGACGTCCCCAAAATGCAGATCCCATTGCGAAACCAATCACAGCTTCAATTCTGGTAGCAATCCTACCAGGACGATGTATATATATATACATGTATATATGTATATACATATAGATGCCTTTATTTTTTCCCTGTTTTTCAGTTCAGTTCTGTTTCTTATCCTGTTTCCGTTAGCTGTTCGATTTTGGTTGGCCAACATCGAGGCGACATATACGCATCATCTTCCCGCTCCTTAACTCCCTTCGACCACACTCTTTGCCTCTCTCTCTCTCTCTCTCTCTCTGTCTCTCTCTCACTCTCTCTATCTATCTTTCTCTTTCTCTCTGTATATATAGGTTTATATATGCATATATGCGCTTTCGCCCGCAATTGTACGTATATGGTCCAGTTTACACCCTTTTACTCCTTACCCACTACATGCACATACTATACACACACCACATATACACATACACGCAGTTAGAGGCAAAAGGAAATAAGCAAAATGTTTATCCCCATATTTTTGTATTCTTTTAATTACAAAGAAAGAACAATTTTTCGATGCGCCATGTAGGCGGACTCTCCCCAAGCGCGCAGGATACGAAAAAAAAAGAAGAAAAAAAAAACAAAATAAAAAAAAAGAAGAAATGGTCAGAGCGCAGCGACACAGAATATGGAATGGGAAAGGGATGGTGGTACGGTGGGAGGGGGGAATTGTAGTACGAGTAGATGGGCTGGCGTCTCTGCAGTGGCAATAATTCGATTAGTGCTTCGTGTCTATTTTCAGCCTTCTCTTTGTGCACTTTCCCATTCCATTTCGTTCCGTTTTCGTTTCGCTAGTGCGCCCATCACTTTTTATACAGTTTTCTGCTTGCCTTCTTTTATATGTGAGTGTGTGTGTGTATGTGTGTGTCTCTCTATTTTTCAAAATATGTCTGTGTGTGTGTGTGTGTTTGGTCGCTTGCATACATCCTCCCGCAGGATCCCAAAAAAAGAAGAAAAAAAAAAAAGAAGAAAACCAACGCCTGAACATTGGTCATCATTCATCAAAGTGAAATGTTGATTTAGTGCTTGTTGGGCAGAAGCAGTAGCACCGCTAGCACCACCATAACCGTCATACAGACGACGACCACCAGCATCACCCGCTGCCACCCACATGTTGGGCAAATGCTTGGGCTGCACTTTTTTTTCTTTCGGCCACTGAATGTGGCGCCATTTTCTATTGTGTTGTTGTTGTTGTTGTTGCTGTTGTTGCTGTTTTTGGTGTTGTCGCTGATGTTGCTGCTGCTGCAGTGTGTGATGTATTGATGCTATTTATCCGAACGCAAACACAACCAAAGAAAGGACACAAGAGCAACGGATGGAGAGAGAAAGTGAGGGAGAAAGATAGCGAGAGAGAGAGAGAGAGGAAGCAACAACCAGTAACAGAGGAAGCAGAAAACTGCACAACTCGAGAACTGATGAATGCTGATGAAGAGAACGGGAAGGGGCGGGGGGGTTAACTTTCATAAAAGAAAGAAACCAAAATTTTAAAAATTCCCATTACATCTAGAGATGTGTGAATGTGTGTGTGTGTGTGTGCGAATATGTAAAACACGAATTAAAGGCAATGGGAAACTTATGATATATACGAATACAATATACTCTAATTGATATAATAAATTTCATTATTTACATAAATATCGTATATGATTGCTCTATATTAACAGCGCCACCTAGCGTTGAAAATTCCTTTAAAATAAGAGAAAAGTAAATAAACTCTCAAAAATAGGTAAAACAAATAATTTATTAAAACTATTATACCCCAAATAATTATAGGGTATGTATAGGGCATTCAAATTTCATATATACATATATTTTTTGTTCTTTTCTTTCGCAAAATGCATGAAAAATAAAAGCAAGATGATGTTTTTTACTCTTCACTGTTGTTTTTTTTTTCTCTGTTTTATTATTTTTGCCCATTGCTTCAGTCTGTGTAGGAAGAGACCTTATAGTTGGCCAATCGAATTGGTCCGAAGAGGCGTTGCACATGCAGGGCGTGGCATGCATATATATATGTAAAAGAACTAATAGGTATAGTAGAGGTACCATCTATAGGTTATTGGTATATATACATACATATATAGAGATATGCATGTATAAAATGATATAATACATATATACACAAAGAAATGGGGAAAATCGAAATGAAGAGAATCATCTTATATTGATTGAATTGCCATTCACTCTAAATATGATCCCCTCCCCTCCCCCCACCACCCCCCATACCAACCAATCACTCCCAAAAAGAATCTACCAAAACTCAACCTTTCAATCACCGTCAACATCCTTTGAATTTCATTTCATTTCAGTCATGTTACTCCAATTCCATTTGACTGAGTTCATTTTAATTAACGTTGTTTTCAATTAAAAATGTTGTAACATATAGGTATAAATTATGCAACAAATACTTGGCTAGAAGCTCATCAGATATAATCTTACTTATCACTCATTAGTGAATCAAAGCAAATCAGTCAGAGTTGAATTAAATTAATAATTAATTCTTATTATTATTAATCTTTTTTATCGTTTCATATTAAATTCAATTATTTAATATTTAAATTTTTATTTGTTTATTTGGTTTACTATTTAAGCATTTTCATGTAATTTTAGTTATTTGCAAGTTAAAACATATCACTCAGTTAATCTGTCTTAATTAACTATTAGAATAAGCATTCATTCCCAATGATCAATCATTAATCATGATATGATCAAAGGAAATTCTTATCATTATAATCGAAGATTATAAAAATCAAATTTCGATTGTTGTACTTATAAATCTTTGAATTGCATTAAACATTAAAAATCACTAAAAAAATATTAAATATTTTCATTTTGATCTTCTAGTTTCTTGAAGCAAGTTAAAAACAAACTAAATTTATACCAAATATTGATATAACTTTTACTTTTTAATGCAAAATATTATTTAAAATAAATTTTTAATAAAATCCAAACAAGAACTATATAAACTATTTGAAATCTAAACATCAAGAAGTTATATTCATTTGCCTTGTTATAGTACTTTAGAGTTAGAGTAAGGAATAGAAATTGAAATAGAAATTTCAATATTAATTCCAGACCAGATGATAACGGAATGTTATATAATTAATCATATTAAAGAATTAAAATAATGTAGCAGAATTGTTTACGGCATTCAATACTTAAACTTTTCTACTAAAAATCTATTTATTTAATTAAGACTAGGTCAAAATTTGTTTAGATTTTGTCTTATATAACCTGTTCATTACCTGTTCATTCGATTAATATATAGATATTATATTTTTCTTTTGTTTTTCATTTCTTTTCTGCTTCTTCTTTAGCTATTTTCTTTTCTTTTCTTTTTTTTTTTTCTTCGCTCGAATGCAGTTGTCGACTTGACAGTTGCAGTTTCAGTTTGTTTGACAATGTTCTGGGTTATTGGTGTTCTTTGGGTTTTTTTTTTTTTGCTTTTTATGCATTCCAATGCAATGCAATGGCATCGGCTGAAAAAAAAAAGCAACATCAACAATAACAACAACAACAGCAGGAGAAAAACTGAAAAGAAAAGAAAACTGTGCAAGATTCTTGCACTGTGATTCTGTAGGAGGGAATGAAGGCTTACAGACAAAAAAGCGCAGGCGGGTGGGCGCCGATGGCCCTAAACAACCCAAAAGTGAAAGACAGAGAGAGAGAGAGAGAGAGAGAGAGAGAGAGAGAGAGAGAGAGAGAGAGAGATAGGGAATTTGTGGTGAATAGAGGAAGGCGCTGAATCGCTAAGCATTATAAGAAGTCGTGCTTTACGTGCAGCAGCAGTTGGTTGTGCAAGAAACCGCCCGCAAGCCCCTTATTCCGCCCACCGCAGCTTTCCATATTTTGTTCGCCCCCGCCTTGGCACCACCACCACCAGCATCAGCACCACCAGCACACAGATCACAGTTTGCCACAACTCTCATATTGTACAAAATATATAGGATATCTAAGGTATATATGTTTACTTTGTTTCATACTTTCAGTTACCTTTCAGTTCGTTGATATAATAAATTTAATAAGATATAATGGGTAACAATTGGTCGGTATTCCATCTTAATCATATATGCCATAAGCATTTCGTTCTTTTTGCACTTTTTTTCTTTTTTTTTTGGGTAAAGCAAACCAGTACGAAAATGTTTTTACTGGCCATGGCCAGAGCGCCGTTTGTAGTTTTTTATGAGCATCTTAAGGGCACGCACGATTTTTTTTCGATTTTGCGTGGCGCGCTTTCAGACTCTATCCAAACCCAGAGTCAGGCTTAAACTCGGATTGAGGCTTTAGCTCAAGCCTGTGCCTCGCCTTCTTTGCCTTTCTTTGCCGTTTAGTTCAGTGCGTTATGTGGCACTGATTACCGTTCTTTGGCTCTTTTTTTTCTTGGCATTGGCAGAGGTCAAAATTGGCGCCCAATGGCCGCTTGGAAAATTTAATTAAATTTTCTTCTTCCCCCCCTCCCTTTTTTTTTCTTTTGACTGCATAGTGTGTATGTGTATGTGTGTGTGTATCGGTATATTCAATATTCAAATTGTAAGTGTTCTCTATCTAACACAAACATCCTTTTCATTTTCTTAAAAATGTAATTTTCGAATTTTTCAAAGACTTTAAAATAAAAAACAAAAAAAATAGAAACATCGAATAACTCAGCAGACCGTGAAATTGAATAGTTATACAAAAATTTTGTAAATTCAGTTTAAGAAAGGATACGTTTTGTTGGTTTAATCCTTACTTCCATCCTATATGCATATCGAAATTAAATATTTGGATAATTTAAATTTTGAAATTAATAAACATTTATATAGAATATATACGATGGTATAATAATCCGATACAAGTGAAACTATCGCGGTCAACTTTCCTTTAAGGCGCAGGTTTTTTAAGCAAATACAAGCCCGAAATTCTAGAATTATAATGAAGTATTTTTTTCTTAATTTATATGATTTGATCATTTGAAATTATATTGTCTAACTTCGTTGCCAAAATATGATATTTAACAACTTTTAATAGATTGGTTTTTCAAAAAGAACGCAAAATAATTTTAATAGGATTTTTATTTTTGGTAGAAAAAGTTATTATATCTGATTTTTGCACAAGATTTTTAAGACAAATTTGAATAGTAAATTATCAAATTTGTTGTTGTATGTACACATAAAAATAACTTTTGATTAATTTAAAAATTTGTTTGCTTTCAAATTAAATCGAGATTCAACATATTAATAAAATCAAAATCAATTTTTATAATTCCAAAATAGAATTTAGTCAGGGAAACTTTCCCCAGAAATCTAAAAAAATGAGACTGAAATATTAGACAAAATAATATATTAATTCACTAGCCATAGTTTAAAAAATGTTTTCTAAATTTATTAGTTTAGTAAGAGATTCTCTTACTGAAGTAAACAAATTCTGTTTCTTTGAAAAATTATTAAAATGAAATGGGTTAAAATATACATAAGTCTTTATTATTTTTTGATGTTAATAAATAAATGGAAACAATCCTTAAATTTAAAAACAAAATTAACAAAAACTGATATAATCTAGATATAAAAATTGGCATAAAAGATTTCTAGCAATTAGGTTAAACGGAATTTGAGATGTTTCTTGTTCGCATCTATAAAATATATAAAATTGAAATAAAATCATAAATATATACATATATATTGAGTGTATATATATATATTTATAAGTATATGTATATATATATATACTTACTTATATATAGTATATAAATATTGAATATGCAATTGTATATTTATCTTTCTTTCTAAGAGTTTAAGAATTAACTTGAAAACTCAACTCCATGCAAAATTTACAAAAAATAAAATTCTGACGTCAAAGTATATAATTATATATATTTGATCCAAAAGTTTACTATTTTTATAAATGAATATTTTTAATAAAAGCCTGGTTATTTTTTGCATAAAAAAAGAAAACAAATCTTCAACTATGTAGTAAAGAGAGAAGGCAAAATGAAGGGCCATAGAGTTTAGACACTAAGGGATTCACAAATGTGCATACAGTTGTCTTCCACAAAAAAAAAAAAAGAAAAAAATGCATAAACAGGACAACGTGGACAACAAAAACAAAAAGGAAAAAAAAACATGGGAGTCAGGACAACAGCCATTTTGTTGGCCGTAGTGTAACTTGCCCCTTAGTACCTGTACCGTTGTCGTTACCGTTACCGTTGCCATTGCCATTGCCTTTGCCTTTGCCGTGGCCAGGTATTGTTGCTCCTCTGAGGATTCTTGTAATCCTGCTTCTATGTGTGTGTGTGTGTGTGTGTATGTGTGTGCTGCCGCGTAGAAGAGTCCATGCATTTTATTTTCGTTTATCATTTATTTACTACTCAATTTTTCTACTACTTCAGACCGCGCAATAACCTAACGCTTTTCCACACCCCCATCATAGCTGCCCCCCTCTCACCTCCGCCATCACCTCCTTTTCTGTTCTGGGGCGGCAAGTTGATTTGGTATGCCAAGTAACGGCAGCTGCAGTGCATTTGCTTCTTTCTCCCTCCTCTAGCTTCTCTACCCTTTACCCAGTATGGCCCCTTCTCTATAAGCTGCCCCTCTCTAGCTTACTGCACGCGACTTTATCCTTCAAATGTCCTTGCGTGCGTTACAACGCCGACGATGATTTTACGTGCCTTCGCTTTGGCCCTAAATACAAAAAGTGAGAGAGAATAACGGAGAATAGACTAAGACAGAGAGATAGATAGAGATAGAAATATATAGATAGATGGATAGAGGAAGAGTAACAGAGAAGGAGAGAGAGAGAGTGAGAGTGAGAGAGAGAGAGAGCTATGGCAGCTGTAGATTTTAATGGCTGCTGCAGTGTTGAGAGACTCCCAAATGGTATGGAATGGTGGGCGAAGCGAGTAATATCGTTCCACATCCTTGCATTCGTGATGCGTCCTGCTGGTGCCTTCTCGTAGCCATTTTAATTTCGCCCGCTGCACAACGTCGAATTTTCTAATCTTGTGCGGACTACGGCTCCCCAGTTGCCGCCTTGACTTACTTCTCTCTCCCCCCGCCCATCCCACATCACCCATCCAACCTTCCCACGCCCTAAAGCTCGCCCAGTTGCGCTCCCTTCTTCTCTAGATGGTTCGTTGTTCTTGCCGTACGCTAGTTGCTTGTTGGTAGTTGACAGGGGCCACACAGTATTTTGGCGCCAGAGGTCGTTTAAAGGACTTTTGCCACAGGCCTCCACTGTATGCGTTTTTACGAACTTCTCCCTATATCCCCACCTTCTTACCACTTACCACTTGCCACTTGCCACTTGCCCCTTACCGCTTACTTCTTACCACCAAGATGGATGACGTGTCAGTGGGAATTGATGATGCCTGCCATGACAGCGGCCAACACAAGAATGGCGACTGCATCCTCCTGGTCTTGCCTGGCCTGGCATGTCTTGCCATTGCCTGCCATACCACGACATCGAAAAATGGGTCTCTCAACTTCTGGGGCTAAAGAATTATTTATAAAATTTACAACGAAAAAAGTAAATATAATTTATATAAATTTAGAAAAAATAGATTAGATATTGCCACTAAATGCTAAATTCTGAAGATCTTCAATAAAGATTATATTTTTAAATTAGATTTAAAATTTAGTTTTTAGTTACGAGTAAAATAAAAAGTGAAATTTTCTCTATAAAATTGTAATTAAAAAAAAACTTTTCTCAGTTTCCAATTGAAATTCCTTTTATTTTTTACTAAAAGTAATAATTTATTCATCATCTTCTCAATTATAGTATCTATAATTAAAAAAAAAATTAATTCAAATCTTTCTTTGTCGAATTTTGTAAAATCTTTGTAATTTTTTTAATTGAAATAAATGTATGTTTATTGAATACTTTTGTGGAAACTTTAATTATTGCTAAAGTCTTCAAGGTAAGCGCATTTCTGATATTTCATTTAAAAAATTTAGAGAGTTTATTGAAACGTTTATCAAGAAACAACAAATTTTAAGATATGTAATTGGACCAATGAGAATATTTGAAACATAGTAAACTTATAATGAATTGCCAATTGGTGACATAATATATTTAATTTAATATAAGAAATATTAACATTGTTTTTGTATATAAGTACATACATATTTATGTATATTTCAAATATTTTTAATTTTTATTTTTTAATAATACTTTAATTTTTAATAATAATAATTTAATTTTTATTATAATAATATTTATTCTATATTATAATAAAATTTATTATAATAAATAGTATCGCATAGTAAACAACTACTAAAGAGTGAGTGGTCCTTCATTTTTCTTTTAGACTTTTTATTTATAGTTAGTTTTCAAAGTGATATGTTTGAAGGTTTTTTAGGAAAGAAATTATTACAAAAAATTTCATATTTATCTAAGCAAGATAATATAATTAAATAAACAAGATACCAACAAACAAGATGTCGACAAATAGAAACAACAAATAACCAGAGTTGTATTGAAGATATTGTATTTATTTTTGGTCCACTCAATAATATAGATAATATGTATATATCACTAATTTACGTTGAAATCAGACAATAAATATCGAAGATATGGGTATAAAGATTTTGTACTGAAATAACAAGTGCAGATAGCATGTGTACGCTGCTTTGTTCTACAAGCAGTGCAATTTCCTGCAAGCAGGATAACTATAAGCAAGCAGTTTAAGTTTCGGTCATACAGTTGCTGTTGCGGAATTTTATGAAAATGTCATTCAAAGTTTTTAAATAAATTCATGGGAAATTTGAAGCAATTTGATTTCTCAAGTATTACTACTTGATACAGGGTATACTCAAAATCAACAAGGACGACTTTATTGCTTCATTTAGTAGTCTATTTTTTTAAATCTTCCTATTTAAAAATGTAAACTTATTTATTTACATACTTAAAAATTAGTTTTAGCATGATATACTTATTTTTATTTCAATCCCTTAATATATAGATTAAAATTTCTGCTTTCAGCAGTTAATTTTTATACATGTGTATACAAACAAACAAAATCAATTAATTATTAATTTAATTATTTCCATTTCAAAATAAATGATTTACTAAACATTTGATAAAACAAAAAAATAAATCAAATGTACATATATATACATATATATATATATTTATTGTTAATATGTCACTTATATGTTAAATGATAATCAGGTAAGTGCGTAGCTTGAGCCAAATTCATGAGTAAAATTTTTCTTTTCTCGGCATTTGTTCTCATGTTAAATGCAATCACAAATTGCCAGCGTTGCGCCGTTGCAAGTTGCCAGTTGATGTTGTTGTTGTTGTTGTTGTTGTTACCGTTGTTATTGTGTGTTGTTGCTGTTGTTGTTCCTGTTTGGTTGTCGTGGTCATGACAGAGGCAGAGACAACATGCCGCAAGATTTGCTAAGCTCTGTGACCAGCGTTCATCGCCTTCTCTTCAACTTGCCTTTAGGCCTTCCATTGGCCGCCTGTTGTTCTTCGATTGTTGTTGCTGTATATTCACTCGACATGGTGCCTTTTGCTCTTGCTCTGGGGCTCCAAAACGGACAAACAAAAGTTACAAAATAAACCAAAAAAAAAAAAAAAAAAAATCGAAAAACAAAAATAAAAAGAAAACCAAAAAACAAAAATAAAAGCCAAATCGAAAAGAAAAAAAAACAACCAAATGTGACTCTGACTGACTATGGGCTCATGTTGTGTGCGCGTTTCCACTCAGCTGGTGAGATTTGTGCCAGCAGACAAGTGCGACATGATGTTATGTGTCAACAGCTTAATTCGCAGTGCGACAGAAAGAAAACGGGAAAGATAGGTGGATCGTTGAATCGTTGAATCGGTGGATCGTTGGATCGTTGAATCGAAACTCTCGACACATGGCAACGGCTCCGAATTTTTTTATTTTTTATTTTATTTTTTTTTACCTGTACCCCGTTGTCCGATTTCAATCTAAGCACAAAAAAAAAGAAAGAAAAACTAAATACAAAAACGCACACACATATCTAGTGAATTTCCGCATTTTGTCATTCAATTATTTATTATTGGCCAATTGAGACGGGTTAGAAATAAACTGACTGTGCCAACAAACAAAAAAAAAAGCCATGTTAAATGCCATTTGAATTGATTTTAATTAATTTATCTTTTAACATTTAGTCTCTTTAATTTTGTGATTAACATATATCTATTTATATATAATTTGTCTGATTTAGTCCCTGAAAAAGGAGTTGTCTAATTAGTTGTCTAGCATTTTCCCACGCCCACGTATTGTTGCAAACAAAATAAAAATAAAATGAAAAACACTCGGAATAGACCCACTTGTCCTGGCCAGGCCAAATCGAAATGATCTATGGGCCATGAGCAAAACGGAATCAAGCATGAAGCAAGACGACCAAATTTGGCAAGTATTCCGAGACCAAGGAGTAGAAATCAAAGTACGCTACTTGTGGGCCTAAATCGTAACCTATGTGCATACAGACATATATATATATATATATATACATATGTATATCAAAAGCCGCCCAAATACACTCAAAGTACTAGCCAAGTTCAATGTGGACTTCTCTCTATGGAAAGAAGTCGTCTACAATAAAACTCATAAATCAAACAAGACAAAAGACTTGAGGCTGAGACGCACGGACTAAGCGTAGGATATGCTGAAGGTTTCTTTTTTTTTCCTTTTTTTTTTTTTTGTTTCTTTCTTTCTTTCTTCATCTTCTGCTGGACTTATGTGGACGTAACGCAATATTGACCGCAACGACTGTGAACAATGGGAGCAAATAACTGGCAGGCATTTTGGGGGCGCATAAACCTCGGCGTCGGAGACACACACACACACACACACACACACATACGAATATACATACACACTATATGTACTATATAGTACATAGATGGAGATGCTCCAAGAAACACTATGAATCGAAGCGAAATGTAACATCGACCACCGTAGCAGTGCCTGAGGAGTAGTAGTCAGCGATTTTCAAGGTAAGACAAATACCAAAACTTCATGCCAAAGGACAGAATTGTTGACGACTTTTGAACTATTGAATATCATAACGAATATTCAATTCACTTTATTTTTGTTTTTTATAATAAGAATGCATATATATAGGAGTTTTTGTTTATCTCACCTGTGTTCAGATCTTGATATAAGATCAAATTAAGCATTTTGAATACCCTTTTCTTAAGTCTTTTCAAATTTCTCTTTGTCTTATATTAAAAGAAATTAAAATCTTTAATTCAGAGATTTATTATATTTAGTAGGTCAGAGGTCGTAGTAGTAGTTGTAGAGTATTAAAATTTCGGCTTAGTATTAATGATTAACCTGTACCTCTAGTAAATTGCTGTTGTTGTTGTTGTTGTTGTCATCGTCGTCGTCGCCCAACTAGATAGTTTTTTGGGTGCTTCGTTACACAAAATCACGAACCACATCGTGCACGACTATTTTGCGTGAGCTGAGAACATGATCACTGGGGGACCCTTCTTACCTTCTTTCTATCTCTCTCTATCTCTCCCTCTCTCTCTCTCTCTCTCTCTCTCTCTCGTGCTCTCTCTCCTTCTCACTCTCTTGGTTTTCTCCATTATGCAGCTGGTCCAAGCATCGACCTGTTTTTCGATACGAAATTGAAACGATCGCCCTTTCTTGCACTTGGCACACACACACATCTATACACACACCCAGATTAGTCTATCCCCCCCTTTTCTGTTTACTCTTCTTGTGACCTGTTTGAATTGAATTTTTAATTTAATCATTTTTATTTTTTTTTTATTTTTTTGTGACATAAATAATTAAGTTTTGGAATATTTTTCACTTTGATTGACACACGCCAAGAAACAAACTTGAGACGATAATTCTAAGCCAATTCAACTTGAAAATATTCTGCGATCGTACAGAAAAGTTATTTATTTGAAGTAAATTTTAATAAAAATAAGTATAAATTATAAAAAACTTTAAATTTTTTTTTTTTTTTTTTTTTTGATATTTGTAGGTGCGATTTAAATTGAAGACAAAACCATGGCCATGGCGTCTAGGTCTATTGCCTTGCATGGTGACTAACTTTGGCTTCTGAGTGTGTGTGTTTGTATGTTTTGTTGCATAACATGTTGCCTGAAACCTATTCAATTAGTGCACCAACTTTTAAATGCTCTACAAATTATAATCTAATATTAAATACAATTCAAGATTATGTTAAAAAACTATTTAACAAAAATTACTAAATAATATTTTATTAGTAATTAAATTAGTACCTACTTTTTATGTGATTCTAATTTCTAATTTTCTTTATTTTCCAATATTTATAGGGTATTTAAATGTCTTTAATAGTAAATTCTAGTAGAACATTTTTTTTTTCTCCTGCTTGTGGCGCTTGTTGTCATTGGTTTTAATTTTGGGCCAGCAAGCCAAATGAACAGCTTCATGGTGCAAGTTTCAGCACTTAACACACACACACACACACACACACTGACACACACTGGCACACACTTACCTCCTACTCGCCACCTGAGGAGTCAGGAGTAAGCGGCAGGGCTACCATTTCAGCTAATGAATTCGGGAGAAACTCATTTACAATTGCCATTTGTGTGAATTAGACAAGGACATGACAAGAGTGTTGTGTCCTTTTTATTACCAACTAATACGATACTAATAGTAACAATAATGTCAATGACACTATTTTAAATATTTTGCATAGACTTTGAGAATACCCTCGCTAGTTAAATTTATTATTAAAATGAAGTAAGCAAGTCGTCCTTGCCGACCCTTGTACCCCTATGGGTACAGGGTATAAAAAATTGAATTCTCATCAATTTGTCAACTCGCTAAATCTTGCTTCTACATGAAATCTTTAGCGCCCTCTATCGATGAATTTTTAACTTATATTTATGTATTTATAAGTAATATATTACTTATATCCCAGCTACTTGTTGTAGGATATTTAATATACTTATTGTTTTTACCTATATAAATCTCTGCACAATACGATTTGATTTAAAAAAAAAATGAAATAAAGAAAAATAATATCTAGACGTGTCCACATACCAAATTATTTAGCTCTAGCTTTTATGGTATTCGAAATATTGGATTTTGTGAATATAGATCGATATTCCTGCTATATATTTTCAAGCATTAACAATCGAAATAACTGTTATACTTATATCCTCTAGATCTGTCTGTTATCTATATATATCTGTATTTATATAATTTATAAGATATCAAACCGATTTCGAGATTTTAATATACACTTATTCCCCATGGTTGGAGGGTATAATTGTATGTTATATCTTCGATTTGAAGTTTTCTATAATAACTTTAAGTTGAATCAAGATCGTTTAGAAAAAATCATTAAGTTTTAATAAATAAAAATTATCACTTTTGCATTGTTAATTATTATTTCATTTGAATTTGGCATTTGGACTTTGTTTAATTTAATTTTTCAACCTGAAAATGAAAAAATTAATAACTTAGAGAGCTACCTTTTGTATGTATTATAAATATTATAAATTTATAAATTTTATTGACTATGCAAAGGGTATACAAATTTCTGTATAACCTTTGAGTTCTTTAAAGGATAACTTGAAGCTTGCCATAATGTTGAATGAGGCAAAAGAACAAAGTGAAAAAAAAAATTGCCAGGGATGAATGTTAGGTTTTCAAGTTGATACTCTTTGCAAGGATAACGGCTAGAGGGAAAAACGGATTCCAGGAGGCAATGGCCAATATATGTCTATGCATACATACATATATATATGTGTGTGTGTGTGTGTGTGTGTGTGTGAGTGTGTGCTTGGCTATATGTGCAAGTGTTTTCCACTTGATGTAACATTACTTTGAAATCTTTTGCACAAGCGGCAGCAGCCAAATGAAAAGCAAAGAGAAGATGTTGCTGAGAAAACAACCGACACCAAACCCATCCAGGAAATAGGGGCAACAAGGTGGCAAAAGATAGGTTAGGGGATGGTGGGTGTGATGGTTGAAAGCGGATATGGATACTCGGCTTAATTTTCGAGCCGATGACCAAAAAAAAAAAAAAAAAAGACAAAAAGCACTAAAAGAAACACCAAAAAGAAGAAGATGATAAAAAAAAGAACAAGATAAAGTTTTGTTTGTCTCTCAACATGCACACATGTATGTATGTTTGTATGAGTAGTATAAGTGTGTGTGTGTGTGTGTGTATGAGTAGTATGTGTGGTGCAAATTCTATTCTCGGATGCCTCACTGGACAATGTACAAGCGAAATTAGAGAATGTAAACAGCGCATTTTATCCTGTCGGTTGCCGGCGACGAAAACCAAAAACAACAACCAAGTTGACATGAACAAAAATACAGAAAAAAAACAAAAAAAAAAAATTATATATATAGGTATATATAAAAGAAGAGAAAAAGAAAAACGCCGGGAAACGTGCACCATTTTTCTTTGTCCACCTGCAGATGGAAAAAGAGAGTGAGAGAGGGGAAGAGAGGGAAAGAGTGTGATAGGGAAGTAAAAGAGGGCCAACAGCGCGACAACGGCGCCAGCTAACTCGTCTTTTTCACTTGACAATCATTTAAAGAGTCGCTTTTGGCCAACAAACAATTACAAGCAATTCAAGTTGAGCCTCTGTTTGCCACTGTCTCGCGTTGACCTTTAAACTAACTAAAGAGGTGTCTTCTATGTTTTAGACGAACATCATAACAGTAAATTAGCCAATGTCTACCTACATACCTACACACACACACACACACATAGGCTGGCATAGAGATGCGGATACATTTGCCATGCACGAGCTAAGATTGGCATTTGGTTGGGATGGTGTGGCAAAGGAATCAAGTGGTTTAGTAAATTGATTTTCTGAATGTGTAAATGGATTTGGACTTTTGAACGTTATACCCCTTACCAACCTAAAACCATTCACCTCTCTCCTATGAGGCCTATGCACACAGACACACACACACACACACACACACACACTGAAAAGCCTTTTCGCTATATGACTGCGAACCGCATTGAATGAAAATTAGGCAACAAACGGATGACTGACCATAAGAGAAATAGAGGGGGAAATAGGCAGAGAGAGAAAGCAAGAGAGTGGTTCCATAAGTTACTGAATATTGTATATATATATATATATATATATATATATATATATATATATATTAATATATATATATATTAATATATATACATATATATATATGAATACATATATATATGAATGTAAGAGATTTTTAAAAGTTCCACATTTTTTAGACAAATTTTGATAAGTAATTTACTTTAAACATATACTTTATATATATATGTATATATATATATATATATAATTCCTGATTTCCAGATTTTTTAGATAAATTTTGATAAAAAAAATGAATTTAAACATAAATTTTATATATATAATTTGCTTATCAAAATTTGTCTGAAAAATCTGAAACATTTAAAAATCAATCTATAGGATTATTTTAAAGTATCTTCAGTCTAGCCTCGCTTTCACACTCACACACACAGACATACAGACATATGAAGGACTACCTGGCAGAAATCCAACAAATATTATAGACAAGTCAAAAACCAGACTCTGGCTATTGTTAGATGAGGTTTTTGGTTAACCTCTCTTGGCCATTGCTGCTCCGCCTTTACCTTACCCTTACCCACTCCTCCAGCCAATAAGAGATATGCCAGATAGCCGACTTTATTGATTCAGACATAGTCCTTCCATGTTACATGTCCGCAAAAAAAAAAACAAAAAAAAAAAAAATATGGGAAAAAACAAAACAGAAAACTCCACGAAATTTCACATTTCCATTTGAATAATTTAGACATTTTCGTTGATGAATAACCTAAAGGCCATTGATAGATATTCAGCCACATTCATTCATACCATACGCAATTGCTTCTATCTCTCTCTCTTCCTCTTTCCCTTTCTGTCTCAATCTTTGTCTCTGTATAGGGAGCTAACCACATGTCTAGGTTAAAGGATTTCAATTCTCATATGTATATATAAATATAGATATGTATGAATGTGTGTATCTTCATCTGTTTTTCTCACTCATTCATATTGAAATTTATGAAAATTTGTTTAAAGAAGAAATATATAAAAACGATCAACCCCTTTTTTTAATCCGGAAATTCATTGTACCTATATATAAAAAGTTATATCAAATTTAGGCAAGCACATTAACTATAAAATTAGTTGAAATATTGTGGGATCACTCACTCTCATATTTAATATATATAAGACATAATTGAATAATTGAATATATATAAGACATAATTGAAAACAAATAAATCAATTATATATATAAATTCTATATAGATATATATGTCTTTGACTACTTTTTCAATGTTTTATTTTTGTACATTAAGAAAAACATAATTTATTATTTTTATATACAAATCTATTTATCTTTTATATTTAACTTTTTCTCAATTTTTTGTTCATGTAAAAAGATTTTTTATAATAAACCTATAAAAGTTTACTCAAATTTCTTTAAATTTTGTTATACTTACCAAAGTTTGACTTATAAGTATATATAACAAATAAGCAGATATAACGAATCATTTTGCGATTTCCTTCGATTTCCAGCTCCATTATATTGAAGATTATCTGTATTTCTTAAAGTATTTTGAAAATATGTTGCCAGTTACTGACCACTAAAAAAGAATGGTGAGGAATAAGCCAAAGAATAAAGGGTTAAACAAATTTAAAAAAAAGAAAAGTATAAAAGAATAAAAATTTTAAAGCTTAAAATCGTAAATTGATCTTTTATTATAAGTATATACATATATATATATTATATGTATGTAGATAATTTAGCATAATCTTCATTTGTCTCTACTTGTCTTAAGTATTTTTCTGGTCCTCTTAATTAGCCAAAATCTAAAAATGGGAATAAATTTTATATATATATATATATATACGTATATATATATATATGTGTATTTAAGCAATTACTGAAAGAATTTTAACTTCACTTTATAATGAGATTTTATGTCTACATTTAACTAATTCAATTCTATTTTGTTAATTTGCTATACAATAAAATTAATCCAATAGTTTTTAATTTATAATGAAAACAGTTTTAGTTGATTGTAATTTACAAGTTGTTCGAATTTAGAAAATTAATTTCAGTAATTAACTGCCAATATATGTAGATGATCCACCTAATGGAATTAGCTATAATTTTAAGTACTTGAGTCGGATATTGTATTTGCTTTGCTTTCATTCAGGTCCTTAAAAAATCTATCATTATCCATCTGTTCATTAAGTTGAGAGTGTACTCAAGACAATTGCTTTAAAAATGTTCATATTATATCCCTAATCAAAAATTTGTGTTAAAACTTTTGCATTGCGTGAGTTTAAATTACATTTACCCCTCCACACAATCTCTATGTAGACAGACACACATACATACATATGTATGTATATATAATGATGAGTTTATGGATCATTGTCTGATTTAAAGATGGCATTCAGCAAATTGGTGCCATCTTAATTTTAGAATATGTATTCCATGTCCATTATGCAAGTGTTGAGGATATGCCCCTACTATGTATAATATAAATGTTACTTCTACTTTATAATGAGGCAACGATAATTAATTTCTATATAGAGGGCTGTCGTCGCTCTACAAAAAAAAAAAGAAGAAAACGAAGGTACCAAAACGAAGTCTTATAAATAATCTAAAGGTAAATGGTGGAATGGTGGAAGTATCCATGTAGTAAGTGTTTTAACCCATTCCAATACTCTTCTTAACTCGAAAGATACAATCAATTTTAAACAATAAGTACCAAAACGTTATGGCTAAAACAAGACAAGACAGACCGAACACACAACTGATAAAACTATAGACCGACCCTAAAAGTCCAAAAGAGAACAACTACTGACTGGCACTCACATTGGCACTGGCGCGATAAAACGTTTATTGTGCGTGTAATCAGGCTCTTAGCCATAATTTAAAACAAAATGAAAAAAAAAGAAAAAAGAAAAAAGAAAACAGAAAACAGAAAACAGAAAAAAGGAAAATAGATGGATGCACTCTTCGGACTGTGCGAGGTGTGCGTATGTTTTGTACTAGTCTGATATATCTTGTGCATGCATGTAAATAGGTATGTTATGTTAGTTCGCAGTTTAACGCTATGGCCCTTCCATATTCAAAGCATCGCCGGAAGCAATAAACTTCTGTATAATTAAATAAAATAAAATTAATGAGTTAATGAGCTATATCTAGCCAGGCTAGCCACTGAGAAAACGAAAGACGGTACACACAAACACACACACACTTTCATTCACATTCTTTTTTTTTACCCCCCTCTCATTTTTGATGTTTTTTAATAATCAAAGAGCAGGTTGGCAACCCTGGTGGGTAAGCCTACACCATGCCTCGTGGCTGGTTGTAAACAATTTAGCGTGTCTCCTCGTATTATATCATTAATATTAATATGAATTTAGCGTGCTTTTAGTTATATAGTCACTCTAGTCAGCCCCATTTTACTTTATACTTCTTGTCTTATTGTCTCTGTTTCACTCTTTCTATCTCTCACTCTCTCTCTCTCTCTCTCTCTTCTCTGAAAGTGCGTACAAATTTGGACCTTAGATCCTACACATTGATTATAAATGATAAAATAAAATTCATAAAAGCTAACATTAAATTTCCTAGGACAATTTATTTGCAAACTTAGTATAAGCTACATTAAATATAAGAAATTAATATAAAATATTATGGCGCAATTAAAATTAAAGTTTAAATAAAATAAGCAAGTTGCCCGTGTCGACTTTTTGTATACCCTGTACCAGAAATCAAGTTCCCTTAAAACCGCCATCAATTTAATAAAAAATGTAAAATTATTTCTTTTAACAGTAACAGCTTGCACCATATACTGCTTACATAAAATTATACTGCTTGCAGAAACTGATCGGCTTGCGGAAGAAAGCAGTATATGTAAGCTATCTATGTTTATGCGTATATCTACGGACGGACAGAAGATGCCGATTAATACTATCTACATTTTAAAGGGTAGAACTGCTTCCTTCTGCCTGCTACATCCTTTTACCCTATGGGCATAGGGTATAAAACAAAGTAGTAAATAACATTAAGCTATGGTTTAATACCATGGTTAAGCTGAATCTTTTTCGACTTTGACCATAATATTAATAAAGTTCAATACATAATTGATATTGGATTGGATTGATAGTCGATGAATTGTCTACAAGTTTTTATATTTAAAAAGGTATAAATAATAGTTTGAAAATTATTATTTAATATCTATTGGAGTTACTAAGGAATACATAATTAGTACATATATATCTTATATTGATTTTTATGGAACGTTAACCCTTTCAAGTCAAGACCCTACTCACTAACACACATTCCTAAGTGCATGTACTTACATACATACATACATATGCATGTGCCTATCGAATGAACTTTGCCTACCGATTAGTGCAACGATGCTTAATTTTGCCACTTTATTGGTTTTAAGATTTTCCGCTTATTGTTTTTTCTTCATCAACTGTAAGGAAATGGGAAAGAGTTAAGTCAACGATTTTCTTTTTCAAACCGATGAAATGCGTTCAGTGCTTTTCTAATGAGTTCATTTCAATTTTGCCGACATCTAAGTAAAGATGTATGTATGTACATATGTGTGCATGTGTGTGTATATATATTGAAAGTTTTTTTAGCCTTTCGCCGTTGGCGCGTTCAATAAATTTTCGTTTTGATTACGCACAGTGCGAAATTAATCGAAGTCATACGTCATAAACCATTTGTGCCACCGCTTGGCAATTCCAATTAAGCAAAGTCGAAGAAAAATTCTTGGAAATTATTTGCACCACATACACTCATTAACATATTTACAACTAAAAAAAAAAAAAAAAAAAAAAAATGGAAAAGGAAAATAAAAAAAAAACAGAAAAAAGAAAAAAGAAAACGTCGAGTCTGGGAGCCTGAACAAATGACAAAGAGGCGTAACCACTCCAGTTTTCCAGTTCCCAATTAGACAAACGAGGCGCGGTTCTTTGTCAACTTGGCTTTAACCATACATGCACACACACAGACACACACACATACCACACACTTGAACAGACCGAACTATACGGTGAACTGGACACCCGATGGCATTGGTTACCCGCAGCAATTCGCAGAAACTACGCGATTACGATTAATGAGCAGACACTTAGTGAGAATATCCGCCGCACGCGCTAGACCTAGACTACGCAACATGGGGACATGGATATGTCAGAGAGATGGAGATGGAGATGGAGATGGAGAATGGAGAATGGGATGCAAAGATAAACCACAATTTTTGCCTCTGAACTGCAAGTGCAATCTTTGTTTTATTATTAAGTTGTCCAACACCTGCCCAGTGGGCACAAAAAAAAAAAAAAAGGAGAAGGAAAACAAAAAAAAAAAAAAAACTCTAAAACGCCGCACAGCTGGTTGCCAATTTGTTGTCTTAAGCCCGGCTTCAACTCACTCATTTGTCTTGTAAATACAACAAAAAGCGCACTTGCTGATGCACCAATTAAGTTCTTACTGGTCCCCATGTAAAATTACAAAAGAGAAGAAGAAAAGGCAGTAGCCAGGCCAAGACAGTCAGCAGCTCTCCCTCTCTCGCTCTCTCTCTCTCTCTCTCTCTCTCTGTCTATACATATATGCATACCCTATAGCCTTGCGCATGAAGGGGTATATTAAGACTTAGGGAGTTTAGAATAAAATGTTAATATAAAAGATTTTCTGGAATAATATATGATTTTAATTTGTAGGGTATTCAGTTATCGATGACTTTGATCTTAATTTATTTCTTATTTTTTTTTTCTTCTGTTGTGAAGTATTTGCCATTGACAGGGCTTTAATGGATTAACATTTGTCAGTGTCGTGTTAGACCACAACAATGCCCGCCAGTTACAAATCCGCTAAAGAAAGTCACTGTACATACATATAGTCAGAGATATAGATAGATGGTAAAAGGAGAGAGGTAGAGAGTGAGAGAGAGAGAGATAGAGAGTTACTTGAGTGATTCCTATTTGCATTTCCAAAGACATTCAAGTCACCTGTAACAATAGTTAATCATCATGTTCATTGACATTTGATTGGGATGTTAAAAGTGTTAAACATTTTCAGATGAGATGAGTTTTCTTTTTTTTTTTCTTTTTTTCCATCATCCTTATATAAAATGAAGTCTTGTTAGTAGTTAAAATAACTTATCTTTAGATACCTAATAAACTATGTCAATCAAAAGATAACATCTTTTCAATCTATTTCTAGTTTTTTTCTTCTATATATAAGGAATTGGTCACTCTAATCGGATTTAAATTAGCGAATGCGAATGCTCAGAGCTAAATATAAAATTTTCTTTCACTTTTTTTTTGAAACTAATAAATTGGTACAAACCTCTCTCTCTCTCACTCTCTCCCTTTCCTTTTTATAAATATTTTAAAAATTATATTTTATAAATAAGAATTTTTGATCACTAGATACATAAAAGATTGATGAAGCAAATAAATCTAATGAATATTTGCTTACAAATAATAAAAAAAGAGAAAAAAAGCTCAGAAAATTAATAAATTTTTATTTACTCTATCGACTCTTTTATGGCATATAAGGCAAACTGGCTGAATCGAAAGTCTTTATAAATCGATAACTTTCCTATACATTCATACTTTAAGTAAAAGCATGCATATAGCAATATTTATCCAATTTACTGACAAAACTTAAAGACAGAATGCCAATATTAAAATATTTGATTAATGCCTAACAAAAATATCTATATAGATGCAAATAAATAGCGTTTAAGATCGGAAAAGATTCATTAGCAATCACAAAATAGTCGAAGACCTTTTTTTTTGGTTTGTTTGTTATAATAAAAGAAAATCAAAAGTAATAAAGTTTTTAAATTAAACTGTTGCGTATAATGACATCAATCAAATGGCAGTCTCGTTATTTAAACTAAATTTATTATACTATAAACGACATCTGATCTATGGACAATCCAATCATGGTTAATCCATTTCTCGATTATAGTTTCATTTCGTATTTAAATTAATTGAGTTTAATGTGTTTAAATGCATGCGCACAAATTATTTCAATCAAATTATTTAATTTGAATTCCAAATGAATTTAACTTGATCAACGATCTAACTACACACACTCTCTCTTTCTCTCTCTTTCTCTCTCTCTCTCTCTCTCTCTCTCTTGACAATTTCAGTAGCGTATGGAGTAGAAGTGCGAGTGCGAACGTTTCGTTTTGGTGTGATCGTTGTCCGGTCACGCAGGTGAGTGCAAATAAATTAGCCGTTGCACAGTGTTGACGTTTATTGTCAAGCCGATTCCCTCAACCCTCCCCCGCACATTTACCTTACCTCACCCCTTTCCCTCTTGATGTCGACATTTTAGACAGTTTCGCTCCCGATCCCCCCATTATCCACCATCTTTTCTCTCTCTCTCTCTCTATATATATATATATATATATTTATCGTACCATACATTATGCTTGCTCCCTTTCTAGCTAGTCCAGTCAAACAGGCAGTCAGGCAGACGACATTGCAACAAGATACGCGCCACACGTTGCTTAAGCGTTCACTCTTGCAGATTGCCGCACGCTCTTGGTCAATTTTAATTTATAACAACAAGGTAACAACGTGCGACACTTGCGAAATGGGAATGTAAAATGGTACGAGGATCGAGGTATCACTGTGTTTTGTCCATACAGTTCACTGTTCAAGTCTAAGGTGGGCTTCACTCTTTAATTGGTCCGCCGTTGTCATCGTTGTGTGGTGGTGGTGTACCCTGTCGTTACGGGCCTGTGTGTTGGTGATGGTGATGGTGACGGTGACGGTGACAACAACAACAACAACAACAACCACAACGCGACGTCTAAATTGTCGCACCTTTTATAGTTTGCTATTTCGCGACTCTCAAGACTTTCCATTGTCAATAATTGCTTCATTGTCAAGGGCGTACACAGTGACAACCACTGTGCCATCCGATTTAAATGGACATGATCTCCAGTTAAGTTTTGATAAACAATTCGTTAAATTCAATTTAGCATTGGCAATATATTTTTCTTCTTTCTTTAAATTATATAGATTTAAGTTAGTTTATATTAAGAAAAGAATAAGATATGAATATGTATATCTAAGTAAAATATAAAATTTAATTTTAAGTAGCATTTCCTCCTATTATTTTTCCCCCTTGAAGACAGAACATAAAACACACCCAACCTTTTCCTTAATGTAGGATATCGTTACAAAAATTCAGGATATTAGTAAATAGTTTCTGTTAAATATATACATATATATGTATATATAACTTATTTTTGTTATATATCCAAATAGCTTGTTTTATTCAAACGCTAGTAAATGTGTCATGGTCTAAAGATACAATTTTGTTGCCCCCTTTTAGATAAGATACTAACTACATCCATGAAGGCAATTAAAATTTTCTCACTGACCACCATCTTCCTCATCTTTATCTTCATCATCACTCTTCCCCCTTTTTGCATCTCCCTCATTCATCATTGGCCAGTTTTGTTTTTATTTTATTTTTTTTTTTTTTTTTTTCTTTTTGCCCAAATAAGTCAAGTGTTACAAGAGGCAAACAGTTGCGGCCAAATGGGCGTTTGAAATGCAATTAAATTAAATTTGCAGTTGGCAGTATCCAATCGGAATGGCAAATGAAAGAGTACTGGCAAAACGGTGAGACTTTAAGATATAATTCTCTTTTTAATAGCCAATGTCAATTTAACATAATTAATATTGAAATTGAAAAGTTTTATCGCAATGAATCGAATAAAGTAATAAGAAAAATCCAGTTTAAAAACCTCTCTATATATGTATATGTAATGATGAATTTTCTTTTCTTACAAATATTTACATATCTATATAAGAAAATGTTATACATGTTATATATATATATATATAGTATACATCATATATGTATTCCCCCTTTGGATACAAATAAAATTGCTTGTTTCTCTATTGAAATGTCACTCAAACTTAAGTTTTTTGGTCAATTATGGTTATCAGTGTGAATACCCAAGTGCCAGGTAACAGGCAGGCAAACACACACACACACACACACACACAACCAAACACATACACAGCCCCACACACACACAAAGCACAACGAACAGATGCATATGCATTTGTATGTAGGCAAGTCTATCGATAAGGATTGATAAGAGATGGCAGAGTCCTCCAAAATAAAAAAAGAAAATAAAACAAATAAAAAAAAAAAATCCTCCCACAATATGTATGCGTGTGAGTTTAAAAGCTTTTCCATGTACACCAGATAAAATGGCACAAAATTGTATAGCTGACAGAAAGTAAAGTAAAAGTTGAAGGTATATATGTACATACATATATAACAAATCGTTAGTCAACTTGTTTATACCATATACATATAAATGTATATAAATATATGTAAAGTCACTAAACGAGAGAGAGAGATTAAATAGTAGTTTACTAAAACAAAATATAAAATTTATATATTTAGATAAAATTATTTGTTTAAATGAATGAATAAATATGAAATATTTCAACAATTTATATTTCAGGGTTTTCCAGAGTCGATAAGCTATATAGGTTTATTTTACATATTCATTTGTTGAGTAATATTTCTAATGTCACTACTAAATACTAATTTTTGCAAAAGTTTTTTTTCTTTCTTTTTTTTTTTTTTTTTTTTTTTTTTGCCATTCCATTAGACAACATTTTTACTCGATTACTCAAAGTATTTCATATTGTACGTAAATGAAGTAACTGGAGTAAAAGTCATTGAAGAAGAAGAAGAAAAGGAAGTGAAAGAGAAAGAGGACAAGAAACGATGTTAAACAATTTTAGATACTCTCTCACTCACTAAAAGTCATTGAAGAAAAAGAAGAAGGACATTGCATAATGGTAAAAATTTTTAGATTCTCTTTCTTACTCACTCTCTCTCTCTCTCTCTCTCTCACTCTATTTCTCTCTCTCTCTCTCTCTCTCTTTCTCTCTGTGCAATTGCGTATCAAGACATCTGCAAACGATATTCATTCAATCCCGTTCCCGTTCCCGTTCCCGTTCCTGTTCCTGTTCCTGTTCAATGCCCTGATCACGGCTGGGGCCTTACGCATCATTTAATGGGTTTTCGTGAAGTGCATTCAAGTTGTTGTTGTTGCTGCTGTTGGTGTTGTTGCTGTTGTTGCTGTTGATGATGAAACTAACCTAGGTTGTGCTTGTGATCCTCCTAGTTGCATTAACTGCCTGACCCTGCCAACTGGCCAACTGTCTACTCCAACTGGGAATACAACTTTATCACTTGCCCACAAAATATCTTCAATTGGTTCCATTAAACTAAAGCTGCACGTTGTACATGACCAAAAAAAAAACAAAAAAAAAAAAAAAGAAACTAAACAAATCTCAAAGCTTCACCTGAGCGCTCAAACAACGCTCATCGTGCGTTGCCGTCGACATCATCCATCCAACCAATTCCAAAGATGCACAAAAAGAAATTATATTAACATACATTTTTTTTTTTATAAATATTAAATAAATCGATGGAAATACCAAAAATTACAAATTAAAACTTTAATAAAAAAACATTTATATTATGTAAACTTTGTATGTATGTATGTATGTATATATACATATGTAATAATTTTCTAAATTTTTTCATTTTGGTCAGTGTAACATCATGATGATGATGATGATGATGATGATGATGAGGATGATCGTTATGATGATAGTCGTAACCAAAATTAACCTGGACCAGGGCATGATCATTATGATGACGACGCAGCCGTTGCCGCTATAAAATCTATTGGCGTATCTATCTACACTACTTCTAATTTGGATTACAGCTCCGCTCTCTGGCTTCTGCCTGAATCTGAGTATCTTAGCCGTGAATTCTCGTTGCCTGCCTTGGTTGCTTCAGTTTACCATGTTACCAATGTTAATGTTACCTTAGTCGCCGTCGCCGTCACCGTCACCGTCGCCGTCGCTGTTGCCGTCGCTGTTGCCGTTGCCGTCGTCTTCGTCGCTTGGCCAATTTAAGTTTAAGTGCTTTGGTAACAGTTTCGCGCTTTCGAAACTTGAGTCGTGATTTATTTTTTTTTTTCCTCAGCCTTCTTTTTTTTTTTTTTATATTTCTTCTTTTTTTTAGTATTTTTTTTTTTTGTGCTTGTGCTGTGTTTCGTAGAGTAGGTATTACAAACCTATTCTTTCTGTTGTTGTGGAGGAGAATTTTTAAGTGCCGTTTTTCACGCCACGACACGCAATCGCAACGAGGTTGAACTCAGCAGTAAATTAGGAAAATTGATCCAAATTTTCTTGGGAACCTTTCTTTTTCTATTTTTCTTTTCTTTTCATTTTTTTCGTTTTTTTTTTTTTTTTTTTGTTTTTTGTTTTGCTTGTCTTGGCCCAATAATTAGTGGTAGATGTGGAGGTGGACTTGTGGAATTGTTCATTGGTTAACAACAAACATATGTTTTGATAAAAAAAAAAATGGCATGGAATCGCATTTAGTTATCTTTTATGGTATTTACACAATGAAAAGATGTTGTGAAAATTTAAAAAATTTTTAAAGTTACTTTAATTCATATTTAAATTAGACTAATATAAACATTCTCTTAATACAAATCTAATCACTGTTTTTGCAAGTTCAAAATAAAAGATATCTTTTATTTAAGGATAACCTTAAAATGCAAATTATATACTAAACATACTTAAACAGTTAGATTAAATAAATATGTAGAAAATTATATAAAGATATATATATTAAGATTAAAATGAGTTCAATCAACGATAAAGTTAAATTAGAAAAGAAACAAGATTGTCTATTAACATATAGACAATCGTTCATTTCGTGTGATCTTTATTTCTTTGAAGCAATAATCAAATTTCTATATATTTTAAATTTAATATATATCAAATGGTTTAGCCTTTAATTGAATTTTATTACAACAATTTTTTCAGTTTGTACCACTTTTTTTTTAAATTATTATTCACTAATCTTTATTTTACTTTTTCTGGATATACTAGATTTTAGTATTTATTTGGAAATTGTAATTTTTAATCATTCGAATTTCAAGTTGTAAATTTAAATTTTTTATTTTACAAAATTTAAGAAATAAAAAAATAAAAATAAATGTAAATAAAAAACTCGAAAATTGTTCTTATAATCTTATAGAGGTTATGATAGATTCAACAAATAAATAAAAATTATGAAAAAATTAACAAGTTTTCATATTTTAGTTTATATAATTTATAGTAAATAAATAATAAGTTAATAATTTAAATTCGTAGACACATATTCGAAAAGTTTATTAAGATACAAAACTGTCTCCGAGAATGCAAAAATTTTATGAAAAATAATAAAACTAAAAAAAACAAAGGAACAAATAATATTTCAGTATTTGTATATAATATTTAAATATAGTTTAATACACAAAAATCTACAAACGTATATATAGATATGTCCATCATATATGTATAATACATATTAATATATTATTATAATGTATATTAAAAAGGATTTAAAGAGAACTTAAGTCAAAGTGATTACAAAGTAAATGTAAAATTTTTTTAGATCAATAATATGGAACGTAGCAATATATAGGAAATTGATCATAGGTAAACCGATAAGTTGATTGTTCAGTTTTAATTTAGTGATCATAGTATATATATTTTTGTTGATAAAGATATGATTGTAAATCATTTAAAAGTCAAATTTATATCATTGAATCGGCTTTATTTCTCTTAATATGTTGCTCTCTCTCTCTCTTGCTTTCACTCTCTTTGTCTCTGTCTCTTAGGGTTGCCGCTCTCACGTAGCCAATTAAAATTCAATAAAAATTCAGGCAATTCCAATGAAAATGATGGCCCGTAGGCTGGACTTGTATCACAAAATTGAAAATCTTCAAATCGGCGCATGACTAGAAGCAATCAGTACGAGTTCCATGTAAACAGTATCAGAGTCAGCAAAATGCATCCAAAGAGAGCCTGACAATAACACACATTCGCACACACACACACACACAGCAAAAGCTATAGCAACAAGTTGCTGCAAGTTGCAAGTTTCTTTTGTTTTATTTTATTTTGTTTTGTGGCAAAGTTAAAAATCTTTGCCAGGTCAGCGCCAAAGTCAAGTGCAAAAAGAGCTGCTCACGTTTTAAGACAACTCAGCCAGTAGCAAGCCAATAGGATGAGGCAACAGAATGAGGCATGCAACCTGGACCTAAAGCTTAAACTGAAATTCAAGTCAAGTCAAGTCGAATCGTAGTTGAGTCTAGGTCTAGTTGGCCCCCGTCACATAATCTGCTCCAAATCAAAATTGCTTATTAAACGTGGTAGGAGCTTGGTAGAGACCCAATCCCTGAGTGTGCCTGCCTAGAGCTATCAATTGGCAATCCTTTTAACAGTTGAAAGCATTCCATTTGGTTAGTGGTTATGTGTCTGTGTGTGTGTGTGTGTGGGTGGGGGGTTTAGGTGTCGTATATTAAACTACTTTATTAGAGAAATCTTAGTAATACTATATGTATGCATATATATATATATATATAACAATTATGTGTTATCAAACAAAAACTATTATTTATTCCATTTGACAATAAGATTCTCAATTCTCTCGCTTGATTCTTAAAATCATCAAATGGTTTCAGTTCAGTTTCTACGCTATATGATCACGATCACCGTGAAGTCTATTCTCCAGTAGTCTCATCCTCTCTTCTTGTCTCCTCTCGTCTTGTGTCTCACCCCTTTTATCTAAGGGGGTGCGGCATTATTGGCTGGTACCAACTATTGATGATCGACAATGTGCAAAGCTGCCAATGAGCCAAATCCAGCCTTAAGGCTCAACACGAAAGTTGGCCAACTTAAGGTCTCTCTCTCTCCCTCTCTGTCTTTGTCTCTTTCTTTGATTCTGTCTCTTTATCTATCTATACTCTCTGTGCTCTATCTTGTTTTGCCCTCTGAACTCTTTGGCATTTTGTATATATTATAATTGCTGACCGTGCTACACAATCTATGTGAAGATGGCAGACTAAAACTCCATCTACTATATATATGTATATATATATGTCCAGTGACTGGGCTGGTCCATCTTTGGTTCCTGTATCTGGCTTTAGGTTGGCAGCAAACTCCAATTCGTTGCGCCGTTCTTATATCATGGTTAATGCATCAGATTTTCTTTTTTTTTTTCGTTTCTAGGAAGCTGCTAGCAACAATGTTTTTATCTTTTTTTTTGGTTTTGGTTTTGGTTTTGTTGTTGCTGTCGTTGCTGTTGTTGTTCCTCTTGCTGCTGCTCAACTTGTCGCATTAGCGCTCTTTATAGAGGCATTGATTTTGATATCGATTTTAGCACATAAAATGCAAAAAAAAAATCAAAAAATTAGAAGAGATCAATTAAAGATTATAATTGATTGAAATACCTTTAAAATATCTTAATGGCTATTGTTGTTCTTTTTCTTAAATGAAATCATCAAATGATTATTTTATTGTTCTCTAATTGGGTTTCAATTTTATCTTAAACATTTTTAACATGCGGATTTGAATTGTTTATTTAGAATATTAAATGAAACTTCTATTATTTAAATAAAATGTTAAATTTATTATACAATAAATTAAGTTATTATAATAAATACATAGTACCATTGATTTCTTTAATAACTTTAAGAGGACATTTAATAATACTATTTGAATTCCAATATTTGATTACATTACATAATTACAATTTGTGATAGATGTGATATTTAATTTATATATTGACATTTCGATGCAAATTGGTTTATTTCGAATTAACCAATTAATTATTTATTCAATTGTTTTCATTTCATTCATATCCTTTTCGCAAGTTCTATATGCCGTGCCAATACCAAAGCCAGTCCCCAACCAAGCTGGCCAAATGCGACGTCTAAAGAACAATATGGAAAATATTGTACCAATTGCAAGGCCACCGGCGGTTTTAATTATAGCATCTGATAAACAGCGATCCAATAGCTTTCCATTGCGTTCTTCAGCCAATACGGTTTGGTTTGTTGCCTTCGACATTTCAAAATTCTATATCTATCTATATATCTATATATAGATATATATTTGTATATATATATATATCTATCTGTTTGATTTGCATACAATTAAAAAATATTATGTATAAAATAAAAAACGAATCTCTGAGAACATTGAATTGATAATCTATGAGCACTACGATAAAAAATATTTATAAATGAAAAAGGCTTTTTTGTTTTGTAATATGACAGCAAACCGATTTAAATACTTTTAAAATAGATAAAACAATAACCAAGGAAATACTACATCAGTCACAGTAGATCCGCTATAACCCACTTTCTAAATGCAATAAATAATTAATTGCAAAATAATTGCAAAACAAACTACAAATCTATATAGAATATATTAATAAAATTCTTAAGGATAGCTTATATAGGGGTTGACTGCAATTTTGAATTAATTAAATTAGTACTATTAGTTTATCACGATTTCACTTTTACACGATGTGGATTTTAAAAAAATGTGAGTTTTTACTTGATTAGAACTAATGTATGTTTCAAATTTCATTTGTTTTCAACTGAATAGCATGCGTATACTGCTTTGTTCCGCACATCCACAGATCAGTATCTGCAAGCAGTATGGTTTCATGCAAGCAGACTTTTAGCAAGCAGTTGACTCATGTTAAGGAAATTTAATTTTATCTGTAAAATTTCAAATTTTGGTTTTTGGCATTTCTTCAATGTTTCATTATTATAAAAATATATAACAAATAAATGAGAGCTTGAAGTATTAAATTGGATTCCCTTTTTAATAACTTTTGTTCCCTTAAACTTTTAGAAATTAAATTTACATCACTTTTAAAAATTTTTCAAAAAGTATAACTAATTGCATTAAAAAAGTTTTCAATTTTCATCTCACTATTTCACTTAGTATATTATTATATGTTTCAAGTTAGAGTATATAAATTGTCATCTAGTCCCACATACATTTTATTCTCTTGGGAAAATGTAACTTTTTTGACTTTTAATGGTGCAGACTTGTTACGTACTTTACCCACAAACTGTTTGGGCTCAGGCTATAATTTTATTGTTAGCCTACCAAAAAAAAAGAAAAAAAAAAAAAAACAAGGGAAAGGGAAAAAACCAAAAGGTTAGTTGTAAAAAACTGTAAATTCGGGTGTTCAAACGCCTTAAATTGTTCGTTTTCTATTACCAATTTCCCCCGTTCAACGGTTCTCTTTTGCCCTGTATTTAAGAAAATTGTAGTTCTTGAAGGTGTCGAAAGGTTGGAGCTTGTGTGTTGTTGAGTGTTATGTTATCTAGTGAGTGCTTGGAATGCTTGGCTTAAAAGTTATCCAAAATAAAAAAACTCTAAAGAATACGCTAAGTTCGCCCGTGCCGAAATTCATATACCCTTGCAAGTATATATAATTTACCAGAGCCATTAAGAAGTATATAACAATAGACAAATCTAAATTTAATATGCATTTTTTGGACCGATTGTTCTTATGGCAGCTTTATGATATGGTTAATTGATTCTGATGAAGTATATTTAACTCACAAATATTAAATTTTATGGCAATTGGCCAAAAAGCAAAGGTGGTATTAAGGCTTAATCATATACTTGACCGATCGTTCCTATGGGAGCTATATAATAAAGTCGTCAAATCAGGATGATTCCGAGATATGCAATGCCTGCAACAAAAAGTAGCATTTGTGTATTCAACTTCAGCTCTGTAGCTAAAAGGAGAGGAAGGATTATGATTATTCATGCTAATCAAGAATATATATACTTTATATGGTCGGAGATGCTTTCTTCGATGCATTGCAAACTTTTGACCAAAATTAATATACCCTCTGCAAGGGTATAAGAAATGGATTTAAAGCTTATTTTCAATTTAACATAAGAAATTGTTGTACACTTGTTGAAAATTCGATATATTTATTTCTATAAAAATAAAAAAGCAAAATATTCTTGACAATACATTTGTAAGCTGTTTAGCTTAAATATATATAGGTACATATAACAAGCAAAGTATGCTACAAAAGATGTAGAGATTTTCTTTATAAATAGTTCCGTAACCAATCAGTTTATATTCGTAATAAAGTTATTTATAATTTATATATCGATTTCTTCTCTGGGGCAAACGATTGAAAAAGAGAAGAAAATTAAAGATTATATCAAGAAATATGCAAGAACCCAAGGCTAACTACAAGTTAATAATAATTCGCTATATTTATTAGTAGGAATGGAATTATGAAAGATAAAAGATACTTTTATTAATATGAAAAAAATATTTTTAAAACTTGCCATAATATATGTACCTATAATGAATAATTTAAATCATTTCAGCAAAGAATTAAAAATATTATAGAAATAAAGAATCTTATTATTTGTATGCCTTTTAAATCTTTTGATTACACTAATATAGATAAAGACATCATAACCATGATGTGTGTGTGCTTGTGTATGTGTGTGTTTGTGTGTTTGTTATGTTATGTGCCACATTGTTACATTGGTCAAACTGAACATTCAACTTGGAACATGGCAAATGCCTAGGCATGAAGCATTGGATACCATTCGGTTGCCTGGCTCATTATACATGCAGCGCCGATTTGTTCTGTTGTCCCCCATTTGACTTTGAATTGATAGCATCAGGAAGCGCACAAGGTAGAAGAAGTTGCAACTTGCAACCACAACGGTGCACATTCGCATTCAGCACCCGCCGGGGCTGCTGTAGCGCACCCAGTTTCTTACTCTTCATCTTCGTTTCATTCTCTACCAACCTCCTCCTACTACTCTTCGTCTTTTTGTTTACCATGATTTCGATTCGTTTTTTTTTTTTTTTTTTTTGTTGTTGTTTTCTTCATTTTATTCCTTTTCCTCTGCCTGTGCATTTAAGATATATAAAAGTGTTCAAACAATTGAGTTTGCAGCGCATGCGCATGTCCAGTGCAAATATTTTAGATTCGCATAAATTTTGCATAGTTTTTAAATGGGCAGGCAAAAACCTTAGTATTTAAACCACCACACCTTATCCTCTCCCCGACCCTGACCCCCCTTCATCGCCTACCAATAAAACTGTGCTTTAACTTTCCGTATTGACTTTACAGTGGTATGAAATGGAGAAAACTGTAACTACAATATTATAGACATACATACATCTAATATAGCACGCTCGCTAAATTTTAGAATTTTTAGAAATCCTTAGATTCAATATTTTACAGTTAATATGTTTAATTTAATTAACTTAGACTAAAATATTAAAAAATATATAGATTTTATAACAATATACATTTGTAAATACTTGAAAATTTTACCAAAAAGAATATATTGAATTATATATGCAATTTCCTTTTATTAACAAAACTTGAATCTTTTGCTTGTTCTTTTTTTAGTAGTTGCACGAGAATTATATGTATTTTACCTCCACAACCAATTCTAAAAATAGAATTACTTAGTAATTATAATACTTCATTGTAATATATACTTAATACCAAATAGTACAAAATGTCCTTTTGGTAGTATTTTCAAGTATTTCTAATAATCTATATAATAAAAATACTTTGTTACATACGTATACATGCATATTTATAATATTGACGTATTTTTTTTATATTTTATTATTATTTTTCTTAATACTATTTTTGAAATATTTTTTATACTAATTTTTTGGTGCTTGTCTTAGGTATCTCTTCTACAAATAGTTTATTTGTTCCCCCCTTTTAATCTTCATTAGTTTATTACTTTTAATACACAAAAGATAGAGACAATATTTTAATTTATTTAAAAAATTTTTAATTTTAAAGTCCCCTAAAGTATGCTAATTAACTTTTGACTTAAATGTTAGATGCAAATCAAATTGAATTCTAAGCCCCAATTAATAATTAGAAAGCATAGAACAGATTTCGAATTAAATTTAACAATTTCTGTAGATTGAAATATATATTAAGGTATATATATATATGTATTAAATAAGTAATATGGAAATATTTATAATTATAATAGAAAATTGCTAATTAAAAATACAAATACAAGAATCAATATATATATATATATATATATATATATAGTATTATTAATGTTTTATTTTTGTTCTTGACATTTTGTGTATTTATTTTTTGATCGATTTTTATTGATACTTAAACCACTGTATTCGAGGTATAGATTCTAAACTGCACCTACACTTACTCGTCGCGGATACACTACGTTTGTGTGTGCACACACGCACTGGTCATAGTCGTTGTTGTAGTCGAAGTCACCGTCATCCGTTTGGACCGTTGTCCGTTCCGATGTCTGTTTAGCTGCGCATTTTTACTTAACATATCATTTAAAATTCATGTAAAACACATGTAGCCAGTGGACAGCTTTGCATATCGTCTGTATTAGGTACGCACACATACGATTGAGGGGAATCTCTATCTCTATCTCTCTCTCTCTCTCTCACACACACAAACACAACAAGCAATCGGAAGAGCAGCAGCACTTGGTCCATCTGGATCATCGGTGCTCTAGGCGAAAAATCTTCAACTCGATCCAACTTTATCCATACAAACCAATATGTTGAATATTTGTGAGAATGTGTGTGTGTGTGTGTGTGTGTGTGTGTGTGGCAGTGTATGTGTGCCACCTCCAACCCCCTATATATAGAGTTCTGTGGCAAACAGTGGATGAAGATGTCGTTTGTTGCATTCTGCATTTAATTTGTAAACAAAGTCTTTTAGTTTATGACTGAAGTTTTATTTTAGCATATCTAGTCGGATACCGCGACCCGCAAGCCATTTGGAAATTTGTAAACAATTCGAAAATACCGAAAACACATTGCTCAGAAAATTTGCATATGAGCAGAAAGGCTCAACGGAGTACGAGAAAAAAAAAAGAAGAGGAAGATATACTACTATAGTAGATCTTTGGTGAAAACTTGGTAAAAATGTTGGGACCATTGTTGCAGGTTGACCTTTTGCCTCGTTTATGTTCTGTCAGGCAAACAAATCACCAATGACGAAGCCCAACACTAAATGCAATTTATAACACTTTTTCTCTTTCCCTCTCTCTATCTCTCTCTCTCTCTCTCTCTCTCTCTCTCTCTCTCTCTCTCTCTCTCTCTCTCTCTCTCTCTCTCTCTCTCTCTCTCTCTCTCTCTCTCAATATCTCGGTGTGTGTGTGTGTGTGTGTGTGTGTAAGAACTTGACTAAAAGGCAAGTTAACGAGCAAGGGGATTCCTTCTGCCTAGCTTCTTACCCTCTCCTTACCAATTCCCGCGCTGTTTCATTGCCGAATGAGCGACAACTTCATCATGGTCATGGCACACACCCTTCGGTGGCTTGGCGGCCGCTGCTGTTCCTGTCATCAGCATCAACACACGACCAGACAGAACCGACAAAAACCCATTAAAACAAGAACCAGAATAACGGAGAAAGAGAGAGAGAGAGAGAGAGAGAGAGAGATAGATAGATAGATAGATAGATAGATAAAGAAAAAGGCAGGATGGGTGAAGGGGGGGGTTGGGAGAAGACAGCGCTTAAATTTAACAAGCCATGACGGGATAAAAGGCTTTCACTTAACCAAGTTCAATGAAGATAAAATGCTCTTACTTAATCTCTAGGCCATGATCATAGTAACAAGATACTAAAAAAAAAACAAAAAATATCTAAACTGCTTTCAACATTAAAGAAAAGAAACTGACCAAAGAATATATCATATGAATTCAATATTTATAATCATTGATCACAAAATTCCAATGATTCTAATAACCAACATAAAGTCACACAGCAGACGCTTTATAAATTGGCTAAAACATTTTCTCATTGATCACTTCATTGATCACCTAAATACATATATCAACATTAAACAAACCATCACACATAATATAAAATATATTTTAATATATTAATTTACTTGTAGTATTTCCAATTAACAGATTGAAGATATTTAAATTTAAGCATAAATTTTATTTTCATTACCATAAATATTATTACACAAAATAACTCAAATAATTGCTGACAGAACCAAGGAACATGAAAAATGCAAAAAAAAAAACACACAGAATAAAAATCATTTAAACTAAATTTAAGAAATAAAAATATAGACCTGCAACACCGACTTACTGGTTACCCTCTTGAAAGTAAGATAGAGAAATACATATATATAACTCATATTACAGTTCAATTTATTTTGAGCATTTTTGAAAATGTGATAAAGTTAGTTTAAGTTTTTCATTATACGTTTTTTTTTTTTTACTTATGTACATATCTTTGGCGTTAGCTTATAGACTCTCTTTCTCTCTCTTTCTCTAGATTTAAGACTATGTTTGTATACTGTCTTGCCTGTCATATAAATTTTGGCAAGCTTTATTACACCCATGTAGACCAATGGATAAAGGGTATAGAAAAATTTGTGGGGAAACACTTGAGTTACCCTTGCCCATAGCCCCAGTTGGTCCTTAATGCGCGATAACTCAGACACATACACACACACACATATACACACATACATACAAGGGATAGCTTCTAATATGACCGCCCGTCACTCATTAAGCCGACACTGTCGTGCGCCTTTCTATTATTGTTGATATATAAATATATACCCTGTATAAAATAGATAATAGGGTATATATACGTACTTGAATTTGAATCTTTAACGTTATATATATGCATGTATATAATAACATTTAAAATATTATTTAATATCATAGATAAAAATAATACCTAATTATTATATATATCATTCCAAAAAAAAAGGGCAAAGTTGTAAATTAATTACAGAGTACTCTAAATTCCATTCTCTTATGTAAAGTCTACAAAATTTTATATATATATTCTCATATATTCCCCAAAAAACATAAGGAAAAATAAACCATATCTATAGAGAAAAATTTTTTTGTTGCCAGCGGGTTATCACAGCTCAGGAAATTGTGATTTTTCATTTCAGGTTTCTTCGCTGACGAGAGGAGTCAAATTTTTGTCAAATATTTTAGGGATAATAATTTACACGAGTGATGGCAAGTCAGTTGCAGCTATTACAGCCAAACGACAGACAAAGTCGCTAAGCCTTCTATGGAAAGCCTTAAGGTATTTTGGTTGTCTTTCTTTCAGCAGCCGCATTGTATGCAACACATTTTGTCGCCTAGTGATTATTATTATTATTATTTTCTCCTTTTCCCTTTTTTTGGCCTGGGCGGAAAATGCACCTCATTTTGCTTGATTGCTTGGTTGGGTAAGACTTGGTTTGGACTTTGTCAAGAAATTTTTGTTTTTGTTGTTTATTTTCAATTTTTTTTTTTTTTTTGTATTTTATCTTCTTCATCCAACTCATCATCGGCAGCAGCATCTTATCCTGGCACATATGAGGGTGATGAAGGAACTGTGGGATGGCGGATGGACGGATGGTTGATTATTGTTGGGAAAAAGACTGAGCTCTGGTTATTTCTTTGATATGCATTTAATTTTTAATGTTGCCTGAAAGTAGGCAACAATAAAGTTTTTACTATTACCTGAAAGACACTTGGGCTAATTAAAATTCGGGGCAGGGAGAACAACAAAAGAGAACAAGCCTAAGATACATACATACATACATACATACATACATAAATAAGTATACCAAGAAAAGAAATCATTTAAAATGACTGGAAAAATCATAGTAAGAAGGAAAATGGCATTTACAATAAAAACATTTTCCTGTTTATGCTTACTCAAAGTAATTCAGAACGTGTTTTTTTGGGTTCTTTTTGTCATTAATAAATTTGATAAATGAAAAGATCTAAGAGAGAAAAAAAATCCCCAACTATATGTAAAATCTTCTTTTTATCATATTAGTTTTACATAATCTATAAATCATTTACTTAGTTGGAACGAATTGAATTAGAGGGAAGACTTAGGTTGCTCTTGGCCATGTTTTGATGTAAATTGGGTCCAATGGCGATTAAGGTACTTCCCCCAAAAACTAATACTATAGTAATGTTTACTTTTAGCAAACCAAAATCATTCATCATTTATAAAACTATTCCAAATTATGACCAAACACCAAGCGCCTTCCGGCACTTATTCGAATTATTATGCTTAAATCAAATGATTGAAGTCAAGTTGATAGTTTAAATACGAAAAAAATAAAATAAAAAAAATTAATTAATATGTTTGTACCTGACCGAAATGGTAAAAAATCAAGCACATTTATGTTTAAAAGGCAATCAACCTTAATTTCGTTTCAATCATTAATGAATATATGGGCTTTATAGTTTGTTTATTTGTATTTTAAAATAAATAAATAGTTTTTACTTAAGTTCTAAATAAATAAAATGAAAATGTCATGTTTTGGCAAAGCTAATTCCATTAGTTTTGAAAAAAAAATAATGAATAATGAAACTATAAATCGAGAAAAATAAAAAAGATAGCAACAAATGGATTTCGGAGATTTACAAAGAATATATATGTATATATATAAATGGTTCTTTAATCAGTCAGTGTTTAATCTAGGAAATATTTATTTAATATAAATTTATCGACATAGATATTTGGTAACCCAGTTTTATTCCTCCCTTCGCCTGTAATTCCTTCTACTCATTAAATTGCAATGACTCGATTAATCTTACATTGGTTGCAATAAATGTTTATAATTCAATGCATTTGTTTATATATTAGGTTAACATGGCCAGTGTACAAATCGATTTAACTATGTATATTTACCAATGGTCAATATGCCAAACTGAAGCTCTAAGTTATTTAGTGGGCAAAGATCGAGATGAACAAATTGCGAAATACCGAGATAAATTTTTTATGTTGACAACAACAACAACAACAACAACCACAGCAGTAACAACAGCATCACCATAGTAGATATGTATATTAATGACATACACACGTAAATAAACATAAATATTTGAAGGTGACTTGTACATATCGAAATTGCAATACCCTTGAAATTATTTGAACAAATTCCACATTTATATCTACTATGCCAATATGTGATATTAAAAATAATAAATAATAAATTTAAGCAATTATATTTATGATATATAAATCGCTGCCTGATCAAACTGATTAACGGAATTATGACTGAAAAAATGATTTACTATTTAATATAATAAATAAATTTCTTGCATTCATATGACACTTACCCACCAAATAGAATTAAACAATTTTACAGTTAACCAGATTAACTAGTATAAGCTATTACTATACAAAACTATTTGTTTGTATAATGACACTAAGGGGCCGGGCCCCTGGTTTTCCTTTCAAGTGGCTAAGCCGACATGCTAACTTGTTTTTTTTTTTTGTTTTTTTGTTTTTTAGTTGCTAAGAGTAAAAAAATACAAGCGACAAATCTTTAAGTGACTAACACTTAAACAACATGGGTAAACTTTATATAAACAAACATTTTGGTGCAATATTATTAAAGATTTTTCAACTTTTATGCAACTGTATACATATATACAGTTAATCCCTCTCTCTCTGTCTGTCCATTAAATAAACAACACCAACTAACTGTAAAAATTGAGGTTTGTTTTATGCTTACAAAAAATTTGTCATATACATAAGTCCATATATAAGTCAGGATTAAGCACATTTTTATATTATTTATAATAAATTTGCACTTCTTACTTTTGCTTAAAAGATAATTCTATATATTATATTAAATTATTGATTTATTAGTAAAATTAATTACAAATTATAGAGTGACTGTATATATTAATGATTCAATCACAGGATAAAGCATTTAATTTGTAATTTAGATTTTTAATTTTAAACTCTATTTTATATAGGATGTAATGGACGGAGTTGCCAGTCAGTCGACGTACCATTCATTCTCCATTAGTCGTGTCTATTGGGATAAAAAACTTTCTTCTGGCAACCTTAGAGGAAAGTCTGTGGCGTGTTCGGTAGCATAAAGTTGCATTAACAATAAAGTCACATATATTATGAATCTTTAATAAATGAATAAAGTACCCAACTTACATACATATCAGAAAAAAAAAAACATATTTTATAAATATATTTTATCAACTAATCTGTGAAAGCAGAGATTCATCAATAATAAAACTTTTATATTATAGATAAAGAAATAAAACATATAATTAAGCGCTTTTAAGACTTTTGTATACATATCTATGTTTAAAAATATATTAGATAGCTGATCTGAAAAATGACTAAATCGTTGTTTTGAAACGACCCTTTAAATAGATATTGAAACATAACAAAGGATTACATACAAAGATTATTAAAGAAATAAAAGATCTTTTAACAAAGAAAATGAATCCACTTCAAGTCTTTAATTTTTGTTCACCGAGACAATGTTCATTGAGACTATTGAAACCGATTTCAAAATGAAAAAATATCGTTTACATTAGTAATTGAGAATACATATTAAATAATACTAGCATAATACTAGTATTAAATACATACTTATATATATAAAAGTAATTTTGAAATTTTTATATAAGCACCCTTTTATTCAGTAGTAGTTAAATAGTATAGTATTATAATACTTAACAACTAGATATTAATTTAATTAATTAATTTAATTAATTTCAATTAATTAATTTAATTGAAATATATTTTTATAGGATATACATATATCCTTTTTAAACAGCCGCAAATTCCTTTTTTTGAAATAATATAAAAAAAAGTAAATGGTAGTTAACAATCGGATATTAATTTATTATATTATACATTATTATATATATATATATTATAGTACTCATACATATGTAGTCCATACCATACTATACATGTATATAAAAGAGAATCAACAAAATGTTATAAAGCTATAAAAGTGAATCGACTAACAGAGAAATATTTTTTCTTTTAAATATTTAAATATATTATTTGATTGAATTTAATTTAAAATAAATGTATAAAAATATGTAAACTATACTAACTATTAATATAAATTCGAATATCATAACAAGCTACAACACACAATTAAAGATATATAAAAAGAGAACTGATTCAGATTGAAAATGCATAAATATTAAATTTAGATCGTTGTTCCGAAAAGTGTATCAAAATATTCGCTCTACGAAATAAACTTTCCTCAAAATATTAGCATTTCCCATGTGTCATATTCATTTAATTAAATTCATTTGTTGAGGAAAGAGAATCAACTAAAATAGAACTTAAATTTACAAGCTATAAAAAGATTTTGAATTTCTGTTTTTGTTGATCGCAAAAAGTTTCGAATTTCCATAATTTAGTCAAAAAAAAAAAAGGTATTAGAACAAAACAAAAAAGAAAAAATAAATAAAAGAATGAGAATATATAAATATTCTAAAAGACTAGACCACATTTATAGATCTGTGTATCTATACACAGAAATCAATAAATAAACCAGTTCGACATAACAATAACATCATAAAATGCAGAATATTCTACACCCATCAATGACTCAGTTTAAATGTCCACACTGTCTATTACATACCTGTTTTTCTACCAACCACCACCCCCCCCGCAATCCGTTCCCTAAAATAAAAAATAAAATTGCATATTTTATTATGTAAGGGCTTGACGTCATCCCAATCAAAAAATTTTAAGCTAATCAAATCCAAGCTCTTCTTTCTCTTTTATTCTAACATATAAAAATGTGAATAAATTATATTATATGAATAAGTTATGTGATTCAAATAATATAAATATTTTGCTTGAGGAAAAAAAAAGGGGGAATTCAAACAACAAAAGTCATTAACTTAAAATAATAATAAAATATCGAATAGATGTAAGTTTATCATCTTGATTTTGATCTATATGATATGAGCTAATGAAGAACTTCCTCATCTAGTATCTTTCAGCTACTGTAGTAAGTATGTATGTATAAACAAAGTAATTGTTAAAAATTTATTGTTGTTAAAACATTAATTAAATACAGAAAACAAGTCTGGTATGGCAATGTCCGACTCATTCATCGTTTCGTATGCAAAATAATTGTTTGCCATCATAAAAAAACGAGTTTATTCATACTTGCAAGTAGTATGTATTATTAAGTAAGAATAAACTTTGTTTATTATTTTTTTTTTGTTTTTGTATTTGTATATATATGTGTGTTGTGTATATTCTCTTTTGGGCAATCATAGTGGTTTTTGTTGTCGTTTAATAAGTAACTTTAATGTGATTTTAAAGAGACATTGACAAGATCGCTGTGAGCACTCAATTAGTAGCTAGCGAATTCAATTTGTCATACACATTTGGCCAACAACAAACCCGTTTTTTTGGTCAAGCCGATTATTGGATATATAATTTTAGAAAAAAAAATTTTAAATAAAAAAAAAAACCTTGCAATGCGCTAATTGGTGATATATTTTTTTTTGTATTATTATTTAACAATATACATGAAAGAAATTATCAAAAGTAGAAAAGAGTTGAAATCAATTGAACTTTGGGAGAGCCCGGGAAAAAAAATATAGCAAGTCAATAAAATTTCAAAATTTAACAAACCAATAGAAAACAAACATTTTTTTTTGTTTTGTTTTTATTTTTTTAAACTTGAAAATCCCTTTTTTTAAAACACGTTCAACAACAGGTTTATATAAGAAAATATTTAATAAATTAAATTTGAAAAAATTTAAGGTGAGTTATAAGTTTTTGTAGCAGTGTGTAACATTTTTTTTTCTTAAGGTTTTTGTTATGTTCTTTCAAATTATGTTGTTTATCTGAATTCATGTATAAAAAAAGAATAACGAAAATGAGACAAAACCAGAAAGATAAAAAATAATATAATACCTATACAGAAGTCTCTATACACTCGAAAATAAAAAATTTCCAATTTCTTTTCATATTTTGGCGTTCAGATTGTAACTGACTGATGGGATATCCATACATCAACCCCATTAAATTAATTGAATTAAGATTAATATATATATTTATATTCATAATTCATATTTATCTAAATATGAGTTTTTTCATTTGAATTGAACACAAGTATTTTATATTCTTGATTAAAATAAGTATATACCTTAGGATTGGGTATACGCAGATGATTTTAGTTTGATATGGTTGATATACGGTTAAAGTGATCGAATATATAGTATATGATCGGATAGACCAAAAAACAAAATGAAATAATTTAAAAAAAAAAAGGCAAGCCTTTGAAAAATCTAAATGACGACCAATTAGCATAGGCTCTTCTCTTTTGGGTATAAAAACTGGAAACGTTTTTAATATTAACAACAGATTCGACCAAAACATGGTAAGTTCAGGTTCGAAGGGGAATCACCATTAAACTGATCAAATTTTCCATTCTTGTTTTCCCCATTATCTCATATTTCAAAATCTAATTTCTTTTGTTTATTTTTCTTCTGTTTTTTTTTTCTTTTTAGCATTTCTACGTCACTGCATTGACTCTTATGGTAGGCCTTGTGGCTGCTGATGTCAGTCACCTCGCTACAAGCACTTATGAAACCGCTGTGGTGCCTGGAGGAGATTCAAGTTCTTATCAGCCCTCTGAATACACTCCCGGTCATCTGAAGGTTTCTGTTCACAATGAAGAGTCTCCTGAAGTTGTACCTGGAGGAGATTCAAGTTCTTACCAACCCGAAGAATACACTCCTGCCCATCTTAGGACTTCCAGTGTGGAGTCTTCCGTTGTAGTTCCTGGTGGAGACTCAAGCTCTTACCAACCCGAAGAATACACTCCTACCCATCTTAGGACTTCCAGTGTGGAGTCTACCGTTGTAGTTCCTGGTGGAGACTCAAGCTCTTACCAACCCGAAGAATACACTCCTGCCCATCTTAGGACTTCCAGTGTAGAGTCTTCCGTTGTAGTTCCTGGTGGAGACTCAAGCTCTTACCAACCCGAAGAATACACTCCTGCCCATCTTAGGACTTCCAGTGTGCAGACTTCCGTTGTAGTTCCTGGTGGCGACTCAAGCTCTTACCAACCCGAAGAACATACTCCTGCCCATCTTAGGACTTCCAGTGTGCAGACTTCCGTTGTAGTTCCTGGTGGAGACTCAAGCTCTTACCAACCCGAAGAATACACTCCTGCCCATCTTAGGACTTCCAGTGTGGAGTCTTCCGTTGTAGTTCCTGGTGGAGACTCAAGCTCTTACCAACCCGAAGAATACACTCCTACCCATCTTAGGACTTCCAGTGTGGAGTCTACCGTTGTAGTTCCTGGTGGAGACTCAAGCTCTTACCAACCCGAAGAATACACTCCTGCCCATCTTAGGACTTCCAGTGTAGAGTCTTCCGTTGTAGTTCCTGGTGGAGACTCAAGCTCTTACCAACCCGAAGAATACACTCCTGCCCATCTTAGGACTTCCAGTGTGCAGACTTCCGTTGTAGTTCCTGGTGGCGACTCAAGCTCTTACCAACCCGAAGAACATACTCCTGCCCATCTTAGGACTTCCAGTGTGCAGACTTCCGTTGTAGTTCCTGGTGGAGACTCAAGCTCTTACCAACCCGAAGAATACACTCCTGCCCATCTTAGGACTTCCAGTGTGCAGACTTCCGTTGTAGTTCCTGGTGGAGACTCAAGCTCTTACCAACCCGAAGAATACACTCCTGCCCATCTTAGGACTTCCAGTGTGGAGTCTTCCGTTGTAGTTCCTGGTGGAGACTCAAGCTCTTACCAACCCGAAGAATACACTCCTGCCCATCTTAGGACTTCCAGTGTGCAGACTTCCGTTGTAGTTCCTGGTGGCGACTCAAGCTCTTACCAACCCGAAGAACATACTCCTGCCCATCTTAGGACTTCCAGTGTAGAGTCTTCCGTTGTAGTTCCTGGTGGAGACTCAAGCTCTTACCAACCCGAAGAATACACTCCTGCCCATCTTAGGACTTCCAGTGTGGAGTCTTCCGTTGTAGTTCCTGGTGGAGACTCAAGCTCTTACCAACCCGCTGAATACTCAGCAAAGGTTACCACGGTTCATTCATATGTTCAAGGAAAGTCCGCTATAAATAATCAACTGCAAGCTCCCATTTCGTATCAGGATCCCATCTCAAACAGTATCGAACCCTTCAATGCTGACACACATGTTCCAGCGGCCATTGGAAGGGACACCATCACTCCCGCTCACCTGAGGACCTATACATCCAATACAGCTTCCAGTTCCACTGGCGTTTCACCTTTCAATGCTGACACACATGTTCCAGTGGCCATTGGAAGGGCCACTTTCACTCCCGCTCACCTGAGGACCACCTATACATCCAACACAGCTTCCAGTTCCACTGGCGTTTCATCTTTCAATGACGAGACACATGTTCCAGCGGCCATTGGAAAAGACACTTTCACTCCCGCTCACCTGAGGACCTATACATCCAACACAGCTTCCAGTTCCACTGGCGTTTCACCTTTCAATGCTGACACACATGTTCCAGTGGCCATTGGAAGGGGCACTTTCACTCCCGCTCACCTGAGGACCACCTATACATCCAACACAGCTTCCAGTTCCACTGGCGTTTCACCTTTCAATGCTGACACACATGTTCCAGCGGCCATTGGTAGGGACACCATCACACCCGCTCACCTGAGGACGACCTATACATCCAACACTGTTGCTAGCTCGAGCGCTGCTGTTGCTGCATCAAAATCCTCGTCTGGCACTCAATATGCTTCCAACGGCGGATATGTCTACTAAATATAATCTTCAAAAAATCCCAGCGCAATAAATATTCCGACAATCAATCAATTTTTGTTCCTTTGTCTATAGAGCTAATTGATGATGATCTTACATTGATCATCCATTGTTTGCTCAGAGTGTTAGGAGACATAAAAAAAAAAACACGGTTTGATGACTTCACAATAACCTTTTAAAAAAAAATAGATGTATTCATAGTATTTTTTTTTACTTCGCACCGTGAATATAAAATGCAAATCACAAATCATTTAAATTTTACAATCGTCTATAGTCAAACCATTTTTTTTTCTTTCTTTAACTTAACGCAATTGTTTTAAAGCACATCTTTTTACACGAAAAAATTAAGTTGGATGACAATCGCAAAATTTACTAATCTAAAATATATAGTCTAAATTTTATAGTTAAATAAAACCCAGTCGTTTTAATGTGATATGATACCTAGTTGAGAATTACAATTGAATGAAGTAAAAGTAAAAATGGGAAAAAAAATCTTTACAACACTAGAGTTTATGTGATGTGAGCTTGCTGAACACTATTGATTCTCAAGACCAACTTGTAACGAATAAAATTCAATTAGAAGTATTTATTATATATTAAATAATATACCAAAATATATAAATTCTTTTCTCGTTGAGTTATTGTACCATAAACTTGAAAGAACTTTATCTGGTAATCCTATATTAGATGTGGAGTTTGAGTACCGTTCATTTCCGATAGTTTAAACAACATTTCATAGATAATTATAGATAATCTTAGATTAAGTTATTTTCTTTTGGCACTGAATGTGGACCTATCAAGTTTTCGACCGAGTTATTTAACAACTTGAACTCTCGACAAAAGTGCGCCGTGTAAGCAAATTTAGGTGCAGTAAAACCTATGTACTTTTAATGAATGTAATGTGCATTAACTTATCTGCATTAACAACCTATTATGTGTATATATCTATTTAGCTGGAGCTCGAGAAATTATTGTTATTCTTGTGTTATTTTGGGGGCTTCAGTTAGTTCGTTAGATCTTTGAACTCTAGTCTGTGATTAGTAATTTAGTAATCAGTAAGCGTACTAATTAATATAAGTGTCCTTAAAGTGAATATGGATATGGATTATCATTCTGAATCTTTGTTAATAATATTATTAGAATCGTTCGGAAAAGTCAGTGTAAGCGTATCTATTGTCTGCTCCAGCCTAGATGAAAATATTTTATTTTAAATTCAAATAATGATAATTTTAATAGGGCTTTACATATTTTCCACTTTGTATAGATTACTCGTATAGTCAAGTCGTTGTAATCCAATTTCGAAAAGTTAAAATTATAATTATAATCATAATTATTAAAAAATTCTTTAGTACGTATAATAATAAAATTATTATCTTTAATCTAATTTTCAATTCTCAGTTAAGAGTTGGCCAAAATATTAAATTTATTAACTTGTTCTGATTTTCTATTCTCATTTTATTATTCCGCTTCATTAAGTTAAAGTTCATGACCAACTGCATCAGGTAACAGCATCTGCCCTATGTATGTATGGTGGTTGTATGTGTGTGTGTCTGTCTCGGAAAGTCTTGATCTGTTGGCCAAAGTAAAAGTTGATCTACCAGGCATCTTCCCTTGGATATGGTTAACCTATGTACAGGTACTTATTATGTAAAGCTTGCCACGCGGCTCGTAACTCTAGGCAGTTTCAAGGCCTTTTTTTATTTTTGCTAGAAAGTAATCGACAAATATCTGAACAACTTGAAGATTCCCTGCATTATTCTTCATCTTTTTATTCATTTATTTATTTATTTATTTATTTTTGTAGTTCATCAAATTGAAAAATTGAATTGAAATCATTTAGGTTTGACCTATTTTAAGTGTGGCATAATCGCCGCACCTTACCAAGTAATTAGTTGTTAATTAAACAAAAAAAGAAGAAGCGGAAAATAAAAACAAAACAAATCGATTGATCGAATGATCAACCTTCGGTTAAAAAAAAAAAAAAATAAAAAAACCCTTTATTTTTTTTTTTTTGTGGGTGCGATGACGGTTAGGGGGAGGTAAGGGTAAGTAAGTAAGCGTTTGCCCTGATCTTCGCGCTAATGAGATTCATTAAAATTAGTCCACAGATGAGCCAATAAAACAAAAGAAGAAGAAGAAGAAGAAGTAAAATCAAAAGTGGTTAACACCAACTAATAATCAAATGAAACCCGTTGCGTCTTGGAAAACGATTTTATTTTATTTTAAGTAATAAAAAAGAAAAAAAAAACTCGTTTACGCCTTATTTTCGCTTACCCTGTACTCGTATATAGAGTGAAAAAGTATATTCAATTAATGAAAAACCCAGCATAAGTATGTGAAATTAAATATTCTTTTGAAATTTAGAGAACAATGATTTTTAAGAATTTTTCATTATATATGTAGATTCTATATAAATCTCTGGATCTGTGTCAAATGGAAAATAAAGAAAAGAAAGAATAAACTAAAGGGTATATATAAATCTATAACTTGGTTTTTTCTTCAATGTTTTTAGTTTAAGTTTGTTGTTTTATTTCTGTTTTCTTCTTCTTTTTTTCTGACAGTTACTGGTTATTTATTTTTGTTTATTTGTTACAGTGAGCCGAAGCTCTTCTTCTTTTAAAGCCGCGACTCTCTTATACTCAGATTGCAAATTGTTGATTTTTGTTGTAGACATATATGTATGTATGTATAAACCGGCAAACATATGTATAATATGCATACAAGGGTAGTGCTTTGCCGACTATAAATTGCCGGCACGTTAAAGAGTTCAACATCAGTTCCAGTGTCTAGCTTGCCCAGTACAGTGGTCAACGTCAGGAAAAAAAAAAACAATAAATACCAACTTCATCATGGTTAGTGTAAACAAATTATATACATACATACATATATACAGCATATATGCAAAGAAAAAAAAAAAAGGAAAGGAAACTCAAGTGATTGAATTATATACATACATATATATGTGATTTGTGAAACGAAACAGAAATCTTTAATAAGAATATTCTTCCTTCTTTTTTGTTTTTTGTTTATTCCTTTATTAATATCCGACAGAAATTTCTTATTGTATTCGCCTTGTTCGCCTATGCATCGGCCGATGTTAGCCATCTGAGCAATGAGTATTTGCCACCATTGCAGCAGGCCTATTCGGCTCCAGCTGTTCAGCAGACATATGCTGCTCCTTCCGTTGGCTATCGTTCATATTCATCAGCACCAAGTGTATCCTATGCTGCACCCAGCAATGAGTATTTGCCACCAGTGCAAAGGACATATGCCGCTCCAGTTGCCGTTCAACAGACATATTCGGCTCCAGCTCGCTCAGTAAGCTACTCGGCACCAGCTCCATCTGTAAGCTACTCAGCTCCATCGGTCAGTTACTCTGCACCAGCTCCATCTGTTAGCTACTCGGCACCAGCTCCATCTGTGAGCTATTCTGCTCCCTCTGTTAGCTACTCGGCACCAGCTCCATCTGTAAGCTACTCTGCTCCATCTGTAAGCTACTCGGCACCAGCTCCATCTGTGAGCTATTCTGCTCCATCTGTGAGCTACTCTGCTCCTTCAGTTAGCTACTCTGCACCGGCTTCATCTCTAAGTTATTCTTCTGGATCTGGCAGTTATTCAGGTGGCTCCTCTTTTGATGCCGGCACCCAATATGCCTCCAATGGTGGCTATGTCTACAGGAAGTAAACTGAAATGAAGTCAATTAAAAGCTAGCACTGCAAAACTGATCAATTGTAAATAATAATCAATTTTCATATTGATTAGCATATTGCAAGCTGCACATTGTTTTTTTTTTTTCTATCTCCCTCTGTCAAAAATTAAATAAAACAAAACGAAAAAGAATTTATACATGGAAAATTTTGAGTTTTACTTTCATAATACTAATTAGCAAATAATTAAATTCTATGCCTAGCTCAACGTTTTGGGATCAATCTATGATCGAATGATTGGTAGGAACAATCAAGTCCAATTTTGAGACATTTGTTAATTTCGAAGGCAACAATATAAAAGATACAATCAGCCTAAATGTAAAAGTGACAAGTTTATAATTTATTTAAACAATTGTAAACATATATGGCGGTATTTATTTATTAGTATGGCATAAATTAATTACCAACTTGGGTATGTTAATGGATTAGACAAGAAAATGAAAAAAAAAACAAGTTCTTATCCATACAAGATATAGTTTGTTGTATTTTTGGACAAAAGGCAAATCAAAATTTAGTGGTTTATAATATGAACACATTAATAAAAAATACATTTACATAGGCAGCCTTAAGAAGAAAACAAGAAACTTAGCTATTAAGGTGATCTAGAATATATTAATCTATATATATCATGGACTATGGATATACACATTAATATACATTTATATATATACATATCTACCTACATATACATATACTTATATATACATATGCACATACATATACATATGTATTAAATCACTTAAAATAGACACATTTTTTCACTTTCTTTTAAATTTAAGCTCCTCACATTTTTTCATTTTGTTAAATAGTTTACTTAATGTAATCTTCTTTAATTAAATTTAGGAATTCCTTTAATCCCATAATGCAAAAATGAACAAATGTTGTATCACTTGCCCTTGACATTTAGAGCTAATTAAAAATACTTAAACATTTTATGGGTTTCCGTAACTTACTGCTCGTATTTATTGTAGCAGACTAGAAAATTGTTTCCTTTTTTTTACAAAATTAAGCACCCATCAAAATTTTGTAAAAAAAAAAAGCATGTGATAAATTCTAAAATCCTGAAATTTAACCATGACGTATTTAGGAAATTTTCATTTTTTATTTATTAAATTGTAAGACAGAATTAATTCTGAATTAGAATGGGAAAGCCAGAGCAGAAGAGGCTAATTTAAGCAATTTCTAAAGAAATCTTGTGACTTCTATGGCAAAAAAAAATATAAATAAATAAAATATATAATAATAATCATAATTAATATTTTGGCTGGAAGTCTGTGTTCTTATTGCTTTTAAAATAGCATAAGAAGATATAAATACTATTTAATTCATTCTGAAATAGAATTTACCTTAACTTGTTATTCTTCGATAATACAGAATTTTAAATAGAATATTCCATTTATCCCTCTGGCAAACATTTGTTACAAAGATTTACTTGATCTTAGTTGATTTAAATCTATATAAAGTTGATAATAAAGTAGTTTAAAGTGACATTGTCTAAAATAATTTGGCAAATAGAAAACTTGAAAAAATCTCAAGTTAGGATATCAAATTAAAAAGACCTTAGCATACTTTTCGGGATTGAATTTAACTAGTGCTCATAAGTTCCACATTAAAAGTAAAATTGACTTAGTTATCGATAATGCCCCTAAGATACCTCTATTAATATAGTTCAGATTATTATCGAAATTTAAACAGCCCTAATACATATGTATATGTATTCATATACTTATAAATATATATGTATATATATCTATGCTAGTCAAATTACTTAGAACTTTTACATGGAAAATTTAGAGTATTCATGATATAGGTCAAATTGTGGCCATCAAGAAAATAATTTTTAATAATTATGAGAATGATGTACTACTTATTAACGACCGTAGGAGAAATTTCAATATTAAAATAAAGAAATTTTAACATTATAAGTCACCGAAAGTCCCATTGTGTTCAGTAGGTTATTCTTGTTTTGTGGATATTTGGTCTGCTGCAATGGTAACGCAAATTTCCTGGAGACTCAGAAATTGATCAACTATTTCAAATATTTCGAATTTTAAAAACACCCACTAAAGATATTTGGACAGGAGTCACTTGCTACCCTATTATGTGGAGGATTTTCCCCGTTGGACAACATAATCGTATCAATTGAATGACCAGCTCAAAGATTTTAATGCTAAAGATTTGGATTTAATACAAAAAATGATTATTTATGATCCATCAGTCATGGAGATATTAGAATATTGCTTACTTACAGATCTATCGACTTTAAATTTATAAATAAATTATTGTTTTCAATTATTGAATAGATAGTTTTTTTTTCGTTAAATAAATTGTTAAAAGTTTAGTGTTTAAAAAATCACTTTCTTTTAATTAAATATATTTTTTATTGTTTCTTTTATTGATTAATACATTAGTTTCCAATTTCAAATAAATAGCATATATAAATATAGTTTATAGAGTATTGCAAATTCGCTTTTTTTTGCAGACAAATAATAGAAAATAATTAATCAACATTTATTTATGATGTTTTAACGATGCCAAAAATCTTGTCCTGCTCTCGATCCGGTTTTGGGTTAAGGTCTGTGTGTCTGTTCTTTTTGTTTAAAATTCATGTTTCATATTGGTTACCTGCCTGTCACTCACTACTGCTCTATATATATTTATCAAATGGGGTATATTAGTTTTGGCAACGCTTAGTAGACAACAGTTTTTCAATATTTTAAATATAAAACTATTTCACATAAAAGATATATTGAAGACAAATTATTATGGTTTTTTTTTTTTGTTGTATTTTATTTACCTTTAAAGCTGTCCATTTTTGGATATACTTTCATAACTAGATTACAAAAATCTTGAAAAATCATAAAACTCCCTTTGACAGCATATAGAGCAATATATACTCGCATATATATATATGTATCTATGGGATAAATAAACCAGTCCAGAGATTTTGTATAACAACAAATATTTTAATGTTGTTTCTTTTTTATGCTAAAATGATGCGGCAGATTTTTGGTTTCATCTTTAGCTAATTAATTATAATACGCTCTTAAGATAAATGGGTCTATTCAATTTGCCAACCTCTTCGACAATTCAAAAAAAAAACAATAAAAGGAAAAACTAAATACGATATACATTTTGTTTTTGAAACAAAATTAAAATCAAATTAAATTATAATTCAAAAACGGGGAATATGACAAATAAATATTTAAAAAATTAAATTTCTGTTGTTTTTGAAACTATGTATATAGTATAACTTATAGATCGATACAAAAACGTTTCAATATATGTAGAAATTGATTGAAAATGGATTTTTATGCCATACATTTTCATTTGTGAACAAACTAAGATAACTATAAAGTCATATCTGTAGGTATGTTGTCGAAAGGGTATACAAAATTCACAGTGACTTTAGTTCACCCTTCCCATTGATATTGATAATGATGATGCCAATATCGGCACCTATTTTTAGAGTGCAGAAAAACATTTGCGGAACCTTCTCCCATTATCATGCAAAGTGAAATGGAAAGTGAAATGCGAGTGATGGGTTTCATTTTATATAAGCTAATTTATATATTAAGTCTTTTATAAATATTAAGTCTCTTATAAGTAGTCACCCCAAAAAGGCCACGATCACAGTATCAAAAATGGAATTTGAGAAGCAACTGCTTCCGGCAATATTGGCCATCATTCTCTTGATGCCACTGGCACAGGGTGATGTCAAACATTTGGTATCTAATGAACATGGTGGATCGGATGAACTGGATAAAGAAACCGCAACTATACGTCAGTCGGCTGATATAGAACATGAACAGAAGATGAATGATGGTCAGTTTTATCCCATTTCCGGATTACCATTGCCGCCTGGTTATGCTATACCAACAGGAAATAATATTCCACCACCGCCTGTTTCTCCGCCCAATTTTCCGTTGCCCATTTATCCGCCATATTTTGGTTTTGGTGGACCTCAGGGGGGACCGGGAATTCCGGAAGGCGGTCAACCGTTTCCTGGCGGTCCCAATTTACCTAATCCTGAGCCCGTAAATGGACAATATACTGCGTTTCCAGCTGTCCCACAAGGTTCTCCATTTCCAGGTGGCTCACAGGGGCCACCATTTCAACCTGGACCACAATATGGATCATTTGTAAATGGTCCACAAGGTTTTCCATTCTCGTCTGGCCCACAAGGTGGTCCTTTCCCTGTTGGCCCCCAAAATGGTCCATTCCCTGTTGGCCCACAAGGTGGACCATTCCCTGATGGCGCACAAGGTGGTCCATTCCCTGGTGGCCCACAGGGTGGACCATTCCCTGCTGGCCCACAGGGTGGACCATTCCCTGCTGGCCCACAAGGTGGACTATTCCCTGCTGGCCCACAAGGTGGTCCATTGCCTGGTGGCCCACAGGGTGGACCATTCCCTCCTGGCGCACAAGGTATTCCATTCTCAGCGGGCCCCCAAGGACTACCATTTCCATCTCAACCGCAAATAGCACCACCACCGGATTACATTACTACTCAGGGTCTACCGCTTGCCGGAGCCCAGCCACCATTCTCACAACCATCAGGATTTAATATACCCCCTGGATTCGCTGGACCTGGCGTTGACTTCACAAATCCCTATCAGCAACCCTTTGCCGATGAAACACCACAACCGGAACCAACGGAATCCACTCCGACAAATGAGCCAACGAAAGAAAAACCAGGCGATACAGTCTATGCATCGAATGGTGGATATGTCTATCAAAGAGCCAAATAAATAATATACATACATACAATCATTTTTATAGCCATATAGTCCAGTGTGACAAACAAACATACAAGTTCATCATAAATTATTAACAAATTTATTGTTTCATCGAGACCATCCGAACATGTCTTTAATTCAATCAATGATGGAGAGACGTAGACCAGGTGTTCGACTGACGACTTGTTTGTCTTTATGCTAATTATGGTCTCGAAAATTTCCATAAATGGGACAATTTATCATTTTAATCAAAATATATATGCCTCATAACGATTTCAATTCTGGATAAGCGAATCAATAAACAAAAGAAAAATATAACATATGTATACCATATATTTAATCCTACGAATTATGAAAAAAATTATTTTAAAAATATTTTTAAAAAAATATATAAATATGGATATCGTAAAATGAATTAGTATATGAAAAATTTAGTAAACTGATTTTTGTTTTCTTAAACTAATAATGCGCACTATATCTACTCATATATCATATCAGTGGATATGATTTCTGAGTTTAGATCTAGATCCTAGAAAAATATAAAAAATAATATAATTTTTATTAAGGCTTGTTCTCATTTTTGATTTGATTTTGTTTTTAATCGATTGCCTTTTATTCATTTCAACTTCCAATTATCTCTAAATTAGTCTCATGTGGAGAAAATATATGTATATATAAATCATTCGCGATTCATTAATTTACAAATCAAAATTTGTAAATGTATGTATACATATATATATATTTTTTTTGTTTTTGGGCAAAAATGTCTCAATGTTTTGAGGGTTGTCAGCATATAATAACTATTTTAAATAATTATGTTTGAATATACAATTTTATATTTATGAGTAGAATAGGTTGAATTTATTTAATTATATTATAAAATAAAAAGTTTCTTGCTCATTGTTGCTATTAAAAATTTTCTACATTCAATATGGTTAAAGACTCTTTTGTGAACCATGGCAACTCTATATACATACATACATACATATATGTATATTCCAAATAAAAATGCAAAAATAAACTATTTGAAATTGTCATCATTTTAATTTTTGAAAAACGAGTCTTTAATCGGAGCAGGTCTGTATATTAACTATTACTACAATCGTTAAATGCTGCACAATGTGTTTCCATTTTGGGTCAGAGGGTATAATAAAACTAGTCAAGTGCTTGTAACGCAAAGAAATAAATATTTATGACTCCATAAAGTAAATATATTCTTGATCAGCTTGAATAGCCGAATTGATATGACTATGTCCGTCTGCTCAAAGATCCATCTGTCTACTTCTTCGACATTTTTGGACTATAAATTTTGAGTTATGTGAATAAAACTTATATGGTTCTGTTCCATGTTAGATTATGTTCTGCAAGTTGAAGAATTGATCGGATCAAACATCTATAAGGTAGAAGACATCAGAGTGACGTCGGGCAATATATGTATGTATATTTGCATCTAAAAGTTCTTGTGAGAAAAATGTACATACCAACATGAATCAATAAAATTAATCATCAGCATCAGTCATTTAATTCAGTCAAATGCAAACGTTTATTTATGTATGTATGTACATTGTACAACCATAAATAAATACATTCAAGAAAGTGCAAACAGAGTGCAACAAAGAGACAAAAAGCTTAGAATGCAATTTAAGAGAGCGAGAAGTTGAGCACTTGCAATAGCGAAAATAGCCGAAATAGCGGAGACGCAAAACTTTGTCTTGGTCGTGTAGTAGGTAGAGATCAACCCTACAGACCTCGCACTCCACAAATTGAAATCCCTCATATCACTTTTTTACTGTACATCTTGAGCCCGCTATGACGAAGAAAGTGATTAAATTGAACTGTAAAAGGGTATAAAAGCTTCGACAGGGCCCATGTAAGCTTCTTTAATGAGTTTTTTCTTTCTCATTTTGTTGTTTTTTTTTTATATTTGCAAAATGAAAATTAGATATGTATGTATATGTATTCATGTATGTATGTATGTATGTATGTATGTATGTATATATGTACGCATGTATATTCGTTTGTGCATGCATTCATGTACGTATGAATTTTCTAGACTATTTCACCCACACAAGTACTTTTGGTCCCTGAGGCACTTCTCCGATTTCAGCATCACGTCTAGTTTTAACCTTTCAGTGTATGTATGTATGTATGTATGTATATTGTTTTGTGTTATATGTACATATACTTTTGTTGCTGCTATTGTTGTTGTTGTATTGTATTGTATTTTATTATGCAAATTTACTAAAAAACGAAACAGCATTTGAAGTTTTTTCTTTAATTTTTGGTATTTTTTTTTTTTTTTGTTTCTGTTTTCTCGTTTTGTTTTATTTTCCTTTTTTCTTCTTCTTCTTCTTCTTTTTCTGCTGCTGTTTTATTATTCACCTGGTCAATTCACGAGTTTTTTTGTTTTTTTTGGAATCAATTTAATTGTTGTTATTTGTTAATTTATGCGTTTACCACAACACTTGTTATTTATGTGAACGTAAAAAAGACACTTTAGCGATGTCTTTGTGGAAGGTTTACACGGTTGTCGTCAATGTAATTAGTCATTATCAAATTGATGAGATCCAAATTCACAAATTCGCCCTTTTCCGTGACTTTTAACTTCTATCACAATACTGACCTTGCCAATGGTCTTGGCACGTGCAAATGTACAATTCAAACATATATACAAACATACATATGTATGTATGTATGTATGTATATCCAATTATATATGCATGTAATATGCATGTTTAGGTATATATGTATGTATATACATATAGTCATGCATAATTTTCTAAGCATTCATTTTTATGGTCAAGCTTATCATATAATCTTCAATATGGGAAAACAAAAAAAAATATAAGTATATACAAAAACGCCTACGAAATTGTATGCATAATATGTTCCATAATTTTTATCAAAAGCAAATATTTGTACATTTAAATGTATGTACATACATTAAATTAATCGCGGTATGATATTAACAATGAAAAGATCAATAAATTGTTTACTTTATTCAATGAAAATATCATACATATATAAAATATATACATACATAAATATGAAGACAAAACGATGATTTCTGCTTACTAGATGCAATAATAAATCAAAAATATAATCAATAATAATAATAATATAAAAATATATAATAATAAGCATAAATGTGCATACTTAAAACTTCTTTAATTGCCAAGTCTGTTCTAGTTTTAGTTAGTTATTTCTTTATCATAAATGGCCACTTATATTTTCTTTTTTTTTTTATATTTATTGGTTAACTTTATCTGAAGACTTTGGCTTTTAATGACCTTATGCAAGATTAATAAAATGTTATTTGCAATCCTCTTAGATACGGATCGTTTATTAAGTATTTGATATTTACAATTCTATCTATCTATGTATATATACTCTTTTATTTTAGATTTCTCAAATTTGTAAAGTTTTTTTTTAGGGTTGATTGCATTGAACATAAAATAGATTATTAAAAAAAAAAAATTGGTATATATTTGCTCACAACTCTAATAACTAAGATAATAAACTTTTCAAACTAACTTTGACTATTTTAATAGGTATAACTAACTGTTCTATATAATTCTATCATTTTAGCTTAATCATCGTTAAAATCTAACCCGAATAAGTAAAACGTAAACTGAATTCTTTAAGCAGAAATTAATTAAGTACTTATCTTATCCAAATCCCATATAAATCACTAAAACAAGGTAATAAATTGGCCAATATTTTGTATATTTATTCTTCTTTTAAAAATACAATCAATTAATTATAAATTAAAAATTAAATTATTCTGCCTACAGTCTACACATTTATTTAAAATCTACACTTATTGATCAAAATATTTAAGATCAAATTTAATTAAATCAATTTCAGTTTCCTATGGTATAGAGTATTTGATATTCGAGGCACTGTTAACAAAAAAGAGAAAAAAAAGCATTCGAGATTTTTATGTTAAAATTGGAGATGCAAATAGACTGTCACACAATGATAGAGGTTTTTACTTTGTTTCATGTTGATTTTTTTTTTTGTATTTTTGGAGATTTTTTTAATATTTTTTAAATCTTTTCATTTATAAATCAACATGAAAATGAAATGCGTTTTGCACGCTTTTGTTTTGCTGTTGCCCATGTTCATTAGCATAGCTCGAACCAATTAAGGAGAGATGGCCATTTGGTGCTGTCCACATGGAGAAGATGCCAGATGGTGACGTTGGCCATTTGGCCCTTATTTTGTAACTATAAATGCTGCCGTTAACTCTTAAGCCGACATTAGTTTATTGATTACACTCGATCCGTGCAGATTGGCTATTGCATTTTGTGTCAAGTGACTTAAGTGAAGATGGTAGGTATTTTTTTTTTTTTTTTTTTTTGTATTTTATATTAAAATACAATTAATATATATAATAAACTTTTAATTTAATTTTTTTTTTTTTGTGTTTATTTTTTAGAAACAATTTGTGTTTGTTGTTGTATTGGCTATGATTAGCTTGATCCAGGCACGACCGGGAGGAAATCTACTTGGACAAAATCGCTATTTACCTCCAGCTTCGATCAAGCAATTGGTGTCAGCTAGTCCAAGCATTCAGCAAGTCTTCCAACAGCAGCCTCAAACTCAATCTTATGCTCAGATTGAATCAATTAAGCCATCGTTGCCATTGGCCAGCTTCTCAATTCAACAGACAGCCGGACACGAGGAGATCAGAGCTCCAGTTACGCAGGTCATTAATGAGTCCCCTAAGACAGTTGCTGCCATCCAAACGGAGGTTAAGAATGCCTATCTGCCTCCAGTGTCTGTGCAGCAAACAATCCAATCTGCCCCCGCTCCAATTGTCCAGCAACAGCAATATACAGCTCCAGCTCCTGCTCCAGTGCAAGTTCAAGAGACCTACTCTGCTCCTGCGGTCCAGGAGCAACAGTATGTAGCTCCGGCATCTGCTCCAGTTCAAGTTCAACAGACCTACTCCGCTCCTGTGGTCCAACAACAGCAGTATACAGCTCCAGCTCCTGCTCCAGTTCAGGTTCAGCAGACCTACTCTGCTCCTGTGGTCCAGGAACAACAGCACACAGCCCCGGCACCTTCTCCAGTTCCAGTTCAGCAGACTTACTCCGCTCCTGTAGTCCAAGAACAACAATATTCTGCCCCAGCTCCTGCTCCAGTTCAGGTTCAACAGACTTACTCCGCTCCTGTAGTCCAGGAACAACAATATTCTGCCCCAGCTCCTGCTCCAGTTCAGGTTCAACAGACTTACTCCGCTCCTGTGGTCCAGGAACAACAATATTCTGCCCCAGCTCCTGCTCCAGTTCAGGTTCAGCAGACTTACTCCGCTCCTGTGGTCCAGGAACAACAATATTCAGCCCCAGCTCCTGCTCCAGTTCAGGTTCAACAGACTTACTCCGCTCCTGTGGTCCAGGAACAGCAGTATGCAGCCCCAGCACCTGCTCCAGTTCCAGTTCAGCAGACTTACTCCGCTCCAGTAGTCCAGGAACAACAATATTCTGCCCCAGCTCCTGCTCCAGTTCAGGTTCAACAGACTTACTCCGCTCCTGTAGTCCACGAACAACAATATTCTGCCCCAGCTCCTGCTCCAGTTCAGGTTCAACAGACTTACTCCGCTCCTGTGGTCCAGGAACAACAATATTCTGCCCCAGCTCCTGCTCCAGTTCAGGTTCAGCAGACTTACTCCGCTCCTGTGGTCCAACAACAGCAGTATACAGCTCCAGCACCTGCTCCAGTTCCGGTTCAGCAGACTTACTCCGCTCCTGTGGTCCAACAACAGCAGTATTCAGCCCCAGCTCCTGCTCCAGTTCAGGTTCAGCAGACTTACTCCGCTCCTGTAGTCCAGGAACAAAAATACTCTGCTCCAGCCCCTGTTGCTCCGATTCCCGTTGCTGTTTCCGCTCCTGCTCCGATTCAAGTGCAGGAACCCGCTCCTGTTATTGCTCCTGCTCCGATTCAAGTGCAGCAACAACCTCAAATCAGCGGTTACAACTACCAGACACCAGTTCAATCTGTAGCACCAGTTCCTGCTCCAGCTCCAGCTATAGAAATTCAAGCACAACCTCAGCCCATCCAAGCTCCAGCTCCCGCACCAGTTGCAGTCCAACTTCAGCAATCCTTTGTACCAGCTGCACCAATTCAAGTTAATACCCAAACGATTGCCCAATCTAGTCAACCCATTGTCCAACAACAGTTGACCTACACCCACTCACAGCCCACTGCAATTGCTGCTCCAATCACAGTGCCTGCTTCCAATCCTGTATCCATTCCAGCCACGATCACATCATCGGAATCGGGAACTGTTTACGCCAACAACGGTGGCTATGTCTACTAGAAGCATTGGAGAAATGCATAAGCTTTCATCCTCACTTAATGTCACACTATTAGCCCAATTTTTTTTAGCACAAATTTTATACAATTTTTGTTTTTACTTCTATATACAATAAAAAAAAAAAAATATTTTTAATTATGTTTTTATAGCAAGATTAAGAAGAAACATGAAGAATCTAAGTGACATTATCTTCCAGTTGGAAGAATCAGACCATTGAAATTTATATAAATATATCTTTTGCCATTAGACTAATCGATTTAAAGGATAATATACGAAAGGGTATTATATGTTCGAGGCGCAAAAATGTTATTCTGCATATTTTGTTTCTTTCTCTTTAATGGAAAATCGAAATCGGGTTAATGTTGATGAGGAAAAAAAACTTGTTTTACCACAATTAAGGGAATTGAACTGCACCCACCATAAAATAATGAAACGGTATATATATATGGATATATACATACAATGATTTGTATATATTTATATATATATATATACTTGTAAAGAATGCCAAAAATAATGTATATAAGAACAGACTTTGCTGGCAGTTGAGTCTCAGTTGATTTCAAGGGATTCCAGTTCGTCATGGAATGTCTTGAGGGTCTGTCCAGATTCCAATTTTTGCTCTTGACATTGATTATTTTACTCATTTTACCCGGCCATGTTCAGAGCAGGACAATAGATCAAAAATCAATACAAATCATTAAGAGCATGGAGGATGAGCCCATTCCAATGACATATCAATTTATCACCGATGAACATCAACCAACAACATTGGGAGAAAATTATTATATTAAACCAGGTCAATTGGTAGGATCGTTTAATCTGGATTCGGGTCTTTTAAATGTGAGGCATGATAACGATGGCAAAAAACCAATCAGAAGTAAGAATAATATACTCTATGTGGCCTATTCGCTTAAAAATAATAAGGCTAAGGAAATAAGTTAATAAGTCATTTGGAATTTTTAATAATAAAAACAGAAACTAAAAACATTTTCGAAATCCTTGTTAAATTTACTTAATTTTCTGAATTGACGCATGGTGGAAGGGCATTCACAGTTGATCGAAAAAAGCATCTCCAACAGTATAAAGTATATATGTATATATTCTTGATCAGCATGACCAGCTTCGTTGATATAGCTATTTCCGGTAGATCAACAGTTTTTCCTCTTCCGAGACTCTTGTTTTATATGAAATTATTTTTGTTTCTAAAGCTAGTGGCATGAAATTTTGTAATATTTTTAAGCATCCCTGTTGAGATTCAGCAGAATCGGTCGACTATATGCTATAGCTACCATAGGAACAATTGAAGCAAACATTTTTTTTATTATTTGAAAACCCTGTTTAAAAGCCATGTTGATTTTTCTAGTATTATAGATCTTTTAACAGATCTGGTAGGTTATATATAGTTGTCAAAGAGGCAATCTGCAAGGGTATACGAACTTCGGCATAGCGTTCCTTCAAGTTATACGTACATACGTATATGTAGATGTATGTATGTATATATATATATATGTATGTGTATGTTATGTATTCTATCTTCGATCTTATAAATAGAAACGTATACTTAATAAAGTAACGCAATAAAGAGAAAGAAAGATTGTTAATCCTATTAAGTTTAATACATTCGATATCTCTTTTATGCAAATGTTGAAAATGTTTACAAATAAATGGATTTGTAAAAGAGAAACCCTTCATTTAATCGTTTAAGTTTTAGGTTTAGGATATGTTACGTAGCATATCATAAATATAAATAATAAAGTAAATATAATCCATTGATCATTTTTGGCTCAACGATAACTTATTTTATATTACTACATATTTTGTACGATCCGTAAGTGCAGTTCAATATATTTTTAAGACATCAAGAAATCACTTTTAAAAGCAAACCAATATTTTAGTATACATCGAATGTGTTTTGCATAAACTATGAGTAAAATATTGAAATATTTTTGCCATTAGGTTTACGTTTTTATACCCAGCACCCGTAAATTAGAAGGGTGTATCAAAGTCGCTAAATTATATGTAACAAAGAGAAGGAAACATACCAAACATATCGTATCAAGTACTTATATTATACATATATTCTTTATCAGCATTGATAGCCGAGTCGGTTGACACTTATCCGTTTGTCCGTCCGTATGAGCAGGTCTCAAAATCTATAAGAGTTAGGCAACCAAATTTGGTATGAACATTCGTTAAGTGTATACGCATATTAAGTTTGTGTCAAATTTTTGCCACGCCCACTTCCGCCTCCGTAAAATAGATAAACCGAATAACTAGAGTTGTATTGATCGAGGTATCGTATTTCTAACTCAATTATATGTATGTATAAACAATATGTACCAGTTCATCAAGTGTCGTCCAAATTGAAAAATATGTAAGCGAGATATGTAGAATGCATTTGCTGCTTTGTTCTGCAAGCAGTATAACTTTCTGCAAGCAGTATTAGTTTCGGCCCTGCATTTGCTATTGCGCAAGTTAAGAGGATATCATTCTAAGTTATTTATTATTTGATGGCGATTTCAGGGGAGTTTGTACATTGTTATAAATATCTCTATTTAGTACAGGGTATAATCGAGCTCGAACGACTTGCATGCTTTATTTCTGTTAAGATGATTAGGCATTACTTAACTGATGAACCGTCACTTGTGTTAATGTAGTCTTTGAATTTGTTTGATTGACCACGCCTCCTCTCCCACTCTTCGAAAGGTGCAAGCCGCTTTACGGACATGAATATGAAAACTACAGCTAATTACGCGTTGGATAGGAAAGGATAGGAGGTTATAGAAAGGAAGTAGGTTATTAGGCAGATCTTTGAACTGATCAAATGGTAAAGTCAATAGAAGTCAGAAAAGAGGACAGATTTTCGCAAAGCATAATTAGTAGTCCGAATATCAGGGAATTAGCCCATAAGGTACTAATAACTACTAACACCAATTGGTTTAACAACTCAAACTATTCTATATTATAGTTAAACAGACGATTAATCTAAGATTAATAAGGGAAGGAAGATTTCGAAAAAAAAGGAAGTCTATTGGAATACAATAAAGCACTGTGATCGCAACAGTTTCAACTTACAAATAAAATTGTTTGTTTGGATCAAGTAGACAATGACTTATTATAATCCTGTCTACCTGATAGAGAATTTCTGTATGGATTTTCATAAACATTATAACGCTTGACTAGTTCGCATCACGTTTGTAAATACTAAATATTTAATACAATCGTGAGTGTTCATTTTGGTTTTTTCAGTTTTTCTTCTCTTTTGATTTTAAATTAAAATTCTTCGTATCCGAGAGACAATAAGAATAGGAAATAAAATATATTAAATTCAAACGGAAGTGTAAGTAGGGGAGAAAATGCTTATCCAAGGAATTTAAAAAATGAAAAAATGAGAATGGCAATTACTCGATGGGTCTTTGTTTTTGTATTTTCATTTGCGTAATAGATATCTATACAATTAACGGAATTCTTTTTTGCGATTTAACGTTATTGGGAAATTAGTTTTAAGATAGCGTACAGGACATTGGGAAATTCATGCAAAATGGTTAAACTGACCATACCGATGATAGAAAGTCGAGGCAAGGGCTTAGACTATCAACAGATAATTCATCTTAATTTATGGGGAACTGAATTGCATGATGTAAGCATATTTCTAGAGATGCCTCGCTTGGAGATACTTTCACTGAGTCTTAACAAATTGGTCCGATTGGACGGTCTCAGGAACTGCCACAAGCTTCAAGAGTTATATTTACGTAAGAATCTAATTGAAAATGTGGATGAATTGATTCATTTGAAAGATGCGAAAAATCTTCAAATTTTTACATTGCTGGAAAATCCAGTTGCAACTATTCTTGGTGATAATTATCGATCCAGCGTATTGCGTATGCTGCCACAGTTGTGCAATCTGGATGGGCTGGATGTTAGGCCATCGGAGGTAAGGACAGTCCTTCGGCAAGAAATCCTTTCAAATTCCAAAGTTGAGACCAAAATGACGCTAACACAAGAACCTGTAAATTCAAAACGAGTTACTGCGTTGGTTCGATCCGAGGAATGGAATCAAGAAATCGAACACGACCTTCAACATGATATGGATCTCGATCATCAACTTACTCGCAGACGTGAAAATTCACCAGCTACTCATAACGTATTACATAGCCTAGATTTTATGCCTGGCAATGAGCAGGAGGAGCAACGTCTTGTCACCGATGAAGCACAGGACAAGGATTCTATTAAACCAAAGGCCTTATTATCGCGTCCACGATCAAAGTCGGCTTTTCTTATGAATGGTACTACTGTTCGCCAACCGAAACCAATTGGTAATCCACTTGGAGTGCCTCGCTATACCCAAACGGATAGTTATGTGGAACAAGCAAATTATTGCCATTCATATGAATTACCACCAAGATCTTTCCCTATTGGTTGCCGTCACGATGAACTGGATTTTATGCATTATCGTGCTACAACTTCTGTAGGACCTGCGTATACATATCCTCGAAGCATGATTCCAAATCCCTGTCCCGGTCCCAGTCTGAATTACTACCGTTTTGCTAAACCTGGTCCATTGCGTAGCAATGCAAATCTATTATCGTCCCTTCGGAGCCTTATACGCGAACTAGAGCCGGCCAGTTTGGTGGTTCTCAGTCAAGCCATTCATGATCAGATGGAAGAGATGCCACCCACTGATTAATCAAAAATGTTTAGAAATTCATATCAAAATTCGATAGTATAATTCAGTTTTTTTTTTTTTGTTTTCATTAGCGTACGTATGTTTACAAACAGATTTTTAAATTTATCACGAACAAGATCAACCTTTTTATCCCAAAGATGTTCGATGAGGAGATAATGCCGGATTGGAAATCAAAGTTCAAAATCAAGTGGTTCATCCAAAGTTTAAAATAGATTAGCAGTCAGAATCAGATAAGGAAAAGATCGCAGTTTTGAAATAATCAAATAATATGCAAGTAAATTTATTAAAAACTTTTCGCTTAATAAAATATAATTTATCCAACAGAGGGAACAGCATCTCAGCCCAATCAAAAAAAAATAACTCCACCACTTTTACAAAAGGATCAGATTGCTCTGCATGATGTCATAAGTGGACTTCCCATTATCCATTCGCTTTACAGGAGACAGGCCAAAGTATAAGAGATGGAATGATCGATCATTCTCTATGAAAATTGTATAAAATTGGATCGAGTTTACGGCTAATCCGTTATGGCTTGGACGCTCCTCTATGTAAAATTTTAAAGGAATGCGTTGGAGGGGGTGGTTCACAAAGGAGTACCATAAAGACTAAACGATATATTTTACTTTGAAATTGTCCGAATGACTTCGTCGAAGTCTGATCAAATTTGTCGGAGTTTAGCAGGTCAGCTGATTGAATAATTCAGTTATCTAATTTTGATCATTCCTATTTTTAGATTGCAATGGAAACGTTTCAGGTCAGAGGCTCCGGCTATTGGCAGAAACTATCGAAAAGCAACAGGACAATGAGGACAATGTAATTCCAACGAAGTTAGAACGCAAGGGATAATTTTACAGGATTTTAGTATAAAAATGATCCTTTTCCAGTTTTGTACTCTCTACAATTTACTGGTTTATCTGGAGATAGCAGATAAGGCAGTAGAACAATTGTTAAACTAGATACTTCATTTCCAAATAGTTATTAAATATTTTTTAATCAATTATGCTACATTTTTCATTCATAAGCAAGAAATTCGTGCTTTAACGGTATATTCAAAAGTTCTAAGCTATTTGAAGTATTGATTTGAATCAATACTTTTAACGATTATCGATTAAAAATGTTACCTAACTTAACTAAATGTTATTTAGCAGTTAACAGAACCAAATGAGTTAACAGAACTAAATGAGTCTTAACAGAACAAATCGAGTCGTAACATGAAAACCGGTCAACAGGGTCGTAACAGGGCCTTAGCAGAGCGTTAATTAACAGTTCAAAAAACAAAAAAAAATAATTTTCCATGAAGAAAAACTAAATTTCCAATTTTCCATGGATTGTACGAAATAAAATTGGAGTTGCGTTGGAGTTGTGTACAAAATGAATATGAACTGAATGGTAATAAAGGATTGGAAACCAAACGACGAGGGGGGTGCAGGAGTGGAAGTACGATATTACCTGGTGTCTCCCCTTTGTTTGCATTGTTGTTGTTGTTTTTGTTCCTGCTCCTGCCCCTCCTTCTGTTGGTGTTGTTGGGGCGGTGGGTGAGCAAATAAATCTATTGATTTTTAACAACACCGATGCGCATAGACAGGAGAGAGAGAAACAAAGGAAACATTGAGGAGCCTTCGACCGCTAACAGCGAAACCTTTGCGCCAAACATCCCCCTACTCCAAAAGGTGTCCCTATGTAGTATTTTTCTTTCTCTGTCTTGCCCTGCGGTTGATGTGATTTGGAGGCCAAACTTGCGCAGCAACAGCAGCAGTAGAAGCAATTGCAACAACAACAATTAATTGCCCTGGTCTCTGATGCAGTTGAAGTGATTCACTCGTTAGATCATCGTCAGATGTCATTTGCCTTTATATACCGCACCCATCTTACAGTTTCACTCTCCACAGCCGTGCCGTCATGAACTCGAATTCGTGCAGCGATAGCAGCAATGATTCCATGGCCAATCCCCGTCATCATACACCCGATCTAAGACAAATGAATTTTGGCAGGCCTGTCGGTCTAGGTGTGGGAGCGGGACCAGGAGCAGGTTCATTGCAACAGGAACGTTATGTGTGGGAAATGAGGACACGTAGCCCGAATGTGACACCAGCCAGTACAGTACTAAATTCTCCAGATTTAAATGCTGAACTACCCTATGCGCCCCTTAAAAGTGAATTGGAAAATGGTGCGATTCAAGGATGTGACTCTCCAACGAATCATCAGATATCCAATTCGTCATCTTACTATTATCAGCGTCCACATTTGCATCAGATTCGCCTGGGTCGGAGTCCGGGCAGTCAGTTTGAACAGTCTCAGGTTCGATATCATCGATAATTTGTCTAAGAAAATTGTTGAGATTAATCAATCTTTATTTTTATTTATTTAGGGTTTAGCTAGCCCTGGATCACCCACAGATGTTGGCAAGGCTGATGGACAGTGTGTGCGGGATGGTGAAATTGTTGTCTTTGATGACATTGACACCAATTGGATTAATAAAACGTCTGGATTGTATCCTGGTAGCCATGAAGATGTATTAAAGGTCACCAAGATGATTGGCCAATTACCAATTGCAGAATATGAAGGTTCGCCCCGAAGATTTGGTAATCAGGTGCCATTGTCCATGAACATGCAGAGTACACGCAAGCGTCCACCAGGATATCCACAACGTGTTTCACCACAGACAGCCACTAGTTCAATTTTAACGACAACCATTACCAACAATAATGTAGGTGGAGGAACAAAGGCATCGGTGGGAAATCTTATTGATCTGATTGATCATGAAGAGGCTACTGCTGCAGCCGCTGTTGGTGCTAGTGATGGTGGAGGACAAAAAGATCGAGAGAATACACCAACTTTTGATTATCTCTATGAGTTTTCTGAGACACGTAAAGTGCTAGAGGAGTTCTTCAAGGCCAATCCAGATGATGAGAAACGGTATGGTGAGTACGCCACAGAGAATGGTGAAGATGCTCGTAGCAGTTCCCAGGACATTCAAACATCAGCGGCCACACCATTGGAACAAGCCTATATAGGGCAACGTTTGGCTAGAATACCCAATGATGAGCTCTATATGGTTCATCGTTCCCCAACAAGAAAACAGCATCAGGTAGAGATTCGTTTCGATAAAATTGTGTCATTTTCTAACTATTTGGTTTTATATTTCTAGCCCAGTGGTAATCATAATGTTGTTTACCAGGAACACAACGACATTGAGCTTTATATCGATTCTAATAGCCGTAGCAGTGGTGATCTGGCCGATACGGAACTGGAAGCCAATTTGCGTCGGCATTCGCGTAATTTCACTCTATCGCCGGAAACAACCGATTATGATTCGAATTGCGGTGATCTAGACAGTCTATCGAATGACATTAATTGTCCCACTGATTATGGTAAACTATATACAAGCATGCCAGTTCTAGAAGATGGACTAAGTAGTGGTCATGCATCCGATACGGAAAATAATGCATCTGTTGTATGCGACAAGCATAATGGGAATGAGAATGAAAACGAGAATAGGAATACCAATGAGAATGTTGATAGATTAGAGAATGATTATAATAATAGCGCCAGTTTGGCAACAGTCACCACAGATGTCTCACAATCGGCACTGATAAGTGATTTTGCAATAATGCCTATGCCAATGCCACCGCAACAATCCCCAATATCGTTAAAGCCGCCCACTCCACCGCTAACCGAAAGTATGCACGAGCAGGAAGCACCGCCATCAGTTGAAGATAGTAGCTCAAACGGGACGGCATCACATTATGGTGCTGTCTATGCAGCAGGAGCAGCAGCAGCAGCAGCATCAGCAGTAGGAGTATCATCAGTACCTACAACACCACCAGCACCACCACCACCACCACCACCACTGCCACCAACAGTAGCTGCCCATTGTCAAGCCGCTGAAATACAAGAGGCCATGAAGGAGATACGTTCAGCATTACAGCGAGCCAAAACCCAACCAGAAAAATTGAAATATTGTGATGAAGTACTGCCAGCTGATCCAGATTCACCTGTTTGGGTACCACGTCAATGTATTGCATCCAATATAACCAGCAGCATGACTTTAGCCGAAGAAGAAGCCGATACCGATTTGGAAACAGATCGTCTCTTGGGTCAACAAAGGCATAACGAGCATGATTTCTTTACGGATCAGGTAAGAAAATATATAGATTAAACGATATACCCTTGCAAGTTAGATTATGTGCAGAAAGATATATGATATTCCTGTATCAATTAAAGAATACCTTTTAATATATAAATGATAATTAATCCTTATGAAGGTGCTCTACAGTTAGCATAAAGATTTGTGAATAATCAGAAATGCAAAGATCAATGTGTGTATTTTGAAAATGTTTGTTTTTTTTCAACTCAATTGCAAGGGTATACAAAAAAAAAGAAAAACTCTTAAATCGTAAAACTAATTTATGATTCATCCAATTAGCCTGACAGCAATGCCAATGAGGCCAACGATAATAATGCTAGCAATGAGCATCTTAATGGTGATAATAATAATTCACATAAGAAGCCATCGACAATCTATTCACCGGCCACCTTAAGGCAGGGTATTGGCACCACACTTACACCGAATTCACCGGATATATGCAAAGTTGAAGTATCGGTAGCAACTGGCCAACTTAGTTCGCCAGAGAATTTGCAATTTACCAAAAGTCCGACGGGTTCAATTAAATCCCTAAAAGATTCGGCAAATAGTGACAAGAAAGCTAAAACGCGTAATAAAGAGGGTAAGTAGCGATAATAAAATAAGCAAAAGGGAAATATGTATAAAACCTAAATGATCGATAATATATATATATACATCTGAACTATATAAATGTTCATACCAATATATATGTGATGGGATTTAAAAAAATTCTTTTTTTTTATTTTTGTATTTTGTATGCTGCATTTGTATTTGTAAATCATTTGTCGTGTGTTGGTGTCATGTAAGTGTAATTTCTCTATCTAAACGCCCCTCAATATCGAAATTAAACAAGAATTAAATTCATTAATAATAATATACTCTATCTCTGTCCCTCTTTCTCTCCCTCTCCCTTTCTATCTCATATAGGTTTATTGGAACCAAAAGTTTTAATCGAGGGCGTATTATTTCGTGCTAGATATTTGGGTTCCACTCAATTGGTTTGCGAAGGTCAACCAACAAAATCTACACGCATGATGCAGGCCGAAGAGGCTGTCTCTCGCATTAAGGTATGTTTATCTATGAATTTAGATATAATTTCACAATACCCTAGGCTAGCTTTCCCCCATAATTTACCATGTGTATGTCTTGGCTTTTTTTCTCTTGCCCCTTCCCCCATTTTGCTGCTCATTCCTCACATTCAAAATAGGCTTTGGTAAGCATCATTATTATGATGGACAGCTTTTTAAACTAATTAAATAAATAAAAAAAAAAAACAACTTTCTTTGATAATACACAGGCACCAGAAGGTGAGAGCCAGCCTAGCACGGAGGTCGATCTATTTATATCAACTGAAAAAATAATGGTGCTCAATACAGACCTTAAGGAAATAATGATGGATCATGCATTACGTACTATATCCTATATAGCTGATATTGGTGATCTTGTGGTTCTAATGGCTCGACGTCGTTTTGTAACAAACAGGGATATGAATGTTAGTGGTAATGGATTGGATGAGTGTCTTACATCTCAATCTGGTGGAGGTGATAGTTCTATTCCAACCGCTAATACCACAAATACAACTAATACCATTGATTGCGACTCAACACCGCTTAAAGCAGAGGGAAATAAACATAATCGCACACCAAAAATGATTTGTCACGTATTCGAGAGTGATGAGGCACAATTTATAGCCCAATCAATTGGACAAGCATTTCAGGTGGCCTATATGGAATTCTTGAAAGCGAATGGCATTGAGAATGAGAATTTAGCCAAAGAGATGGACTATCAAGAGGTATTAAATAGTCAAGAGATTTTTGGTGATGAACTTGAAATATTTGCCAAAAAGGAACTACAAAAGGAGGTGGTTGTACCGAAGGCCAAAGGTGAAATCCTTGGTGTGGTAATTGTTGAAAGTGGCTGGGGATCAATGCTTCCCACAGTGGTGATAGCAAATTTAATGTCAACTGGCGCTGCGGCACGATGTGGCCAATTGAATATTGGTGATCAATTGATTGCCATTAATGGTATGAGTTTAGTGGGTTTACCATTATCCACCTGCCAGAGTTATATACGTAATGCCAAGAATCAAACTGCCGTCAAATTCACCGTTGTGCCCTGTCCACCAGTTGTTGAAGTTAAAATCCTAAGACCCAAGGCATTATTTCAGCTCGGTTTTAGTGTACAAAACGGAGTGGTAAGCAATTTAAATAACAAGATTTACTATTTTGATTAATTTATTGATTTCTTTTGTGCACAGATATGCAGCTTATTGCGTGGTGGAATTGCCGAACGGGGTGGTGTACGAGTGGGTCATCGCATTATTGAAATTAACAATCAAAGTGTTGTGGCTGTGCCCCATGATACTATTGTTAAGCTGTTATCCTCATCTGTGGGCGAAGTAAGTTAATTAATCGGGCCTCATTTCCGGTGATTTCTTTTCCGATTTCCAACCAATTTTTTGGTGTCTGAATTTAAGTCTGTTCTCATTTCCGTTTCCGAGTAGATTATTCTGTTTCAAGGCCAATTTTCACAGTAATGTGAGTTATAGCCTTAAGCATAAATTAATGAATTTAGTTTAACCGGTTTAGTTAATAGAATTTTTCGCATGCAGATATCCAACAAAAATTATATTTAAAACATAGCAGACGACTGTTTTAGCAATAGGGCGATAACCTATCAATTGTCGCTTAAAATTGTTGAAATTTTTTATGAAGCTACGTAAATTTAAGGGTTATCGGTATCTGTAAATTCTAAACAATTATAATTGATATAAATTTGTATTGTTTTGAATATAGCCTAAGCTTATATTCATGGGTAAAACTAAATTAAATATAATTAAAAAAAAGTTGGTTTCGTAATGTCTTAAAAATAGCATAGTACAGCTCAAATATCTGATAAAGAAAAACTTAATACCATTTCACATGGGAGGTGATATTACAAATTGATTTACTTTTTAAAATAATTTCGAAAACGAGAACATATATTCATACATTATAAATTTCTTTTATCGTTCTTAGATTCTTATGAAGACTATGCCCACATCTATGTTTCGTTTGCTCACTGGCCAAGAGACGCCTATATATATATAATATGCTCACTTACATGTCGCACACATTCATTAAAAAAGAAAAAGAAAGAAAAAACAAATATTAAAGAAAACCAGAAAAACAAAAGGCAACTGAAACTGGAACTGCAAAACAAAAATCCAAGATAAAAAATGGAAATTATTAAAACCTTAAACTACTCATTAAACTTTAAGGATAAACAAAAATAACGCACGCAAAAAGAAAAAAAACAACAAAACAAACAAACAATCAAAGAAAAGTGAATGCAATTTACTTCAGTTATTGCTCTTCGGTTGCTTAATTTATTTTTTATTTATTGGTTTCAACTTGTATATGAAAAAAGACTGAATTTGATTATAATTGTGTGTGTGTATGTATGTGGTATATATGTGTGTTTGTGAGTATGTATTTGAGAGTCAGGATGACAACAAGAGAGAATGAAGGATAATAAGAAGAAAATGGAACATATTCTAGATTCCATTAAAATTCCCTACAAATATTTTATTCTCTTCACTCAACTAACTTATTGATTGATCGTTCTTTCGGAATTTGGAATATTCCCAGATATCAAGCACACGAATCTAATCACCTGATTCTCCTATCACATTCCACATGATCTGTATAAAGCCCTAAAGCAACTATCGGCCATTTTAATTCAAACTCGGTCATTATAGGAAATTAATTTAAATATTTCAATTGAATTAACATGCAAAAGCGCACTTTATTATTGTTTATTAACTACATATATAATTTGAATATAACAAATCAAAAAAAAAAAAAGTAACAAAAGAAAATGTATGCCAAAAACTATGTAAGCATGAGATGAGATTTCGTTAAATTTTTGTGTATATTAAAAAGAAAAAATGTTTTATTTTATTTTTAGGTATTTATAAACTAATTAAACCATTCATTTTGCCTGCCTGCTAAAAACAGAAAACAAAATGAAAATGAAAATGCATTTAAAAAAAAAAAACAAAAATTGAGAAACCGAAATTACAGAAATCTTTCTTGATCAAAAAACAAAAAAAAAACAACAACTAATTAATGCCATATATAGTTACAAAATGTACAACAAGAACAATAATTCCAGCATTGAGTGTAGTTTCTGTTAATACATAAAATAAATTATATAAGAAAGAGATTACATGCAGAAAGATAATGATAAAGATAAAGATTAAATAATAAGCAGATAAACGCTAACAGATTTAGAGAAAGATTTAAAGAGAAAGAGAAATTAATAAAAAGAACGGGAGAGATAGAGAGAGAGCTTATTTTTGCAAGCAAATAATTTAAAAAAAATAATAACTGATATATATATATATATATGTAATATTTAAAATATTTTCAATGTGCAGGTAAACACAAGTTAATAATATAATATTTAATATACTATATTATAATAATATATGCATTATTTTTGAAACAAAAAAAACTAAAGCAGAAACATCTAAAAGAAAACACACATGCATCTAACACAAAACAACAAAGAAACTAAGTATCTTAATTTATAACTTACAGATTATTATTATTCTAAAAAAAAAAAAAACAAAATGAAAAACTAAAAAAAGAAAAAAAAACTCAACTGCTATGCGCCTCCTTAAGTAACTTAACAAAACAACAACAACTTTGATCGTGTACTAAATACTTCATGCAATTTATTTATTAATATTAAACACATGACCGAATATAAAACAAAATAAAATTTAAATTTATACACAACAAACAAAAACAAAATAAAGTTTAATCCGATTTGTTAGCATTTTCTTGTACATTTTTTGTTTACTTGGATTTTAAAATCTGCTTCTTTAGCAGATCTGGTCTATATCATATATACATATGTGGGTAGAGGTAACAAAAAAGTGCCTCATAGTATCAATTTTACTTCAACGATACATTGACTTAAATTTTTCCAAAGTCAAACGTTTTATAACGATTATAAAGATTAGTGATCCTTGACTAGTTTACTGTGAGGTCAAGTCATTATCCCCTTTCCGATATTTATGTCAAATTCATATTTACCTGTATAATCCGTTTCCATATACATTGGGCCAGATTCCCTTTGTGATACCCTTGCAGAGAGTATATTAATTTTGATCAGGAGTTTGCTGCGCTTAGAATGAAGCATATCCGACTATATAAAGTTTATATGTTCTTGATCAGCATCAATAGTCGAGTCAAACCAGCCATGGATCATCAGCTTTTCCTCCGAGATCTTTATCTATAGCCACAGCGCTAAAATTTTCCAGATAGGCCTTTTTATACTGCTGGCATTGTATATCTCGGAATCATCCTGATCGGACATCTATACCATATAGCTCCTATAAAATATATATATATAAGTTCGTAATAAGGTAAATAACTTTAATGTTTTTTAAGCAAATGCCACGAAATTTAATATCAGTTTGTTTAATATACTTCTAAACAATTTTAAGCAAGTTTTATCCGAATCGGTTGACAATATCATATAGCATATATGTATATGCCATGTATAGATACATATTCTTCTATATGGGAATCAACCTATATATTACCTTAACTATTCCGTTCTAGCTTTATTATTGACTGTTTAAATTGGGTCTTAAAATTTAAAAGTTTTTTTTTTCAGTTGAAGCTTAAAAATAATTGCTTCAATTTGAAGTTTCCCGGACATACACGCACACATACACATACAATTACACAGGGCCAGTTGTTGGGGCAATGAGTCAAAGTTTCTGGCTCCCCATCTTCTTTCCATCCCCCCCCCTTCTCCCCACCCCCGGTACATAAGCGCATTCAGTTACTAAGCGATTTTGTTGAATCCCAGGTCCGGGTTACCGCCTTTGGCCACATTTTCTGCTGTTGTGGTAACGTCTGACTTCCTTTGCCCTTTACACTATGCCGCAAACAATTAACTCAATTGGTTTTTCTACTCATTTTGCATGCAGCGAGTAACCTTTCGTCTCTCCCTCTCCCTCTCCCTCTCCCTCTCTCTCTCTCTCTCTCGCTCTCTTCTTCTTCTTCTTCTGGCCATCCATGGCTTGTCTGTTGGCCTGGTTTAATCAACTTTCAAATGCATTGAATTCACTTGAACATTTTCATGACTTTTCTCATTTGTTTGTGGCAATGGAAACTTTAGTATACATTTTTTTTTTTTTTTAAATACATTGCATAAATAATTTGAAAAATTTATATTGAATTTCCGATTTAAAAGACAACTGTGAAAATCAATTAAAATTGATAATAATTTTCAATTAAATTTAAAATATTTAAGTCATTAAAGAATTGTAATTAAAATCAGTTGATAAGTGCAGAAATAGCTAACTTAAGTTCTATGGGTCAATTGAGTTAGATACTAGGACGATGCATTCTCGGAAGGACTATAATAAAGACACAGCAAACTTCATTATAACAGAATAATGAAGGTCGATGCTAACACATTCCGCACATGTGATTCAGTCTTTCATTTTGTTTTTGGTTTTTTACTTTTTTTTGGCGAAAAACCACGCTTCTGTGGTTTTTATTGACTCTCCTAATATGGCTGCCAGAGGCTTTTTCTTTTCTTGTTTCCCTTGAATGAAACACAATTTGGATGACATTTTGGCAGCGACGACAACTGAGGTAAACTTTTTACTGAAAATGTACAACAATGGCACCCCTCACTGAGAGATATATGTGCATGTATATATTAAAATATCTCGATGTATCTTTAACTGATATGTATCAAAATGGGAACAGAATAAAGAAAATGTCGTAAAATTAAATTTCTATTAGATAAGTCACCATTTGTATTAGACCGATTTTGAAGTTGATTCGTTTTGATAAATCTAATTTAGATATCAGTTTAATAAGTTTAAGTTTTATGAGTTTTTAATTTGATTATTAATGTTTATATATATATATATATATATGTATATATATGTGTACATCATAAATGGAATTCGTTTGCTTCTTTTTTAGTAGATATAATTTTTGGTAATTTTCACTTAACTTGGTAGACACTAGATCTGAAGCACAATTTCCACTATATATCTACATACATATGTATATTAATCCATATGTGCTTAGAGAATATTTATGTCCTTTGACTATGACTACTAGATGACCGAGAATTTATTGAATTGTACCATTGTGTGTAAGTACTTGGAGCTGCAAGTGGATTTCTTTAGCTATCTTCGATGACATAGATGTGACTGTGGGAAGGTTTGTGCGTGTAGAATTTTTTTTTTTTTTTTTTTTTTTTTTGGATATGGATATGTTTATATATGTTTATGTATGTACATACATGTGTTTCGTCGCGACGGTCGACAGCCGATGGCAATGGCAATGAAAATGGAAATGGAAATGGCAATGTCTGGGAACAATTGTGGTCTTTTGCTGTTGCTTTTTCTACTAACTTGTCGTTGTTGTTGTTGTTGTTGTGGCAGTCAATTTATGAGCAGACACACACACACACACACATACTGGATCGAAATGATTGGAAGGAGAGTGACAAGTTATGCTTAAGCAGCTGTCAAATTACAAACGCGTGCATGTTTCTATTTCTATTTTTGTTACCCCAAAAAAGTATGCCACAAAATTTGATTTGCACACTTGCATACATTTACACACACACACACACACACACACATGCACACATGTGCGTCAGTGTTGATCGACAAATATAAATACATATAGTAAAATCTACATTCTTAAAAATATTGATCAACTTTAATATACTAAATCAAAATTGTCATCAACAAGTCAATTAATCATTAATCTTCGAAGGCGCAACAAATGCTGGCGGAATGCCAGAAAAAAAAAGTAAATTTATATAGTAATCATTTTACGTATTAGCTTATCCCATTCTCAAATTTAAAATGATTTAAGTACTCTTGTCATCCCATCCATTGGCATGTTGTTTGCATAAATAATTTGAGCGACAAAATGAAAGTGCAAAATGCATTGTCAGCATTTCCGTTTCCGCTTTTTTTTAATATTACCTACCCAAACATTGAAACTGGTGACACAGGTGAATGAAATGGTTAGTAAATTGGGGAATTTCTATATACTCGTACATACATATAGAAACGGTTGAGTGCAGCGACCGACAATGTTCAACATTTCAATGTTTATTATTTTGAGTGAAGTGCTTTCAGATGTGCGGTTGGCAAACACACAAACACCCACGCACCCGCACCCGCACACACTCTTGTTCACACAAATGTGGCATAAAATGGTGTCTGTGTGCAGTTTTTGGCATCGAAATATGCGCATATAGACGACCTGCTACGACAGACACACACACACACACAATTTTGGGCCACAGAGCCACAATATGAGCATAAAAAATAGGTACCTTATACACACATTTTTGGTTAGTGTCATCTAATAAAATCTTTTTTAAGGTTTCTTCAATTTTTCTATTCTGACTGGTCTGTGTTTGTGTTTTTATTTAATATAATCTTGTGTAAATTTCATTCAATAACGCAAAAAACAATCAAAACTTTTACCATCTAAACATGGGCCAATCTACTGTGAATAAACAATAAAGACTTTGACTAAAAAATATATCTTTCCATATCATACCATATAAACTTAATAATGGTTTGGGTTAAAAGTCATAAAATTTTGATACTAAATACGATTTGGTAATAAAATTCAAATTCTAAGTTTTCGAAAACCAATTGACAAACCAAATTGACTAACAAAATATTAAAAAAAAACTTTTTGTCCTGTATCACTATGATTTGATCTCTATATGTACTGTTTTTCTATAACTTATAGTTGTCCGATGAGATGTAATTTTTACACTTTCATAAAGTAATTTAACTAGATACTTAACCATATGCGTTTCATTCACATAGCTCAAAAATTAAGGTCTAAAAGTTGCGAAGAAATAGACAGACGGACGGACGGACATGGCTATTGATGACAATCAACAATATATTCATATACTTTCCTATGCATTACAAACACCTGAACAATTTCTTATTCTGTGAAAATACTTTTTGAAATCTTTGATAATTGATAAGCTAAATTAAACTAAATTATATTATTTATCATAACGTATTATAATTTAAATACATTAATAAACAACTCACAAACAAAATCCTTAGACCAGCACTGACCAATTTTTCATGATACAAGAAACATCAGATCATGGTTTCGACCACAAATATTCATTAACCCTTTTTTTTTATCTTTTATTAATATTATTTTATTATTAACTAAACGGGCAGCATTTTGGAATTTGAGGAAGCATTTTGGAATTTTCCATGATTAGATTCAAGCCAAGAATAGTTAATCCATAGTTAATCTACATTATTTGATAACTGAACGCGATTTAAAGTCTTACCAATAATTTGCATTAACTTTGCACGAACTTTTATGTACAATTAAAACAATCTGATTTGAAGCTTATTTATTATCTTATCTTCTTAATTTAAAATTCCCTTTCCATGTATTTAAGATTAGTTTACCTATGATAATACTCGTATACTAAGACAATGTCATTCAACTTGTTAACCAAATCCCAAAGCGACCAAGACACAAGTTTAAAGAACTTGACACACGCGATGCGATTTCTTTTATTTCCCCATTCGTGTGAGGATGGTGGAGTCCTTAAGGAACTGTTCCTATTTGCGTAGTAAAAACCATTTCATTCATAAATTTGCCCCGCATAGCAATTGGGGGAAACCATAGAAATCAGGGGAAAATTGGAGAAATTTATCCGCGCCGACGCAATAAAAAGTCTTCCCAGTTTTAAACGAAAACTGTGTAACAACTAGAGCCGAATCTTAGATGGGGAAAATAAAGGTTTTACATCAAATACTTAGGGGTATATTAAGAGAGAGATGAAATTTCTCTCTTAAATAAAAACTGGTTACAGTTTTGGTTCAGAAATCCATTTGGTTAGTGTACACTTCTACTTCTTGTTGTGCATATCAAACGAGCTCACCAAGATTCACCACCGGAAGGATTATCATGAAAAAATTAATCAAGAAGAGAATATAGTGAATACGTGTAAACATGGTTGTTACTTGGCTAGTTAAGCCTAGTATTAACGTGCCAGGGACTTATAGGATGTTTGTTAATCTCATTTATAGTTGGATGTTAATGTTTGATTAAAGTTATCAGGTTTCATCTTTTTTCTAACGTTTTTAATTTGGTTTTGTCATTTTTTTCGTTTGTTACCTTAATTAAAATTAATTGGTATACATTTTTTTATCAAGTCTATAAGATATCTCAAATCGGAACACATATTTTGATTTTTAAATCCCTTCTTTATCAAGCATAGTGATTGGATCCTACATATCATATATCATATATCATAAAGAAATGAAATAAATATCAACGTAAATTTTTGAATAATAAAATAAAACAAAATTTAATTTTTCAATAATCAAACATTTAAATTTTCTTTATTGGCAAACTTATAGTGACTGAACCTTAAATTTCTGTATCATTCATTAAGATTGCTGTTTATATCCAAGATAGCATAAAAAACTATAGTTTTTCAGATTTCATCATTAACACGAAAAACAAAATGCAAAAAATACCATGGGTATATTAACTGAATCACAATCAAAAAAGTTTCCGGAAGGTTTTTTTTTCTTCTTTTTTTTTTTTCATTAAAATCGTGTGAAATTAATGACAATGACAAAGTGAGAAGGGGAATTTTCAGCACTTTTCTTTGAAAAGGGAACTCCCATCTACGAGATCCATGGAAATTAATTACCCACAGTGTGTGGGTGTGTGTGTGTGTATGCAAACGTTTAAAATGATTGGGCAAACAAATAAGAAAAGAGAAATCCAAAACGCAAATTTGAACAATCAAGTAACCAAATCAGACGCCAAACAAATATGCAGACAAATAAATGCTACACAAAGTCTGACGTACTATATGGCTACAGAAAGGAAAAGTAATGAAAGAAATGAAACGACTAAAAGAGGGAGTTAAGAGAAGTAAAAAAGACAAAAGCAACCAAAACAAAAAAAAAAAAATCGCTTTGTTTCATACAAATTTTCATTCTCAAAGAATGAAAATTAATGCGATTAGAATTCATCAAGAGTATAAAGGCTAAGCATTGAAGGATAATCCAATTACTAAGCGTGTTTCAATCATTATGCCAAAACGACATATCTTTAAACATATTCTAAGTAAGAAAGTACTAGAGTCCTTCAAGAGAGAGAGAGTAATCTCTAGGATTTTCTTTGAAAAGCTTCCTAAATTATCATATTGTAAGTATAGAATTTAGTTTGACAATAGTTTCAGTTAATTCTTTTAAAAACTAAAGAAAAAGGCTTACTATATTCGCCAATTTTCATCTCTTTGTGGAATTTTGGGTAAATATATTGTTTAAATAATTACAAAATATAACGAAATGTTACATAGCTTTATCCACATTCCCATTTCCTTATTTATTATTGACAGGAAAATGGACTTCTTTCCAATATTTAGCCACTCATCAATGTATTTTGTTCGCTTCGCTGGATGTTAAGACACTAAGCTGATATATACTTGCACTCGACTAGCGTTGCGTCCTAAATGTCCTTACTATGCATCTCAATTATATTATGGAATAGATTCAAGAGAAGCCTGAAATTTTTCTTGTAATCAAATCAGTATTTAAGTAATTATTATTAGGTATGCCAACCATTTGCATAATTTCACCAAAACCAGCCAATTTCAATTTAAACTAATAAAATGCATTAACAACAGAAGAAATTATATATATATTATATTATATATTTATTAAGCATTTAGTAGTTATTATATATTTAATAACCATTCAGTAGTAAGTGTAGAGAAATATAATGTCTGTATAGGAAGAGAATGTTAAGGACAAGCTGCTTATTCGCTTGACTGATAAAAGATTTTTAAAATGAAGCGACATGAAAAATAAAGAAGCAAAAAAAACTTAAAGATATGTCCATTCAGCTGTCAAAAGACTTAAAACCACAAACTTTTTATGTGTCTTAAAAAAAAAAAGAATATTAAAAGCAAATAGCAATTATTATTTATAAATATTATTAAATGATCAATTATAGAAATATTTAGTTGCCATTGGTAATTATTCTTCAAACGATTTGTCATTTAACGAATATTAACTTTTAAATTGCTTTCACTCTTGAGTAAATAAACAAATGTAAGAGTATATTTTCAGTATTCATTGTCATTCATCGCTGTGTCATCCTTCTGTCATGAATTCATCGTCGAGTTGAGTTAATTTACTTGAGTTAATACCCTGTGATCTGGCTATATTGCTAGGCGCTAAATTAATTCGATTTACGCTTTATGGTTTTAGTTAATTTGCAAAGTTTTCCTTTTGGCATTTGAAATTCAAAAATTTGATAAATATATGTATGTATATTTGTTAATGTCAGTGTCATATTATGCTCTTGCAAAAGGGGTATATGCATTATGCAATAAGATATGCAATGTAAAAAATTAGTAAACTTATTAATTTATATATATTTGAATTAAATTAATATAAATTCTTAAGGATTCTTGTTCACTGATCAATTTGAAGAAATATTGTTTATTTAGTAAATCGATCTATTTATCTATGCAAACAAAGTTAAAGTTATTTAGTTTAAATTTCAATACAAAGATACAAAAAAAAAATACATTTTAAATATTAAATTCAAATAAAAATTAATAAATTATTAATTATTATCATTATAGTTTATCTATACATTATATTTTGCCAGAGTTTCTAAAGAAAATTAAAAATTTGATTAAGAATTAATTTTTATTAAATCTTAAGAATTATCTATTTATTTTGGAAAATGGTTCAGAAAATCACGTAATAAAAAATACCATATATAAAATATTTAAAAATATATTAAGCAATCTCTTAAATAATCTTTATTAATATCAGTTAATTTGTTGAGATCTAAAAGCAAATCTCAATATATACAATAGTTTATATAAATTTTAATAGGTATAGTATTTAAATACAAATCAACATACTTATATACATAAATATATATATATATAATTATGTTGTCTGTAAGCCAACTTTGTGGAAAGTTGGCCGTACTGTCTGTGTTCTGGCCATACGTCAATTTAGCTAATATACAAAATGTTTATTTTATTTTATGATGAATTTATGTGCGCTGCGCTTTTCCTTCAGCTCGAGCTTAAGGCCAGGCCCAAAGGCAGCAGTAGCGCCATTAAAAAAAAAACCCATGCACAGCAAACAAGAAGACAGAACACCGACTATACTATATACTTATTTATATATATATATAACAATGATTTTTAACTTTATTGTTATCATTATTGAATTTGTCACCGAGAATTTCGAATTAAATTGTCTTCATTGCAACAGCGAAAATTCGCTGATGACTTAAATATCAAAGAAAATATCTTTTCAATGGATTTTAATCAAATTGAATAATGCTATAGAAACATATAATTCGATCTTTTGCATTTAGAATAAAGGATTTGATTAAAAAAGTCTTCTCAAATGATTTTCCAATTATTTCAGTTTTTAGAGTATTTTCATTTTACATATACATTTGTATACAATTTTTGATTTGTTTGAATTTAACAATCCTTTTGTCTGACTCTCACAATATATGTATATATTTATGACTATTTTAATATACCCATTTATTTCAAATTTATAGGGTAGAATATTAAGCGACAACGATGACAACGACATTGAAACTCAATTTGTACTAAAGCCAGTTCAGACACTCAAAAGAAAACAAAAATATTGTACTAAACAGCATTTTGACAGCACATTGGCACTTGAACTTGCTAACCGAGTGTGTGTGTGTGTGTGTGAGTGTGTGTGTATTCTTGAGGTTGGCCAGGAATTTCTAGATTTTATAAATCATCATCACAATCACTTTCAATTTTAACAAAGTTAATAGAATATATATAGTATATATATATATATACATATATATGTATGTAGGAGTGTCTATGCACTTGAGATTATGCATAAATGGTAAATTGTCAAAGGAAAGTTCTCTTGACTCTTAGCCTTTTAATTTAAATACCATTTATGGAAAAGCCATTAAAGTAGATGACCCAACATCCAGCATCCTCATCCATTCCCATCCCCATCCCCATCCTTGATTTTGCCATTAAATGAAAAATAACATGCATTCAACTTATTCTAAATAATGGTTGACCAAACTTTGCCAAAAACTGAAAACTTTCATATTTTTTAACCAATCAATTGAAAATGTTGTAAAAATAGTTTTTCCAATTAAAATTCATTATTATAGTTTAGACAACATGCATACTTTATATAAATGTCTACGAGGGTGGATTTTACAGTTTTAATACTTCTATGCTTATATGTATTTCTTGAATGTTTATATATACATATATGTATTTCTATGTTTTATCAATTTTTATAAAACTATTCAATTAAAGTTTGAATCAAAATCATTTATTTCAATTATTTCCTTGGATTTAAAATTGGAAAATAATAATTGGTATGGAAAATCGAAAAGAGATTCGAATTCGAAATCGAAAAGATGAAATGATGAATTAGGAAAAAAAAATCATTTATATATCATTTGTTATAATTTCGTTTTGGATAATTACGTTTTTAATTCGATTTAATATTCAATCAAATTTTTTGAAACATATTTTGTAATTATGTACCTACATTTAAAATATGTCACAATTTATATCTGAATATATCTGTATATATACATATATAAACATACATACATAAGTATACTTATATACCATATATTTTTTTTAAATATTCCATGAAGTTCCACTTCAACCATTGAAAAGTTGATTGAGAGTTTCGCATCATGAAGACATTTTAGGAAACTTTAGGAAATGTTGAACTATTTTCCTAAAATGAGGAAATATTTATGGACAAGTAAAGCTCCTCATGACTATAAAAATATAAAAATTAACTTTAAATTGATGTTACATAATTTTAACTTATTCATTATTTATTTATTATTTATAACCTTAAAGTCACATTATTTGCATATGAGATTATAATTAATTTTTGGTATTTTTTTAATTTTGGTTTTTCTTGTATAATTTGTAAATGATTACTTGTATGTAGTTTTGACTTTCTTCACAGTTGTAAACACTTATGTAGTCCTTTGCCCACTCCTCGAGCTCCTCTCATTAATGTGCGCCGTGTGCGCTTCAAATTAGGCACGCAAAGCGTTTCCCATTAAAAACGATGAAGAAAAAGAATAAAAGGGACCCGTTGGAAAAGAAAAGAAAAAGAGGAAAAAACAACCAAAAAAAAAAAAAAAAAAAAAAAAAAAGGAAAACACCAAGAACAAAAAGCATCAAGTGAAAGTGAGAGTAAGGGAGAGAGAGAGAGAGAGAGAGAGGTGGAGGGGGGAGAAGAAAAACGCGTGGAAAAAGTGGAAAACGAATCTGTCGCATAATTACAAAAAATGTGTCAGACACGGGCCAGGCAAACTGCCTTGGCTTTTATGCGTTAACGTCTAGACGGGCGGCCAGGACACTTTTTATTTTGGGTGGCAGCGAGATCCTGGGCGTAGGAGTAGTGCGGTAATGTTGAAACAGGCAAAAAGGAACCAAAGGAACCGATGCCAATGCCGATGCCAGAGCCGGATCCCAGAGCCATAGCCATATGTCAAATTGAAGCGGCTGTCAATCTTTTGCCCTGTAATTGTTGTAGCTGATGTACAAAAATCAATATTTATCATTGTTGTCATTGTGTTACTTCCATCGGCTGTGACTCTAGCTATAACATATAAATACATGCATGCATACATACATACATCCATACACACATACATAGCAGTACATGTGTGATAACAAAAAATTTGCACAAAATGTTTACTGTACTCACGAATCATGTTTGGAATGATATATACATGAATATACAAATGTATGTATATATACATATAATACATGTCAAGACGAATTTCTTTTTACTCTATACTCTATACTCAAAAGATCAAAGAATCGTTATACAACTTAACAATAGGTTTACTTTAAACTTATTTACATATAATATAATGATAACAATATACTCATAATATATTGTTTAAAACAATAAACAATATCATTAATTTCAGTATAAAAAAAGTTCTTGTAGTTATTTAATTATTTATAATTTTGAAATTCCTTAAATCTTTCAAAGATTAGTGCAAATTATTAGGACTTTGGATGAATGAATTTTAAAATGAATAAATCTTAATAACTTATGCTAGTGACCCACTGTAGGAGCATTCATTAACTGCACAATTCGAAGGATCACTTTATGATTAAAGAAACATTGCATTATTAACACCAAGGACTTCCTCATATGATATTTTAATGCATTAGAACTTTAGAAAGAGATCTCAAAAAATGGGATAGATTATTCGTAATATATTTTAAATGATTAAACATATTAGTGAAGATATATATGATAGATAGATATCTGACCTTAACACTTGGAGCTTTCGAAACAGATCCCAATAAATAGATCCCTATAAATACACGTAACACATATATTTAAATTGATAAGATATATTATTGAAGATCTATATATAAGATCTCTGACCTCATTTCTAGAATTAAGCAGACTGTCTAACACTTTGTCTAATTATTTAAATTTTAAGTTGTCATAAAAAGACTATTTAACTGACATGCAAATTAAGTGTCGAAGTTTGCGCAGTTTGAATTTAACGCAACTTGATATCATCAACTATATAGTTATAATACCCTTTGTCAGGATAGACAAAATTCATCAGACAGAAGAAACTTTATTTAGCCATAAAAGTTTTTTCTTTTTTTTTTGTTTTGTTATCGGCCAGCAAATGGCTTAATAGTTAAATACCATAAACGATATACATATATATACATATGTACTATATATACAAGGGCATTTGAAAAGTTATTGACATATAAATACATATATGTATATACATATTATAAGACCAATTTCAATAAGTCATTTCCTAGATAAATATAGAAATACGAATATTCATTTTTAGATATTTTAACAAAACTTAGTTTAGATGAAAAACTATACTAATTCAATTCTTAATTTTGCTGTCACAATCCATTGATTAGATAGAATCTCCTTTGCTATTCTCTTAGAGAAAACTGCAATTTAAGGTGACTATAAAATTTTCTCGAATGAATCGATTACTTTTTAAACTGCCCTCGTTATAAAATAAGTTTCAAACAAAGGGACATTTTGATCATTTAGTTTTCTTGCCCTTTGGCTTTTGTTTTTCCTTTTATATATATATATATATATATATATATATGTATATATCTATTTTTTGCGATTTTTTCTCCTTTTTTGCATACACATTGATTTAAATTGCCCATTTCATTGCTTCATTATTGTACCATAGACGAAGGGAGAGCATCAGTAACTGATGAGGAGAGGGAGGGTGATTGTATTGATTGTTTTTTTCTTTTTGAATTTTTATTTTACATTTTTCGTTTTTTTTTTATTTTTCGCATTTAGCAGTGTGTCCAAGTGGATTTGTCGATGTATTCGAAGCCACTTAAAGCCAGTCTTTTGCCATTCGAATCCAGGTATTTGTTGCGATTTATGTGGGCAATGGATGAATATGAGGGCATGAATATGGGTGTATGGATACACGAGTCTTTGGGATACAATGGAGTATTCAGGATGAATGTCTATGCCTTTTCTATTTGCTAGCTGAATTATGCAAAATTATAATGAAACATAAAAGGCACAGACGTCGGTCAACCTACCAGTCAAGCAACTCTTCAATTCAAGTCTCAAGTTTGTCTACAAATGTGGGATTTACTTAATCAAGTATTTATGTTTGGCCTACAAAAGTTAAAATTATATGGTGACTGGTCCAAGGACCGACCTCGTCTGCATTGCCAACAACACAAAAGACAAACAAAAAGGAAAAAAAAATATTCATCAATTTGGTGTGACAACTTTTAAATACCCTGTAGGAATATGTATAAGAGACGCAGCTTCTAGACAAAAAACTTATCCATACAGTTTCTTATAAGTTTTCCTAGATCTTTATATTAATTTTCTATCCATTAATACATAGAAAAGAACGTTTGCCCAGTTTGATAAGCAATATATATCCGTGTAGTTTAGTTCAATCTAAGAGGCAAATTTAGATACTGATCAGGAATAGATATACTTTAGAGGTGCATAAAAACTTTCTACTGCTTCTAGCAAATCTTTTGGAGGACAAGGGTATAAAAGAAACGTTCGCTAGCTAAAAATGTCAACAGCGAAACAAAATTCAAAGCATCGACAATAAAATACCCCTTGACATCTTATCTTATATATAAAATAATATACATATGTTTTTATAACCGACAATCTGTAGGATATTCATGAAATATCTGTATAATCTTTATGGAATTCAACAAAATGTGCTAATATACCCATTTCTATTCAGCGTTTATAGAGTAGAAAAACATGCAAAATGAAAACTTTTTTAATACCCCACGACCACGTGGCCGAAAAACTCGAAGAAAGGCATAATCGACGCAAATGTGTCAGGATTCGAATTAGAATTAGTGCACACCCCCCCATCCACAAAAAAAAAAAAAAAAAATCGAGAAAAAAATTAAAATGTTTTCCCAAATGGCAGTCGGGAAAACTTTGTAGTCTCGGTTTCGGTTTCGTCCTCGGTCTAGGTCTTGCTCTTTGGTTTTGTGAATAATGAGTGGAAACTCTAAGTTGCGGCTTAAAAGGCAACACCAAGAAAAATAAAGAAAAATCAACCATAAAATAAATAAACAAAAAACAAATGAAAACAAATCCTTTTGCTTGGTTCACAATTAGTTGGTCAAGTTTGGTACTCATAATATATAAAATTCTTATTAAATTTCTTACACCTTCGAAAGGATATTAAAATTATATATGTACATATGTATATATGTACATATGTATATATGTACATATGTATGTATCATACATTCATATGTATGTATACATACTTACATGGTCCGTCAAAGATAAACCATCATCTGTATTTAATTTAACCAACAGACTGAATCTTTCCAAACGTGTGGCCTTTGATGCTCTTTGAATGCCCAGTTATATGTTAAAATTAAATTCATTGTCTTTATTTCCAAGACATCAAACATTTTAACACCACTTCCTCTTATCTATTTCATCTTACATTTCGAGCCTCGCTGGACATGCACACTGAGTTAGTCTGTGGCTTTAGATAACACACACACACACACACACATAATATTTTTGTGTTTGTTGTATAATGTAGATATGTATGTTTAGACACAAGCAATGAGACGGGGAGTGGGGGAATTCAATTTGGATTGACCTTCGAATATCTACTAAGCAAAATAAAAGTACCGTTTCTTAAAATTAACGAGAGCATTGAATAAAAATATAACGGCCAGCAAATTGCTGTACACTGCGAGATATTACAAGTGCATACATTTATCCAACAACTGAGATAATTAAAAAAGTGCATGAGAAGACGACAAGCAAAGCTGAGGCAGGTAATAATTAAATTTCAGAAGTGTAACTCAGAATAGAGAGACAGAGAGATAGAAGGAAAAGTTGAAAAAACATTTTGCCACTTGATCTCTTCGGCAAACGTTCGACTCGTGTATATGAGATTCGATAATTGTGTTCGGCAATGGCTGTTACAGTTACATACAAGCATAAATTTCTTTGTGTGTGTGTGTTTATGTACATGTTCAGGAACTCCTTTTTACCCGTACCTTTTACGTATTATTTTTATTTACTTAAACAACGTTTTATTAATTTGGCAATTATTGGATTCAATTTGGGTTCAGTATGTAAATAGAATAAATTGGCGCGATTTACATGTCGACCTCTAGCCAATGGTCATCAATTTACTATGCAATTGGTCGATACTCTACCTAAGCGGACTATAATTATTGGTGCTTACAGTAATAATTTGACTGCTTTTATTCCTATTTTGTTGGGTTTTCTCTTTTGTTGTTGTTGTTGCTGTTGTTATTGTTTAATTCCACTTAATTTGTTGATCCCTTTTTGGCTCACTTAGCTCGATTTGTTAATCGACTTGGATGCAATTAAACCGAACGAAATAACAGAGAAAATGAAAAACAAAGTAAAGAGAAAAGGTCAGAATATTGTGTAGCCTAGGTCACGTTGGCATTGGCTATCAAACTTCAGTTCGGGCCCTCTACTTGCAGGCAATTAAACTCCTTCAGCATGAAGCGTCACGTTCATTTTGGGGTGGCGGTAGGCAACAATTGGTAATTTCTAAATTGTTTTTGGCCAGACTAAAAGGACTATGTACGAACAACGGACTATGGACTTATCACTGGCTGGCAGTCGGTCGACTAGTGTCGCGTCGCGAGTGCATGTGAATGGCAGCCAGTTGGCCAACATGGCGTATGTTTGATTTGCATAATAGCCAGACTTGCTGACATGGTAAAGTGGATTAAGCCAATCAATTTTGCATTGCCCAACAGAATATACATACATATATATACAGATCACTTTCACAGCATGCAATAGTTAAGGTAAGGCTTGATAAGTCCTGTTACCATAAATATAACAAATCTAATTGATACATCACAAATTTAAAGTCAACAAATCAATGTAATTTAACTTATTTTCAACAACAATTTAATATTTGTACGGTGATACTAAATATATTAATTAGATACACAAATAATGAAGCTTAAAGTGAACAACAATCTCAAGTTAATATAATGGATAATGTATAAGATTGTAATTATGTATCCTTTAGTATGCTCTCTCTCTCTCATATTTTATGCAGACCTTTTAGGTTTCTGTTATCCTGCTTCCAGCATTTAACAACAAAAAATAGAATCCTTTGAAAAAAGGAAAAGAAAAAATCGACAACAAACCTCTTCAAAGAATAAGCAGAAGCGACTTAACAGTGCACTTGACAGAAAATTAAGCGAATCGTAAGAAGATTAATTAGTAATAAATAAAAATAGATGAATTAATCTTTTGTTCAAAGGTAGCCACCGAAAGTCGAACCTTAGTGAAGAAAAACTGCAAGAAATTGGTTAAAAGATATAGCGACATAAGAAAAAGATTCAAATTGACCATATAACTGACTGATATTATAATAATATAATTATTATATATCCACACACACACTTAAGTATTTATTTACTCATAAAACATTATTTTTTTTATTATATTTTAGTCTTTTGGACTGCACACATTAAAAGTTATATTTAATTCAACAGATGCAAGAAATTCAACTTAATAAATTTGATTGTTGTACTGATGTCAAATAATTTGTGTGGATTTGTGAAATCCTCACCAGAGGTGGCCACTATCCTGGTTAAGCTCTTGAGCAGACGCTGAGGCTAATGAAGTACATAAATAAATTTAACAACGATTACAGCTTGCCTTTTGTTGTGCTCCCTTTTTGCACGTCCTGCTAAGAAGTGTAAGGACTGCGATAAGAATTTGTTGCCATTACAGACAGACCGATAAACAGACGGATATATAAACAGACAGACAGTTAGACCGACAGACCGACAGATAGAGACACAAACAGACACATATGAGTGTCTTTGTGTCTACCACTTAAGCCCAATAAATATGTGCATATTTTTAGGCAATTACCAAAAAAAAAAAAAAAAAAAGAAATAAAAGCTAAGAACTGGACAAGCGACATTTGGATATCCTGTATATAATTAAAGTTAAAGAAACAAAAAGAAAATTAATTAAGATCAATTTTTCATTTGCCAACCTGAAGATTTTCTGAGGGCGGAACAACGCGGAAATCCTACAATATATTGTAAAAGGATTGCATTAATTCATGAATAGTTAAGATTATACAACTGGATCAATATGCCAGAACACAAAACAAGAAAATGCTGAGAAGTAAAAAAAGAAAAAAATCAGAAAGTGTTGTGAAGTAACCAAAGAAAATGCAGACTCGGTTGAGTCCTTCTATTTGTAGTGGTTATAAATCAATTAATTAGATAGAACCCTAGAAGATTGCCCTTCTTTAATATATGCTACTCGAATATATATATTTAGTATATGTACATGCCAATGATTTTAATATACCCTCCATCTTAATGGCTACAGGGTAAACGAAAAAAAATACTTGGCATATCTGTGCTCCACAAACACCCAGGCAGGCGTAAAATTATGATGTCATTAATACAATTTCAGTATTTTTAGTACATATTGTCCTATTCGGCACTATTCTTATGTCTCCCTCCCCCCGCTACAGAGATTTAGCGTGCTAACTACACGCATTCTAAATCAATTACCCTGTCTGTATCTGGGCATGGGATATGGGATATGGAATATGGGATATGAAAGCCACCTGTAACTTCTTCTCTGACCCTGTCTCTAGTGCTTCGCACTTTGAAAAAGTTTACCTAGTCCCGGTAAGGCAAAGTTAAAAATGTATTAAAAATATTTTTGCATAAATGGCAGCAGATAATCCTTTTAAAAAAGTTTCGGTCCCTAACCAAAAACTAATTGACCAAACAAATCATGATTATGTAGAGCTGGCAGTGTCAAAGGTACACAAAGGCAAAAGGGACAATAACTTAAATTGGTCTAATTACAAACAATAACAATAATAAAGTGAAAGGACCCAAAGAATCCAAATTTAATCCACTTAACGAACATTATATATACTGAGGTGCCAAAGATATTTAAAAATGATAGGGACAATTCATTCATTTGTCCATATCTAAAACGATAAGCAGGATATATTTTTCTCAGCTCCCTAAATAATAGACTAAATTCTGTGAATTAAATGAACTAAGAAGTCCTACAAAAATGTTAACATTTCTACTGTTTCTCATGTCAATCTTGGAACTTATATGCTTACGAAAATGGCTTCTTAGTGAGGCCTTTTAAAATGAAAAACTTTTTCTAAAGGCTTAGCTAGGTCGCACACCCATTAGTCTATTCAAGACACAAACCAAATACGTTACAGTTGATTTAATTCAAAATGCGGTAAATTTAATCAATTTATTTAGTGTATTAATACGTTTTACGAATATTGGAATGTTTAGCCAAATCAAATTTGAGAATTCATTGTACAACTGTCGTCATCATTAAAATTATTATAATGATCACTTTCCTTTGACAGTCAATGGCCTTGATGGTACACACTGCGTATACGCTATCAAAGGGTCAAAGCAAAAAATAAATTCGCATACGTCAACTTTTGATTACAATCCGATAATATACATATATATATATATATATGTATACCATTTTGTTATAATTGAAATAAACATTATCAGTTGCAGACATCAATTAGTTGTATTTGTGTTTTTTGGATTTTTTTTTTTACTTAATTAATTTACATACTTAAACAATATAAGAACATTTTCTAGTAAATACTGCAATAGCACTAAACAAAAAAATCACCTAACTTAAAAACAATAGAAAAATTGGAAAATTATGTTGCAAATGTTTTCTTATTCTTTTAAACAACAAATTAAAACAAATAATATTACATTTGTTTGATTTAAATTAAGTTTAGTGGATATAACTCCAACGATTTGAATAGTTGAAGATCGGGTTGGTTTGAGTTCTTTTTTTCTTTTTTGTTGCTGTTTTTTGTGTTGATACTTTTATACAAAATAATATATATGAAACATATAAATATAGTTAAAGATATTGGTTTGTTTTCTCTTGTTTTGTTTCACTTCTGTTCTTTTTTTTTTTTTTTTTGTTTTTGGAAATAGCATTTCGGTACAGACTTGATAAAACTTAAAAATGTAATAATAACACACAAAACCTATATATGTATATGTATATGTACACATATATATATATATTTTTTTTTTCTTTTCTTTCTTTTATATATTTAGATGTTGTATACTCGTTCCAACCACTCCCAGGTAGATTTATGTACACTGAGTTAAACGTTAACAACATCCAAAACATAAATACATTAAGCCAAGGGATTATGCTTCCTATCTTTTGGTACAGGTTCATTTTGCCATTGTTCACGAATATATCAGATGGATATAATTTGCTAATTCATTTACGCCACCTTCTTCTTGCTCTTGAATTTGTTTTTTAGCAATCCGGGAGCAAGAGCTGCACAAGCGCATACCGTTAGTACACCCATTGAGGTCCATGAGAATGCATCACTCGAACTGGACATCTTTTGGAGTGTTTTACCAGCCTGTATGGCAATTACCGATGGTGGTGCCACACCACAGAATGTACCCAATGCAAATGTATGAATGGGTACACCAATTACGGGTGATGCCAAATTAATAAACCAATTTGGTAAAATGGGTGTCATACGTAGAAATAGCATATAATTAAATAGACTATCGCGATACTCTTCAACATGTTTCGACCATTCACTTGTCTTTTTTGGCCAAAAATGACGAATTAGACGTCGACCAACCAGATTCGATAACGTATAGCATAAAGTGGCGCCCAGCGCCGAGCAGAAACAGATGAGGAACAGTGCTATGGGAAATTTATACAGGAATCCAAGTAATATCGATAGGAATAATGAACCAGGAATGGCAAAAGTTTGTAGGCTACAAAGAAATTAAGAAATATTATAGACCAGCTAGTTATGGTAACCAATTTTCAAAAAAAATAATGAAGTAAGTTAAAACAATTTTAAATATTAAACTTCAATTGAAACTCAATTCTAATAAAACAGTCACAATTACTTATTCGATATTAAAAACTTTGCATATTAAATCAGTTTACTATACCTATACCCATATGTATCTATAAAATTTATACAAATATTTATTATGGTTTAGCATTTATCTGGTCAGAGATTAACCATCTCTAATAGTGTGCTGAAGATCATTGGATATAAACGATTTGATCTACATCTCCCACACATTGCATATCTCTTCCAACTAATTTATATATCTATGTTATTTGTATATATACATATATATATATAGATTATTCAGTCGAAGCGCGTGTATGCTTGGCATTTTTTTTTTTTTACTATATTTATAGACATCTAGGAAGAGAATATTGGCAATGACAACGACTTGACAATGCCATCTATATAACAAATGTCGCAATTTCTTTGATAACAAAAAATCAAAAACTAAGGGGCTATGCCGTAGTTGATATACACTTATATCACCTATATTAAGTAACAAAAATGTTTTTCAACTTTAAACTAATTATAATAATGGAAAACATTCTAATGGCAACCATATAACTATATATATAGGTATTATATACCCCTGCATTCATTATTCGTAAAAAATGTGATCAGCATACGAAATTTCTGCTATTTCTACACTATTTAAATATGCTTTTATGCGACTTTAATATACCCTATATTTTATAAATGCAACAAATCACAAAAGAAACTAAAATGGGTTAAAAGAAGAAACAGAAAGAAAGCATTGCAAGACACACAGACATGTCGCCAGCTGGTTTGAATGAGTGCAGATATTTATATATGTATGTATATATATATACAAAGCGATACACAGCTGCTTTAAATGAGTATTACAATGATATAAAGAACATATTGTATATACACATATGCCATATACAATGTCAGTGGAGTAACAAAAAGGGACAATGAACAAAAGAATAAACCCAAATTGGGTCATTGACAATTAGTTCAATTTAGATTTATTGAAATCGACTAAACTAAATGCAATAAAAAAATAAACTAGGTCAATTCTATATAAATCTACCCCAAAACTTTCAAACTTTTAACTAATTTTCTATATAATACGATATCGAGTTACACATGAGATCAGGTTTTACCACTGCAACAATAAAATTGTTTAAACTATGAATAATTAATATTTCAAATTTCTTTGATAAATATGTTCTTTACCAATCCCAAATATTTGAAAGAAATGTTTCAGATTACGCCTCTGTTAGTCATTCTATATATAAAAAAATAATTATTAAGGTATTTTGTGGTGCACAAAACGTAATTAAAAATGTGCTTAGATCAGCTGAGTTTCTGATACCCTGACAAAAATTATGATAGCTTTTGTTTGGCATTGACCAAATGGAAATATTTTGCAACTATTAATAACAATAAAAGAATCAAGCAAACTATAAATTACTTAAGTAATTTGATTTGTTTTGAAAAATAAAACTTTACATATTATTGAAGTTTTAAAAATATGAAAAATTTTTAAGAAAATATGGGTTTTTCTTTGTTAAGCTGCATAACCTATACATCTAAATATACACATAAATATATATAGATATAATTTTATTACTTGTTGCAGTGTAAATTTAAGTCCGTATGGTGCTTATTTAAATTCATTTAATTTTTTTTTTGTTGGGGGGGGGGCGGTTTTGGCTTGATGATGCTTTTTTAAACACACGATCGAAAGTCCAAAGCGATAAAAATGACCTTGTGCCCCCCTCTCAAGGAAGGAAAAGTAATTGCATTTATCAACGGGATTGTTCTGCATCTAATCCAATCAACTTTTGAGCATGAAAATGTATACAATAATAATTTATACGAAATATTTTGAAATTCAATGGTGGAAAAAAAGAAATAATAAATGATATAAGAAATTGGAATTGGAGAACTACAACTATGTACATATGTATATAACTGCAATAACTTAAAACGTATTTCCTGGTTATGGAAGCTCTCCCTATCTCTATTTCAATCACTGGCTTACTAAGTCTCTCTCTCTCTCTTTCTCTATCTCTTTGTCTCTGACTCAGTCTTTCGCTGAGTCACTACTAGTCCACGAGTGAGGCACGTCGTAGAGAGAATGCGATACCTGGCCAGACTTAAGTCTTTATGTTGTATGTAATTAATATGCAAACTATATACCATGACCGTGCATATTAATTAATGTGACGTTAAAGGTATTATTATTGGGTCAAGGTTATGATTTGATTTTTCTGTGTGTTTTTTGTTTTTATATTGAAAAGGATACAATACGTAGGCGACGACCACACCGAACATGACTTCAAAATAATACATGTCCTTGTAGCGATCCAAGACTTTGGCCAACATTTTAGCATCTTGTATATCACGAGGTATTTTCAAATGTTGCTTCTCAGCCCTGTGAACAGATGAGAGAGAAAGAGAAGGCGGCGGTGAGTTACATACATACATACATACACACAAACAAACAAATAAGCCAGTTGTAAATGTTTCTCTTTGTGTGTGTGTGTTTAGATATACATGTGTGTGTGTGCGCGCGTTAAAAAGGTGGCGTGACTTGGCCTGAGCAAAATATTCATATAAGTTGGCAATATATCAGCCTCCGCCTTCGATTTTGCCGCAGCCACTAATTTTGCGTGTATTCTTTTTTTATTGTTGTTTTTGTCTGGCGAATCCTTTAACTTACGCATTTAATTCCGGGAATATGGCATAGACATAGCACATGGTGGCCAAACTGGCAATGAATATACCAACCACAATGACTAGGGATTTTCTAGTGGCTTTACGTTCATCCGCTGACATGGTCGTCGACGCCCCAACCTGCTTTTGTGGTGTTGTGGCTGGTAATGCTGGAGACTGTTGCTGCTCCTCCTGTTGCTGATGCTGCTGTTGATGTTGTTGTTGTTGTTGTTGTTGGTGGTGATCATCCAGCAGTTGATCTTGTTTCGGTGGTTTATGTTTGCCATTCATTAGGTTTGCGGTGGTCAGCCTCTTATCAGCTGCAATGGCTGTAAAAGCATGAAAATTGTTTTCTTTTTACTCTGCTCCTCCCTCCCCACTTCGTCTCATGATCCTACATACACATGTATGTATGCATGTTTTGTACTTACCACCGTTATTAATAAGCGTGGACATTATGAATTTGCTATTTATTTATTAATTTAATTTAATTTAATTTTTTTTTCCTTGTGCAGTTTAGTTTATCCTCTTCTTTTTGTTGTTTCAAATCATTTGAGATAAATTTTTGGTTTTAAACATAATTTAGCGTCTAATAGAATTATCAATTATTGTTGTATGTTTATTTGTATGTGTGTGTGTGTGAGTGTCTATATGTGAGTGTTCTTTGTATGGCGATTTGCGCGCTTTAACAAATTTTTCCTATATCTTTCTCTCTCTCTCTCTCTCTTTATCTTTTTTTTTTTGTTACTGACTGACACTCTCATCAAATTTAATCAATAAAAACAAAATTGTGAAACATGAGAAAAATAGTTAAACACACGCACGACCGTTACAGATTTTATTTAATTTACTACAGATTTGATGTTATTTGACACTAACTTTGTACTGTTAATTGAGCTATCGTTCATGTCTCACACCATTATTAAGCATTCGCTCTGATTTAGTTAGTATGAATTTTATTGTAATTTTTTCTTTTGTGCTAAAATGCCTATCGTTATCGAAGCGATAACAGATAACTAAGTGATATCGCTTTAGCGTGTTTTACCCGCTCAACTAATATTGGCATCACTAATGTACATTTATATCGATTATAGTAATCGAAATATTTGTGAGGAATCTTCAAATTTCCATTTGCCAAAAAAAAACGAAAACAGATGTTCCAATTACTTGCTACTTTTATTGATTGTTGACTGTGTTTTCAGCTGTCGGTACAACTCGATCATATTACGTTGCTCAGTTTCAAGCATAGTTCGTGTGGCCACTGGCAGATCCTTGCGTTTACCTTTCAATTGGACTTTTGTGGGCGTCTTGTTTTTGATTTTACTATCGGCACTTTGTTTAACTCGATCCTCGTCATCTTTGCTTTGTTGATGGGTTTCCCCATTCAGCATGGTTGTGAGTAACAGATTCCCCTTTTTACCAGGCCGTGAGACTGTCTCGTTCTTAGTTGCCTTTCGGGGCAGAGTCTTAAGTGACGGCGGGGCATGGACTATTTCGCCAAAAGCAAAGACATCTCGTTTGTATTCGGCAGGAAAAGGGTTCTGTGGATGCAGAAACAAGACAGAAAGTGACGAAGCTTACTCATATTAAATAATATAATCTATACCTCTTCTGGATCTGCTATGCCTTTTTGCTGTTCCTCTTTCACCTCTCGGATGGCTCGTTTTACCAGTTCCTTTCTAGTCTTTTCATCCATTGCCGGTTCCCCCACTTTTTTATTCTTTTTGTTTTTTTGCAAACGTTCTTTTTGCTTCTTTTTAAGCAGTTCGTCAATTTCGTTCTTTGGACGCTTTTGAACGGTAATTTCTCCCGTTTTTGGATTCCGCAAAACATTTACACCGTATTTGGCTTCATATTGTGCCTCACGGACTGAGGCAGAGGTTATACGATTCACACGCTTAAGGTAATCCTCATCCGTCTCCTCGGCAAATTGTCGTATATTCCGTGTACCCTTCGATTTGGAGTTAGAGGCGGAAGTTGTGGATGATTTTGGTTTATCCTCCCTTCCTATGGCACCCAGTTTAAGTTTTTTGCCTTTCTTGCTGGCTTCTGTCAGCTGTTGGAACTGTTTAAACCGAAAGGAGACACGCTGTTCATCAATTTTCTCTGGTGGATTGTTAATCACGTTGGCCAACCTGGAGTAACAAGAAACATGTGAAATGTGACAATATGTCATTCAAATGTGCCTTCTACATCTTACTTTTTCTCCTTTTGCTCCTGCTGCTTGAGTGGATCACGTATACCATGGTGTTTACGTGCTGGAATTTTACGTTTTCTAGCCATGTATTAAAGTAAGACAAAATAAACAACGTTTTAAAAAATCAACAACAGTTGGAAGTCATGCGTTCTGTGTTAAACGATTATAATCGATGCCTATCGATATTTCCACAGCGTTGACAACTTAGCGGTTTTTCTTTGCTTTCGGTCGATATTATCAGATGCTATCGATTATTTTACTCTGTGCATTGCCTTCTGATGAATAAAGAAAATGTGGAAAATTATTGAACAAGTGCAAACGGAAGATCACACCCACTGACAAAATAGAAGGCAACATATCGACCGGAACAGTATTGACAAATGCAATCTAAAGGGCATAAGATAGTGGAAAATCATTAGTTTTAAGAGGCGGCAGTTGTTTACCTTTGGCGTCCCACACGCATAGAGAGGGAGAGAGAGAGCGAGAACGCGTGAGAGAGTGAGAGGGAGTGAGAGAGAGAGAGGGTGAGAAGAAAAGGGAATTTAGGTGCAGGTGCCCTACAATGACCACCCGTCGCCCAACAAGGAATGCCACAAGTGCAACTAATGAATCCGAATACGATTACGAGTTGCTTATGCAGCGTATGCACATTGGTGGAGTAGGGGGAGGAGGAGGAGGTGGGGCAATGCCAATGTCAGGTGCTAACGCTCTGGGTGGAACAATTGGATTGAGTGGTCTTGGTCGCAACTATCAACGCTCACCGGTGGCTGTTGAAAATTTTGTAGAACAAATCTTTCACAATGGTAGCCCACAAATTTATGCACCCACAGCCCAGGTATTGGGCCAACGGATAGCACCACAAAAACATTCGCCGGTCTATGAGAATTTGGAATTCCATGGACAATTTGATTCGAATCATAAACGTGCCCAGCCACAGAGTCCGGGCAGTAGGCATGGCGTATCGGCATTAGGCGGAGGTGCCGCTATGCTAAAAGATTATTTGGTAATGCAGCCAATTGGCGGACGTCTGGCCCATACCCCAGTCCCGGACGGAGGAAATGTGAGTGGAAGCGGAAATTGTGCAATTGGTAATGCTGTTGACAACGAAACTATAGCCAATCCTATCTATGAGAATATAATACCACATTCTGGCCAGCGAGCACAACCACAAGCATCACCAGCCACAGCTACCATGTCCAGTTCATCATCGGTATCAGTTACTGCCTCTGGTTTGGATCTCAATGCACTGTTAGCCTCACCAATGCATCAGCGTAGCTTTAGCTCTCATACAAGCTCATCCTCGTCCACTGCTGCACCACCACCACAAGGAGCAACAGCAACAGCAACAACAAATCTGGCTTCACCCAATCAACGATATAGAAATTTATCGCTGCCCAATCATTTGCCCGTTGCTAAATTACAACAACACACGCCGATTAAACATTTGCCACCACATGGCCAAATGGGTATTGGAGGATCTGCTCCAATAGCAGTAGCATCAATAGCAACAACAACAATAGCAGCATCACCACTGCCACCACCTGGCATCAATGTATCCGTTAATCCCAATTACATTGAGGATATCAATAGTTCCGATTATGTTTGTATGACAGCGAATCTTCATCGGAATACAGCAACGGGATCAATAGCACCTGTTGGAGCGAGTCAACAGCGTGCAGCAACAACTGGACATATATTGGAAACGGGAACGGGTGGGGTAACAGGTGTCCCGGGAACGGGACAAGGACCAATTCCATCCACATTATTATCAGCAGCAGCTGCAACTGCAGCAGCAACAACCGGTGCAACACAATCATTGCGTGCCACGCCCATAGCTGTGGCAACATCGCCCACACCCTCACAGGGCAGTACAGGTATGAATATTTTCAATGCCTTGTTTCCTTTTTACCTTACTTAAACTAATTTTTTCCCCCCTTCTTAACAATATGTAACAAATTTTCATTCCCCTCCCCACCCCTTTTCCTTTATATTGCTTACCCCCTTCCCCCCATTCATGCAGCAATCAATGCCGCTTTAAAACCCAAACGAGGTAGGAAAACAAATTAAAACTAGAAAGATGGACTAACTTCGGCCGTGCCGAAGTTCGTATACCCTTGCAGATTTTCTCTATATAATTCACCAGAAGCATTATTGTAAATTAAACATACCAAATTTACAAATTCAATATTTTGAGCTTGAGGAAAAAAATTTTTCATACAAAATTTTTTTTTTGTACCGATTGTTCCTATAGCAGCTATATGATATAGCCAACCGATTCTGATCAGACTTGGTTGAAGTATCAAAAAGCATATTAAACTCATAAATATCAAATTTCGTGGCATTCGGTTGAAAAACAACAGAGTTATTGAGGATAAGCCTTATTCATGACCGATCGGTCCTATGGGAGCTATATGATATAGTCGTCCGATTCAGATCAAACTTGGTTGAAGTATCAAGAAGCATATTAAACTCATAAATATCAAATTTCGTGGCATTCGGTTGAAAAACAGCAGAGTTATTGAGGATAAGCCTTATTCATGACCGATCGTTCCTATGGGAGCTATATGATATAGTCGTCCGATTCTGATCAAACTTGGTTGAAGTATCAAGAAGCATATTAAACTCATAAATATCAAATTTCGTGGCATTCGGTTGAAAAACAACAGTTATTGAGGATAATCCTTATTTATGACCGATCGTTCCTATGGGAGCTATATGATATAGTCGTCCGATTCTGATCAAACTTGGTTGAAGTATCAAGAAGCATATTAAACTCATAAATATCAAATTTCGTGGCATTCGGTTGAAAAACAGCAGAGTTATTGAGGATAAAGCTTATTCCTGACCGATCGTTCCTATGGGAGCTATATGATATAGTCGTCCGATCGGGATGATTCCGAGATATACAATGCCTGCAGCAAAAAGGAGCCTATGCTGAAAATCTCAGCTCTGTAGCTCTTATGGTCTCGGAGGAGAAGCTGTTGATCCAGACAGACGGACAGACGGACAGACGGACAGACGGACATGGTCATATCGACTCGGCTATTCATGCTGATCAAGAATATATATACTTTATATAGTCGGAGATGCTTCCTTCTGTGCGTTGCAAACTTCTGACCAAAATTAATATACCCTCTGCAAGGGTATAAAAAAAAAAAAACGAAGCATATTGAAAAATTTTCTTTTAGTTTTCAATTTTTGGTTTACATACTTGTATTAAAATAACATTAATTAATATTGTAACACATAAATTGGAATTGTTTATGTCGAGAAAAAAAGGATATATTTATATACATACATATATTTCTTTATTTAATTCAGCAATTGTTATAAAATAATGAAAATTTCATATTTTAGGTAGTGAAAAAAAAAGAACAAAAAGAAGGCGTTTTTTTGTTGTAGTTGCCACACCTTTTGGTGTGTGTGTATATGTACATATATGTATATGTATTCGCTAACTGATGACTAAGACTAAAAAACAACAACACATTTTTAAGCTTCATTAATTATATATTTTTATATATATTGATTAGCATTCACTTTCCGAATGCGAAAGCTGACAAAGCACGAAACAAAAAGAAGCAAAATTTGTTAAGAAAATGTGAAAAAATATATTATATATATTTTTAGAAATGTCAAGTCTCTATTTAATATTAGAAATATTACTTGTTAATCTGTTAAATTGATTTATATATATAGTTCTATAGATCCTATTTTTTTTTTTTTTGGTTATAAGGCTAACATAAAAGATAGTTCCAATATGATTCTCTTGGATTTTCATATTCTTGAACAGCAGGAAAAGCTGATTTGATATAGTCAAGGCCATTATTCCTTTTTTTTCGGCATTAACACGTTATCCTTTAAGATCCTTGAAGCTACATAAACATAGGCTTCTTTTTACTAATGATGAGATATCTCGATTGGATGATTATATCAAATAACTCCTATATAACTAAGTAGAGCAACGATCAGATTACAAATGGAGTTTTTGACCAATAAATTGTTTGTTTTAAATGCGAAACAAGATAAAAGATATAGAGATATAGAGTCACAATGGAATTGGTTGACTATATGCTATACATATATGATATTTAGATTTCATTAGTGTTCTATGTTATAGTTATTAAAGAACAATCTGAACAATCAGGTGGTTATACGAACCCCATCATCCTTCTAGTTTTCTTTTAATAATGTAGTTTAGACACTGAAATATATTAAGATATCTGATAAATGGAACAGATTTAATAGGAAATACATTTAAATTCGAGTTTTTTAAATATTCATTATTATTTGTTTAAACTAATCAAAGTAAAATTTGATTATATATTTTTATAGGTTGCTAATTAGTTCATAACTAACATATATATCTAAAATATACATATATGTATCTATATATCTAACATACGTAACATATTTAAGTAAGATATACAATTCCTATTATCATATATTTCGTATTCCTTTGCCAAATTTAATTATGATTAATCAAATCATAATCAACTTCTATATATAGTGAAGTTTATTTCTCATTCTATATTCAGTTCATATATCATAATTTCTATATAAAGTTTTTCTTTGATCTCGATTCAAATTCAATTATAAGAAAGTTAAAATACAGAATCCAAGACTTTTATATATACATATATATACATACATATGTGATTATATATAGTATATCTTTTCTCGTTAGTATCTTTATTATATATAGTATGTTATATATAAATTTATTAATAATAAATACGACAGATAATTGAACCGTGAGTTAGTTAAAGTTAACCATTAAACAATTTATACTTTTTATAATATTTAAATGCAATATAATAGAATGTTTTAACTTACTGTTCAGATATCGGTTCTATGTATATTATCATATTGATCTATTTAGAAATAAATAAAACGAATTGTTTTTCAATGGCACGAAATTATTTAGATGTCTATATATATATAGAGAATATGAATATATGTATGTAACTAATAATTATTATCATGATAAATCCCAGGTCTGACCAAAAATTTGCTGCCATATAGCGTCACACCGCCGCGTCCGGCTGGTCCGACTGAGGCGCAACGCAAAATCGAAGAGTTAACCCGCCAGTTAGAAGAAGAGATTGAACAAAGTGAGGAGCATGGCGAATATTTTGGTATGCTTAATTATTTAATCATTTATATTACATAATACTAATAGGTTTACTATATTATTCTTTTAGGCATTTGTCACACATGCGGCGAGAAGGTTAAAGGTGCTGGTCAAGCCTGCCAGGCTATGGGTAATCTATATCATACAAATTGTTTCATTTGCTGCTCCTGCGGACGGGCATTACGTGGCAAGGCATTTTACAATGTCCATGGTCGTGTCTATTGTGAGGAGGATTATATGGTTAGTAATATGAAAAATTATATATAGAGATATACATATTCCATTATGATAAATGTTTGATTCTTCTAGTACTCGGGATTTCAACAAACAGCGGAAAAATGCGCCATTTGTGGTCATTTAATTATGGAAATGGTTTGTATTTGATAATATTCTTGAACTTCTTCACATTCTCTCATTTAATTTCCATTATTATTTTTTTTGTATAGATCTTGCAGGCAATGGGCAAATCCTATCATCCCGGATGTTTCCGTTGCTGCATATGCAATGAATGCCTAGACGGTGTGCCCTTCACTGTGGATGTGGATCATAAGATATATTGTGTCAACGATTATCATCGAATGTTTGCCCCAAAATGTGCCAGTTGTGGCAAAGGTAAAAATGAAATTTAAATAAGAAAATTACAAGCCAAACGCTCTAGCTAATGGTTAATAGTTAGTTGAAGCATTAAAATAAACATTTATGGGAAACGCTAGATGGAAAAGTTGGACGAAGGTTTATGAAATTGTTGTTATGTAATTATATCTTTATTACCCAATGAAATCAATTAAATTCCTCGAGGAATGGTTTCTCTAACTGAAGGATTAAGAAAGATTTCCATAGTGATTAGTGATATGAGATAAAGTTTGCTGATCCTTCCGCTTTTTGGCTTAAACTCCTTTCGCGAAAGAATTACTTCTAAAATATGTATCTTAAAAAGTATTCCATGTCTATACCCGTTCCTCGACCATAAGACCTAAAAATATTAACTTTCTTATTGATCCTCCTCAAAGAAATAGTGGACCACCAATTAAATATACCTAAACATCGTTTTAACTAAATCATTTCTCTATAATCATTTTGCAGGAATAACACCCGTTGAAGGCACCGATGAGACTGTTCGTGTCGTTTCCATGGATAAGGATTTCCATGTTGATTGCTACATATGCGAAGAATGTGGCATGCAACTGACTGACGAGCCGGATAAACGTTGCTATCCATTGGATGGACGACTATTATGCCGGGGTTGTCATTTACAACGATTGGCCCTGCAATCCTCGCCACATGTCCGTCATCAAGAGCCGGTATGCGCCTCCTATCAGTATATGGGCTAATCGAATAAAATGATTATTAAATAACCGAATCAGCAATTAAATTTTTACTCTGAACTGACTGCATCAACAAACTATTCCAATATTCAATTAATTATCTTTAATAAAACAAAGGGAAAACCGCATTTATTATACAATGACAAAGATACACACAAATTAATTGTTATATTATTTATTTTCCCTCTCTGTCTTTGTGACTATCGGCTTATCTATCTATCTCTGTTTAATGCATAAGAATTTCAATTTGAACAAGACGTTTATTAGTATCGGCCGGCATACGATATGGTACTGTCGCTGCCATATTAGTTAATGCCTTTGCTCTATCCCGCAAATGATGCAATGCCGCCTCCTTCCCCAGATAATTGTCATCCAATGCCATTGTGGTACTGCCAGATGCTGAGCCAGATCTTTGTGCCTGATATTCCTCATAGACAATATTCATGGCGGCCAATAATACATCGGGTAAAACTTTAATTACCTCCGGTCCCATCCGTTTCAAATTGTTAACACAATCATCCACATCCGAACATGATGTGGGTATTAAACGATTATTGATCAGTATTTCCGATGCCAAGCGAGATTCACCCGCATGATAGTTATCAAAGAAGTTTAATAATTGTGCTAACAATGTATATGTAACCACCAAATGGGCATCCACATCCATTTTATGTACAGCCAATGCACTATTTATTTTCTGTGTTATGGCAACGAGACGATGCCGCAGGCTACCCTTTCGCGCCCGCTGGTGTACCACTTGAGAGAGTAGTGAGGATATCAAACGCAAAGCCTTATCCAAATGGCCAGCAATTAAATATAATTTAATGGCCGATTCAAAATTACTACGTTGAGCCAAATCATCACCCACCATGCCAGCCAAATAGCTCTTATCGAAATCCACATTATGAAAATCTGCAAAGGCGCCACTACCAAGAAAGAAAAAATAAATAAATAAATAAAATAAATAAATAAAATGATCAATATTTACCCAATGTAACGCCACGAATCCTTCGAATCTGGTTGACCAAATATCAATTGAATCATCTTTTCATCACAATTCTCGAGCAGAAGATCACAGATGCAGGTCAACATTAGATTCCTGCCATCGCTAGATTTAAAGTGACGCAAAAGGTAATAATATTGAAGGGCTTGAAGAGTGTCCGTTTGCTCAAAACATTTGGCATACATAATGATGAGGCGGGCTAAATTGAGACGCTTCATGGGCGGCGGATCATCTGGTTCCACACTAAGCAATGGCTGTTGGACACCATTATTGGGCACAGCCAGCAGACAATGCTCATTGAGTGCTATGGCCATATGTACGGCATGTGGACGATTTGTCTCAGTTCGTGCCAAAAACTCAATGGCCGATTCAAATTGACCAGTTAGGGCTAAAACTTGAAAATATAATTCCGTCTTTTCATGGGCATTAAAATAATTCTCGCCATATTTATCCAATATCAATGATTGTAGACCACTATAGGTCAATTGTTCAATATTATAATCACGACGACTGTCCGTACGTAATATGGATAACTGCAACCAGAGGAAATCATCTATGCTATGCATAATCTCGGCATGAGAATCATGGGGATCACATGCCAAGACAATGGCATAAACCGCTTTCTTAAACGGATCGGTGCATAGACGCAATTTATTATTATATTCCAATTTAAGTTGTCCCTCGAGTTTACTATTCGATTTTTCAGCATCATCATTTTGCTTGAGTAACGTCATATATTTCAATAGTTCCGGTGCTGAACCCGATTCCTTAAGAAATTGTACAGATGCACCCAAATCTCCACTACGTAGACTATAATAAACCAATGGCCATAATGGTCGATTATTGTTTATATCAAGTAAACCGACTAAAGTCTGTGGCGCTTGGAATGTGACACCAACAAATGAATTGACCAAATTATATGTATTGGGTATGCCACCTCTTTGGGCCATCATTAAATTCCGTTTAATAACTGTATTCATATATTGTTTATATCGTCGCTCTAGATATGTCCTTGCCAATTGTACAAATTGTGGTGCTGTCTGACGATTTTTAATTGGATCTATATTACGTGATAATGGTGTTGCTAAAGACATATAATCCAATACTGTCCACATTTCATTCACTTGCTCATTTTGTGATTTCTCTTTAGCCAAATTTGTAAATTGGCTTATCAAATTGTTCGAGTTTTGTGTTTGATTATATTTTTTTATCATTTCGGCATATTCCAATTCAATTTCTTTTAGAAGAGATTTTGGTAATGGAGGTTCTGCTAAAAAGGTGGGCACTTTTACGCTCAAAACATCGGGAAAATCTTCTTGATTGGGTCCCACCAATGAATTTAATAAACGTTCCTTTTCTTTACCCCATGTGGCGTAAGTATGTCGCCATTTCGAACGCTCCACTGAGTCAAAAATCTTTCAAAAAAAAGAAAACAATATTTAAATAATTGTTGTGAATGAACATTCAGTATCTTACAATGCGATTGTTCTCATCTATAACAGATAAAATGGCATTTTCCCGTTCATTCTTTAAATAGCCCAGAACATCGGTGTCAGCCACAGGATCCAATGGATCAAAAGATTTTCTTGCACTCAATGATTCCAATTTCTGTGTAAGTTTGGGCAAATCCACACCCTTTGAACCCAACAATATGTGACTGCCAAATGATTAAAAGGAGAAGAAATTTATAGGAATTATAAAAAAAATTCGTTTAAACATTCATGGAATACCTACGCCTGCAAATCATTAGTTCCTGTTCGGGTGACGCGCGAATGTAGCTCATGGGCCGCTTGCAAAACTTGAGAAAGTGTTCGCTCCACCCGCGGTAATTCAGCATCCATTTTTGTTTTATTATTTAGGTGCTGTGCCTGCTGCAGCAGATCATTTAAGTCCATTTTGGTTTTATTTTTAACGAAAAAACTTAATAATAATAAAATTAACTTTAATAAAAAAGGAGCGCTGTGCACGCCGGCTGACTATCGATAACGATTGATCGATAACGATTAATCACGTATCCGTATTTTTCAAAATTATTAATGACTACACCTGGTGCTAATCAACACTGCAAAATAATTCCCACTAACATTTTGTACAGAATTGTCCCGCCTTCAAGTTTTTTTAAAAAATAATTGAGTATCATTTTTTATTGGATATTTTCTGTTTTTAGATTTCGTTAAAAAAGAAAGTACATATTTGTTATTTAAAGAAGTAAATTTAATTATTATAGATCTCGTAGTTGTAGGAAATGTGTCAAATATCATTTCAAATTCATGCTTCATCAACATAAAAATTCAAATTAATTGTAAATACCTGACCATTTTTTCTTCAATTTTTTTTTTTTGACAAAATTTATGTAATTTATAAAACTTTGGATTCTTATTACAAAAAAATGTTCCAACCCAGAGCGAACCGGACAATAATCGGTCAATGCTTGCGATGCTATCAGCTGGTCCAAGCACTGAATCAAATTCCAAAGGTAAAATTTGTGATTGTTCCTATTTTATTTAGATTTAAAATTCTTATTTTCTCCTCCTTGTTTCCAGCGTGAATTTAGAGTGGCTGTTGTAGGAGCCAGTGGCGGAATTGGTCAACCTTTGTCACTGCTCCTAAAGACGAATGAACTAGTAAGTGAGTTGGTTTTACAGGATATTGTCGATTCAAAAGGGGTGGGTGTTGATTTATCACATATATCGACGCCATGCAAGGTCCAGTATGCGTTGGGTAAGGAGGAGTTGGAGAAAGCTATTAAATCCACCGATATTGTAGTTGTAACCGCCGGTATGCCCCGAAAGCCAAATATGGATCGTGATCAACTATTTGATACGAATGCTAGTGTAATAATCGAAGTGACTAATGCAGTGGCAAAACATTCACCAAAGGCATTACTTACGATTGTAACAAATCCGGTCAATATTCTTGTACCTTTGGCCGCTGAAATCCTTAGACAGAAAGGTGTCTATGATCCAAATCGTTTATTTGGTGTGACAACATTGGATGTTGTCCGGGCAGAACAGTTTGTTGGTGAATTGATGGGTGTGAATCCCTCTGAAATTGAAATTCCTGTGATTGGAGGTCACACTGGTCTAACCATTATACCAATTTTTTCACAATGTAAACCATGTTTTAAGGGCGATGAAGCTTGCATTGCCTCATTGACGAAACGCATACAACTTGGCGGCGATGAGGTGGTACGCGCCAAGGCTGGAAAAGGTTCAGCCACTCTATCAACTGCATTTGCATGCTATCGTTTTGTCAAAGCCCTGCTCATGGGCCTAAAGGGTATTGAAGGACCTAAGGAAGCTGCTTACGTTCAATCAGATGTTACCGATGCATGTTTCTTTGCCACACCATTAAGTTTTGGACCAAATGGCATTAAGAAGAACCATGGCATACCACCATTGAATGATTTGGAAAACAAGGCTGTGGAATCGGCAGTTTCACAATTGAAAAAGTCCATCGAAAAGGGTGTTAGGCATGTTCAAAAATAATCAATAATCTATAGACAAGCAACAAATACTTATTTGTGATTTTGTTCATTTTGTCTATTCAATCAAATTTGCAAAAAAAAAAATTCTTTTAAATATTTATTAGGCCAATTTGCTCGTAAATGTTGAAAACAATTTTTTGCTCTTGATGTGGAGCTTTCAAGACAATTACCATTAATCACAAATATAAAAAGATATTGCTAGTCTGCAGTCCGTAAAAATACGGAAAAAACAAGTTTTTCACTCACTTTATGCTCAATTTTTTATTTATGTGCTTATATACACCTGAATCCGCTATAATCTTTCTCTCGTTCTTGTTTTTTGTCTTTATCCTCGTCTCTCTCTTTCTCTTCCTTAAAAAAAAATTGTCACAAAGGCCGTTGACAAATGATGCCCAATTATCGAGGGTTAAACAGTAACGAATTCAAATACCCTTTAATAATAAACTAAAATGTTCTAAACAAATTCTAAATGCATGTTATAGGCACGAATTGTTATCGGCAAGGTCACATTAAGGTCATCGCTACTTTGCGAAGTAAAAATTAATGTGAAAACTTTCTAAGCTTACAAAAATTTGATTCCGGTTTTGTTTTTTATAAATTTTAATATATAAAAATTGTACTTTTTTTGGTTTTTAATGCTATTTGAAAAATATCAAAGATTTTAAGTCTATTTGTTTAAATTTGTTAAAATATCTTTCGTTAAAAAAATGCCACTTAAAATTTAGTAAAAATAGCTTTTCCAAATGTATTTTGACATTTTGACAGTTTGAATTTTTGCAAAAGTATTTTGACTTTATTTTTGATTTACATCACATCACAAAATACTTTGCAAAAATATTTTCATAATACATTACTTCATTTTTGTCAAAATACAATAATTTGTTTATACAAAAGTCTTTTTCTTGGAATGATCTATGGCAGTTATATAGTTATATAACTATAATTATATGATTTTGATAAAACTTGGTATAGATTTTAAACCATATTTTTGTCCCAAACTTGGCAAAAATACCAAGTTTTCATTTGAAAAATAAAGGTATTGGGGCTAAAGTATAAATTGCGATCGATTGACCGATTTTAAAAATATTTTGATAATTCATGAACTTTTCTTTTAAAAAAATTGCTGGTGGTATTATAATGCCAAATGAATATTTAGTAATATTAGATATTTGAACATAATAAATTAATTAATAATAATAATTAATTGATACATATGTAAATCATTAAATTTTCTTTAAATTGGTTTGAGATTTGATTGCTATTTGTATACATGGTGTATATATAATGGTATGAATCTAGTCGGAGTCTTTCTTATATTAAAACAAATTTGTGGAAATATAGGATATAGATATGTACATATGTACTACAGTGAAAACTCTCTCGGACAGAAAGAGACTGTCGCTGAATAAGATTAAGATAGTTAAAATTTTTCCCATTTTTTCTCGTTACAGTAATTCAAAATAATGATCATTGTCTGAGAGAAGTGTCCTTTCAATAGAGGCGTCTCGTCAAGGGAGGTTTCACTGTATATACATGAGTGTATCATATGAAAGGCTTGCGATATCTCTCACTTGCAATGCCCTGCGCTTAGTGGCGCCACGGGTTGTGAAACTTTAGATCTGAAGATCCTTTTTTTTTGTTGTTGTTGTTGTTGTTGTGTCTGCGGAGCTAGCTAACTACTACTTGCTGCGGATGCTGCTGCTGTTGCTCCTGCTGCTGCTGCTGCTGCTTACTTATCGTCATCTCTTAGCTCGTTGGCTGGCCATCCAGGGTCAACTCAATTCGGCTGTTCCTTTTGTTTGCTGGGCGAAACTTGAGACAACTTGAAGATTTTTGTTAATACCCTATACATATGCAACTGAATGGGTATATTCACATATACATACATATATTGAATTGAAATGCATATACATAAGCAATTCCAAATGGTTATAAATCCTTTCGTTTTTTTTTGTTTTCAAGGATTTTATATTTTGAGGCAATTATTATAAATTTGGAAAAGTACTAAAGGGTATTTAGATTGTTGATATGTGTGGAAAATTTTGTTTTCGTCTTTCTTTTTATTTTGTTTTTTGTTTTGTCTTTGAAATCTGGACATGGTCCGGATGGGTCTGTCCGCGTCAGAAGTTCACACAAAACTTGTGAACTTGGTTTGTTTGGCGGCGCCGGATATTTAGCAGCCAGCTGCAAGTCCTTCTCAGCCACACCACCACCCTTTATTTTTTCATATATATATATATATAAAGGATCGCCATTTTATTGTGTAGGCGGCAGCAACCCCAAATCGCAATAGCTTGTACCCCTAATGAGCCATCAAGATAAATTTTTTTGTATTGTATTTTCTTTAGCGGGTCAATCAAAGTCATGCAACTAATGCATAAACAATGAAAGGCTTTTAGTGACACAGACCCCCTACCAGCCCCCCCCCATTCCCCTTCCTATATATGCATAGATTCGTTTAGTAATTATCATTAAATGACCTAGATCTACTTATTTGAATGTTAGGAACGTATGTTAGTTATAGATTTAATGCCGTTTGGTAAGGAACTATGTTCCTGAAACGAAAATGCCGGAACAGAAAATACGACCAATGTCAGCAACATTAACTCAACGACAAAAGATTTTAAATACATTGGTCATATTTCGTCGTAGTCTTATCTATCAGACGAAGGAATTCTTTCAAAATTCAACATTACATGGTGTTAGATATATTGCCGAAACTGGCCGACCAATTGGTGAGAAATTTATGTGGTTTTGTTTTACATCGATTGGTGCCGTAACTGCCTTGGTAATTATAATGAGTCTATGGGAGAAATTTCAAACGAATCCCACAATTACGGGTCTGGATACGGATTTTCATAATCAAAATGTTGTATTTCCAACGACTGTTGTTTGTCCAGAAGCTGGTTTTGATTTCGATAAGGCATATGAAGCGACATATAAGACATTAGCGTAAGTGAAAAATTATGTTAACCTTCCGGTGACCTTGACAAATATCTCACTAACTCTCCCCTCTCTCTCTATATATATATCTATCGCTCTCCTTCTCTTTTGTTTTATAGAAATTACGATCCCAGTAAGGCAGCATTATATGCACCATTTTTAAATATATTGACTACATTAAATTTTGAGAATATTAAGGATGCACAAACTTTTGCCGAACCGATACCCGTGGATCTATTAATGGAACACACTATAAGAAATTGGGCATTTCAGGCACATATCAGTTGTGAGAATACTCTTGTTTCTTGCAAATATCGAGATGAGGATATACCATGTTGTGCACATTTTGAACCGATTTATACGGAACATGGTTTCTGTTATGCCTTTAATAGTCGATTTAAGTCATCGGATACCGAAGAGTAAGTTTAGATATAGATATATATATAGAAATAATCTTTAGAAATCATACTATGGCAATATTCTGGATTATGTTAGCTTCCCCCCTCTCACACTCTCTCTCGAGTCGATATGAACGTGTCCATCTCTCCGTCTGTCTGTTTCTTCGTATCTTTTCGAACTTAAGTTTTGAGCTACGTGAATAAAAGACATATCATTCTTTTTATTAATCATTTATCTAAATCAATTTTACGAATTGGACGGATCGAACAAGAATAAGGTATAAAAAAATAGGATATATCAGAGGTATCGGGCAAAATTTCTTTTATTCAAAACAGTTTTTTTTTTTTGTTTTTTAGCTATCTCAATCATATATATAAAGATATAGTGATAATAATTCTTATTTTCAATCAGATCGAATATGTGATTTTTTCTTTTATTATGTAGCATTAAAACCGGTGCTCCCCATGATCTATACGAGACGGATAAAAAATGGGCACTTTTCTTTGTACCCAACAGTACTTCGAGAGTAAGCTAAATTGTTTATTAAAAAAATAATATATAAATATATACATATCTGTTACTTTTATCAATTTTATTATAGATTTTCATATTCTCGAATGAGGAATATTTTGGTTCCGATTTTAATGCACAAATCGATTGGTCCGAGAGTCAATTGGTTGAGGTAAGAATCTCAAAGAAGAATACATATACAACGGATGATGCACGACAACTTTCCATTGGCCAACGTAAATGCATATTTAGCGATGAAGTGAAATTGAATTATTTTCCCGATGCATATACATTTTCATCATGTATGAAACAATGTCGCATGAATAAGGCCATCAAGTTATGTAAATGTAATCCACCATTCTATAAACCCATACGTAAGTAATCGCAATATATATATATATACGATTATAGTATATATCTTTATTAACGATTTTTCCTTTTGTTCTTTTGGTGTCCAGCTAATGTGGCCATGTGTTCGATTAAGGATTTTGGCTGTCTCAATGATTTTAAATTGAATATAACAAATATTAAGGATTGTCTTCAATGTGAACTCAGTTGCTCTAAGACGGTTTTTAATATTGATAAACTTATCAAAATGTATGGCAAAATGAATTGTTTTATTGTTTTGTATTTCTTTTTTAATTATTTGAAATCTATAATTTTCTTTATTCGGAAAGTGTTGATCGGCCAGAAAGTCCTGGCGTCCTAGTGGAATTTCTTACTTGGCCTATTATACGTTATAAACGTGAAGTACTTTTCGGTTGGGTTGATCTATTGGTATCATTTGGTGGCATTGCCAGTTTATTCTTGGGCTTCTCTCTATTATCGGGTGTTGAAATTATATATTTTTTCACACTCAGAGCCTGTTGCATGGTCTACAAGAATCGAGTAAATATAACTTTATTATATGTATATTATTCTATATGTATATATATATTTCTTTTTTGCATTTAAAACTTTAGCAAGAACTTTACGAAATTGAAGAAAGAATTCGTCATGAACCTCCGCCAGCAATTGATCTACAATTAAAATTAAAGTCCCATTCAAAATTAATGAATGACACATTACCCACATCGGGTATAGTACAGGTGAAACCAGCAGCGGCTGAGGATGATATCAATCATCCATGGACACGGCAACGAAAAAATGAAAAGGTAAGTGAGTTTATCTACCTTTGATATCTCCCAATCCAATCGCTATAGCCTTTGAAATACAAAAATTCAGTGATCCTTGAGGCGTTTGTTTTATTCTCTCTCTGTTCACTTAAACCGATTCATTCTTTATAATGTATATACATTTGCCAGTAGACCTGAAAGGTACTAAAAATTCTACTTGGGTTAATAGCTCAGTCGAGTCCACATCACCATTTAGGAGCTTGTGCATTAAAATTAATCTATTATATATTTATTCCAATAATTATTCTAATTTTAATAATAATCCCACAATTTTTTTGAGCAAATTAAAAAGATGTATTAAATTTTATTTGAGTGCAAATTGTTAGAAATAATTTTTGGAATATTTTGAAAATTATTTTGAATTTTATTTTGAAATTCAGTCGAATTATTTAAATATTGATTGGCGTAAGCTTATTCTACGAAAAGGCATACTAAGACTTTGAGATGATTACCTTAATTACTGAAATAACTAGTAACTTTTTATAAAAGATTAGCTTAAAGACAATTTTTAAAAAAATATTTAAATGGTTGTAACACTATTATTAACTACTTATAATATTTAGAGAAAAAAGTTGCAACTCCGATTTGTTCATAATATTTTTTCTCTAGTCTAGTTCAAAATTGAGAGATATTAAATCATTTATTTTTCAGGACTATTTCAACTACTCAAAGGGCTTGTATCGTACACCCAAGGTATTGCCCGAACATGGTTATAACAATAGCACAACAAAAGAGAAATGGTTACATGATCACTCACAATATCTACCCTAAATCAGAAGTTAATGGATTGTATTATCAGTAAACGTTAATTGAATATTTATAAAACAAAAGCAAAACAAACAACAATAATTTAAACAAAATAATTTATATATATTTATAATATCACAAATTAATGAATTGCGCTTACTCTGAAATATTTAATGAAATCAAATCAATTATCATAATAACTACAAGTCGCTGTGTAAAAAGAAAGGAAAATATTGTCCTTTTCTTTTTTTTTTTTTTTTGTTTTCTATTTTTATTGTAAGGGTTTTCCTATATAGCTATTGTGCACAATATAATAAACATTCAGAAATTCAAACAAAAACAAACGAAAAACAAAACAAAAAAAAAAATGAAATGAGATTGAAGTAAAAGAAACTGTGAGGTTGTCGATGGAGAATGAAAATTTTCTTCTGCCAATTAAACTACAGTTTTTGTGTTGCATACTTAGCGGCGAGTTCACTGCACTATGCCCCCGCCAGCAAACAAAACCGCCAACGCCGCCAACACCATCAGGTTGCCCACACCGCGTGCCAGTCAGTCAGTGAGACAGCCAGCCAGCCAGCCAGGCAACCAGCCAGCCAGTCAGGCCACAGCTACATCCACATTCACATAGCCGCACACAGCCACAGCCCGAAAGCTAACAGCGGCAGGAGCAAAAAGCATTTTTCAGTTAACATCGTTGCCGGCTCATTGTTAATTCTCCAGAGAGAAGCTAGTCCCCCCCCCCCCCCACCACCACCCTTCCCCCCGCAAAGAGTAAAAAAGAATGGAAAAGGAACAGGGGATATACGACCCCTATCCCTTTCCTCCCCCTTAGCATTCATCTCTATATATATATATTTGAAAACAGGTGATGCGGGGAGGACTAGTTGTAATTGCAGTTGTAAGCTGTGAGTACTACACTCTCTCACAATGGGAGGAATTGGGTGGTAAGCCAACAATTGCATTGCAACTAGCCCATTCTACCCAACCACCCTCCCCGCCCACGTTTGCCTCTCCCCTTACTCTACTCGTATTTCTCTGTGACGTTTGTATTGCATATTTCTGTGAATGAATGAATGAATGAAGGCCGAGAAAGTCGAGCATTTATATGAGCCGCACAGTTTATTTGTTTTAAGGCAGCAAAAATTTTGAAAGAGGCATTTATTTTCTCTAAAATTTATAGCCCGAAAAAAAAAACAAACAAGAAAAACAAGAAAAGGAAGAAAGGGAAGAAAGAACAAGTTAACTTTTTAATTTTTAAATAAATACTTAGATGTATGTACTTGTATGGAAAATGACAGATTTTAGGAGAGATTAATATTTTGTGTGTTTTGTTTTTAACTATGATTTATTATGCAAATTTTTGCTATTTACTAAAGATTCTATGCACTAGCAAAAATTGCATTAAAATCAATCGACTACTTTACTTTAATACAAAGAGTCACTTTACACCATATAATTATACTATATACTATGCTATTACAAGATCAGATTATAAATTTATTGTTAAACAAAAAAGTTATTAAATATACTGATTTGATTTCGTTTTATTATTATTATCTCATGTATCCTACACCTATATATATATATATATACATATACATATATCTATAACTAAAGTTCTTTTGCTAGTTGGAAATATTTTTTTGATTCAAATAGCAATTGCTCTTGTTAATTTATTTAAAGAGGTTTTCCACTTATTTAGCAGAGATCTTATAGAAATTGAAGCAAAGGGCAAAGAAAGGGTATAAAGTGAAACTCAATGAGTGAAATGTACTTGTAACTGTAATAATATGCCACCCTTAAAGTTAGTCATCTAGGCGTAAACGGAATCGGAAGCGGATTTTGAACGGAAACCCATGGTGAAGTCTAGAAAAAGAATATGTACACAAGTAAATGGAAGCAAACAAATGAGTAAGCCCACCAGTAAGAAGCAAAGAGGAAATGGTAAGGTGGTTAGGGAGGGAGGTAAGTAATTCTGGGTGGAGTCGAAGGCGTTCTTCCCATAGACAACTTAATTAAGACGGCCAAGATAATGTAGAAATTACGATGCAATAAGCCAAAGAAATTGCTTAACAAAAAAGAAAAAAAAAATAATAAAAAAGCCAGCTGGCAATATTAATTTGGAGTTATATTATATTAAACTTATTATCTTAAAACACGTCAAATGAAATACGGAAAAATTAATTAATGTTTAATAAATACTAATTACAATTAATAAGTAGAATAAAATGGATGCGCTGATTGAGAACATTCTCAATATGCATATATGTATGTTATCCTTTCATCTGCTTGTTACATATTGTAATATGACTTTAATATACCCTTTTTACTAAAAGGTATATAATCTTCTTGGACCAAAGATATTTACAGTTTTTGACAATTTGCCCATATTTTACATGTAAAACATGATTTTGTCTCTTGCATTTATGATATTAAATCTATCAAATGCATGGCCACAAAGAAAGAGAGTGAGGGAGAGAGATAGAGTGAGAGTATAGGAATAGTGGGAATGGACCACCCTTTGAACTAAAATCTCATATAAGGTGCTGGACTTTGGCTTAAAGCGTTTATACACTTGAAAATACTTTGTTAAGAAAATGCTAAAGCTATGTAGACTGTAAATTATCCTATAAATATAAAATATTGTAATAAACTTCATTTTGATCGTATTTACCACTAATATATACATATTTATATATATACATACATATATCTAAACGACTGTGTGGTTATATGTGTGTGTATGTTTGTGATTTACACTTTGGAGTTGGAGGAAAAGCTATAGAGGATTCGACATCGACACTGGGACTAGACAGACAACTTCGTTAGACTTTCTTATGATGCAGCTTTTAGAACGCATCTTCGTTTTATGCAATTACACATTTTATTATTATTAACGTTAATGTCGCCCATGGGAGATCTGCCGCTGCTGCTGGTGCTGTTGCTCCTGGTCCTGCTCCTAGTTGTAGGTTCCTAGCCTACCATAAAAGGCACTTATTAATAAGAAATCGCTATAAACTATGGCAAGGCAAGCAAAAATTAATGTACGGGTGGCTAAGGACCTAAGAATGAGACACTGTCACTAGTTACTGGCGCTAGTCCAAGCAACAGCTGTATATGGAGACTGAGAGAGAGAGACAGATAGAGAGAGAGAGAGAGCGCGCGAAATCGAGAGACTGAGAGTGATGCAAGAGAGCAAGCAGGCGTGAGAGACTGTCGGCGAATAGGTGGCCAAAAACAAAACATGCAAAAAAAAAAACAACTACAACAACAGCAAAGCTAGCTCGAAACAGCTGGCTGAAGAAAGTAACTAGCTCCCTCTCTCACTCCTTTCGACCAGCTACGTTCCTCTCTCCCTTCACAGTATTAACGTTACCGATCCAACTCTCATTCTCTTATGCTGGCAACGTCAACGACGCTCCACATATTTTATTAAGTTGGAAACCAGTAATAAAGTAGGAAGTGCGCTCACTGCCAGCTGCAGCACACACACATACACATGAACAGAAGCACAATACACACATACACATGAGAGCTCTCTCCTTTATGTTACATATTCCCTGCTCCCTCTTGCCTGCTGATTGTCTGCTTGGCCTGATGGGGTTGCTCTGGCTATGCTAGATTGTAATGTAATGTTGGCACATCGGGGTCCCCCTTCCACCTCCCCCCTCACCCCTTCCCCCTTCCCCCTGTCACGTTTCCCTACGAAAAAAATGTTACACGAGCAAAAATGCAAAAAAATAAAGTACAGGGTCGTTTCAATCAGCCATTCGGGTGGTTTAACATGGGCGACAATATTTTGTAAATATTGCAATGGAATAAAAAGATTAACTAAAAACAATAAGTAATAACAATTAGTAAAACAATATTTACAAATTATAGTATATGCATGAGATTCAAATTGAAAATATTTAAACTGAGCACAACTAAATGAAGTATATACATAAATATATACATATATATATATATAATATATTATTTTTATATGTATGTACCAATCTTTAGATTATTTTTCTACAGGATATGAAATATTGTGCATAAAGTCTTAACGCTAATAATTTGTATAATTATTATTAAATATTTATATTTAATTTGTTCTAATCCATGATCTAATTGAAACGACCCTTTGTTTTTGTTGCGGCGACTAAAACGTGCCGGTTTAGCTTTTACATTTTGCATTGCGTATACGTAATATGCACTGCTCTAGCTCGCCCTCTCTCTCCCTCTCACTCAGTCTCTCTCACTCTCTCTCTCTCTCTTTCACTCTCATTTTATTGGAATGTTTACTAAGGAGAGAGCAGAGCGCGCGCGCCGCCAGCTGGATGGGATGGATATATGTACGTATAAACGACTCCAAACTCCGATTCTGACTCCAAATTCCAACTCCGACTACTCGTTAAGCGCTTGTTCCCAATGCTGTTTGTGTTTGTTCGTCGTTTTGCTTGTCAGCCTTATAGTAGCTCGGCTCGTTGACTGGCTGGTTCTTGGTTCCTTTGCCTGCACTTCATTCACACACACACACACGTACACACACATACACATATATACACAGATACAGGCAGAGTGACTCCAAAATGCAGTTGCTGCTGTAGCTTTGGCTTTACCGGGGCCAGTTGAATTTGCGTGCTAGTCGCGTGAGGACGTTCTCAACGGGAACAGAGCGACAAATAATATTGCCGTTTCACGTCATCTTTCGCTCGCAATCTCGTTCTTTCGTGTTTCGTGCTCGTTCTTGTGCATAAGTTTCATCCAAGACCAAGTCAAAGCCTTGGCTTGGCCTATCGTGCCGATCTTCGGGCGACAATCAACCAACCAACCAAAGTTCGAACGAAAAGAATTCAAAAAAAATATAAATATAATAAAAAAAATAAAAGGAAAAATTAAGTGAAATATTATATTTTAATTTTGTGCTTGTGCTCAACACCCCCCTCCCCACACTTCTCCACCACACTCTTCTACCGCCATCAACACCACAACCAGGCCAGTTAGTCCCCTTGTGTTCAATGTTGCCCTCTGAGAGCCTTCTCTGAGAGCTAATGCATTTTAGTTTCTATGCGGCGTTCGTCTTTCACACACACACACACACACATAAACAACACGATATATATATATATATATATATGTATATTTCTTTTTTTTTGCGATTTTTGTTTATGTGCCAAACTAGTTTCGAGGTAATTGAATTTTTTGTTGTTGGTTTTTGTTGCCATCCAAGACATTCTGGCAGCTTATTTGCGAAATGGTAACTAAGCACATGATAAATCGGATGGGAAGCTGAAATTGAAAACTCGAAAAAGGAAAAAGGTAAATAAATTAATAAAAAAAAAAAATAATATATACATAACGACGATAATTTAGCTTTATAAATAGCATATAGTATATCTATAAACTTTATAGAAAAGATAATAATACTTCGAGAAAATTTGAATTGTTGGTAAATTCAGTTAAATGATATTACATTGTGGCGTTGCCAGATTAATTTTTATAATAAATTAACACAAGTAATATAATTTATCTTTAATGATGGTCAATATTTATTTTTAATTAAGATGTCATTATGCGACCTACCATTGGGATATATGTGTATATGCCCTTGGGGGCGAAAATTTCTAATTACTTTATGCCCAAAGTAAAGGCGGCACTTTGAAAGTGGACAAGAACAAAATGTATGTATGTATGTATGTATGTATATACAATATCCACTTCGAATTGTACACCTTCAGCGCTCTGATTTCCTTGTCCTGTATTCGATCAAAGAGCCGCCCGCTCTTACGCACAATTTGGATTATACGGCAGCAACAACAACAGGAACAACAACAGAAACAAAACAAAAAAAACAAGGGTACAGACGAAAGAGCAACTCAAATGGTAAACTGTCGAAAAGGTTACATTCTCTTCTCTCAAAGTCTTCTTCTACTTTGACATACCCTGTACGTAATCCATACAATAAACGGGTATATTAAGATTAAACTAATTTTTTACTATAAATAATTAAGAAAAGAAAATTTAGGAATATTTATTCTAAAATTCATTTGAGGTACATAACTTTTTATTTATATGTTCACCCTGATACAGGGTATTCAAAAGTCGTCTCCATTAATAAGCGTTTATTGTAAATGCCAACCATGCCACCAGTCAAAGTCAACGTCAACGTCAATGCCATTGTCATCGTCTCCTGTAATCATGCGAAGCTGCTGCTGGGGAGGAGCTACCAAAAAAAAAAAAAATATAAAAAAATATAAAAAACAAATATATATAAGTACATATATATATGTATACTATGTATAAGAAGAAAATATGCTCAAAAACCACACAAACTCGGGGAAAATCGTGTCCAAATTTCTTTATCCCTATACGTATAATCATACAACTAGAAAATCTGACGATTTTTGTTATTGCCTTAGAATTATATATATTTCAATCTATCATGAATAGATCTATATTCAATTGATTTTCATTTAATTTGTTGGAACAATATAAAGATGGATATAAACTTTTTCAAGTTTTTCCTCCTTTGAATGATCTTTCTTATGGTTGCAATTAGGTCTATTTCAATTTGATTCAAAAGCTTTACAAAATTAATTGGCTTAAAAAGTAGGATTCATCTAAAAATAAACGATCCTTTTGGAAATATAAGAATGAAAACTATAACCTCTATCATACATACATATATATACTTATATCATGGCAGATTTAAAATGTAGATGTAAAAATGATCCCATTTATGAATAAAATCAATTAACGGATAATAATCTCAGTAAATAAATATTCTTTTCTATAAATAAAAGATATTTTATATCAATTTTAATTGAAAAGTTATATACGAGTGAACTGATATAAAATTAACAAATATTAAATGTTGGTTTTGGACTAAAACATTTTACTATATTAAATTTAGTTTACCTAAAATGATCTTTTATAGATCAACTACATAATAAAGTCTTCTAATATGAGCCCTTGATTAAATTAATTAGCCTCAAACATCCTAATTAATATTTGTAGTTATGTAGTTACAACTTTTCAAAGGTATATTAATACCTAATAATATATAGTGAAGAACTCTTAGTTTCTTAATTGGCCAATAGTGGCGCTAAAGTGTTATTGTTATGGAAACAATTGTATGTAATTAAAATTATTATGAATATTTCGTGACGCCCCTTTTTGTTTTTTTAAGAACTTTTGTTTTATTACCTTAAACGGAATATATGTACTTTTTAGTTATTGTTTATTTTCGTTTCTTTCATCTAATATGAGTACCTACTAGTACATCATTAGGCATGTTTTAGGCATTAATAAAAATTTATTATCTAGCCCTTAGTATCGTCAATGGAATTGACTAAAGTTTTCTGTTCAAGTTGAATTTGACGGGGACCTTCAAGAGGGGCAACATGAAGTGGGCTGGGCTACTGGTCGAATGTGTCTTCACGTCATGTCTTCTAGCTTTTGGTATATATTCGGAAGATGGGGGGAGGTGAAGTAGGGGGATGGAGGGACGGTGGGCGGTTTTACGGTCTTAGGTTCTTCTCTAGTTAGAGTAGTTTGATTCGAGGCAAGTTTGTAGCGCCGAAAAACCGGTCTCTCGAAAGACGTCTAAATGTTCAAAGTGTTTGTGAGTATGTGAGTTGGTGATGGTGATGTGGTCTCTCCTTCTTTTGAATTCCCAGTGGAATGTGTTAAAGTGTCTAAAGCTGTTTGCCCCCCCCTCTTTTACCCCTCCCCCAACCCAACACCACACTCCTTTTCCAATCACCCAACCAGATCCATGTCTTTGCTTACAAATCACAAATAGAAGGAGCATGAAAAAAAAAAGAAGAATATAACGAAATAAAAGACAAACGGACAAACGGACAAACGGACAAACGAACACGAAAGAAACGCATCTGAACATTGGCAACAATTTATAAGCGCATCATTTTCTTATCGCCTTCTCCTAGGACTCGTGCGAATATATATGAGTCTATGTATAAAGCCCCAAGAGATATGAGGAGTAAGCCAAATGAAGCTACACATCAACTCTCATAAAACATTTTCTTAAATACCAGCAAAGAATATTAAGTAACAATTATTGTTCACCAAATTAATTGGTATTAAATATGAAAAAAAAACTAATAATTGTTGCTCTAATAATAATTCTATTTTAAAATTTATAATTCTTAAATAAAGTAATGGGGATATAAATTGAGTATTTCTTTATTTGATAAATCTTAGAAAAGCAACATTTAAATATTTCAATAGATTTTACTAAGTTACTGAATTAGTGAACAAAATTTTCAAGCAAATTGTATATAGAATATGAATCTATAGCTTTTTATATAACTATTATTTACTCAAACCTTCTCTGGATAAAATCTTCTACATTTTGTGATTCTCTCTTTCATCTCATCTTTACTTTTTTATCTTATTCTTTTGTAAAGTTAAAATAAAAGATACTTTAACTAATTTCCCCGCATTAAAAGTATTATATAAGGAATTCATTAATTATCTTTGATTTATTAAAAAATTATTGTGATTTTTAGGCCAAAATATTAAAAATTTTAATTAACCATATCTGCGTATTCAGTTGATGGTACTTATAATAATTAACGAAGATGTCTAAGACTGCTTCTATTATGTTTGTAAGGCACTGTAAATAGGCATTTCCGACCCTATAAAGTATATATCTATACCATCAGCATCAGAAGCCAAATCGATATTGTCATGACCTTCTGTCTGTTTCTTCACAGAAGTTACACCTTAAATTTAGAGCTATCTGAATGAAACTTATATGGTTCTGTTCCTTGATCGATTATCCTAAACAAGTTCAAGAATTGGTCGGATCGGACAACTATAAGGTATATAGTTATATATTTGAAGGCGAAATTTGTGTGTTTTAAGACGTTCTTGTGAGAAAGCTTTTGTGTTTTTTCAACTATCTCAACCAGATGATAATTCTACTTTTTTCTTATTATTCAAATCGGAATATAAATACCTATATAACGATCAACAAAATAAATCTTCAGAAGCAGCCATTTAAGTCAGCCGATTGCAAACGTTTCTATATATGTAAAATTGATCTGAAAATATTTAAATATTTTCCAAACTATTATTCTTTAATAATTTGTCTCACTTTTTATAAACATTTACATGAAATATTAATTAATATGATAATTATATAGAATATATATTACTGTCTAAAAGTCTACAAAAAAGAAGCAGCAGTTCATTTATCACCGTCAAAGAATTTGCTAACAAAAAAAAATTGTGGTTGACTGAAAATTCTAAACAATTGTCCATTAAATTCTGTCAAGTTGCAACAATTTTGGGGTTCAACAACATACATACATACACATACATATACACATACATACATATACATGCATATACACATACATACAGACATTAAGTAAACCAATTAACTCGCCTGGTAATTGCCAACTTTAGTTCCCTTTGTATCTCTCTGTTTGTCCATCTTTGAACCGACGGTTGAGTTTAATGTAACTGTCGCCATTGTTACCATTTGTCCATTCCCAATGCTTCCAACTTTCAACTCAAGGGAGAAAGACAAATGGAGAGTATGAGAAAGAGAGAGAGAGAGAGAGAGAGACAGAGAGTGTGTGTGTGTGTGTGTGTGTGTGGAAAGCGGGGTGTGCATTTTGTAGTGTTATAAGCGCATTTGACTTTTTGTTTACTACATGCACAAGAAAGCATTAGAGATGGTGGCAGAAAAGGTAATGTTAGTTTAAAATAGGATTAAAATTTCTTAGTAAATAATTCTAGGGTATCTAAACAACGTCTATCTATATTTTTTTTTTTAAAAAAAGGAACCCATTCTCTAAAAGTGATCTACAAGTAGTTTAAACGAATCTGAAAATTTTCGATTCATTTCGTACTATATAACAAAAGCTACTTAATTAATTGTTAACCTGTATGCATAAAAAATACAAAATTCTATAATATTTATAGAAATCATATGTATTATATGTATATATGTATATATGTATATATTTATGTAGCACATACACATACTAGTAAATACTATATCTAATCTGCAATGTTGTGTCATGAATATAAATCTATATTTTTAAAATTAACCAAGTTTTTTTTACGTTTTTTTAATGGATTTAAAAATGTTTTATTTAAGAGAGATCTTCGTGTACTTGTTTAATTATATTAAGCTGCAATTTGTTTTTAATTTCTGATGTTTTATACAAAAATTATGATTGTTTATTATGATAATTATTATGATAAATATTATTTAGTATTAATAGATGATTGGATTCAGACAAATCGGTTTGTTTGTCTTTTTCTTTGCCTGTCTGTGTGAAGATCTTTGAGGCTAACAAAATTTGATTTGTTCAAAATTTAAAATAATTTTACAAATAATTCTGATCGCTCTATATATGATAAATAATCTCCTAAACGACATTTCCTCAGGAATTTCAAAACATGAAACATTCCTCAGCGACGTTTCCTCAGGAAATTTTCCGCAACTTTTTCCGGACTTTTTCTAATGGTGACATTTACTTATGAATTCCTTAGGAATATTTCTTTAGAGTCATTTACTCGCGAATTCCTTAGTTTTCTATGTCCGTCTGTCTGTTTCTTCTCAGAATTTAGACCTTAAATTTAAAGCTATATGAATGAAGCTCATATGGTTGTGTACCTAGATCGATTATCCTTAACAAGTTCAAAAATTTCTCAGGGACATTTACTTATGAATTCCTTAGGAATATTTCCTCGGGAATTCTTCAGGGTCATTTACTTCAGGGATATTTCTTAGGATCATTTGCGCGGGAACTCTTGTGGAACATTTCATCATTTTATCTTAAACGGATGGACACTTCAAAGGTGTTTGACCTTACTAAATATCTGTTACAGGGTAAAGCCAAGTCGGCTTGCTTCTTTGTAAATTATATTTCTTTTCTATCCCATTTTGCTATCGTTTTGTTGGCCTTTGGCTTATTTTGTTGTACTTACTCAAGGAAGAGGCCAGTAAACGTTAATAATCTTTCAAACGGCATAATGATGTTTAGGGGGATTGGGGGGTATGTGTATAGAGGGCATAGAATATCAAGTTTTTCAGTCATTTAAATTATTGCATATATGACTATTTAATAGAAACATCTTAGTTGAATTTTCCTTATTAAACATAATTTTTACTATCTATCAGTCAAGTAAATATAACTTATAAATTAATAATAAATTAGCACAAACTTTCATTAAACATGCATAAATCATTATTAAGTGTTAGAAATTAACTTTGCCTTGCAACTGCATAAGAGGAAGTATATAAAAGACTCTCATTTACCCCTACCAATAGGGGTCAGAAGGGTAGTTAGAGGGCTTATCCATGTCACTGTGGCGTTTATAATAAGCCCAACATAATCATAAAACAGAGTTCAAGTCCTGGGGTTGACATAACTGTTGGATTGCCGTTGCTTTTGTTGTTGTCGTTGTTGTTGTTAACGGCTTTAGCAGGATGCAAAAGTCAGCCAGGCTGCAATTTTATTCCTTTACGCAACTTTTGCCAGAAACAAAACTTGTTTGTTGCACTTCTTTTGTGGCATGTAAAAGTTTAAACTTCCTTTCCCCCATAGCCACCCATCGACCCTTAACCATAGGCACCCCTTCTACTACCACCACACTATATATATATGTATATATATATCCCGCTTCTATGTTATATTCTGCTCTCTGTCCGCGAGTTTCAATGACTTTTCCACTAGACACAGAGTTGACTTTTATGGCTTTTTATGGGCATAGCACCCACAGACATAGCCCCCAGGGGGATTCCTTTTAATCGCTTTACAAATGTTGTTAACCCATGCGACCACGATGATATTATCAATTTGTATTTTCATTAAAAGAAGATGGGCGGGCGAACATTAAACAAAAAGCAAAAAAACAAAAAAAAATGCAAAAATTGGACAATTTTTGCAATTGCAATTTAAGCTAATGCCATATAACAACAACTACAACAACTACACCAACAACTGGCGACAATAACAACAATAATAACATTGGCCAACATTGTTGGCAATTTTATGATGTCTCAGACAATTTTAGCATCGACTAATCTAATCCTTTGCCATTACTGCCTGTCAGGCTTTTATGAGGCTGCTGAAAAAAAAAAAAAAATTAATCAACAGTTTCCGCCATTAAAAATGGGCGACAAATTAGCTGAAGATACGAATGAAATGTTGTGGATTATACTTACTCGTATAGAGTAAAGAAATTGCAAATAGTATGTTTTTCCGAATGAACAGATTGCATTTCCACTTCATCAGCATTAAATGAAGTTTTATTGTCTAGTTACCAAAGCATTTTTCTTGCCATTCACCACACTTCTTTCCCTCTCTCATTCTCTCACTCACTCACTCTCTCTCTCTCTCTCTAGTATGAATACTCATCTCTCTATATATACCTATAGTGTGAATTGCCTATATACATTTTAATTAATAAATTAATTATCAACATTAAAACGCATCGTCGATTATGTCGTTCAAGTTGAAAACCAAGTGGAAGAGAAGAATAAAAAAAAAAGGGGGGAATAAAATTTGCAATAATCATTACAAAATCGCATCACGAGTTAATTATATGATGAAGTCTATAACTAGAACTTGAATGGTGAGTCACTCGATTTGTTGCATTAGTTTTGGACCAACTTCTTTGGCTTTGGGCTAATACAGTAATTTGTTTTGCATCGAAGACTTAACATGATGATGATTATGATTATGATTATTTTTATGTAATAAGAAACCTTTAAAAGTGCTAAGAACCTTGCTAACAATCAAAATAAGCGTTGTTAATTTAAATCCAATACATTTTTTTGTTTTTTTAAATTAAATAAGTTAGGTTTATTCTCAAAGAATTGAATTTATGTACTAAAATATTTGTTATATGCTTTGAAACTCTTTTGTTGAAAAGAGAAAGAGAAGTTTATAACTTTGTATAATAGTTAATTGGGAAATAATATTATGCATATTAATTTAAGGAATATATTGAAATGTTTTAAGAAATATGAACTAGAAAGATGTTTGTTAAAGCTTAAAGAATTTTGGAGTTCATTTATTATAAGAATTATATATATATATATTTGGGATTAAATTAATAAAATAGTTGTATAAAAATTATTATATAGTTATATAAATTATATATATATATATATATATGTTTATATATATATATGTAGAGTATATATTGTTGACTTAAATTAACCCTTTTTTCACGGTAAAAGAAAAATAAAGATGATCTAGAAAATTTCCACTGGTTACATTTATGGAGCATCATGAATTTCTAATTTAACCAGAACAAGCAAAAGGGCCAAAAGGAAGATGAGAAGAAGGAGGAGGAGGATATTGAATACAAACAATATACGAAACTGGCTAAAAAATGACATGGTATCTCTCTGTGTGTGTGTGTGTGTGTGTGTGTGTGTGAGTGAGGAGAAAATGAAAACGAGATGTCACTTTGGCTCACGGCAAGCAGTCAGGCTCCTGCATTTGACGTATGTGTCAGAAGCATTTAAGCTCCAATGCACGCATGCGCAGCGTGGCAAGACCAAGACGAAAAGTACCGTTTAGCCTTTAGCTTGGTTCTTAATGCGTTTGCTTTTCCTTTATATTTTTTTCCCCTTTTTCTTTTCTTTCTCTTCGTTTTGTTTTATTGAGATTCCTTCTCTTTTTTTTTTTTTTTGTTTTTGTTTTTTTGAGCATTCGTTATTTATGCGCATTTTATACGCAGCATTTGGCGGAAGAGAAAAGTCCCAGTCGGAGTTGGAGTTGGAGTCGGAGTCGGAATCAGAGTTGTAGCTGAAGCTGTAGCTGTAGCTGTAGCTGAAGATGGCGTTGCACATTTTTTATGCGTTTTTTTCGTATTTTTGAAATTGTTTTTTTTTCTTCTTCTTTTGTATACCCTTTATCAATAGGGAATAAGGGTATATCTATGTAAGTGTATGTTTGAAAGTTAGAAAATATTTCATTCCATTTAAAAGACAGAAACAGAATTTAAAAAAAATCGTTTGTTTTGTGTTTTAAAGAGTAATTTATGTTTTTTTTTATAAATTTCTATTATATTCTATTATGATAATAATAAAATTATTATTATTATTATTTTTATTATTATTATTATTATTATTATTATTAATATTATTATTATTATTACATTATTATTATTATTACATTATTATTATTATTATTACATTATTATTATTATTATTATTATTTTTATTTATATTTTTAATTTTAATTTTTATTTTTATTTTTATTTTTATTTTTATTATTATTATTATTATTATTTTTATTATTATTAATTATTATTATAATTATTTTTCTCTTATTATTTTTCAAGAATTTTACACAGAGTAATTTTTAACAAATTCTACTTAAATCAAAAAGTAAATATTTTTTTAAAATTATTTAATAATTATTGAAAATAAACTCTAACCAAGCAAATTTTATTCTATATTTGCTATGACAGTTTTAAAACATTTAGTCGTCCGATTTTGAACAAATTTGGCAAAACAACTGCTGAACTTAAATGAACTAAATATCTAATATGATTATTATAAACAAAAAAACTTTTCTTTCCATTGATCTTAAGATATTAATTATAATTCATTAATAATTCCAAAAAGTGCATTATAAACTCTTCAATTATATATACATATACATATATATTATATAAATATATAACATAAGCAATTATATACTATTATAAATTATTTCTCCAATTATTATGGGGTATATAAAAAAATTGAGACACAATTTTTTTTTCAAAATCATTAAATTTAATAATTACAACAATATTATAGCAACTCGCAAATATACTTTCAATTATACTTAATATTATTAAGCAATGCTAAGTGTAGGGTATTACTTGGTCGGCCAATATAGTTTGCTCAAGAAATATGTGGGTTTTTTTTATTCCATCGCCCATAGTGTAGGTTCATTTGAACTTGTGAACTTCTCTTACTGTCGGTCTGTCACTCACAGTGTTTTATTATTGCATACTGACGATGAGTCTACTATGTGTTGGCGAGGAATAAAGAAAAGAAATAAAGAAAAAATAAAAATAAAAGGTCTAGATGAAGCGCATTGTCCGGCCATATTATCATCAGGCTGAAAATCATCTGACTGTGGCAGCTTGACCATTGTCCGAGTGTAAAGCTATGTGATTTGTATGCCTATAGTGGATCATACGATTAATTTCTTAAATTGAAGACAAGTGAAAATGTTACAATAAAATTCTAGAACAATTTAATTTATTGTTATTATTGTTCGATTTTTCAAAGCATTAGCTAATTAAATCAGTATGATCGATCCTATTCCCAATCAACATCCAATATTGAAAGAATTGTAAGATAAGGAGTGACTTATTTTTCGATCACAGATATCAATTTCTCAACACTCTTTAACAATTCAATGATAACAATAAATCATTCAATAAAATAATAATATTCAAACCAAAAATTATGTTGTACAGTGCATTTTATGGCAACAACTTTAACTGGAAAACCTAACCGCAAATCTGAATGAACAACTACACCTTTTGGATGGCCGATTTGACCGCAAATTAAAATGAATTTTGCTAATTAATCAATTAAGGGCAATTAAACATATAAAATAAAAGTTATAAGCATGTAAACATTGCAGACATACATCCATATATAATTATAAAGCCAATGGGGGAAAAATGGCAAACTAAAGTCCCTCAGTAACTTTTGTTTTATTAACTCCCTTTGCATAAATTGGAAAATGTCTAGACATTGATTTGGCGTAAAAACTAAAGTTGCAAAATAAAGTTTGTTTTGGCATGAATTGGAGTTGAAATTCCAGTGGAGCGTATAAAACCAAAAAAAAATATATATAAAATAATAATAAATGCTAGTAGTAAAAAAATTTCATAAAGTTCATTTGGATATTCGCTTTTTGGTAGATATGGATGGTTTATGGATACTCTTACTATACATTGGACAGCTAATTTAGCTCTTGTCATAGTTTAGTACATAGTATAAAAGAAATGAAGCAAGCGAATAAGCCCTATCGACTTTACTTGGTACCCTGTACCAAGAAATGATACTTTATTCAAAATCAAAATTCCCTCAAAATTTGTATAAATTTCATAATAAATTTAAAATAAAGTTTTGTTAACATGCCGCTACAGTAAATGCACTGCTTGCTGAAACTTATACAGCTAGCAGAGCAAAGCAGCGTGCGTATGCTACCTGCACTTGCGCTACGCTCACTCCCATTATTGATTGAACGACACACTGCTTGCAAAAACTTATACTGCTTGCAGAACAAAGCATCACCCGCTTGCCGCTGCAATTGGATTTCAGTACAAAACATATACTATTTGTGTATCTCCGATATTTATTGTCCGATTCGACCTGGTAATTGAATATAATTAAAGTGAAATATGATACAATATGATAGCTCCAATACAACTCTAATTATTTGTTTTTTTCTATTTTGTTGTGGCGAAAATTTTAAAAAAAATTTGATCTGTGTAAGCACTAGACGAATTTTGGCACCAAATTTGGTTGCTCTAGTTTTTATTGTCTCCGAGATCTAGGTGTTCATAGGACAGACGGACAGATGGGCATGTCTTAATCGATTCGCCTGTTGATGCTGATCAATAATATATATACTTCGTCTGCTACATATGTTTTGGATAACTTTATATAGTCTTTTATACTACGGGTACATGTTATATTGCGATAATTTATATATGAAATCGCAATATTTAATGGAACTAAATTTTAATTTAAAATAAAAAGAATAACAAATGCTGAGCATATTACAAAAAAAGATGGAAAAAACTAAGGAATAGTTCAACATTCAGTTGGCAATATAATTCCTATCGATATTGATTTACCGGCTTTTAGATCGACTTAATAGCTTGAGTTTAAAAAGATTTGTTTTTATTTTTTAAATGGTAGCATTGACACTTATATAAATATATTTTAAATATAATTCTCCTAAAATAAGAGCTATATGCTTTATTGGAACATAAGAGCTAAGTTTATTACTCTATCCAGATTTGGCTTTCATATTAATAAAAAAAAGTCAAAGTTTTAATTTAAATGAATGAAGTATTTTCAATCAATATTTTAATTTAGAAACTTTATTTAATAATTAAATACATTTGGATAGCAAATTACATAGGATTTTTAATTAAGAGGCTTTATGTAAAGCAGAAAATCATCTGGGATATAAATAAAATGCTTTTATTAAACTTACACAATTTAATTACTCTCAGTTCCAACAAAGTATAAATATTCTTTTAAGTGCGTATACAATGGAATATTAACTTGTATTTAAATACAAATTGCAATAATATTTTTTTTTTTATTCAAAGAATATTATTTTAGTTAAATATGTCAATTGGTATTAATTTGGTTTAACTCATATATGTATATGTATAGTAAAGCAATTTCTTTGGTGATGTACACAAATTGTAAGAAACCGTTTAAGTGGAAGAAGCGCCTCTGTCTCTGTCTTTCTCTCTGTCCTACTCTATTACCAAAAACGATCGCGATCACGCCTACCAGCAACACCCGAGCCCAGATCCACAGATCCGCAGATCTTCCAGCACCACAAGGAAGAAGAAGTAAAAAAAAAAAAAAAAACGCAACAAAATGCTTACAAAATGCTCTTCTTTAGCTTGTTTTTATGTGTTTCTTCGTTTTTTTTTTTTTTGCATTTTTTATGTTTTTTCTGTTTCTGATTCTGATTCCGATTCCATTTTCCGAACATGGAACATCGGAATACCGTATATCCCCCGAACATCGAACTTTGTTGGGTGGTCGTAAATTATTATGATTATTGGGAAAGGAGTTAATGTGCAAGAGAGCAACAAGATGAGGATGATCGGAGGAGCAAATAAAGCCCAATCGGCAACTTGTTAGTGGGCATAAGAGCAACTGGAAAACAGGGTGTGTGTGTGTATGTGTGTGTGTGTGTGTGTGTGTATGTATATGTATAAGCATGTGAATGTGTGTGCCCGTAAATAATGCCACAAAACGTGCACCACGATCATGAACTGGCCAAAGTTTTGAGGATGCGACTGCAAAAAGAAATTATAAATGACTCTTGGGTAGGCGTTGCCACAATCGACAATGGAAACGGCGGCATCAGCATCAGCAGCAGCAGCAGCAGCAGCAACAGGCGTTGGAGGCATTCATTAGATGAAGCCACTGCAAAATGTATAGTGTTTGAATGGGGATGGGGTAGAGAGATACGTACGATTGCTATAGGAATAGAGTGCTAGTCACAAAAATTAATTCGTGACTAGCTGTGGCAGAAATGGTGCTTAAATATATTGTGTGTCTATGTGTGTGTGTGTGTGTGTGTGTGTCCGGCAAACATTTTTGAATTGTGACTAAAACGCGCCTCACTGCAACGCTTTGGCCAACTTCATTAGCGCTTCAAGCTGAAGCTAAAAATGAAGTTGAAGTTGGAGCTGGAGCTGGAGTTGAAGTTGAAGTTGGAATTGGGAATTGGGTACGACGGGAACGAGCGCAAGAGCAAACGAAAAATTTAACACCTCGACAACGTGATGGAGCTATTGGATTACGTCGGGTCACTGATAATGATCATCAATGCCATATTTAACGCCATTTAAGCAACGGGATGGACGCCTCAAGGTACAAGGATGTGGATGTAGATGTGGATGGGGATGAGAATGAGGATGAGGATGAGGATGTGCATGGTATACATGTATGTACATATATATGTACATGGGATGTTTTACTCTGGCTATACTTTGCTTTGCTGTGCTCTTTTCGGATCATGGTTGCAAGGGGTTAGGGAGAGGGGTGTGTGTGGGGCGTGGGGAGAGGGGGGGGAATGGGAGGGATGGATCGAGGCGGAGCCAACACAATGAATTGTAATGGCAATACGAACATTTATTTATAACGGTGTTTTTTTTTTTGTTTTGTTTTGGTTTTTATTTAACTGCAAATGCAGTAACAACAGCCAACAAAAATGCAGCTGCTGCACAGTGGTACAAAATATATGTTAAGCATTTAATATTTTCAAATCTACATGCAATCGAAATTTGATATGAGAAACATAAAAATCAAATTAATTATAATATATATGTATATACATATATATATTTTTAATATATACATAATTGTATTTTATATATACATAAGTATATATATCTACATATATGTATATATTTATATTTATAGTTAAAGTTAACACAGCAAGCGACAATTAAAAATAACTTCTTTTTTTTAAAAGACGCGAATGTTTTTTAAATAATTAGAACTGAAAATAATTGCTCTTATCAAAGTCTCAAAAATGATTCGAATAAAATTATTAATATTAGAACTTTAATACCAAAAATATCAAAAATAAAACACAAAATTTATTACATAGTTTTTACTATGATTTTTTTGTTTTTGAAATTATAATAACTTAAAAGTTTTACATTCAAAATGTTTTTGAAATTAAAAATACAATTAAAAAATTTTAATGATGAGAATATTTTGAAAAATTATAGTAGTCTTGCAGTTAAGAAATATTTTTAAAATTAATAATAAAAAATTTAATAAATTATGTAATGCTTACTATAAGGTTTTATAAATTTTATTTTTTATAGAAATGAATAATTAGTTTTTCAGTTTTTCTAAGAATTTTTAGGAATTTTACTATTAATGAAAATTAATAATTAGGTTTTAGTTTTTACTCGGAACTTTTAAAAATTAAACCTTCAATCAGAAATTAATATTTATTATACATATATCGCTTCGATTACAGTTGTGAATTTTATAGCATTTAGAAAAATTTATGAAACCATTTGAAAGCATTTTGAATTTCACAATTTCTATAGTCTGTACAAACGATCAGATATCTTATATAATAGATCATAATCATTATTCATTGTATTTTTTTTTAACCCATTTTTAATAACGTATTAAAGTCAAAGATTTATTGTACGCATATATATTTATGTCACATTATAACACCGCAAAGACTATATATTGTAATTTAAAGCATTTTTTTATTATATTTGCTCCACTGTAACAATTGATATGACGGAGGAGTAAACTTAGTTTAAGGCGTTAAGCGCTTTCCCGAAAGGAAAGGCTCGTCCAAGCATTAGCAAGCAACCGCTGCAGCGGTTTCTTTTTCTTTCACGCTATTTCTTTAACTCTGGGGCTATGACTTGTTAGCGTTTTGTGGGAGTCTCATCTACATCCTACACCTTCTGCCTTCTGCCTTCTCCCCCCCCTCCCCCCAATGCCAAAATCACTCACATTTTATTATTTCAGCATTATCGTTGGCTCTCAGTCTGATTTCATACTAAAAGCCCGGCACTTTGGTTTTAGTTAAAAAAAATTTAATAACATATCGAATTGTGTTTACTCTAATAAAAATTAATTTCAATTGTTAAATGAAAATATTATACTAATTAGTTAGTTACTTAATATAAAAATAATTAATTTAATAGTTCAAAATCTGTTTATTAGATGAAATGCTTATGTACTTATATATAAAAATGTTACAAATCTCTTTACATTATGCATATACCCTTCTTTCGATTATGAAATATCGTGATGAACGCATTTTGTATGGGGGAGAAGAACAAATGCTTGCAGCTTTACATTCAAAGAGGAAACACTTTATGGCCATTGATAATTTGGTCTCATAATGTGCAGCGAAATTGACTCGCTTAGTGGTTGTTGTTATTATTGTTGTTGGTGTTATTGTAGTTATTGCTATAGTTGGTACTAATTTATGCATTTACAAGGATTGGGGACAGAGGCATGGTAACACAAAATAAACGACTATGAAATACCCTATAACTAGAAGCTATTTTTTTTTACCATATTTCAACATATGAAAGCAAGATATAGCCAGGAGCTTGATGTCATGAATTTTATGAAATTTGAGGTTATGTATGCTACTCTTGTTAGGTTATGGGATGATTACTTTTGAGGTTATGTCTGTAGAGCAAAAGTTTACACGTTTAATATAATTTTATTTATTTTGGTATATTTAAATTTATTATTTTGTAAATTAGCTAATTAGTTTCATTAGAAACATCGATTATCGTAAAGTAATCCTTTAGCTAATCTGCATAAAAATTTACAAATATAAAGATTTAATAAGAACTTACTCATCCTACAGTTACTTTTTGTTTTCTACTTAATATGTTGAATATGGTAAAGAAGGTAAGAAAATTTATATAGATTTATTTGTTTTTTTTTTTTTTTTTTTGGTCCACTGTATTCTAATGTAGGAAAAATAGAACGTTTAAGTGAGTGGAAGGCTTGAAGAATGGAATTCAATTTCAAGTTGGATTTTTCCCACATGAAAAATGGGAATGAAATGTGGGATGGGAGGATGGAAATTAAAGTTGAAGATGAAGATTGGGCGAGTCGTAGGAGGTCGATGCATGGTGGAGCATAATTGTTAGCACCATAAGTCTTCACAATGACTGTAAATCTAAGTTAATACATCTAACAGCATGCCGCAAATGGCCCAACGATGATTCAGCTCATTTTAGGTCATTTTGTTGCAATTTAACAATTGTCAAGTCATTGCAATTGCATTTTACTGAGTGAAGAGGACTTTACCAGAAATTGTATTCAACAATCGAACAGTTGAATGATAGGCTATGAAAAACCAACCACACATTTATTTGAATATCTTCAAAAGAAGACGAAGAAGAGGAAGAAGGAAAAGTATCGTTACTTGGTTACTATATACATATGTAGTATATATGTGTTGAAATTGAAGATTTGAATTCTAAAATTTCCTTAAGCAGTGTTGATAAAGTATTCAAAAAGGTTAAATGTTCCAATGTTTCAATGTTCGAATATATTCACGATAGCAAAATGGAATTGAAACAAAACCTAAAAACAATTATTACACTTATTTGATTGCTTAAACTTATTTAATTGCTGCTCCAATTGCTATTTAAGCGTTTCCCCATTCCATTCTTTAACCATTCTTTGCTCACTCCATTCCAGGTGTCATTCTCAATGTAACCGGGGCAGACATGTTTGAGCATTTTGTAAACGATATGCGTCAATCCATCCCCCATCCCCATTCCCATCCCCATTGACAGCGCTAATGGGCCATGTTGAGGGCATTTGGTTTGGTCCGTTTTGTGGTGTTTGCTCAATAAAATTTGAGGCTACTTGGCATTGTTCGAATGCCAATTAGAGTGCAATCCTTCCATTTTCACCTCATCCACTATTCCTCTGCTGCCCTTAAACTATTGTTCTTGTTGTTGTTGTTGTTGCTGTTGTTGTTGTTGGTGTTGTCGTCGTTGTTTCACGTCCCACAAGTTGTTTGTCAGTTGATTGCTGTTATGTGCTGGTATGCAATGCCTAACACGCCAAGTCAATTAAATGTTGCTTCCGCAACTTGGCTCGAAGGCAAGTATCAGAGAGAGGGAGAGAGAGAAAGCGAGAGAGAGAGAGAGAGAGCAGAGATAGAGGAGCATACAGAAGCACTGGATTGGTTATAGATTTTCAAACAATAAACCTTTTGCAATTTTTTTTTCTTATTTTCTTTGACGCATCACACATGGAATGCATCGAGTGGCGATGAAGTGTTATCTATATATACATATACATATATGTATATGATTGTATGTATATCTGACAATTGTTTACTATTTCGTCCACCCAAAAAACCAATCAAAAATACATTTTCTCACACATTGGCTTTCTCCTTTACATGCAATGGTGAAAGTGATTTTAAAAAGAGGCACCGAAAACTAATTTAAAGATTTGAAATTCAAATGATTTATTGATCATTTCTCACCGACAAGATATATAATATAAAATTTTAATTGAAAAGTAATTTTAAAATAGTCTCTCAAGTTGACTTTGAATTAAATTGAAAGAAAAAGAAAAAAGATTTTAAATACAAATTCTAAATAATGAATTTAGAAAGAATATTTGGAAGACAATTGAAAGATATCGGGCTTCGATCTTCAAGCTCATATGGTATCGAATACTTTACATCACATCGTATTCATGATTAAATTAAAACATATCGGAGATCAATCATCAAGCTCATGTGCGATACCAGTGGAATAGAACATTTCACATGATAAAAGTTATCGATCAATTATCGATCATTTAGAATCGCAATGGTATAAAATATCTTACATCATATCGCGTCCATATCCAAATTACAATATTTCGATTATCGATCGGGTCTCAATGGAATAGACATTTGTTTCCAAATTATGTAGGTACCTAAAAATTAAAACATCTCAGTTATCGATCTTTAGGATTATGTGGAATCTCAATGATATAGAACGCTTTATGTCAATACTTAAGGTTATATGCGATCTCAATGGCATAGAACATTTTATATCATAAAGGTTATCGATCGATTATCGATCTTTAAGCTCTATTGAATAAATCACATAATGTGTTCATTATATCGTATTTATGTCCAATATCGATCTTCAAACTCGTGTGAGATCTTAATTTTGATATCATATATATATAAAGTTATCGATCGATTATCGATCTTTAAGTTTATGTGAGATCTCGATTGTCCTTTTATCACTTGTTGTAAAATAAAATGAACTAAAATGCAAACTAAATTCATTACTGCACACTTCCCTCCCCCACCATAGATAGTGATGTGCATTTGGAAAAGTGTGTATGTGTGTGTATGTGTGTGTGTGTGTGTGTGTGTGTTTATGTAGTGTTGTTAATTATATTTTAACACAATATGAACACTGCGTTTTACAGCCCTAAACAGTCATTGACTTTTGTTCACGCGCTTGAAGTGTCACATGCCAGGCTTTTTCTCTTCTTTTTTTTTATGGAGTGCATCCATCTCGTTACCATTTTCATACAGTGCCATCAAAGTTAACCAAGTACAATATCTGCATCTGGTTGGCTATGGTAATGGAAGGAATATGAATGCCATACGACCCCCCCCAAACACCATGGGCATTTAGCCCAAAAGGATCTCCCTTTTTACGCGCCATCATATGTATGTATATAGTACATACAATATAGTTTGTTTGTTACGCTATGTTTTTCTGAATAAGAAAATAAAAACTTCGATGCTTAAAAGTTTAACGAACTCTTTGCTTTAGAGGGGTAAGGAGGAAGAAAAAAAAAACCCTTAGCCAACTTATGCTATATATATGGGAGGTAAACTCTCAATTCTCAGACCATCATCATCATCATCATCTATGATGAACCCACAACAAACGTCAACGCTGCTGCTGTTATTTTTTTATTTTTTATTTTTTTTTTTTTTGCCTTTGACGTTTCGTTTCGTTTCGTAGCTGCTGAAATTCGTCAGAAGGGGGCAAACTCTTGTAATTATACCCTACTATTTTTTGTTTTATAAACCAGAAGGGTATATACATTTTTGTTAAGCCATGTGTTCATTTAAATAACATTTTCTTATATAAGGGTATATGGAAAAACTTTGTTATGGCCAATGTAATGAATCAGCCCTTGGGTTTTTACTTTCACCCTAGTCCAACGGATGCTTCTGATTTTGTTGCTGCTGTTTCTGTTGCTGCTTCTGCTGTTGTTGTTGTTGTTGTTATTCTCCCATGTGAGGCCCCTGGAACACTTGTCCTGATGATGATGACATTCATGCCCAAGAGCTACTCTTAATGGAACACACAAACAGCCAAGAGATAGACAAGCGACAAAATAAAAAATAAAAAAATAAAAAAAATGAAACGACAAATACGAATGCCTGACAAAAGGGGGGTAAAGACAAGTAGTAGAAAAGAAATACATGTACAGATAAAGTGGGAGACATTTTGAAGAAAGGCGTGGCCATCAAAGAAACATAACCAACTGTAGGAAAAAAAAAAAAAAAAAAAAAAAAGCGATTATCAAAAAAATGAAAAAAAATATTCTTTTTCTTATTAAATTGTTTGAAACACTTTTAATTGTATCGAGTGACTATACTCATCTATGACCTCTTCCAATCTCTTGGACCTACCCCATTTATTTTGTTTTTTTTTGTTTTTGGCTTTTTTTGAGAAACCTTTTTCCGCCTCCACCTGTCTTTTTCTTTTTTTTTTTTTTTTGTGGCCAAGTGCAATGACTGCCAAGTTTGTTCCATCTCCTCCTCATTTGAAGGGCTTAAGAAATTATGCGCAAAGTAAAAGGCGCTTGAGTGCACAAAATAAAGAAGATGACGAACCCCGCGCTGATGTTTATGATGATGAAGATGAGGATGAGGATGAGGATGGGGATGGGGATGAGGATGGGGCTAAGGATGAGGCTGAGAATGATGATGGTGCGGATAAAGGTGACCCATGCCCAATGCTAACTCCACTGGCTCTTCCATTGTTGTTGAATGAAACAATAGAAGGCTACAAACACACACGCACACCCATACACACACACACACATTGGGGATGTAATTATGCACGGTGCATATGTTGTTGCCATGTAGTTGGCTTTTATAAAAAAAATTATGAAACACGGAAAATATATACCATACATACATATGTATGTATGTATATTTGTGTGTGTGAGTGTGTGTATATATGTGTTTATGTTTGTATCGTTCTGCAAGTGCAAGTACCAGAGACTTCTCTAGAGTTTAGACTATCATTGTATACTAAGCTAGTACCCCAATTAGTACCTGAAACTACATAGTTAGAGAATAATTCAAATATATAAAATTATTAATTTATGCAAAGTTTATTTCATTTTTAAATATGCAAATAATATTTTGTCTATATAAAAAATAAAACAAAATTCGAGAAATAAAATAAAATTTATAAATTTCCAGAAAATAAACGAAAATTTTCTAACCAAAATATCGATTCCATTATGCCATGAATTGTATGCATAATATATATAATATATGATCCTTTAATTAAATATGAAATAAGTATTTTAAAATAAATAATAAAATTGCGAAAAATACATATAATATATGGAATATCTTAAATTAAATATTAAGCAAATATTAAATAATTATTAAAATTGTGGAAAGTTCAAAATAAATTATTAAAAAAACTGTATATATGAAATAAATATTCAATTATATTAAATAATTATTAAAATTGTGAAAAGTAGAAAATGGATAGTATAGTATATATATTCTTGATCAGCATCAACAGCCGAGTCGATATAGAAATGTTATCCAGAAGATTGGTGTAAAACTTTTCAAAATCGGCCAAAAGATGGCCAACTTAGAGCCTATAAACCATTGGTAAAATCCTTCAAAAGAAGGACAAATCCTTTGAAGGAACCTCTACTTCAGAGGGCTCCAATTCAGTCAAATCTCGTCCGATTTTGAAAAACTATGTCTTTATTTGATTTTTAGAATCGCCGTTTTTAATTAGTATAAAAATCTGGAAAACTAATTTTCAACTCGATTTTCGCAAATTTTAACGATGGTTACACTGCAAAAATTCACAAAAATCCGTTCAAAATTTTTTTTCCAACTTTTTTCAATTTTTAATGCAGTTTTTTAATACGGAAATTATCCAAAAGATTGATGTAAAACTTTTCCAAATCGGCCAAAAAATGGCCAACTTAGAGCCTATAGAAGATAGGTAAAATCCTTCAAAAGAAGGACAAAGGAAGGAATCTCTACTTCAAAGGAACCTCTACTTCAGAGGGCTCCAATTCAGTCAAATCTCGTCCGATTTTGAAAAACTATGTCTTTATTTGATTTTTAGAATCGACGTTTTTAATTAGCATAAAAATCTGGAAAACTAATTTAAATATAAGAAAATTCATTTAATATGAAGAAAATATTATGTAATATAAGTAAAATTTATATTCAATTAATGAGCATTTCTCCGGAGTCTGATTTTATGAAATATCTCTTATTGGTACAGGGTATACTCCAAGTCGGCAGGGACGACTTGCTTACTTCATTTTTTTAGAAGTTCTGTAAAAGATTTTGCTATTTCTCAATATTTTTTATAGATATTCGATCCAAATTGCGGATAGTCAACTTTTTCATCTACATGTTTCTAAATCATCCCTTTCTATTCTATTTTAGTCCTATTTGAAAGAATTTCTATAGAATAATTTTAATTTTTTCATATCCTATTCAATTCCAATTGTCTTTAGTTAATTTTTAATTTAATTTAACATTGTTTCGCTTGGCAATTAATTTTAATTTTAACTAGAAGAATAAACTTATTTTCTTATCGTAAAGTTATTAAATTTTCTGCTTATATTTCCAATCAATATATTGGAAATTTTTTTATTTGGTCATTTTTTTATTTAATAAAATTAGGGCAAATAATTCTTTTAAATTGTAATTAATTCTATAGTATCTATTATTAAAATTGATTTAGCATTTGTTTTTGAATATTTGTTAAGAAAAAAAAATATATTCTATTTACTATGGAAATTTCTATGAATTTGTAATGTTACAGGAATTGAAATTGCATCGTATATTTGGATATAGATGTATATATAATTTAGATGTATATTATATGAAAAAATGTAATGCACAGATCTAAGTATATGAAAGAAATGTTTATAATTATTAGAATATTCATATAAAATCTGGCTATTGAATTTCATTTATATCCATTTTTTTTTTTTTTTTTGTATAAATGTTGTTTGGTGATTAAGTATTACTAAATAGATTTCATTTATTTATTTGTATTCATATTCATTTTATTCATTATTAGTATGAGTGTCTTATTTATTTCGTTTAAAATTGCCTAAAAAAAATTGCTTTGATTTTTACCCTGCGTTTTTTTTTTGTGCCTTTAAAACTTTTTATTCAATTCAAGAGAGAGAGAGAGAGATAGAGAAGGAGGGAGGAAGGACTGTATGAAAAATCCATAGCCAAAGGGAGCGTTTATCTTAGCCAGTGTATCTAAGAAGGCGACCAGTCATTCAACTGCCTTTATATTTTATCCTTTCACTTCACTTTCTCAGTGGAAGCTAACTGAGGGAAACTAGATATCTGAATCCCGGTTAAATGTAAAGTTTCTACCATTCTCGGTTGAGAGACGCACTTGTTGACAATACACATTCACCACACACATACACACACATATACATATATGTATGTATGTATGTATGTATGTATGTGTGTATATATGTGTGGTACGTATCCCTTCTATCTAACATGCATGCCAATTATGGAAAGCCCAGTGATGAAGTGATGAAGCGTTGAAGCACTGAAGAAACAAAGTCAATGCACCCCCAACAAGTAAACAATAAATGAAAGCGAATGAAAATATTATGGGGTAGGCCAATGCATCATGAAGTCTTTACATTTTCTTAGTTTCTAGCGTAAACCTTTAACAATTAGGGATAGAATCATCAGATAGAAATATCGTCGGAAACATATAAATTATATATCTATATTTCTTTTTACAAAATTGTTATTCTTTTTTACAAGAAATTTAGGAAAATAAATTAAGATATTTTTAATTTAGGATTTTAGGAAGTGAAACTTTCTTATTTATAGGTTTAATAGAATAGTAGTAGAATCTGTAGAATAGGATAGAATTGCTATAAAATTTATAAAAATATCTACTTTTTTATAACATTATTAAAGATTAGGAAATTTTGAATGGTTTTATTATATATTTTTCTATTAATATTTATATTTAAAAAAAAAAAAGAAAATAAACTAAAGGGAAATAATCATTTTCGATCCTATAAAATATATACATTTTGGTTCAGCATTAGTCTCAATTGCCGTTACCACATAGCCATTGAGACTCTCTGTCTGTTTCTATATAATTCTTAATCATATTTTTTGAGCTATATTGATGATAGTCGGTATATAAGCTATTTGAGCTAGTAGCTAAATCAGGTTACTAAATCGGCCTCATCGGCTCACTATAAGTTATAGTTTCCAAAGAAAAGTATATATCAAAATGAAACTTTAGTACTGAGTACTCTTTTGTCTTTTAAGTTATTGTAAATAAACTCGATGACTATAAGTTTCATACAAAAAAGGCCTAAATTTATATATAATAAGTATTGGAATAATCAAAAATATCTACCTTAGGGTTTAAAAATCGCGTAAAGGAACTTCTTTATATTCTTCGTTTATTGTTGTAAAGAAGATGTTAAAGTTGAATAAAATTTGATAAAAGTTTCTAAATTTTTGTAAAATTTTTTCTGCAATAGAAATCTTTTATATCTCATTCAATCCAAAGATTTCATCGATAATTCTTGTTGGTAAACTGATGTTTTATCGTGATCTGTTATATTTAACTGTAGAGCAGCTGCATCTGAAATATGTTTTGTCTAATTACTTGTTTGCACTGGCATAAACTGGGGGAGGTCACTGGAATGGGTATCTCCATGGAGATGGTGGCATGGGGTTTATAAGAAGAAGAAGAAGAAGAAGAAGAAAAAGTAGAAAGAGTATGGAGTTGGAGGAAACATTCGGTCTGAGTGAATTGGCGACACATAAATTGTAAATATGATAGAAGAACATGCAACAACGTGCTGTGTATTGAATTCTTGGATGGGGTATAACATTGGACTGGGGTCGCAGCATATAATTATTGCAATGCGTTGCACGCAGATGCAGATGCAGATGCAGATGGAAGATTCAGATTCAGATTCAGATGCAGATGCAGATGCAATTCGAGTTGTGTGTCTAACTCTTTGTGTTTGTGTGTGTGTGTGCGTGTGTGTGTATGTGTGTGCGTGTGTGTGTTTGTTTGTCTGGGAGTCTGCTCATTCACTTTCTTGTAAAACACGCGCCACGCAGTCAACCAGCCACTCGAAACGGCTGCCATGCCTCCTCAATCGTACTGCATCACCTCCCCCATTCTTTCATCTTCCATCTCCACCTATCATTTCCATCTTGTCCCCTATTTTTTTTTTTTTTTTTTTTTTTTTTTGTTGTTGCTCTCCTGCTCCATTGATTTGGTTTTCATGCTTGCGCTTTAAAAGAAAAAAAGAAAGAAAAAGATTAGAAGAACTTGCCGAAGTTTATATACCCTTGCAAATTATCTCCTTAACAATCATATATACACATGTGTATCACTTTTCAAAGTCCATCTATATATCCTATTATCTTTGTGAATTGAGGAGAATATGAGGAGCATATATTGTGCTAAAACTCCATAGAGATATAACTATATACATATATCAAGGCAAAATAATATAAATACCAAATATTATGACGGTTGCTTTTAAAATGAAAATTTTATTAATCTGAAACTTTATTATTCTATATCCGATAATGTCGCACAATATCCATAAAATTTATTTAAACAATTCAGAATTATATAAAACTAATGATAAAATAATGATAAACTAATGACTAAATAAATTAAGTAGCAATAGATTGAGAAACAAAAAATGTTTCGAATTATCAATATTCATATTTGAACTGTTCATTCGCTATGGAAACTATGTATATTATATAGACAATCCATTCTGATAAAAATTGCTGGAAATGTGTCAAAGTGATTGATGCTGAACTCTATTTTTGACCGATTGGGCCTATGGGAGCCATATGATTTAATCGACCGATCGGAATGATCTCGCGATATAAAATAAAGGTTTAAAGATCTCGAAGGAGATTGCATTCATTCAGACAGATGGGCATGGCTATATCAACTCAGTTTATCGTTCTGATAAACCATATATATATATATATATATATCTATATATATATTTTACATGGTCATATATAGGTGCTTCTTTTTTTTTAGATGTTGCAAACTTCTGTCCGAAATTAACATACCCGTTTGGCAAGTGTAGAAAAAACATTACCAACATTTTGTTGCTTTGCGTTTTTCTCGGCTGGAACTTAAACACAATTATGTATATACATATATGTATCTGTACTATATGTATGTACATACATACATATATCTCTTCCTATTTTTTCGCTTTCTCTCTTTCTCTCTTCCTCTATTTTTTTTTCTATATCTCTCCCACTTTGGCAGCTGCAATTTCTTTAGCCAGAATTTTTCAAGCTCTGGGTTTTGGGTATTCCTTATTAGGTGGCGTATATATATATATATATATACTATATACTAGTGAAATGCACCATGAAATTAACCCTTTAATGGAAATCTCATTTGCATGTAAATACTACATATAATAGCATTAACTTCATTATTATTCAAATAAATTTCAAAGTAATATCATCTAAAATTTAATAATTCTGAGAGAATGTAGGCTAAAATATCAAGGCGATATGAACTGATTATATTATATACATATATATAATAATAAAACGTTAAAAATAATTCGTTAAACAAAAATTTAGTTATAACAAAAAACTTGAAAGATTTCTTATGGCTGACGAATTTAAAACGCATTTTTCTTAGCATAACAATTTTGAAATCGGTACCCAAAATTTCTCAAAAACTGATGAATCCGATTAACTTGGCATATTCTGTGATACTTATCATACAACATTATCTAATAGATATCATAGATTATTTTTTTTTTTTTAATTTTTATTACTTTGTTTTTTTGTATTCCGTAATTTTATTTCTGTATTCTGATTTTTAATGAAATGAAAGGACTATCAAGTATTTGAGTTTAAGTTAGTTTAACTAAAAAAAAAAATTTGCTTTTAAATAAATTAAATTTCAGTGATAATTTTTAAATAGATTTCCTTTAAAAAAAATCACAAGAGTTAAACTTTTCTTTGTTGTATATTTCCACTTAAGTAAAATGTACAACAACAAAATATATAGGAAAACTTAATTATTTGAAATCCATTTTGTAGAATTATTTAGGACAAAAATTTAATCATTAAATCAAGGAATATGTATACATTAATTTATTTGTCAACTTGATGATTTTCCATCATTTGTAATTAACAACTATTTAGCACATAATGGGTTAAAAGTCATTTGGAAAACTAATTGACAGCAGCAGTCCCCTTTTATACTATTTTTCGCTGTTTTTCATTTTCCCGTCATCATGTGCTTGTGTGTGCGTGTGTGTGTGTGTATGTCAGTGTGTAAACGACAGGAAGCAATGTTGATGCTTTTCCTATATGTTTTCACTTCACTTGCCTTCAACAACAAACAAACAAAAATCCTAATAACTTTTGTATTGAATTTAAGTACTTCTTTGGTTTTCGCTTTTACAAGAAGTTTAAAATTCTTAAAAATAATTCAAAGTTACTTTATGAGATAAAAATATATATATATATATATATATATATATATATCTATATATAAATATATGTACCAAACTACCTAGTTAAGAGAAAGCAATTTCACAATCTTCAACTTTCCAAATTCTTATTTTCTTACATTTTTTTCTTATGCATGTGGAAACTGATTAGATCGATAAACTATATATTTATTTTAGTATACATATATAACTTTGAAAATAGAGCTACCAAAATTTATCTAATTTGATTAATATAGACTTTGAGTATATGGCAAGTATATTTATATAAATTCTTTCTAAATATATGAGCATGTATTAAATATATTAAAAATGTCACATTTTCCTTTCATGTTTCAGGAATTTTAGTATCTTTAGGAAAGATATATTATTTGCCATTATAATTATACTCTATAAACCTAAAAAAATTAAAAAATACCCAAAAATTGTGAACCTAATAGTACATCCCTATATATATTTTTGCTAACCAACTTAGAATGTAGAACAGCATCTAACTGTAAACCTATGTAATTCATTTCTCTATTTTTCTATTTTCCTATCAATGGCCGCGGAAAATGCAGTGTTGAAAAAGGCAAAGAAATTACCATGTTCAGTGGATTGTTAAAAACAAAAGTAAAAGTTAACCAACTAACTAACTAATATAGAAAGAAAGGGTTCTCTTTCTCTCTCCTATTTCACATTTGCCCCCTGCCCCCTCCTCACTCTTTGAAGTTGAAAAGTTGAGGCTTAAGTGGTTTTTACTGTTTCTGAGGACTTCACTAGCATTCCAATGTTTTTTTATGTTTTTTTTTTCGATTTCTATATGGATCATACATATGTATGTTGGGCATATTCATTTTGCTTAAAACCATTGCCACAAATTGATTGCATCTTCGACTTTTTATAGATATTCTTGATAAGTACATTAATCCAATTTGATCTAGCCATGTCTATCAGTGTGCCCGTTCATCTGTCTGAATCAGAAGCAATCTCCAACGAGATTATCAAATCTATAGAAAAAAAAAGTATTTTTATAAAAAATTTAAGTACTTCGCTGTTAAAATACTTTTGCAAGCGCTCCGAACTCGAATACCCTTAATTAAACACTACCAAATGGATCATTTGAAAGGGTATGCAAACTTTGACATGGTTAATGTAAAGTTTTCCCTTTTTTTTCGATTTAAGCTTACCAAAATTTCTGCATAAATTTAAAGTAAGCTACTGACCTGCTGATGATATACACATGCATGTTTAATACAAGGGCTGTTTCATGAGTTTAAAATCTTTGCTAACCTAAAGACTGCTTATATTACTGTCGCTGGAATGAATGTTGAGAAGATATCGATAATCTGCTTGAGAGATCGGTGTTAGAAGTAGTTTAGCCTTGGATCTAAAAAATCAAATTTGTTGTTTCTAAAAAATCATTTATGATTATGTATTGGAAACTAAAAGCTACTTTTTGTGCCTTAAAAATAGAAATTGATACTCAAAAAAATTAATAAAAATAATACATATTGTACTTTCCTTTGGTAAATGACTCATTTAATGCAAAAATTTTGATAGCAACTCTCGTAGTTAAATTTAGATGCTAATTTTCAAGACCCCGCTGTGGTCATCATATGATTGAGGTAATGCAAGCGAGTGTCCAATTCTCAGATATGTCTCAAATTACACACACACACACACACACGCAGACACATACACACACTGGGACAAAAGCCAGAAGCAAGAAATCTCAAATTACCAATTGAAGCTTATAAATGACAGACAAGACCAAAGAAACCAGCGGCCCTTACCAACAGTCATTCCTTCAGATATATATAAGTACCTGACTGTCTACTGTATTTAATAATACCCTGCAAAGAGAAAGAGAAGAAGCTTAAGGGAAACAGATGAAGAGAGATTAAAAAATCATTTTTGAATTTATAAAAACTTTAAAGAAATAAAATTATATTATAAAAATTGCTTAAATCAAATTTAAGTTATTCCACCTTTTATATATTGACGACTATGTATGATCATAAGCTATATCAATTGAGTTAGAGTATATGAAATTGTTGAGTCTCCGTCTGCAGGTGTTTTCTAGCTTTAATTAAGTTTAATTTGTTATTATAACCTTCCGAGAAGACGCTAGATAAAATTGAAAATTATTGAAAGTAATCTTGGTTTTTGTCTCTTCTTCTTTTTCTTTTTCTTTTTCTCTTTAATCTCTTTTAGGTTATTCTAGGCATTTAACTGGCTAAGGGAGATTGATTGGTGTTAACCAACATGTGCCATGGAGAGCCTGGGCCTGGGCAGCAGACGCAGCAACAGCAATCACAACAGCAACAACAACAGCAGCGGCAACACAATTTCATCATCAACAGGAGCAACATCAGTATCAACTGGTACTGTAACGAGTGGAACAGGAGGATCTGCAATTGGAATAGGCTTAAGGGTTGGTGTTGGATTAGGTGTCGGAGGAGGAGGTGGAGGTGGATGCATTGGTGGCAATGTCAGCAGCAAAGTGCTGGTACATACCAAACTCAGTCAACATCAGCAATTGCAGCAACATCAACATCATCAACATCAACAGCAGCAACCCGCCAATCAGAATTATTATACGCAACAGCAAACGCAGTTGCAACGCTTAAAGAAATTGCAATTGCAACAGCAGCAGCAGCAGCAGCAGCAATTGGAGGCAATACATGGTAATGGGATTAAGCATGGCCTAAAATTTCCACCGCCACCAGATTATCCACCACCGCCAAGTACAATAACAACAATAATAACAACAACAACAGCAGCAACAACAACAACAGCAGCAGCAACAACAACAGCAACAACAACAGCAGCAGCAACAGCAACAACAATTGCAGGATCAACAACCACAATTGGTATAAATCAAAGAAGACAATTATTACCACGCTACCCCGATCCAGATCCAGATGCCATCGAGATATGTAACGAACAACATGACCATAATGTATCCAATATAATGCCAATACAACATAAACATCATGATTATTCCTATGCCTATTATGAACCCGGTGCTGCAATGCGTCATTCAAATGTACCCAAACCGGATCAACTTAAAATAAGCGGTACAAGCGGCGATGGAAATGTGACAACAAATTTAAATACTGGATCGAATGGATCACCACCACCACCAAATTCAATACGTGCCCTCCTCTCCAAGGGTAAAAAGAATAAACAATTAGTTAATTCGGCAACATTGCAATCGTATCAGGCACGTTATCACAACAATAGCAACAATACGAGCAACAGCAATAATAATAAAAAAACCAATGCAACTAGTGAAAATTTCTATGAGGAAATTAATGCAGCTGCCCTTCAATGCTCCTCGACAAGCACTGGAGGGAAAACAAAATCGCAATTGAGAAGTTCGGTGGGTTCCCATTCGGCTGGATCGTTAAATCAATCGCTTGTCGAAGAGGAATTGCGACGTGTCCAGAATCGACATCATAAGATATTGGGTGAATTGAATTTAAGTGTTGAGGCTATGCTAATGCCAGAGAGTCCACCGAAGCATCAAGGACAGTGTCAGCCTCAGCCAACGATAAGTGTGACAGCTGCCAGTGGTCAACCGTCGGTATTGGTTAGATTAACCTCCTCATCGGCGGATAATATCTGTGATAGCAGCAATAATAGTGGCCAAACTGTTGGTCAATTGCTGGCCTCGCTTAAAAGTGTACCACAGACGGATTTGGATAGTGGTTTTAGTGGTAGCAGTGGTGCCAGCTATATAGGTAGTCTACGTCTGTCCAAAACGCAGCATATTAAATGTGCTCGTAATCAAATGCCATCCAGCCAGACAACAACAACAATGGCAACAATCCAATCCAATTGTCAATCATTCCAGAGGGCTGTCTATGATGATCCAACAATGGCATCAACAGCAGGTGGAACAATATCAAGTGGATTCCTTACGCGTGCCTCTTGTGGCCGACGTATATTAAGTTGTGCCAGGATACGTGCTGCCGAGGATCCGGGTCCAGCTGGTGGACTTAATGTCAATCATCATCATCATCATCATCATCATCACCATCATAATCGAGGGGAATCGAAGGCGCGCAGCTTTTGGAATCGAAAGGGTTGGCGAAAAATACCCGGTTTCTCTACCTCCACATCTAGCATTAATATTAATGATGCCGGTCTCACAGGTGAGTTTTAGTTTATCTATTACCCTATCCTAGTCCCCCTTTAACGACAACAACAACAACAACAAACGGCAGCAAAAACAAGAAATCAATTTAATTGAAATTCAATTTGCAAACTCACCTGTAACCAAATAGGCGAAATGATTATCTGCATTTTTAATGAATTGCCTAAATATTCCCTTTTAAGAGAGTAAATTTTATCTCTTTTTTGTTAGGTCTTTGAACTTTTCCGATTAGCGGTAAGAGCAATTAGGGAAAATCACATTTAATTAGGTGTGTTTCCTAGAAGGGCATTTAAAACTTTTAGCAAAATGTCAAATTATCTCTCTGCGATGATAAACCTTTCTATCTTAGGGAGGAACTAGCATTTCATGGTACTTTTCGAAGTCCTTAGAATATTTTTAAAAATATAAAATTAAAAAAAAGAAACGGAAAAATCAAGAAATGCGAAAAAGTGTCTTAAGAAATTTCAAGTTAACAGAGTTTCATAGAAAGCTCTGTATTAACATAGAATTAAACAGGTTTACATTTGAATGTGTGTATGTATCATGTAACGGTTTTACATAATTTCAAAAATATTGTTATTTCAAAAGTTTACCTTTAACTGATTATTAAAAATGTAGTTCTAGCATAAATAATAAAAAGTGAACATCTCAGGAATGAAATTTTATATATGAAATCCAATTTTTTTATTATACATATTTATTTATATATGTTATTCTAGTTTTATACAATGTAATTGGTTTTCTCTTTGATTAATTTTCAATTTTATTTTCCGTTTTATTTTATCTCTACTGTAGCGTTAGTTTTTAAATTTTCTGCAAGCTGCAGGACCTGTAACAGCTTATCTCCAAAAGCTTTGGAAAGTTATCATTATGTTAACCCTTACAGAGCTGTTATTCGCAATGAATACATATAGGTGTCGCCACTAAGCTAACGATACTTGTTGTTTCTTGCAATAGGTGGCGGTAGCTTAACAGCATCGCCATCTGTAAGATGATTTTAAAACTGAAATATATAACATCGCCAAGACCGGATTAAAATCATAAGTTAAAGTTGGAATATTTCAAATCTAAGCACAATGAAGCCAAATAAAAACTAATCAAAGTCAGGCAATTAAGTTATATGGCTTAAAATTATATATTTCGTACTAAGTATATATAGTTTAAATCCTTTTTTAAATATGTTTAAATATTCAATGTTTTTATCATGGGCCATAGAAATAATTTAAGCCCCGGTCCTGGAATCAGCACAATTTGAACTAAGCTTCATTTTCATATCTGCCAAGCACACACACAGTCAAAAAGATTTTATTGCGATGCCCCCCTTAGTGTCACCCACCCCCTTATCACGCTGGGTATTTTGGACCCAGCTATACCCTTGCAACAATTTAAAAGTCGACTTGATTTTAGTCAGCAGTTTGTAACTTATTTAAGATCTGGCATAGATCACACGGGATTAAGCTATTAGTTATTGAAAGAGGAAAAGCTTTGCTATATACATATATCTGTCTAAATAATTATAATATATATTATAAATTAAGAGCCATTAAATTTAATCTAAATCGGTTTGCCTCAACATAAATGTTTTTTACTGTATATAACATGTATAACACTTCTGTTATAATATGAAAGAAAAAAATCCTAAAGGATCGGTATCCCTTATAAGTTGCTATATATCCTTCGGTTTAAAAACTTTATGTTAAAGTTCCTATAATTTTAAGACTTATCTCTTAATTTCTATACTAACAAGAGTATACAATAGTCGGCTGTATTAAAGTTAGTCTCTGGCTCTGTTTTTTTATTTCGCTTCGTTCGTTTTTTTTTTTTAACTTTTGTTTGATTTTTTTTTTATTTTTATTTTTTTGTTGTTTTGGTATGAGCATGGGGCACATGCATCTGTATAGTTCCACACACATTGGAGCATTTCAATGGATGCATGGATGTGATGTGGATTCAGTAGAATCGATCTTGTCGTGGCCGTCGCATCGCATTTTTGCCATTCGCTTCGCCAAAATAAAAAAAAAAACAAACAAACAAACAAAAAATAAATTTTAAGCAAAGCGAACAGAACAAGAGAAAAAAACTTTTTGGTTTGCCGGTGGACGTTTTGATTGTATATATACATATATATATACATATATGTATGTATGTATATGTATGTATGTACATGTGTTTGTATGTATATATGTTTATATGTATGTATGTATGTACTTTACATAGTTTGCTATTTTTTTCTGTGTTCTGATAAATGTGCCAAGTGGGAGATCTTTTCACACAAAAAAATAAAAAAGAAAAGAGAAGAATTTAAATATATTCGATTAGTCTTTATTAGGGGATGTTGAAATAAACAAAATAAATATAAACAATTTAAACAAAAATTGATATGAAACAACAATTATTATAATTGTGCCTTTATCAATCAGACTTTGTGCAATGTGCATGTGTGTGTATGTACATATATGTGTAATGTCCGCTGATAACCCTCAATGATCTATCATTTACTTTGTATAACCAAATTTTGTAATGGCATTTCAACTGATTAAAAGTGCTCTGGACCATCATCATAATCATCATCAGCAGCAGCCGCAACAACAAAAAATAATTGGATTGACTAATAATATTAATTATCGGCATTATCATCATCATCATGACAATGGAGTTGTCCTTTTAAAATGTGCGTAATTATATACATATATTAAATAGATTTAATATAATTTAATTAAAGTAAGTTCGGGGTGGAATTTTGATTAATATCTATATGTATATACATATATATATATATATATATATATAAACAAAATATTATTATGCATATGTGTGCTCTTAGTGTATGCTGAATCATTTGACCTACGACAACAACAATAATAATAACAACAAGTATCAACCAGATATATGTACATATATGTATATCTGTTTATATGTATGTTTATGACTATATAGTCATATTATAGCTTAGTTAATAGTAGTCTCATCTCAATCCATTGGGATTGAGGGTCATTGGCCAGTCTCGCCCTTTACTAAACTTACCTCTCCATTTGACAAGTGCAACGACTGCACTGTCTGTCTCTCTCTCTCTCCCTCTCTCTCTCACGCACTCTATCTGTTTCACTCTCTTTGCCATATAGATAATAGACCTAGTCATGTCTTTAAGGCAAATTTATCATATATATATATGCATATATGTATGTATGTTAAAAATTTTTCAATTCTTTCTTTCATTCTATTCAATTAGACATTAACCTCGGTTAAATACAAGTCTATCCATATAAACCTATATACTTAATATATATATACCTACATATATGTTTGTATATAGATATACATATATACTTATACATATAGGCTTATCCATTGTGTCGTTCGATCCATTGTGCCTGGTATTAGCGCGTGTTTGAGTGGCACACGGTTTAACTTTAGCTTCAACTTCAACTAAATTCTCTTGGCAATCAATAAACTTCAAGTTAAATTCATTAGACAGAGAGAAAGAGATAGAAGAGAGAGAGAGAGAGAGCGAGGGAAGGAGAGGTATATATGAGATGCCAAAATTACTATAGGAAATTGGCAAAATTATCTAAGGCACAAAAATAAATAAAAAATTTCTTATATTAAATAAATTTAAATTTGTATTATATAGTAAAAATCATGTTATAGTATTTTGATATATATAAAAATTATACACATTTAATTATAATGATATTTATTATAATTATTTACACAGATTTAGTGTTTTTTCTTTAATTTGATTCATAATAAAACTATATTTAAAATTATGTGATTTTTTTTAGGAATATTTTGTTTAAGTTGAAATAAACATCAAAAAGTAAATATATATAGAAAAGTTTCAGATTTAAAAATAAAATTTCAATAATTTAGGTCTACTCTAATTGCTTAGTAATATGTATTAAATTTCATCAACATTTGATGTCTTCTTTCCTAATTAACAAACTAATTTAAATAGAGTGTATAACACGTTTCTTACCATTGTTTCATTTTGCAACATATTGTTGCCATTGTTGTTATTGTAATTATTATTGTTGTTGTTGGTGCTGTTGTTGTTGTGGTTTTTTGGTTTTTGAACCCAAAAACATAGCTCGAACACAAACTACAAAAAAGAATGCGTGTGTGTGTGTGTGTGTGTGTCGGTGGCGTATGCGCAACAATAATTAAAATTCAAACGCAAATTGCTGCCGTATTTAGCGCTTGTTAAGAAATTTGCATAATAACAACAATAATGAGCAAAAAAAAAAAAATGGAAAGAAAGAGGGAAAAAACCAAACAAACAAACATAATAAAAGAAAAAAGTAAAACGAAAATAACCACTTAATAAATAAACAATGGATAAAGTAATAAATAAAACATTGTAAGCTAAAATTAAAATTTTAAAAAATTTTAAAAATATGAAAAAAAAAACGACTTTTATATACCCTCTATTTAATATTTATCAATCACAATATATTTATATATATATATAATAAAAAAAGCGATAATTAAATCTGGTTGATGTAAAAATTAATATAAATAATTAGTGAAACTTTAAAGTGAACGTTACTCAAACTGCCGAAAACTGAGAAATTTCTATATATCAAATGCGATTAAATACTTTTAATTAATATCTTATTATAAATCAAATGCAAATTAGCCATGGTTAAATAGATCAGATCATGGCTACGTTAAGTTTAGGCATTTGTTACTTGTTTTCCACCCAAAATAAAAAAGAAAAGCGAAAAAAAAAACGCAAGTGAACCCGTTAATACACTAGGCTAGCAATTATTGCTGCCAATACCAAATGAAAAGCCATAAATTTTAGCCAATTGTCAATAGCCGTTAAGGCGACGCGGCGACCGGCCCAAGCTTCTCCTTCTTTGCTTTGCTCCAGTATTTTTTTTACATTTTTGCATTTTCGCATTTTCCCATTTGGTGTTGACACCATTAACCAAAAAATGAAATCTTTTGTGGAGGCTGGGGAAAAAAATTGCATACAGTAAACACCAACTAAAATTAACACTTTCCCTCAAAATGCAAATTTTCGGCGAAAAAATTGTTCAAGATTAAAGTGAAAATAATGTAGGAAAATATTTAAGTATTTATTAAATTGAATTTATTTTTTTTAATCTAACTAATTTGAAGTATGCATACACAAAAAAAAATAAATGAAATTAAATAAATACTTAAATATTTTCCTACTTTACGTACTCATATAAAATTAAAAAGGTATTTTGAAAATCAATTTCCAATTTGTTTATTTATTGATAATATTGTATTAATATTAAACCCAGAGAAAATGCCTTGGACTGGCTAACTTTTAAATCTTAGTACAAATGTTTTTATTTTTTATCAGATCAGATTCTATATTAATTGTAGTTTTCAATATCTTTTCAAATTTTACTTAAAGAAATATTGCTATGACTTAACATAAGGTATAAAGTTTATCTTTAAGTTTATATCTGAACTAATCTTAAAATTAGCTATACTTTTTTGTTAACTAATTTATTTATTTAATTTTTGGATTTAGTCCAGTTATTGGTTTAAATAGAGAGAGATATATGCTGGGATATAATCAAGTTGGAGATTCCGATTGTTTTCTTAATTTCATCAGGTAACAATTTAAGTATTCCAAATTTAAATCGGCGACTTAAACAATATCTCGAGTGTTTTTTCTCACCTCACTTAATCACAGATTAATGATTAAAATATCAGTTAAAATTTCATTTAATAAAAAATGTTTCATTTCCAATCAAATCGTCTTTCTCCCTTAGCAAGTAGATGTTCCTTATAGTTCCTTATATATAGTCAAACTTCATCAAAATCGTCATAAATTTAATCAATTTATGTTAGCTCAATATGCTATCTCCCTCACTCACTATTGGTCATTGATTTTCCTGTACAAAAAGTTAATACAAAAATTAATTAATAAAATTTACTTTCTAGGCACATTTCAAGTTCAAGTAGTTCGAGTTTGATATAACTAACAAATTTATATATTTTCTATCTAATTTGTTTATATTTTTTATAAACATTTTATAACCAGACAAATGTCATGCAAATTTAATTGAAATGCCTTTTCTTTGGTTTTAGTTTTTCTTTTGTAAGCCAATTAAAAGATTCACAAAAATGTTGGCCAATATTTTACTTTTATTTTCTTAATTAAAAGTCTTCAACTTCTTGCCACTTGGATTTCCCCTTAACCCTTCTCTCTCACTCTCTCCCTCTCTCTCTCTTCATTTGGCTGTGTTCCACTTTACGTGTAAAATGTTCAGAAAGATGTGTGTTGCATGAACTATATCAGTGATCAGTAGTTGCCTGAAATATTTATGCCAATCCTTAAACCTCCCCCCCTACTCCCCCACCATACCCACTCAGCTTCTCTGCACACTTAGCTCCTTATGTCATCTATATAGTCACCCACAAGTTGACTAATTGGCTCTTAGCCAAAAGTTAAAGAGGTTTTTAGTATTTAGGATTTAGTTTAATTTAGTTTGTCTTCTTTCTTATTTTGTTTTTTTTTTTGCCACATTGCGCATACGCACCGTTGACCTAACCGCATTACTTTCGTAGACAGACGGACGGGCGGACGGAGGACAAAACTGGGCTAACAAGTGAGTTAGTTGATGCACTCATCTCCTCACTCTTTTGACTTGTTTGTTTGCTTCATTCGACACATAGCTTAATTAAGTTTTTATGTTATGACTGTCAGCAACTGGATTGACTTGAAATAGTTGAAAATCGACCAAAATCAAAATAAATAACAACAAGTGCATAATAAATAAACTTTTTAAATACTCTTTCTCTCATATTTAAGATTAATAAATGCTTGATATACATATACATATATAGTTTCTTTCTGTTTACTTGTTGTCCAGCTATTTCAACTAATTGACATAGCTAATATACTCACATTGATTAGGTAAATAACAACGACAACATTTTGTGGCACAAAACGTTTTTTTGTATTTTAGACGCATTTGTGTGTATATACATAGATATGTGTGAGTGTGTGTGTGTGTGTGTGTATTTTGTCAGCGTGTGGGCAGCAGCTGGTCAACATGATTAATGTGTTTTGTATGACCAAAATGTGCCTGGGCGTGGTCCAGCAACTAGACGGAAGCAGACCGCAAGCTTCCTGCCAAGCCAATTCTTGAATTTGTGTTGCAAATTAATATGCATTCATCCCACCACCAGTATAACCAACCCCCCCCCACCACCGCAACTCCACCACCACCTCCCCCATAGCTACTTCAATTCCCCTTAATCCCAAATGAAAGTCTCTCTATTGTAGATATTGCATAATCGAATCCATGGAATGCTCAGGCCAGGTGTCAAAAAAAAAAAGAGAAACAATAACAACAACTACTTTAAAAAACAAAAATAAACAAAATCAAAGCAAAATGAAAAAAAAAACGTCACAGTACAAAAATGCAATAAAATAAGACACTACGCCTACACCTCCTACACCTTCGCCTCCCACTCTTCCTCTTCATTGAGATTCTCAGACAATGCGTTCGCAGGGCACAAAGTCCAACAAACATGACTTAAGTGCATGCGAGGGGTGTCCTAGAAGTAACCAATGATAAACAGCATAGAATAATATGTATAAAGATATTGAATATATACTTATCTACGGTTATTGATATACAAGTCGATTCCATATATGTATCATATATGTATATAATAATTAAAGATCCATATATCCATAACGATCCAAAAATATATATATTTGCATCAATTTGTAAGACAAGAAATAAAATTGATTTGGTTAAATAATTTAGCTTTTTAGCTCCCAAAAGTATGCTAAGAAATAGCTAAACTTCAGCTAGGAATTAAATACATACATACATACATAAATATATACAAATGTATATATGAAAGGAAGGAAAAATATTTTTTCAAATAATATTACAATTCAATTCGATTCCTGTTTATTTATTTGATTATTATTATAATTTTATATTTTATATAAATCTGTAAAGAAATTTTATAAGTATAAAAATTCAATTCGATTAATATTTGTTCACTTTTATTGTAGAAATTTGATTCAATATTTTATATACATAAATGGATAAAGAAATTATTTTTCTACTAAATATAAAAATTAAATTCAATTAGTATTTCTCGAAAATATATACTGATTATATATAAATCAATATTTTATGCAAAGTGTGAAATAATTATTTATTCGAATTTTTTAATATATATAAAAATTTAATATTATTAATATTCGTTTACTTGAATACAAATATATGTAATTTTATATTTAATATGATTCGGTAAAGAAATTATTTTATTCTATATTTTTTACAAAATATAAAACGTTAATTCGATTAATGAATGATTAATGCATGATAAATGAACAAAATTCATATTTTATATAAATCTGTAAAGAAATTATTTTTTTCCGATATTTTTAACGTTTTTTTCGCTTGGGCATGTCTTTGCAAACTATCTTAGAGGGACAGTAAGCGAATTGTGTAAGGGGTGAAAAGGGGGACAAAGGGGGAGATATTTTTTATTAAAAAAAAATAGTATTTTACCTTTTGTTTTCGATATTATGTGAAACATATATATATTTGTTTATCTATAGAATATCTATATATCCTATAGCTGAACTATAGTTCGCCTAATGATTACGCAACATAAAGAAACTCCTTAAAATATATTTAAAAAAAATTTTTTCGTTGTTTATTTTAACAAATTAAATCTAGTATATAATACTAAACTTCATAGAAGATATGTGAGCACAAACTAGGGGACTCAAATTTATTAAATTTTTGGTCTTTACTACCAAAATAAATCGTTTTATAATTGCATTTTAAAATTTTTATTAATTTTAAAGGCTTTTTAACTCCCAGATATTTGAATATTCGGTGATCACATTTTAAAATTTCTATAGCTATAAATATGTTTGTGGTGTTCTATAAATCTGATATTCAAACGAAACAATTCTGTATCCAAAATCAAGGTAGATGAAGGTACAAGGATCAATGTAAACCAACAAAGTAAAATGAATCCCTCTATAAAATTTTTCAAATACCAATGAAAATTTGTTTATCATATTGTAGACTCAATAAAGCGGCTTAAAGTAAGAGAAATATATAGTTTTTAAATTTCAACCTAGTTTAGATATGTAGTTTGCATTTAATTTAATAATGTATAGAATTTCGTCCGAAATTTAACAAAATTTATTTATTTAATCATAGAGTGAACTATTAGGCAATAATAGTAATAGGCAATATTACTATAGATTATAGGGTATAACATGTGCTATTAGAATTTGGATATATTTTAGGTTTCAGATTTCGCTTTCGTTTTCGCTTTAATTTTAATGAGAATTGAAAAAGCAGAAATGATGCCATCGCAAAAGAGAGCTACTATTCCCAATTTGCCTTCGTTTCTGTTATTCTTCCCGCTGATTTTTCTTTTTTCCTTTTTTTTTTTATTTTTCCTTCCATTAAACATAAATTTCCATGAAAAAAAAGCAGTAGTAGTCCAGACTGTGAGTGGGAGGAAAAAGGGAAAGAGGGAAAGGGAATGGGAATGGAAATAGCCGGCCAACAGAGTGGCGGCTCCACTTGGTTCCAGAGGGTCAGTCAAATGCTTGGGAACTTTATACCAAATTTTATATACCCTTGCAAAAAGTTTGTTTAAAACTTTAATAAATAAAAAGAAAAGTTTTTCTCTTACTAGATGTTTCTATATACAAAAAATAAGATGTAATTAAGCTATGATTTAAATATATAGAATATCAATTTATTGGTATCCTTATCATCATAGTGAATATACCCTTTATTTTGTATTTGCCAGTTAATGTTAAACAATTACGTACCGTAACAAAAGTGCACTAGAGCACTTGGACATGGTATTTTGCCATCGGTTTACATATACATACATACATACATACATACACATATACATGCATATGTACATACACACATACTTAAATATACAACACGTGTTTGAGGTCCTCAACTACATATGTACATATAAACTGAATTTCAATGGAAATAATATTTGAATCTTTGTTTTGTTTTATATTAACGAAATCAAAGCAATGGAATCATAATAAATTTTTATTAATTATAATCATTCAATTCAATTCTAAATAAAATTTTAAATCAATTTTTGTATATACATACATATAAAAATATATTGTATATTATTTATATTTTATAACTTAGCATTCATAATAAAACGATATTCGTTTTATTACGATTTTCTTACTAAAAATCTAAAAATAGAGCAACCATAATGATTTATAAGGCTTAAAGTTTTTGAAACTTTATCTAGATAATCGAAGTTATAGTTAAAAATTTAATATATGAATATGTTTTTTTTTTTTAACTTTTTCTGGTTCATTAAAAATTGATTTTACAAATTTCAAATATTTAAAACATTTACTAGGTTATCTTTACCTATATCATGCAACTTTATTTCCTTTATTCAAAATTTGTGTTACAAATATTAAATATTTAAAACTTGAAAATAGAAATAGTGTAATGTTCGATTTTCTTTTTTTTGGGTTTTCATTTACAAATTTTTCATTGCAGAACCAACCGGAATTACGAAAACAATTTATTTAATTGAAATCGAATGTTCTTGAAAAATTTAAATGACTTTTGCCATGAAATTAATAATTTGATTAAGCGATTACAATCATTTCTGGACGTTAAATTGTTACTAAAAATATAATCCCCCCATAAAAAATACCCTACAAAATTTTACTAAATAAAGTTAAAATATTTATGTTGTCAAGAGAATCCCTTAATGGCTAATTAGAAATGGTAAAAGAATTTATGAAGTTTAAGATGCATTTTTCTGAAATTTACAAACATCTGTCGAAGTACAACAAAGAAAAGCAATAGTAATTGATATATGGTTCAGGTCCAGTGGCTGATATAAAGAATCATTTAAAATAAACGATTACAATATAAAAAAATTCTACAAAATGTTAAAATTTACTTAAAATTTGCTCATTTTAATAGAAATCGGTAAATATACTCGTTATGTAAGGGTATATGAAATCTATGCGCATTCGCCTTGTTGCCACCCCAAAGAGAACGTGTGCTATTGAAATCGTTTCATAATAATTGAGAGCACGCGCACAGGATTATATGAAATTATATTATAGCAGGATATAAGCATAGCGCACACACGACACAAATGTCAAGCAAACGACGAACAGAAAAAGCAGGAGCAAAGGCAAGAGATACTGTGTGTGTGTGTGAGAGAGAGAGAGAAAGGGAGAGAGGGAGAGGGAAATAGAGAGCGGGGCGAAGGTAAAGAGAATGGTGTATTCTTTGGTCTCGTTTTGGACGGGGTTTGCGGTTAGGGTAAAAGTCAAAAGGCATATGGAAAACAATACGCAGAGATTTTTAATACCTTGTAAATAAAGAGTATATTAGGTTAACGAAAATATTTAAACAATAAGTAACCAAAATAAATAAATAGACTGATACATAGATGGTTAAAGTTAGGTAGATAAATAGATTTCATATACATAGTTTATTTATTATTTCATGCAGGGTATCATTTTGTGCGATCCCCATTGTGTACTTTGTACATACGCATGTTTTTCCCCGTACGATTGCGTTTTTCACTGACAAATTGACACACCCTGGCAGTTATAAATATTGATTTGGTCTCTGGGTAAACAACATAAAAATATCCTCACACATAAATTACAGTTCATTATCGATGTCATTGTGCAATTTTCCCTACAACAATAACAACAGTAAGAAGAACAATAACAACTACCACCACCATACATACAAATATATGTATGTATGTATGTGTGTATATATGTATGTATGAACATATTAAGATCATTGGGAGCGGCCAACTGTACTTTACTCTCTGCTCATCTTCAAATTTCAATTCCTATTTTTCATGTTCCAAATTCCAGTCCCCCCCCAACGATTGAATATTGAAATTAATTGTCTCCTTTAACGCTGTTGCCCACAGCCCACACACAAACACAAACAAAACATGCCGCCCCCCACCCCCAAAAATGCCATCAAACTATTTCTTCATTGGTGGTCAAAGGTATCAGAGAGTAGGAGAAGAGAGAGAGAGAGAGAGAGAAAAGGTTTACCCGCACCTTCACACTTCAAAGAGAAAAGAAAGGGTACTGTTACCTAACCCTAAGCCAAGTGCCGTTAAATCAACAACAACAAGAACAAGTCAGCTCTTTTCTTTACGAAATTTCTATGCACTTGAAAATGATTCTCTATTTTATATATACCTACATATGTAAATATGTATGAATTAATTAGAATTTAAATATATTTATATTTACATCATATATATACATATATATGTACATGTATATATGTATATACATAAATTTATTTTTGTAATTTTATTATTTTATTTTATAATATTAATAGTGACTAAAATCTATTTCGATTCAAACATTTGTACAATATTGTTTGTACCCTCTCCCAGCAGAGAGTATACAAATACATACATAGAGTGTGAATAAAACAGATGGAGAAGGGGGTAGAAGGAGGGGTTAGGAGGAGGTGGAGGTGTCAGTACGTTAGTCAGCTTAGAAGATTATCCTCTCTCGGTTTTCCTTTTCTATTTTTTGTTTTTTTTGTTGAAGCAACTGTTAGCATTTCTTTTTTCTTTTAGTTTTAATAACTTTTGTTTTATTACAAGCAATTATGGTAAATTGTTTTTTTTTTTTTTTTTGGAATTATTGGAAATACAGGATTATTCATTCAATAGTATCCCAATGGATATTTTTGAACATATGCACAATTTTGGTGGCTTTACTTTGGTTATGAATGGGTGAATCCTTATGGCATAGATTGTTAACTGTTACTCATTGCACCATTGCACAGGTGCTTTTAGAAACAAAAAATACAGGAATTCATTTTTTATTTATATTATTATATAGTTTTATAGTATATACATAGTTCACTTATGTACAACTATTAAATAACTAACTTGTTTAACCTTGCAAATTTTTTAAAAATCGGGAAAATTGTGTGTAAAAAAACAGAAGTCTCATTTAAATCATTATGATCTGAGAGTTTGATTCCAAGACATAAAATATTATTAGATACAGTGAAGACTCTCTTGGGCGGACAGTGACCGTTGCCGTTCTTTTTTTTTGAATTATATTAATTATATATTGATAAATCGTTCGCCTTATCGTTCAGTAAGCTTACACTATATTTACATGGCACCTAATTGGCACATAATTGGCGCATACAATATTTTTGTATTTACAACTTTTTAAATTTTTAAATTTGTAATATATATATAGTTGGTTCCACTATATAAAATACGTTCAGTCTTTGTCTTCTATTTAGTTACATGTTTTGTTGTTTCTCAATTCTGTTATATATTTAATTTAAGTTTATCTTAATTTTTTTGTTTTTTTGTTAAAGGAAATTCAAATTTTTTATTGTCATGGAAATTAAAAAAAAAGTCTAAATAAGAAGCGAGAGAAAGAGAACACATAAAACTTGTCAAAGGAAGGCCATGTGCAGGATGTGGATATATAATCCCACACAGGTTGAGAACAAATACGGCGAATTGGTGACCATCAAAAGAATTATGCGGGCTACAAGTCCTACAGATTTTATTATTTCGAATGCCATTAAAATTGAGACAGAGACAGATTGAAAGAGTGGAATTGGGTGGGAGTGGTAGGATGAGGAGGGAGGAGGAGGAGGGGGGTGTGGAAAAGGGCGGGCATAAAAACTTTCAATTAATTGATGGCAAAGGCTAATGTCAACTTAACACAATGAGCACTAAGAAACAAATAAATGCTTATTAAAAAGCCATAAAAGTTTTTGTGATCTTCGATTGTTGGGGAGAAGAGATAAGCTTGTTGATTATTTATAACGTGGCCAAAATGTGTAATTTTCAAATGCTTAGTAGTCAAGGAAACAGGCAACTGATAAATATACAATATGTATATATAATACTTATATATATCTACTGTTGTTAGTTAGAAATGTTGTCTTTGAGTATTATTTGAACAAATTTACAAACACAAAATCTTCATTTAATATTAAATTAAATTGTTTATTATGTTAATTATTAAAATAGTTTTTACAATTCTTAAAGTGGTACATTAATATATAGTGCATAGTGTGTGTGTGTGTGTGTGTATGTCTGTGTGTGTGTAACGGTCTATTTACTTCAGGAATGAGACCGGAAATGGAGAAAATGCAATTCGAATGAGTTCATCGAATTAAGTGGAACGCTTGGTGCATCCATTGAGAAATTCTGGATAAAAACAACAACAACAAAATTGAAAAACGAAAACAAAAAAAAAACAACAAAATTAAGAGCTATTGTTTTCTCTCTCTCTTTAATGAAAATCGTATTTTGTATTTCTGTTTGTTTTTTCAAGCACTTTACAAATGCCATAACAGAATGAAGGAAAAATGCATTCGCTATGGCGGCATTTAATTCAATTAAAAATCTATCTGGCGCCGCCAATGATAATAACAATGATAATGATCATAATGATGAGGAGTGGTCCATAAGTGGAAAACTCTATTGAAAGTGTAAGTGGGATAGATAGATTGCAATGATATTGGAAAAGATTTAGAAAATGTTCAATATCGATAGGTTAACAACATTTGATCGGATAACGATCTGGCCGAGTCAAAAGTTAAAAAAATAGTTAAAAATTTCAATTTTTACGAAAGATTATTTAAAAAATATCAAAGAAGATCGAATCGCAGTTTGTATACCCTTGCAGTTTAATTAATTACTTTCTCCGGCCTCAACATTTTTTAAACTTACAATGTTATAAATATAAAATATATAAAATCTACCAAAAAAATTTTAAGCATAAATTCAGAAAAGTTTTTCTTGATTTTATCGATTTATGTCGCCATTTAATAATATGGTGTATGTACTAATATGGTGTAAAAGTAGAAATGTCATCTGTATATATATAATTTGGTTGAAATAGCTCAAAAAAAAACAAAAAAGTTTTTCTTAGATCTGTTTTGAAGAAAACAATCTTTCTATTCTATACCTTATATTTGTCCGATCCTACTAATTCTTAAACTTGATTTAAATAAATAATTAATAAACAGAATGATATGTCTTTTATTCACATATCTTAAAATGTAAGTTCAAAAAGATGTGAAGAAACAGACAGACGGACATGGTCATATCGTCTCAGCTATTGATGCTTATCAAGAATATATCTACTTTATGGGGTCGAAAACGTTTCTTTCTATGCTTCATATATATCTGATAAATTTTATTATACCCTCTGCAAGGGTTTAAGTATTTAGAATTTGAAACATTTGTATAAAAGATTATTCAATGAATATGAATGAATTTTATATTATGAATTTAATTTTAAGCATCCAAACAAAATGTTTAATGTATTTTTAAAATTAATTTAAAAAAAAATAGTTAAGTTAATAAGTAAGTTAAAACAATGAAAACTATATATTAAAGTCTTGTTCCAAACTTCATTTAAAAAAAAAAAAAAAAATATTGATTATATTTTAGATAATTGATATTGGATTTCAGATTTCAAAATTGACAATATCAAATTTTGAACTAGATTAATATACAATTTTTAAACCCTTTTAAATTCTACAACTGCACTTCTGAGAACAAATTTCATATATATTTTTTAGATTATATAGTCATCGAATAGATATCTATGTATATATAAAATATAAGTATATATATACTTATGTAGATTTAGATATAGATGTAGACAACACATTCATTTATTATTCATCTAGGTAGGTGTTAATTCTATGAAATCTTCATTAGCGACTATTTTCCGTTCCTACGACTATTGTTCATTTTGGTCCTCCTTTTTCTTTCTTTTTTCAAGTTAGTTTCACACCTTTTCCTCAAAAGAACAAGCAAACTAACTAAGTCTCTTTTTACCCCAACCCACCGATCTGGTCAACAATGCGACAACAAATGATATCCATACATAATCATAATACATAATAATAGTGTGGGAGGGGAGGGGAGAGGGATTCGAAAGGGACAGGGAGATGAATCTCAAGTGCTGGGATTGAGAATATGGAGGAGGCGTGCTTTGATGAGAGTTTGCTGTTAGCCCGTTCTATGCACACTTCAACTACCCTTTACCCTTCTCCCCCCCTTCCTTCCACTACCCCCTCCATCATAGCATTAACAAGTATCAAGGGGCATTCATATTCTAATAGCCCACTTAAAATGCACACAGAATCCAGACAATGGACCAGACAATGAACGAGACGAAAATGGAGACGATGATGAAGATGTGTTAGGGGTTAGGGGCAGGGTGTAAGTATGCAGACTGCAATAGGACATGGGGATACCTATGAATATATGTACATATGTATGTGTCAGTGAGTGAGTGAGTGTGTGTGTGTGTGCGAGCGTATGTTGAAGCTGTGGCCCATTTCCAAAAATTAAGCTTAAGTAGGTTTGCTCATTAAGATAACATACAGACAGCGGGAATGAAACGTATTGACTTTTAATTACACTTCCATAGACACACACACACACTCAGAGGCACACATGCATACATACAGATGCAGAAGCAGAGACACAGAGTCTGGACATTGGTTATGCAATACTGCAACAGGCAGCACTCACTTCCCACTTCAATTCCTGACACCGCCTCCCCACCTCCTCCCAATACACAAATTCCCCAATATTCCCCCTTTGCAGTGTAAGGTGTGCTGCCCTACATACTTCCTTTAAAATGGGTCATGCATACATGCATATGTACCTTAATACCCTGTAATTGTAGGGTATACTATATATGTTATACATATCAAATTATAATAACAATCAAATCAAACAAATGAGAAGTTATTAAATTACAGCAATTTCAAATTATAACAGAACTTATGGAACGAAAAACATTTACATAATTCTTAACATACATAGTTACAGAGTAACAGAGTTAGATAACAGAAGAGATGACAGAAAAAAAAAGTTATCAGCAGCAAAAAAAATTAACCAATTAAAAATGGATGAAAAAAAATCTAAGTTAAATACAATTTCGAAATATACATCTAAAATAAATATATTAATATCAAAATATAAATATCTAAATTAATAATTTCATAAATTCCAATTAAATTAACTAACTCTGTTTGTTAGTTTAATACAGCAAGACTTTTGAATAACTATATAAATAAATAATAAATTAATTTAAATGCATATATACAAATCAAGCCAATACAAGGTATCAATTAGTCGTCACCACAACGTATTCAATTTCAAATGGTAAGCATCTGATCAGTATCAAAAATTAAATTAAAAAAAAATAGAGGAATAGAGAAGGCAATTATCTGTGCTTGCGAAATCTCATCACAAATACACACACACACGTTCATACACACATACATGCATACACATATATAGAATCGAGTTTTGTTGGCATTTGATGGGTGGGGAAATGGGGAGTAGGTGGCTATTATAGTGGCGCCTTCTTGCCGTTGATTTTGGACAGTTGATAATGAAAGAATATTGCCACACAGTGAATGCAACTCAATGTAAATAGATTATCAGAAGAAGAAAAAAAAAGGGAATTCGAATTGAAAATATAGAAAAAAGAAAAACTTCAAGACTAGAGACTAGAAAATGGAAAGAGAAAAGTGTATTGCTACACAAATACAAGCGAACATACACAAAGTACCTGTAATAATAAAAAAAAAAAATAAACTTCTAAAAATTGTCACAGAAAAAAAAAAGAAATAAATTTTTCATTTAACCATTTAAAAGGAAGAATATATGTACATACATATATATATAAATCCTCTGATAAAGCAGTTTATTTTAACTAATATAAGCTAATATCTACATTTTCTAACTTTTATCAACTTTTCATTCAACACTTTCCCAGCAGTCAAAGTTTTTATAAATAGAATTTTCTTTCTTCGTTTTGTTTGCGTTGATTTTGCGTCATCATTTTGGCCATCATGGAAAAGGAAGCAAGAGAAATAACTTTTGTGTACATGGCCATGAACACGACCATGACTAATGCCAGTGTCTGTCAACTTAAGGCATACAAGACTTTAGCTAAAAGTCTTATAAATTATATATACATACATATATACATAGATGCGAAATACCAAAAGACTGCACAAAGTAAATAAGAAGTTATTTTCAACTTCATTTAATAACAATATAGATATAAAGATTTACAGATGTCTGGATGTCTAACTTTTTAAAATACATACATATGTATGTATGTATGTATATAGCAAGTATAAGAAAACTTATGAAGACTTCATAACAACTAACAAAAAAGGCAAATTGAATTTAATGCAACACGTGGCCCAAACAAGACAAGACACAAATCATCTAAAGAAAATTTCATGCCATTCACGTGCCAAAATTGTTGGTAAAAACGTAATCAAACAGAATATCAGAATCCTTCCGCAATATATATGAATGATGCTGATGCTGATGGGCTGCCCGTGTTCATGCTGGACAACAAGAAGTCAATTCAATTAAAAGCTCGTGTTTCTCTACACCCACGATATGATGAGTAGCTAGCTGACTGTTGCGCATTTTATGGCATGCGGCAAGTGGCATGTGGCATGCGGCATGTGGCATGTGGCAAGTGGGAGTAAATCATTGGATGAATTGGGTGGCAGGTACTTATATATGTACATACATACCAGACAGAGGTTTAGATAAACAATGCAAAATAGATAGATACAAATAAACAAGCATAAATGTGATGAAAAGGCAATGTCAATGGAATAATAATCGGACAATCCTCAAATAAATAACGACAAATTGTCATTTTATGCAATAATAGGCTACGGTATCCACGTTGCGAAGTCACGTTCTGTATATACCAAATTGAGCATCCTGATTCAAGCTGAGCTGATTAAATCAAATAGATTTCAATAGTTACATTATTTTTTTCCCCCTGACCTTTTGTATTCATAAATTATAGTTAAAACTAATTAAGTTACTTTAAAGAAATATTTAGAACCCTAAAATCTATATTTAAGACATCGTTTTAGTTTTAGTTTTTTTCAAAAAAACAATTAAATTATTTTTTGCCATAACTTAAAAAAGAACTAGATTATTGTACTTTCAGGATCCAATTTCTTTAATAAGTCAGTTAACACTTAGTCGAAACGAATTGGCTAATGAGCAAATTTCTTAAAAATTTTAACATTTCGATGCAACTAACCCAGACTCATAATCAAGTAACTTTCGTTTAGGCTCATAAAAAAGTTTCTGCCGGAATATTCCTATCAGAAGTTCCGCATTGTTTCGACTTCTCTCTAATTTGTCACAGTAAACTCTGAGCCCTTATCACCATTTAGATTGTTCTTTACAAACCAAAAGAAGAAAGAGAGAGAGAGAAAAAAGTGGAATAAGAGATGGTTATGGAGCATGGATGTAGGTGGTAGGTGAAGAGGGACGTTAACATGGCGGAAGGGTGGCCAACAGCCGCGCCTTGCGGTAATTATGTAAATTATCCATCAACAACTTATCACAAGAAAGAAAAAAAAAAGACCGAAAACAACAATAATTGCAAATTTCCGAAACCTGGTTGGCTGCTTTTCATAGCCCCTAGAGGAAACAAAGTAAACTTTTTTTGTTTTTCTTTTCGATAAATCTCACTCTCTCGAATGGAAAAACGAAATGGAAAATGATGGCTAACCAACGTCCATAGACCATATCAGATTTTGTAAATCTTTGCCAATTGGCCACACACTTGAGGGCAGAGTAGCCAAAAAAGAGTTGGGGAAGGCAAATTTTATGTTATTCATTTTTGTTGTTGTTGTATTTTTACCATGTTTTCCGATCATGTGAACAAAATAAGATTGCATTGATTTAAGTGTAGTGAAAAAATTATTTTGGTTTTCCACACAAATCGCTTAACAGTTCATCGAAAGTGATAAAAACAGCTGCCGATCATAATGATGTTAATTTTTGGTATAAACAAAATTAATACAATTCAAAATTGTTTATACAATGGAAATGTTCATATAGATATGTCTATAAATGATAAACAAGTATCATGACCGATTCAATTCGGTAGTAATTTCATTATATAGTTATGTGATTTTAATAACATTTGCCAGCAGTTCGTTAAGGAATAGATTTTGATAGGTTTTTTACCTGATTTTAATAAAGATTATTACCTATATATGTATGTATATTCGGACAATGGTAAAATATCCAATTAACTTATTTAAACAGGGTACTATAAGCACATGTTTATTTAATCAGCGGTGAATATATTGTATATCGAGTTGAATGAATCAATCTTAGACACAGAAAACCAGCTCATTGACCGATGCGTCAAAATTATGCATATTTTATTAGGACATTCATAAATATATGGAAAAGAATATATGTATGTATATACAAAGAATGAAAATCAATTTATATAGATACATACATAGATATATACATACATATCAGTATAAAAAAGCTAGTTTCGACATCACAATGCGTCAAAAACTCAAATCTAGTGATTTCAATTAAATTTAACAATAGATTTAACCCCCAACCCCTCCCACAATTTGTATTTATGTTTGGCTATTTTTTTCATAATTTCAACGAAAATACTACATACAATTTTATTTTTGTCGGTTTCCTCGACAAAGTGTCGGAAATCCTAACATTTAACCTTTCAACTCATTGATAAAGACATGTGTTGACATTTTTACTTCCATGTCAGGTAGAGTAGAGTGTCACATGCATTTGCCTCATCTCTCACATTCGTATATGTCCATGCATACATACATATATATTATGTGTGCGCGTGTTTGTGTGGCTATCATGTCTCTTGGAGCGCCTACACGAGTGTCAACTAGCAACGTGTTGCAGGCGATATACAAGAAGAACAAGAACATAGTCACGGGTCATAGATATTGTTTACCTGTTCGTAAATTCGAATCGCATTGAAATCAATTGACAAGAAACTGCGTTCGACTGTCAACACTGAATAAGCGAGAAAGGTTAGAGTGAGAAAGAGAATGCCAACGAATGGATGATTATCCATTTGCTATCCTTTTACCCTTCTTCACATGTTTTAGGTTATGACGCACTTTGCAGAGCGACGTCTCGTGTTTCATTGTGCTTTTGATTTATATCTGCGGTTGACCGACCACAAAAACAAAACAATAAGAACAACAACAACAGCAAAAAAAAAAGCGAGGGTTCAACCAAGGGTTGAGCCATACTTCTGAAGCATTTTCCCAAGCCCAAAATAATAAAGGAGTAACAAGTTTTTCTTAGTTCTCTTCAGCCATTATGGGAAATGACTTGTTAATTTTCCAATTACTAAATCATTCTTCTCTAACAAGGTTTCATTCCACTTTTCACTTACAAAATGCATGTATGTATATACATATATACATATATATATAATGCATGAGAATAGTCCTTCGATCAGTTAAAAAAAACGTTACGGAGTTCAGTTTACTTTCTGTTTTATGCGTCGGCTTTTTGGTATGAAACCTGTTTGATTTGTCTTAATTTCTACCACCAAAGGAAAAATTCATTGTGAGGTGTCTCCTCTTATCTGGGTTAACGCTATCAACAGCAGTTCATCGGCAATGTGAAAGAGCCTTACCCTATGTTCGCTATGCGCTTTATGTCTGCGTCATAGGATATCTGTGTGTATGGATGTATGTAAAAGAGTACGTAAAACAATTTTAAATACTTTAACGACTAAACAATACCCTATGACAGAAAGGTTATGCCAAAGAGTATTTACACCCAATGGATCGTTGATAAATTTCTCGCTTAGGGAGGGCCTACTGTCAGTTAGGTTTTGTTAAAGTTATGAAACTTTTGACTTTGGTTAAACCAAATATACCCGCTAAGCAATTAATCTAGGGTATCAAAAGAAAAGAAAAGAAAGAAAACATAGCCATGAATGTTCTTTACCTGTTTAAGTCGTTTGTTTTTTACCATTATCATTTGTGAACTGAAGAGCTGTATTTTTCTCGAACCGCTGTCCGATGCGTATCTCTAAGGCACATACACACACACACATACACACATGCATACAAGCACACACTGGTTGTCTGCATATCTGTGTTTCTGGCCTGGCCCTGTCGCTTTGCAGCATGAATGATTTCATCTTGGCAACTTCAAGTATGTATGTATGTACGTATGTATGTATGTATGTATGTGAAATATATGTTCAGGTTCAGCCTGATGATGATTCTTTGCTTCTGTCTGCTTGTTGTTGCTCTGCCTTCTGCTGTCTTTTTACTTTTTTTCTGCTTTTTCTTCTTCTCCTATAGTTTTTTTTGTGTGTTGGTAATCATAATTATCTTTAATTTTCTACAACAAAAAATAAAGCATAAGAAATGAAATGTTCGAGGATGCGTCGATTATGCTGTAAAAACGAATTTTGTATGCTCTCTTTTTCTAAAAATTCTTTTGAAATTTTTTTTTTTTACCCAAACATTTGAACTTGCTAAAAGTCGAATGTTAAAAAAGGATACGTATGTATGTATGTATGTACATATGTATAAATTGACCTTATGATATCAAATAAAAACTAGAAATAATGTTTACTTTAGTACGTATGTATGTATGTATGTGGCTTGTTTTATCTTAATATTTTATGGGAAAGAAAAATCATTCAGAAATTAGAATCAATCTTGTATTATAAAATAAAATTAAATTATACAAACTTAACCAATTTTTATTTTGTGTCCATTGAAACAATTTGCGTATTAACTATCAGAGAGAAACATTGGATGTGAAACTCCGAATCTAAATGTAAGACTGAGGGTGAGATTACCTTAATTTTGTCCCATTGCCAGAGTGCATAGAACAAAGAATTTACAATGCAGACATTGTTAGGTAAGGGGAGGTGGGGTATCTACAAAAAAAAAAGCGAAATTACATGAATGAACGAACTGAGCAGACAAACAAAGTAAGAGTTGTATGTGTGTGTGTGTCTGCGTGTGTGTGTGTTTACTCTCTCGTATTTGTACATAAGTTTGTCTGTCTGTTTGTCTTTGTCAGTTGCATCTGCAACTTCTGTATCTTTGTTTTTGTTTTGTGCCTTGTTGTTTTGCCTTTGCTTTGATTTCTTGCATAGTTACGTTGTCATTCCACCACTCATCTTCTACATCTCCGTCTACTTACAGGTGAGTTGAGTCCACATAAAAAAATGCACTTGCTAAATGCACTAAGGATTGGGTGAGTGTCTGTATAGCAACAATGCAGGTGCATTGATTCATACTCATACGCATTTAGAAAACAGCAAAACGATTTGTTGGAGCTCTAATCTTGTTATCGCTATGCAAACTATGTATGTATGTATGTATGTATGTATGTATGTATATGCATGTACTTTTGTAAGTTTATATCTACATACATATGGGTGTTTGTACATTATGAACGAACATATCTATATTTTTATGTATGTATGTATGTATGTATTAACTCCACCTACCATCTTCATCACACGCCCCCTTTTGATCCAACTAAAACTGAACAACTGACCTGGAATAGGAACACAGCATTCCTTCATTCCCCTAACAGCTGGCTATATTGACGATAGTCATCGCTGCGGTAGTTTTACATAGGCATGTACATATGTATGTATGTACATACATACATATGCATACAACCATACATTTCTTTTGTAGATATACCCAACAAATGTGTGTATGTATACTGCGATTCTAATCGTCTGCCAATACGCAATTTCCGATCGGGACACAATTGCATGTGTATGTATCTATGCATGTGTGTATGTATGTATTTATGTATGTTATGTGCATAGAAATGTACAGTTTTACGTTTTGCACTTGCGCGCCAACAGAGGCGTGCTGTTGTCACCACAATTGAAAATTTGAGCAGAAAATTGAAAAAATACGAAAGAAGACTGCTACCGACAACTCGTCGTCGTCGTATACGTGGAAAACAATTCAAGTGCAACGCAGCCGCAGACGCCAATTCAAAAAAAAAAAACAAACAAAAACAACAACAATGGTGCGGGGGCCAAAGAAACAGCAAACGAACGAACGAAAGAAGAAGCGGAGAGTAGAGTATACAGGCGTACAAAAACAACAGATGCAATCATTTCCGGTACCGGGCTGCTATTGTTCTCAATCAGCTAACGCCATCTACCCTCTCTTTCGTTCTCTCTGCTCTGTCCTCTCTTCTTCTTTATTTCTCTCCCCCACACATGCTACGTATCTTTTGTTGTATTTGCGCAGACGCGACCGTCTCTGTCTGTCGCCTGGCTCTGTCACTACAATATGCGGGTGTGACACGAAGAGGGGAGAATAACAACAAGAAACCGCAAAATCTTCTTGATTTTGGTTTCGTTTTATTTTTGTCTTTTTTTCGCCAGTATTCTTTAAGATAAATTTCGTTATAAGTTTTCATTCATAAAAATTTAGTGCTACAGTGAGTGCTAAAGGTGAAGTTCTAATGGGATAAACTTGTTGGAATCCAATGTTGGCTTAAGAAAATAAAAATTTAAACCGTGGATTAGAAATTACTGTTTATCGTGAAATTCTCATGATAATCCAAAATAACAACAGGCCAATCCATTTTGTTACATTTTCATTTATGTTTTCGGCTGTTGATTGAAATTATCAAAACTATGGCTTGATTATTTATCAAAATATGCTGTTCAGGCCTTTGCCTGCTTGTAAGAAAACCTTATGAATTTTAATGTACATATGTATGTAAATAATTTAAAATACAAATCCATTAAATTATTTATTTCCGTTTCATCATTTTGAAAGGTTAGTTATTTTAAAAAGTGAAATAACCAAAAGATGTTAATTACAAGAACGAAATATTGTTTGGACATTATAGCCAATTGGAACTTTATCTAATATCAACACTGTCCAATTTGCGAGTGCTGACTGTAGCTAGAGGGACAGAGATAGACCCAACGAGAGAACGCGAGTGTGCAAGACAGACAGCACTACTGTTAATTAACATGCTTGCAGTGAGACGCTGTTAATCAACATGCTCGCTCTGAGTCAACAGACCAATAACAGGCTCACAGTGAGTCTGCAGCGGTCATCTGGGCGTTATCTCTATGTTAACTGGCTGTTGCTTATTATCTTTATCTGATTCACATTATCTACCGTTAGTATTATTTATCTGCGTTAGTGTTGTTTTTGTTACCTTAGCTAACGGTTGTGCGGTCGGTCGGTGTTCGATATTTTTGAAAACTATTTTGAAACCGAAGAGATGAATTCAAAAATAACCAAAAATATAGAACAGATAATGCGATTAAGTTAACCATATCTTACCGCCATTGACACGAACAAATTCGATTGTAAATTATTTTCGAAATTTTTGGTGGAGTTTCATACAAAAAAAATGAAAAGAAAATGCAACAACTGCATAAACAGATAAAACCGAATGTGTGCAAATTAGAATCTTAAATTTTTCAATATTGCGACACCAACAGCAATTAAAACAAACTAATATTTAATTGGCGCGTGTGTTTAAAACAGATTATTTCCCTCAGCCTTCCTCTGGAGAACACTCTGTGTCGTCTGCCTCTATCGCTCTCCCTTGCGCTTAGAAGCAGCAACAAGTGCAAAGGAAAAGGCAGGGCAAAAACAAAACAAAAAAGTTAATTAAATTTTTTTGTTCTGTTTTTTTTTTTATGAGAAAATAAAAAAAAATAAATAAAATAAACCGAAAAAATAAAATGAAATTTTTTTTTGTTTTTGTGGTATGAGGTGTGCGTGCAAAAGAATTTGTTAACAACAAAATACAGAAGACGTGCCTGCAAATGTTCTAAACAAGTTGCCAGTCGGCAAATTGTGCATAAATTAACAAAATCAAAAGAGTGAGAAAGAGAAAGAGAGAGAGAGAGAGAGAAAATAAGTAGCAGGCTAACTGCCATTTAAAACAAAGCATCTGCATTTTAACAATAAAACGAAAGTGCAGTGACTTACAACAAAAACCACGTTGAAGAATGTGAATGTGTGCGTGTGAGAGAGATAGAGAGAGAGAGTAAGAGTAACAGAAATACACACACATACATATGCATACATATGTACACATTTACACATGAACAGCAGCAGCAGCAGCAGCAGCAAGCAACAAAAACAAAAAACAACAACGTTACACACACACACACAGGAAGAGATAGAAATAGGAGAGAAGGAAAACCCAAAAGCGGAATTGTAAAACAAATAGAAGCAAAAACAGAATAAGAACAAAAGAGAATTCATCATCAAATCAACCGATCGGCCAATTGTCGTCGCATTAGAAAGAAAAAGGTAAGAAATTATATGTACAGATGAATATCGGTTCTAGCCAGATGTTAGAAAAATGACCAATCATAATGCCCTTAGATTGGATCCATCATTCCAATCGATATAGTGCAGCGGCAACTTCTTTTAATCACTGATCAAATGATGAGAACAAAAAAAAAAAAAAAATAATGAAAGAAATATAATCTCTATGAGTACATAGGAAAATCGTCTAAAAAAGATACATACATAGATACATATATACATATGTATATATGTATTGTCAATTTGTTTATAGATACAAATTTATTGGCTATATATTTTCATCGTTTCCTTATCTCTCAAACGCTCAGAGCGATCAAAATCAACGCTTATGTTGTTGTAAACACGTTTTATTGTTGTTTTTTTGCTATAGTTTCACATGATCCGTTGTCATGAATTTTCTTTAGATAGAGGTCAGCAGCATTATTATATAGCACATTTAAAAGCGATAACTATGGGTGTAAAAAAGTTTACATACACATACATATACACATACATATACACATTTAGCACATGCAAAATATCGGTCATGATCATTAAATCTATTGTCATTATCGGTTTTCGCGGAATCTAAAATAATGTATTTTGATTTTAATATTGATGCTTGAATTTCACATGGAATGCATTTATTTTTTAGTAAATCTTAAGAGTATTAAAAGCGTGTAGATCATTCTTAAAATGAGGTCATCCTGGTGGGACTGTAGAGAACTGTTTCAGTTTTTTTTTATATATATATAATATATATTAATTCTGTTCTGATAAATTATATTGAGACAATCTGCAAGGATATACGAACTGCGACACGGTTGAATTTAGCGCATTATTCTAGTTCCTTTCCGTTCTTTTTTAATCTTTTAGTAAAAAAAATTAAACTTTTCCTTTCAAAGTTTTTTATTATTACAAACTTATTTTTTTGAGTAACTAAAAATTTGTTAAAAATTAATTGAAAATTTTGATTTAATGTGACACATTAATGGTGTTTGATTGTATTTGGAAGAAAGTTTTATAAATTTTTCACTATGTATGTATACATATTTCTTGATTGATATTGGGCATGACCTCGTTTTCTTCTAAACCTTTCTAACTAATAAATATTTAGTTATTTTTCACCAGTTCTTCGCACACAAATTTAATAAAAAAAAAAAAAAAAAAAAAAAAAAAAAAAAAAACACGAAAATTAACAAAAAAGGTTCATAAGGAAGTTTCCTGCTGTTTCTTTGGCCCGAACTGGGGGCATTTAATTACCAAGAACAGTCCCAGTCCTTAGCCCCAACCCTCAGCAGAAAATGCATTTTTATTTATTTATTATTGTAATTTTTTGTTGGTTTTTTTTTTTTTTTTTTGGTTTTTACATTCAAACCAAAGCCCATGGACGAAGTATTTAAAAATTCAACACGCAGTTGCATTTAAATTTTTGTTTGGCATTTGTGTGTGTGTGTGTGTGTGCCGATTCCAAGAACCATTTGTTCTTTTTTTTTCGGCTGCAGCAGTAGAAAAAGAGGAAGAAGAAGAAAAAGGAGGACGAGGAGGAGGAGTAAAGGGAGGCAGAGGAATAGAGGGAGGAGAATGAGCGTGGAGCGTGCACGATAAAGTATTCAAAGTCCCCGTCCCCCATATCAAACTGCAATTGCCCTTTACCAAGAAAACAAAAAGAAAAAAGCCCTTAAAATAAAAATTGCATTTGCCAAAAAAGCAAAAAAAAAAAAAAAAAGCAAAAAAAAAATGAAGAGAATAAAAGCCGAGCCAGAAGAAGAAACACAAACATGGCCTTAGGCCCGGTGACGAAGACGACGATGGTGATGGAGATGGAGACCGTCCGTCCGTCCGTCCGACCGACCTTACTCTATAACTCTGCGTATCAAGTGTACTTCTTTTTTTTATTTTTTTCTTATGCTTCTCGTACCCGCGCCCGTGCCCGTGCCCGGTGCGTTGTTCTCTGGCGAAACGAAATGCCGCAGCCAAAAGCAAGTAAAAAAGCCTTTTAACCATATTGTGTTACATCTCGCTCTCGCTCTCTCTCTCACTCTCTCTATCTCTCTCTCTCGCTCTCTCTCTCTCTTTTTTTCTCTTTCTCTGTCCCTTGGAAAGGAACCGCGGGCGTTAAAGACTTTTGCTGGAATCGCAATTGCAAGGTTGGGTGGCATAAACTTGAAAATATTATGCTTGACCCCCTCAATTCCCCTACCCACCTACCTATCTACTTACCAACATACCTATGTATGTAGCTAATGGAATGGAAGAATGCATTAAAGTTATCAATATTGAAAAAGCATCAAAATTTTAAATTTCTAATCTCTTAATACATACTTTGGCTTTTGGCCTTGATTAAAAATATTATTACAATTGGTTATTTACATTTTACGTTAAATATCCATAAATGGGATACAATTTTACTACCATTCATATTTTTAGTAACTTTTAGAATTATCTACATATGTATGTAAAGTGTAGAAACGTTAGAAAAAAGATATGTATTATATTTAGAACATGTTCTTATACTTAATGTCCAGCACGTTTTTCCGTTTTAATTATGCTATAATTTTGTAAACTTGATATTAGAAAATGGATTAAAAAAGTAAATAAAATTCTTTTTTAAGATTTAGTTATACATTTATCGAATTCAATCGGATTGAAATTCTATTTTAAATGTGGTTATGACTTTTCTTTAATTTTTCATATAATTTCATAATCAATGCTGATTAGTGCTATAATTTACATAAAACTTTCACTATCTTCCTACAATAGGTTCTATTTCAAATAATTTCGGTTGTGAGAAATACTTTTTAATTTTAAGGAATTGGCATAGTTTACACGTACAGTGTGGCATAAAAGTCATTGTACCCCCTTCACATTTGTGCATAAAATACGCTGTAAGTTTGCCAAATTTTTAATTAACAAAAAAGGTTTTGACGGGGATTTATATAATATATAGACATGAAGACAATAGTCTTCAAAATGACATGAAACAAAAACAAAAAGAAAAAATTTATATTTTTCAACTTGTCCAAAATGATTAATATGAAACAAAAAAATATTTATATATTTGAGTCAACAAAAGTTCCACTAAAAAAATATAAACTAATTAACTTTAAACATGATATTACTAATTAAAATTATAAAATCAGTATATAGTAGGATATGCCTTCATTTAATTAAGAATACTAACTTTTCAATATATGTATGAATATATATACATATGTACATATTCAGTGGCAAGTCCGGATCAATCTTTCAAGCATATCCCACACATGTTTTATTGGATCCAAATCGGGACTCTGTGGCGACGTCTCCAATAAACGAGGCGAGATAAAGTCAAAAGCGATGTAAATGTATGAAACAAAGTTTTATGTCCATTTGCCATTAAAAAAATACTAAATAAAAATATTGAAATGAAAAAATTTAAGTGCAGAAAACGTGCAATATACATACAAACATATACATATATACATACATACACACATGTAACTCTAGATTCTATCTTTATTTATGTATGTATGTATATACATACATATGTATGTATGAGTATGATGTATATTCTTCTTCTTTCATGTCGCACATTTGCCACATATGTTTGACATTTGTTCGTTGTTCCAAACAAACAAACAAACAAAAAAACAAATTATATACTATATACACACAAAAAAAAACAAAAAAAAAAGGAAAAGAAAGGAAAAAAAACTCCAATTTCTAATTAAACAGAAATTTGTGGCTACAAAAATAGAAGAAAAACTAAAATCGTCGTTACGTCACAGTAGAAGAAACAAGAAATAGAAAGAGAGAGAGAGAGAGAACCAGAGAGAGAGAGGGAGATAGCAGAAATATATTGAAAAGAAAACGGAAAAGATCCACCTCGACAATAATTAGAAACAAAATGAAATGCAGTGAAAGCGTAGACAAGAAAATGCATTTAAACAAAGAGATTTAATGATTTCAACTAAACGAAATGAGGAAAAGCAGATAAACACAACAACAACAACAACAACAAGACCAACAAGAAAACGAAACGAAACACACAGAAAGAAAAAAAACGAAAGTTGAGCAAATGAAATTTGTACCTACCCCTTCTACATACAAACATATGTACATACATACATACATACATACACACATGCATATATATGTATGTACATACATACATATATAAAGATACATATAGACATATAGAGACATAGTTTTGCTGCAGTTAACATTGATTAATTTGCTTTTCTCGCTGTCGTCTTCGAAGATGTCTTCGCTTTTGACAATTTTCAATTTTCATGGCAATAACCAAAAAAACAACAAGCACACACACACAGGCAGGCAGACACACACACACACAGTGTGAGAGTCAAATATAGAAATATAACTTTTCATGCGCCCCATTTTTTTTTTATTTCGGTTTCGGTTTTCGATTTCGATTTCATTTTGAGAGATTTTCTAAACAAAAAATGAAAAAAAAAAGATGAAATAAAAAAAATCCTTGTTTTTTTCTCTTTTTTTTTTTGTTTGTAACAATGTTGGCATGCCACAGGTGGTTTCTTTTATTGAATCGTTGAATGAATGATTTGGCAAATTAATTACATAAATATATACATACATACATATGTTCAATTAGTGTTTTATTCTAATTTCAACCCCCCCCATCACCCACCCCCTTACCATTCCCCCAACGTTGTTCATCCCAAATGTAAATGAAAACAAAAATAAAAAAGATTATTTAGTGAGTCAAAGAAACGAAAAAAAAAAATGATATTGAAGTTGAACAAAGAATAAGAAAATAAATAATGAAAAGAAATAAAGAATAGGATGAATTTTAATATACAAGAAGAATAGGAATAATAGAAGGGAAGGGACTAAGTAGATATAACTAACTGATTCTGATACAACTACAAAAAGTTAATTAAAAGTATGCAACTAATGGAGCAAAAATTCTATTCCCCCAAGCTGGTTCCTATAGAAACTATATGTTATAGTCATCTGATTTTTATGAAATTAGCCAAATTTATTAAGAAACAAAGTGAACTCTTAAATATTAAACTTTAGCATAATTAACTGAAAATCTATATGTTATTTTGAAGTTATAAGATGATTGGGTTACATAATTTAAACTAATTTAACAATTTTTTTTGTTGGAAAGGGCATAAAAAAAACCATTTAAAACTAATTTAACGAATATTATCATTGTCGTAAGTTTTTAAGTTGTGACTGAAATAAAAAGTTGCTCTTTATAACTCTTAAATTGTTTAACTTAATTTTAAACAATTGTGGCTAAAATATGTTATTTTACTTAGAATATAAGCAACAGGTCAATTAGTCGTTTAACTTACTATTTGCTTTCATTTTAAGTTATGTGTAGATATATACAAAGATATATACGTATGTATATATGTATTTAGAAAGGGTCAAAATTAAAGAATGAAGTGATGATGCCTCCGGGTCAAGTTTTCCTTCCGTTAGCTGCAGTGTTAAGTGTTTCGATGACCGTGTAATAGACTTCTCCTTCTTCTTCTTCTTCTTGGGTGGAGGGCACCCACGCAACCTCCCTTCCGCAATGTGCAATGCGGGTGATCGTGTGATCTGTCAATCGGGGGGTTGGTCGTCGGTCAGCAAAACTATACTCGCCTGGCCACCACCCCTTCCACGCCACTCACTGTTCATTTAGTTTTATTTGATTCTCTGTTTATTGTCTTTTATTTTTCCCTCTCAGCAGCCACTTGAGCTCATTAACTTGCAATTTATATACTTATACATATATATATATATTGTACTGTGCGGGTCTTTTAAGTAAACATGACCGATAAATGCTTTTAATACTATATATATACATATATGTATGTATGTATATGTATATGTATATATACTTTACTGTAATTTCAAATGTCAAAAGATAAAAGTCGTTTAAAGTATTTAAATGGGAAACAAACTTTTATGCAATTAAATGAGGAAAAAAAATAGAGAAGAAAAATATTAAAACGAATCATAAACATTGAATAGATATCAATAAATATCAAATTAAGGTGAAAACAAGAACAACAACAACAACCAAACAAGAACAAAAAATGGCAAAGAAAAAAAAAAGAATAGAAAAGAAAAAAAAAATAGCAAACCGCCAAATAAAATACAGAACAGAAGAATTCCCAGGCCAAGTTTGAGTTTGAGTTTAATGTCATTGCCGATAAATCTTTGGCCAACAAATTGTAATTTACGATGGAACAACAACGACAGCAGCAACAGTCAATACCAAAATTATCACAACCAACTGAATTGCTGCGCCCGGCTTCTACTTTTCACAATTGTTCCCAAGAAGCCAAATACACAGAGTGTGACTGTAAGACACGGTGAGGTTGAAGGTTGAGGGGGGAGAGAGATGGAGAGTAGCGCAAAAGTTGCCATTAGAATCCCATAAAGACGCCGCACAGATGACAACAACAACAACAACGACAGCAGCAACAATAAAAAATAAAATAAAACAAAAAGTACAACAACAAAATGGAAAAAGAAAAACGAAAGAAGAAAAACAGTAGAGAAGAAGAGAAGAAAAAAAAACAACTCAACTCAACTCAAGAATAACTGGCAAAAGGGCAGTAAATCAAATTTACACTTCATAAAAAGACAGCAAAGTAACTATAGAAAGGCGTATGTGGTGGGGTTGGTTTGTGGGCGAGGGGGGAGGGGAAGGGAAGGGAAGGGAAGGGAAGGGTATGTAATGGGTAACTGAAGGAATGTATGTACATACACATACATACACATATATACATACATAAGCAAAAACTTTACATATATTTGAATACACTCTTAGCATAATGCTCTAAATCCAGTGATTCTTTTTTTCTTTCATTTTAACCTTGTTTTTGCTACACCTTTCAATTGTTCCAGATACTTTTAAATGGAATTTTTGTGGCCAAAATAAGTCAAATACATTTAGAAAGGGCTACATGAAGGTTAAGTATTTTGTTTAAATTAGGAAAATCAGGAAAATTAAGCTTCTAAATCTCGCAAATTTCCCCATAATATTTTATATACATACATATATCAGATTATAAAAATTTCCTTGAATTACATATTTTTGAAGTTGCATTAAAAATAACAAAAATATATAGAAACTTTAAATACAGTCAGGCCTCGATTATCCGTGATGGCCAAATTAGCCGTGATTACCTCTATTATCCGTTATTTCAGAATTTTTTTATTTACTTCAACTTCATACATACAATACAATAAAAGATGAAAACGGGGAATTCCCTTGTTACACGACTTTTTTTTTAAGAAGTTGTGAACATTTTGTCTCATGTTAACAGTAGAAAATTAAATATATATATAGTTTGGATTAACCGTGAAAATTGATTATCCGTAATACTCCTGGTCCCGATCATTACGGATAATCGAGGCCCGACTGTACTACAAAATAGCAAGAATGTACGGTCATACTTAACATACTTATAATTCGTTGCTATTAAAAGTAGTAAGAACGTACGGTCATACTTCTTTCCACTTATGTATATGTATAGAAATATGTCTGTTGAGTTATACCAGAATTAATCTACTATATGCTATAGCTTGTTATTTTCGATATATATTTAGCAATCCTTCTCGTATACTTCTTAATGGTTATGGTAAATTATATAATGTTATACGAACTTCCCATTATTTTACTTTTGAACTTTACTTAACTTTTACTTGTATTTAAATCTACTATATCTGAACTATGTCATAGAAGATCTAATAAATTAAATGAGGCGACCTTTAAACTCTCAACATAAGAATTCCCATAATAATAATTTATATAAACTGACATTTCCGAATCTGGCCCATTCTTCTAATTGGAGCATAGAGTCTATATTATAAGTATTACGAATTTCCATTTTTTGGATCATCTTTCCCGCTATGCCAAATTGTTTTGGTATTAGATTTTCTTTGATGGCCATTTTTGGAGAATGATGCGTGCTCTTCTCTTCATTATGTATACGAAATTTGCTTCTTTTTTTTGTGTGTGGTTTTTTTTTTTTGATATTTTTGAATGAAATAAAATCCAAGTTGAATGCTGTCAATGGACACCGCCGTAACACACATTGATGGGATTTAATGATGATCGCGGCGGCGACGGCGGCGTCGGTTGGCCAGGGCACATCTGTTTTTGATTTAAAGCGGTCGCTGCACTCTGTTAAATTTTGTTAACTGAACAATTTATATATTTGTGTTTTATCTTATCTTGATATAATTTTCTTTGATGATGGATTGGACATTATTATTATTTTTTGCTTTTTTTTTCAACCTTTTCAAATGAAATTTTGTAAGGGATTATTGAAACGATGCAATACAAAAGGTAATTTGATACGTTGATAAAAATAATCGCTAAGATGTTAACGCAAAAAGTTTTTCAAAAGTTTTTTGTTTTTTCTCTTTTTGAAATTGTTGAATGTGTGGATGTGTGTGTGTGGATTATGTAATGGAAACCCTGACCAGCTCATGTAATTTTTGTTTCAGTTGAATTTCAAGTTCAAGTTGAAGGAAATTTCATTTAAAATCAATTTTGACTTTGATTTCTCCCCACCCACACACACACACACACATACACACACATACTTACACACTTGCTTTCTCTCTATCATTTCTCATGACATTTTGTTTGTCTTGAGTGTGGAAGAGGGGGGAGAGGGAAGGAGAAGCTAAAAACGATTTCCACAAACTTTTCAATCAATACTTATAATGCTTTGATTTTTTTTTTTGATATTTTGATATTGATTTATACAATATTTCTATTTCTATCTCTCTCTCTCTTCCTCCCTTCCACTGTCTTTGTTTGTTATTATTATTATAATAATACTTTATGAATACTTCTACTTAGATTTTTGGGGTTTTTGTATATATGTATATGTATATGTATATGTATATTTATTTGTATATATATATGTATATTTCTATCTGTATCTGTAAATGCCCTTGGACATTAAATTGTCATTGTATGATTGGTTTTATTTTACTATTTACTGACCTTTCAATGGCGGCGCACCCAAAATCCCATCATCATTTTTGGTTTGTCTAATTTTAATATTAATTACGAATATACATATATACACACACACATACATACATATATATATTTTATGCTTATTAAAATCTCATTATCTTTATATTTGATTTGCATAAAATATCATTCCATATGTATGCACGTATATTTCTATTCATTTTTAAACAAATTTTTTAAATCATTTATACAAAATACATATAAATGAATTAATCATCCATCGGGTTTGCCGCTTAGTTAAGCGCTTTATTTATCAATTTAGAATACAATTTAGTTTGAACGGCAGTTGATTTATCGCGTGCGGAAGTGCCGCTTGGTTAAAGTTTCTATTGGATGTAATTTATATCAATATAATATGTACATACATATACATATATACAACTGTCGGAATGAAAACAATGCGGGAAAAGGGTAAAAAAAAAATAAGAATAAAAAAAACATATATATATATATATGGATTCACATTTGAAGGAAATCGAAAGCTGAACCACGCAAAATGAGTACAACTATATACATATATACATACAAGTTGTTAGTTGTTCATAAATTTAGATTAAATATCTATAAAATTGCATCAGCTTAACATAATATAAAAGATTATATTGTATTTCATAATTTTTATAATAAATCTAGTTATCATTTAAATTAATTGTTTTGAAAATTTTTAGTTTTACGCAAATTTGAAATAATTGTCTAAAATAAAAAAGTTTGAATAATAATTATTTATTTTGATTTTCCATTCAATTTGATCATAATATTAAATATTTAACTGCCTACAAATGATTAATAGTTTGAAAGTATATAAAATCTGTAGTAAATTTAAATAAAAAATCGAATTTTGTTTTACATATTGTAAAAACTAACATATATAAAATTTTAAATAGATATTTTAAATAAATTTTCAGTAGTCGATGTATAGTATATCTATATCTTACGTATATGTTACATATATCTATACGATTTCTTTGTCTTTTAATGCATTTTTATCGAAACCGTTGAACGATAGCTTGGATATAATTGATCTAATGATATAGATAGTTTTCCATACTATGTTTGTTTGGGCAAAAAGGCAACAAAATTTTTGAGTAAAATTCAAGTTTTCCTTTTTTTTTCTTTCTTTTGAACTGTAAGTCATTGTGTAAACAATATCATTTAATAAATATAAAGAGAAGAATTTAAGTTTGAATTTTTTCTACAAAAAAAAAGAAAGATAAAAGAAAATTTAAATAAATTATTTGTGTATAAACATGCTCTTAAAATTTGTAAACAATTAATATAGTAGTTTTTTTTTTAATTTTCAAAAATAATCCTTTCTTAGAATGTCGCACAATGGGGGAAGATCTACAAATTATTATTTTAGCCCTCGTTGCTTTCGAAATTTCGAAAAGTGATTTAAAAAGTAATTGTTCGTTTTAAAATCGAAATTATTAAATTTGAATTCAATTAATTTAATTTTTGAGGCCATAAAAAATATATATATACATATCCCATTTTCCGTTATCAATTGAACAATTTTCATGAAAAACTTTAATTGTATTTAATTATTTCATTAAATTTAAATTCATTGCAATATATATACATATGTACATATTATGTAATCATATTCATGAGTTTGTATGAGCAATATGAGATATATATGTATATACATATTCACATATAGTAAAAGAAAAACCATAAAGAAACCAAGAAACAAAAACCAAAAATTGAAAGCAAAATAAACGCATACCAACAGAACGGCACAAAGGCAAACCGAAAGGGATGAAGGGAAGGAAGGAGGAAAGGATCGGTCCATTTGGATGGATGGATATGGGTATGGAGTATGGGGTGTGGGGTATGGGTATGGGTGTCATTTATCATACTAATGCGTGGAAATTGAATCGAAAGCTGGAAAAGTCAACCGACAGATATATGTACATATAGACATATATCCATTCCATGCATGCGAACGTCAATATGAATACAAATGTGAATGCATGTGTGAATGATGATGGACAACAACAATCATGTGAGAGAAAAAAAAACCTTGCCAATATTTAAACGCAACAAATATATATCTATATATATATATATATATATATATATATATATTTGTACATAGATACTATATATATATTGAACGCATTTAATGAATTGAAAAAAAGAGATGCCAGTTGTTCATTTTCCATGGAATCAACTAGAATAATATGATCTGTACAAATAGAGAATATTATGTATATCAATATGAACAGCTCAAGACTATATTTATCAAGAGGAAAGGCCACAATAATAACCAATATGAAGAGTACAGGAAGAAGAGAGATAAAAGATAAATGCATTGACACATTATAAAAATGATGGAAAATACAATAAGAAAAAAGGAAATATACATATATCTTACTTACACTTATACTCTTACTTATATATATTACTCTTATACTTATATATACATACATATATAAAATAAGTATATCTAGAGCGAAGTATTAAAATTTGTAGATTGGAATCTAAGTTCGAAAAGTTTTATTTGACTTGTGTTTCCTTTCATTTCAATTTTCTATTCAACTTTTTTATGTTTGCATTAATAATAATGATTCTCAAAAAATTTCCCCTTAGAACTTGAATCATTTTCTGGTAATCCCAATTGCGCTATATGTATATATGTATGTATATCTTATTCATCTCGTATATTTTTTTTTTGTTAAATATCGCATGAAAATGCATTACACAGAGGGAGAAAGAACAAAAAAAAAAAAAGGAAAGATTATTGAACACGATTCACCCTGCCCCTCTGCCTGATCGTCTTATTGTCAGCGATAAGCCTATATATATATACATATATAGACGATAAGGAACCACCCGCAGTTTCGTGTGATCTCATTCTGAAACAGCGAAAAAAAAACAACAAAACCGAGAGAGGAGAATACACTTAATGAGACAGCGTCGGCATAAAACTGCTAAGTGAATAACTTATCAATTTTGTTAATTAACGCTTGGCATTTTTATTGCCCTCCTTTTGTTGCAGAAATGTAAAAAGCGATTGCCGCCCCATACCACAAACCACCCCCCCACCCCACACACCACATCACCATCATTCCAACTCATTCCCTCTCATTTACAATGCATGGGCAAATGTAACACTGTGACAAAATACAAAATAATCAATGCGAATTTTTATTATACGTATACATACATATATGTATACACAAAAACAAAAACAAAAAAAACAAAAAGGGAGAGAAACTGGTATCAGCTGATGTTATTGTTGTTATTATTGTTACACAGCTGATATCAACAGCTGTGTACGGTTTTAATCACAGTTACAATACAAAAAGAAAGACATAACTCTGCTCTAGGTTGCCATTGAAAAAATTGAATGTTTCTATAGATGTGGTTTTATTTCACACTTATTATATGTATGTTCATATATGTACATATATATACTTATATATATATATAGATGAGGGACAAAAACAAGAGAACAATAATTATAAGTATAACAAATTTCAACTCTCAAGGCAATGAGCCTTGCCTATCGGAATATAGTCTAACAGAGTTTAATGTATGTAAATGTATAAACTTTGCGGTCTCTGTTCAAATTAGATTAACCTTTATTTATTTCTATATAGTGTACTTTTCATATGAATATTAAAACCAACTATTTTTAGACTCGAGAAATCTCTTAAATTCCTTTACAGATATTTGAAATTGAAAACGCGGTAGGCATATTTTAACCATGTATACCCAATAGTAGTTATAGCCTTTTTTTTTTTTTTTTTTTGACATTCGACCCTTGATTGTAGTTCCTAGAATAGCACTAAGGAATTTGGCTTCCACTGTTCCACTTCCACTGTCGTTCGCTGAGGTGTGACACACTGTTGTTACGATGCCTCTGGAAGGTAGCGTAGTTTTTTTTTCTTGTTTTTTTTTTCTTTTCGTAATTTGAGGTAGGCGTTTTCCTGGAAATTTGTGTACCCCTGCAGAGGGTATATTAATTTTGGTCAGAAGTTTGCAATGCATAGAACGACTATATAAAGTGTATATATTCTTAGTTAGCCTGATGACAAGCTGAGTTGATATAGTCATGTCCATCTGTCAGGATCTACTCGATCTTCTCCGAGATCCTTAAAGCTGCAAATCTGAAATTTTGCACATATGATTCTTTTTGCTGCAGGCATTGTATATCTTGAAATCATCGCGATATTATAGCTACTGTTGGAACGATCGGGCAAACATCAATAACTTTGTTGTTTCTTAAGCGATCGTCAGAAAATTAATTTTTTTGATAATTTAATAAACTTCTAATTACTTCCACTAAGTTTAATCAGAATCGCTTGACTAAATCATATAGTTCCCATAGGTCAGTTGTTTTAAAAGCAATTATTTCGAATTTTAGTATTTGTAAATTTGACATATATAAATATATCTCTGTTGAGTTTCAACAGAATCGGTCAACTATATGCTATACCAAACAATTTTTTTATATGAAAAACTGTTATTTTCAAACCAAGAACATTAAATATGCATTTTAATCATATAACAGTTTCCTCATATTATATGTATATTTCTTAATAATTCTAAAAAGTTATATAAACTTTTGAAAGAAACAATCTGAAAGGGTATACAAAAATCGGCATGGCCTTCTAGTGACAAATCTCTTTTAAATATTGATAAGAAACTAAAGTTCATGGTTCATGGCATCGTTTTGTTTAAGGGCATTCTGTTCTGTTAGTATATATATTAGTGTACCAAATAAGTTATATACATATATACATATATACATATATATGGTTTAATATTGGACAATTGATATTGTAAAATAAACGATTTTTTCAACCATTTCAAGTAGAAGTACATATATTCACTTTGGGATTATGTCTCTCACACAACTTAAAGTCGTTTCGAATAACATTGACTGAAATCTGATTGTTCAAATAGAAGAAAGGAAGGAAGTGAAATTAAAACTTTAAACACGTTTCTTTCCAAATAAAATTTTGGTAGATATTTAAAATCTTGGAACTTGGAATATATTAAACATACATTAAAATTTAATGTTTAATAGTTTTATTTTGTTTGTTGCCAAGAAAACTTGACCATTTTTTTTTATTTTTACTTTAATGAATAATCAATATTTTTACTTTGATTATCCGTTTTTGGTTGTGTAGTAAAAAAAAAATCATATACTTATATATAATATATATGTTTAGGTAAATCAGTTAAAACATTTCGTTTCGAGTGATCACAAAAATGAATTTTTTTAATGTGTAATAATTTTTAATTAAAAAATATTTCTCAAAGATCAAAGATAAATGTGTGTAATTTATTCTAACGATAAAATCGCTTACAAAAATTCGTTTTCGTCTTTATAAAGCTCCAAAAATTTATCATATTTTGTTGGATTTTTTTAAAGAAAATTGAAAACTATTGCAATAGTTTTAAAAAAATATAATATATAAATAATTATATAATATAAGTAAAAATATAATTTACGGAAAATTTGTTAAAGAAAATGCGTAGATTTCTTTTATTGGTTGTGTTCTATGTCTTCTTCTTCTTCTTATTATTATTAATATGGTAATCACTTAATCCTAAAAATAAATAAGCAAAAAGAAAAAAAAAATTGTTGACAATTTTGTCTTAATGTGAAAAACCATTTGACTCTCAATTTACATACATATATAGATACATATATATATATATATATATGTACATACATACATACATATCCAAATAGGACACACAAAAGCCCCCCTTATTACTTTCCCTCCCCTCTCTTCATGACCCAACCCATCCCATCCTGTCTATGTCTCCAAGTGCGTATTTATTGTGTATTGATTTGTAATTTAGCTTGGGTCGTGTCGGCCTGGTTTCGGTTTTTTGTTACCATTTTCCTTTTCTTGTTACCCCCTCAGACTGTTTAACTTTCCTTGTAGTCGTTTTGTTTTTTTTTTATTTTCTATTTCTATTTCTATTTTCTGTTTTGCTTTTGCCCTTTTCACTTTTATTTTAGCCGAAGGTCTCTTTGAATTATTATTGTATTATCATCAACCTGTCTAGGCCCCATTGCTGCATTTTGGCATTGTTTTCACTTTTTTTTCTTTTTGTTTTTTTCTTGTCGTTTATTGGCTTATGCCACGCCCACATAGACACACACACACACACACACAACTTGTTGCGCTTTTACTTTTACTTTTTGCTCAGTTTTTGTTTTTTTCTTTTTTTTTTGGTTTGTTTTAGCTAATTTATTGTTTGAACTTCAAAATATTTTTTAGTTGGTCTTACTGATGGTTAAATAGAAATTTATTTCTTTCATATTTATCCAAATAATGTCTGCAGGTGACTAATTCTTAAAACTTGCCACAACGGTTCTTCAAAAGAAGATAATTTGCTTTGCATAAATCTTTTTTTCTTTTTTTTTGTTTTGTTTTATTTTTCGTACGAGTATCTTCCTTTTGCTGCTGATCCATGATGCAATGACTCATTTCTGCCATTTACTTTTCTTTGGTTTCTTCTTGTGGGAAATGACTCACAGATCCCCATTTCGCAATTGGGGCAAGAACTTTAGTTTAGTCATCAACATCATTTTAGCAACTGAAATGCATTTATTTGCATTTGGATTAGAAAATTTAGAATTTAGAAAAGAAGTGAGAAAAAAAAGCAGAAAACTTTATTTATTTAGGCGGTTTTCGCTTTACCCTTTTCGGACCATTTGTTTAGTGGTGGGTCAACAAATTACCTTTCACTTTTTTATTTTTTTTTTTTTTTTTTTTTGCAGTCATGGTTATGTGAACCCATTGACTGACCATACCGCGACCATTGCCACCGATCGAGATACAAATCATAATAAATACATACATATACATACATACATACATAATTTATGCGTTACGTTGTCTTTTCTTTTTCCTATTATCGATTGGGTCAGTCAACCGAATGACATCGGTTTTCTACTTGTTGCTTGTAATTTAAAAAACTTAAAAAACTTAAATATAAATTATATATACATACGTATATCTGCATGTTTTTAAGAACATTTGCCTTGTTTAAATTTTTAAAAAAAAAAAAAACTTAAGGAAAAATAACAACTTATTGTATGCCCTTGCAAAATTTTACTTCTTGAGCGATCATTCAAAAATGAGAGACAATGTCAAAGGTTTACAGTGGTTCAAGAACATTTATGCAAAAGAAAAATCTACAAATTTTAAATGATTTGTGAATTATAAAATTGTTTAAAAAATAAATTTAAGCAAATATGAAATTTAATTTAATAATTTGATTGCAAATAAATATATGCCTAAAAAAAAAAAAAAATTTTATAATTTAGAAAAAGAAAACTATTTCTTAATATTAAAAACAGAAATTATCTATTTAGAATTATCTATCATTGAAAAGAATTAAGTGGTTTATGTTTCTTAATTTTTTTGTTCAGTGTGCAGATTACTTAACTTTAACTAAAATAAAAATATATATTATTTTGTGTTTTTGGCCATATCTAACAATCACAATCGGTTTGTTATTTTTTTTTCTCTCTCTCTTGGTTTTTGGGTCTTTTGCCCCCAAAAAAAGAGTGAAACACGTCAGATGTGTCATTCAACTGCCTGACTGCCGGCTCATCAAACTTAATTGGGCATTCATTGCCCTATGAAGTCAGTTGAAAGCAAACCAAAAAAAATATTAAAGTGAATAGCAATATATGTACATATGTATGTATGTACACAACCTACTCACCCACTCACCCACTCAATCACCTCATTCCATTTGGCGGCCCCTCCCCCTAACCCCGACACCCCGCCCCTTTGTGTTAAGATGCAAATTAAATATGATTTGATGCCAAAAATGTGAAAAAAATTTTTTTTGGTTGCGCCTTGAACCGCTAAGGTCTGTTGCCAGCCATCTGCTGTTGTCGGCTTCTTCAATTCCGGAAGTTTTTTTTTTTGTTTTTGTTTTTGGCCAAATTTCTGTGTGTGTGTGTATGTTGTGTGTTTGTGTTGGCTGATTTGATCGTTTCGATGGCTTTTTAAATGGTGCAAAAATTTTTGGGGATTTTTATATTGTTGTTGTTATTTGTGCGCCTGCCTGTTTTTCCATATTGTTTGTAAATTTTTCCAAAATAATATTAATATTTAATTCTTTTCTCTCTCTCTCTCTCTCTCTCTCTCTTTCCTTTTATAATTTTTGCGCATATTTCATTTACAATTCAACAATAAAAAGTTAATGGCATGAACTTTTGCTATATTTTCCTTTACTTGGATCGTACACTGCAATGAATAAGTTTGTATACAAGTTTTTGCATGATAATGATAATGATCTGTTTATTGTTGTTGTTGTTGTTGTAGCTGTTGCTGTTGATCATTTAGCTTTGTCTCATATACTAAATATGTACATACATATGTATGTATGTATGTATGTATATGTTAATTTGTCGCAGTTTCATAAATTTCATAATTTATTGCACAATTAACCTTGAAATTGTGTTGTTGGTGCGTTTCCCCTGATGCTCTTTGGTTAAGTTATGGAAGAACTCTATGGGGACTAAAATTATACCAATCTGAACTGAACTGAACTGAACTTACTTGATCTTGTTTGTGATCTTTGCGTTGGTCGAATGAGAAGAAACATTAAGATAAGACCATTTGAAAGTCAAGTTTATGGGCAATAGCATTTTCATATTTATTTTTGTTGCCTTCGACTCTCTCGCTCACTCTCTCCCTCGCTCTGTCTCTCTCTCTATCTATCTATCTTACTCCATTTCAAATGTTCTTGATTGAGGGCTCTTTTGCATATCAAATTTAATGGCAAACAAAAGTCACTAGACTGTATATATGTATATGTATATATACATATATATATTTTGATTTATAATCATTTTGTTTTACACTAACGGAAATTTAGAAAAGCACAACACAAAATACATACATATATACCTATATATATGTATGTATGCATTTCCAAATTGGCACGTGTAACATTCGTTTTACCACCCCTCACACACCCTTCATTTTCACCTTTTCTTTATTAGCTATTAATTTTTTGGTATTTTAATGTAACAATTAATTGTTTGCCATGTGTTGAACTTATGTTAATCAAATATGGAATGCAATGTACCTATTATTTATCTACATACATACATACATACATACAAATATATCTACATCATTTTGATCATCAAATCTTACATACCTTTGCGCACGAGCTGACCAATATTTATTCACAGAGAAAATGAAACGCTTCAATAAATAATTTATTTTAGGGAAGGGCTCGGCATTGGGTTATAAATCCTTTTTTTTTTTTATTTAGTTTGTGTAGCGTAGTTCCGCTTAAAAAAAAAAAAAAAGAACAAAAAATAATAATAGAATGCACATTTTGCATTAATGCATATATATCCGTATATATGCGGATATATCCGTTGATTGTTAAAAAAGGTAAAAAAGAAGATTGTAAAAAATACATTTAGTATGATTTTTTTTTATAAAAAATAACAATATTAAATAAATAAAATATAAATTTAAATTAAACAAGAAAAAAATGTCTATCACGATTGTAATAATAATATTAATATTGATATATATTATATGTTTATTATACCTATATATATATATTAAATTAATTAATTTTTAAAAAGAAGTTACAGAATTTTTAAATAAAATTAACCAAGTTTAGGAAGAACTTTAATAAAAAAAGGCGATAACCTCTTGCCATTTATATATATGTATGTAATTATTTACAATTTCTTTGAATATAGTTTAAAATGGAAAATTCGTTTTAACTTTGTATATAATAGAAAAATGAATTTACATACATACGAGTGGAAAAGATTCATATTATAATTTAAGGTAAATTTCTCGATTCATTAGAAGTTTAGAGAGATCGTGACAAGAATATAAAAAAAAAGAATAGTTTGGCGAAAAAACCTTCAAGTTTTTTATTTGAAGTATATGTAATACATTTGTATATTATATAAAATATATGTACTAAATTTACATTTTATGTATATTATACACATATACTAAATATATAGTCAACAATTAACAACTGACGAAGAAATAATCGATTTATTTCCAAAATTTTAGACTGGAATATCCGCTTAAATAATTAAATTTATGTAGTATGATAACTATTAATTATTTTATATAAAGACAATTCCAATTGAAAGTTGTCTTTAACATATACATACTTTCTTAGCCAATTTGAGATTTGACAAATGAATTTGTTTATAACAAATAAGGTATTTAAAAAAGAAAAAATTTAATGACCTTAACTTGTTTATATTTAAATTGATTTCTTTTTTTTTTTTTTTTAAGACCACCCGAGGGTTTAGGTCACAATCCTGACTTCCACTTGCGCTCTATTGTATTGTAAATATATATATATATATATACATATGTATGTGGTCTCAACAAAGGTGTAAACAAGTAATTGTTTCACCTGCCACACCTGAGTTCATACACACATTGACACATACACACCCCAATTCGAAATGTGTATCAAGCTAAACTGCAAATCAATTGTACTAAATTTCATTGTATTGAATGAGATGCAAGAGCATGAATAAGCTTAATATTTAAATTAAAATCAAATCAAATCAATGGCACTTTACATGCAAAAACTTTTGTAAAAAACCAATTTAATTTAACTAAAACTTCACCGATTTTTCTATACACTTGTAAAAGAAAAAGAAAAAAAAATGTGATTTTGATTAATCAATTGATTGATCGATGGAGTTTCAAATATATTGTTAGACTATAGAAACAAAATGGTATAATATTTATTTTTTCTTTTTTAGTTAGGGTATATGAACATATACATACATATGTATGTACATATGTATGTATATACATAATATTGCCAATTTTATTTTTTAAAAGCAACACAAATGTGATGGGAAGGTAGTGCCAAAGGGCAAAAATCAACAATATCATCATCATGTGTGTATATACATATGTATGTATGTACATATATGTGTGTATGTATGTTAGTATCTGTGGATGTAACCATACCTGGTGCGTACGAAAAACAAAAAAAAAAAAAAGAAATAAAAATAATACAAAACTAAGGCCCAAGGGCACAACTTGCTATTAAAGTCACGTCCTTGACTTAAATATGAAGACTGCCGCCCCTCATAAAAAAAAAAAAAAAAAAATAGAAAAAAAAGTAAAATAATGTACGAAAAACGAAATAGAAATAGAAAATAAAAGAAGAAAAATGAACATTTAAGTAAAGAGTAAACAGTTAAGAAAAGAAAAGCTCAGTTTTATTTATACGTATGTACTTATGTATGTACACACATATGTAAGTATAAATCGTCATTATAGATCCCCCCCTCTGTAAATGGTTTTGGTTCCCACACAGACAGACACACACACACACACACATATACACGAATTCAATGTGACTCATTTTCATTGACGAAATCAACGGGCCCTTCTCGATTCCATTGAAATCACTTCAGTGATTTCGCGCGAAATTAGGTACCTACTGGAAAACTACATACGTACATACATACATATGTACATATTAAACAAACAAACAAAGATATAAACATACATGCATACTTATAAAGATACATACATATATACATATGTGTACATACATACATACATACATATGTGTGTATTCTGCAGAATGTTTTTCATGCTGATTCTGTTGGTTTTTCTGTTGGATGGTTGGTTGCTTTATTTCTTTTTATACCCTGTAACCATTCAGTGAAAAGGGTATATTAAAGTCGTCAAAATGTACGTAACAGGCAGAAGGAAACCTCATAAACTAAAGACCCAATTCGATATAGCCATGTCCGTCGGTTTGTTCGTATAAATACAGAGCTGGAGTATCCAAATTTGTCTGTCAATATCCGTATGGAACCTACCCAGATTAATTTTACTTCAAATTTCTGTCACGTCCGTTTCCGCCCCCGGCAAAAAGGCAAAAATCAATATCAAAAGTTCTATTGGATGTATTTCTTTCTAATTATTTCTCAATTATATAACCAATATACATATGTACAAGTTGATCAAATTTCGTTGAAATCGAATGACAAATATCGGAGATATACGCATATACATTTTCTACTGATACGACAAGTAAAGGCAAGCAGTATCATTTTAGACAAGCAGTATAATTTTAGGCAAGCAGAATAATGTTAGGTAAGCAGTAAAATTTTTGCAAGCAGTTGCAGTTGCATCATTTTAGAAGAATTTTATTTTCAATTTTTAATGGCGATTTAAAGGGAATTTGATTTTTCAAGAGTCCCTATTTGGTACAGGGTATACTCAAAGCCGACAGGGACAAATTGCTTGGTTAATTTTTTGTTTTTGTTTTTTTTTTTGCAGTTGTTTGGGCCATTGACCTAAAACATCGAGTGTGAAATAATGTTGTAACCTTACCATGCTACTTTCTACCATCGCTCACCTCAATTTAAGATTCAAGAAACTCCTTTTTCATAAGGTTATCCATCTTGCTGTATTTGTTGTTGTTGTTGTTGTTGCTGCTGTTGTTGTCTTCTTTTTGTTTTACACCGCCTGGGTTAATCAAATTGCTAGCCGCCATCAACTAAATTAATGTAAATTGAATGACACGCAATGGGGCACCGCGAAGCACTCGACTCAACTGCCTTTTAGGAATACAAAAAAAAAAAGAAAAAAAAGAAAAGAAGAAAGAGAGAGAAAAAAAAATTAAAGAAAATAGAACGAAAAAAAAAATGCAAAAATTCTACCTAGTAGGGTAGAAGGTTAGGTGTTTAGGTTAAGTTGGGTAAGGTTATGTATAGGTATGGGCATGTTATGTGGGTGTGTGGTTGTGTGGTTGTGTGGATTGGGAATAGGATGGGTTGGCAAATTAATTTGTCTCGCTTTGTACTAAACTCTAACCCACAATTTTCTTATGGCCCTCTCATCTTACCGGAATTGCCGAACATTGCCGACTTCCTGCCTTCTTCTGGTCTGTCTGACTCCCGCCTTTATTCTTTTGTAATGCCCCAAACTCTCGTTTGCCTTTACACCCTCCGCTCTCTGCGCTGCCCTGCCCTGCCCTGTCCTGCCCTGCCATCGTCATCATCATCATCAGTGAAATCGTGCGTGCTGGCTGAGCGCCTCACTCTCTCCACTATATCTTCTTGTTCTTTTCGAATCCATCGTGCTCTGACTTTGAAATATGCTAATGAGCGTTTAATTTGCCATCTCTTTGACTCGGTCTCTGCCTCTGTCCCAGCCTCAGTCTCTATTTCCATCTCTATATCCCTGTCTTTGTCTTCGTTTGGGGCTTTGTATGACAAAAAAAAAATAAAAATAAAAAAAAATAACACTGAAAACGTTTAAAATTCACTTTCAACTGTTTAAGGCTGCACGCCCCCTCCACGCCCCTTCCCCACCTAAGCAGCAATTTTTGGTCATAGCCTTTTAGTAGCTGCTAAACTTGAATTTCATTTGAATATTATGAGAACAATTCAAACGAAAACTCCCTATAATCTATTCCGTCATTGTTGAAATTCTTATATATATATATATATATATATATATGTATATATATATATATTAAATATTAATGCTCAAACCTTGTGAAATTTATACATAGATTTATTTATTTTTTCTCATCTTATTAAATGCAGTTTATATTTAATTTAACTTTGAGGTAACAAGATATCTCAACTTCCTATTATATGGTTGATATTTAACTGATTTAAAAATATTACAAACAATATATATTTTTGTTTGTGGCTTATTTCTTTATTGAAGATCGGTTCTTTTATGGAAAATTATTTAATTTTATGTGATGATATTTATTTTTTTTTATTTCAATCTATACATATACATATGTATGTATATGTACATATGTTAATTATATTAACCAATAGATTTTATGTGAGAAAGCTGAGATAAATGTTAATAGTATTAACTAAGAAAATTGATAAAATTTGTCATTTTAATCAATCGTTTTTTATTAGGATTTCAAGAGTTTTATACAAATAATAATTGTATATGCCTTTAGTTATTAATAGTAATTATTTTTTTATTTCTTGCTAATTATTGAGGAATATTATTAACATTTTCTGGCTGCTCTGAGTAAATAATGATATTAATTAGACATTTGGATTAACTGGACATCTTTTTGGTCAACATACTTAAACCACTTTTCTTAGATATTTTGAATATATATAGTACTTTCGACACTATAATTCAATATTGTTTTTATTGGTCTTATATCAAGCGCTAAATATGTTTAAATTATATTATATTATATTTCTTTTGATATTTGATAGATATCTAGCTTGAAATTGGAAAAATATAAAACCAAAGAATGGAAAAAAATTAGCGATATACATATATCGATATATATTTAATATTAAACACGTCCACTTATTGTAAGAAAGAAGAGATCGAAATTAAAGGATCATAAAGTTTTTCCTCCTACTACTGACTCCCACTCAAATCATTTTGACTTTGACCTTTATTACAAATTGTATTTTATTTCTCTTCGGACTCAAGTCAAAGTCAAAGTTAAGTTATTAAGTTTATACTACCCATAGCCACGCCCACTTCTTGAATGCATTAAGTAAAAAAAAAAAAAAAAAACAAGATATACAAAATATTTGAACAATAAAAACAATTTTATTTTAAGTTTGTTAAATTTCTAAAATTATAAAAAAAAAATTATTTTTTGGTTACACTTTAGCAATTGATTAGCTGGCAATTATTGGAAAAGAAAATGTATATTTAAAGAAAGTTTAGTTACGAAAATTTTGTAAATATTTTGTACGCTGTTTTCACGCTTTTTCTTGCTTTTATTTTTATTTTTTTCTTTTTTTTGTTGGTCTCCCGTAGGTGTGAATTGAAAGTGTTAACATTTATCAAAGTGTTGCACACATATATATAGTATTTAAATATGGTTTAAAATGAATGTATGTGTATATATACATATAAGTCATTATATCTGTCATTATGCAAAAGATAGTGATAATATATAGGTATACAAACCGATATGCATGCATACATATGTAACTATATAGATAAAGTGTATGTTAACTTAACTCATTGATAAATTTCATTTGGTTTATTTAATTTTTTTGCTGTGATCAGTGTCAGTTGCATTTACATTTGCATTTACAACCGCAGACTAACCTCGATGTGCCCACTGAGATTGTCAACTTGAAAAGGCATAAGAAATTAATTACAAATTGGCCATTGGCTATGTCGTAAAGAATTAATTTAATGTATGTATATGTATGAATACTCCCACTAAATGTATATATATATATATATATATGTATAATCAATCCGCCTCCGACATTGACATTGAAGTTTATCCATAAATGTAGCAACAAAACACGACACAGATTGAAACTCAACGATAAACAGTAAAAATTGTAAATGAATTGACTTTGAATATAAATAAACATCTATGTATGTATGTATTTGTATTGGTGTATACGTATGTATGTATGTATATGTTGTAATGTATGTATGTATAAATGTGTGTGAGTATGTTTGCATGTTTGTATAAATAAAAACGAGACATGGTTCGTATTGGTTGTGCTTCAGCGGCTAGGAAACAATTACATAAGTGTAATACAAGGCAAAGAAAATAATATTTAGATACAGATACAAATAAAGATCGATATAACAGTTGGCAACATATTGATCTTGATCTTTATAGTTTTTATAGTTTTTTTTATAGAATTTATGTAAAAAAAGAAGAAATGATAACATAAATTGTGTAATTATTTTTTTTTTTATGAAAACTAATCAATTTTTTCTTCTCTTTTCAGGTGTGTAAATCAAAGAACTTGAATGTGGCTTGTAACTATAACTATGTTATTTAATTATTATATTTAAAATTGAACATTTATTGATTATCAGCTAAAGTTGAACAATTTTCGAGATTTCCTTAAGGATGCAAAGGAAGAGGATAAATAAATTAGCTCTAAAAAAAGGGGAAAGCTACAAATAAAAATTGGATAAAATTCGTATTAGAAGAATTAGTTTGAAAATCAGAAAAATAAAGAAAACTACATAGTAAAATTATTAAATTTCATCTTAGGAAAATTTAGTAATTTTTAAAACTATTATAAACCCTTAATAGAATTTTTAAACGATAATTTTTTATTAAATTATCTAAATTCCTTTTAGCTTCGATATAAAAAAAGGCAACTTTTGACTTTCTGTTTTTTAATTTTCTGTTTTTTTTTTCATTTTATTTTGTGGCTTAAATCGTTAACCGAAATAGATTCAAATGAATGCAACATATGGTTTTCGTCTTGAATGTAGTTTAACGTTTGACGTTGAGTCATTGTCAAACTAGAGATGAATGCACAATGTTTATATATATATATATATAGCTATAAAAATCATATAAACTGGACCCAATCCAACTGAGAAAACAAACTGAAAAGTTATCTTAATTAAACCAACTGCAACTACGATGTGGCTTCTGTTGTGTTCGTCTGTCCCTTTTTCTTTTTGTTAGTTGTTGTCGTTGTTTTTTTTTTTTTGTTATAGCCAAGCCCAAAACAGGCCAGTTAACAATTAAATGCAATGACTTTAATATACTCTATAATAACTGAGAATTACTATATATAGAAAGAAAATGAAATTAAATGAAATAAAATCAAATGTTGAAATTGAATTAAAATTTGAAATATAAATTTAATATAAATGGAACATGAAATTTTAAATTAAAATTAAGAATTTGTGTTGAAGATATGAAAATTTAAATGTTGATATAGAATAAAACTTATAAAATTTTCATATTTTAAATTTTATTATTTAAAATTTAAAATAATTAAAATTTCATCATTTAAATTATTTGAAATTTTTAATTCTTAAAATTTTCATTATATAAAATTTGTATTTTTAAAAATTTTTATTATGTAAAATTTTAGAAAAAAATTAAAAATTTTTTTTAAATATTTAAATTTTTTTATTAAAATATTCAAAGTTCTTATTATTAAAAATTGTATTATTTAAAATTTTTATTATTTAAAATATTAAAAATTCCAAATATTTCAAATTTTAATTATTAATAATATTTCAAATTTTTAATATATGAAATATTTAAAATTTTCATTATTTACAATTTATATTATTTAAAATTTTATTATTTCACATATTTAAACAATTTTAATATTTAAAATATGTCAAATTTATAGTGTTTATATAAATTATTCCCTAAAAAATATTTAAAGATTTTATTATTTAAAATGCTTAAAATTTGTATTGTTTAAAATAATTTGTATTATTTCAAATTTTTATAATTTAGATATTTAAAATTTGATTATTAATAATATTTAAAATTTTTATTATTTAAAATATGAAATATTTGTATTTATTTTTTTATATTTATTTAATGTTTTTTTCTTTTATTGGCAAATCGATTCGTATATTATATATTAGTAATATATATTATTACTATATAATTATATATTATATATTAGTTAATATAATTTAATAATTAGACTTTGTTCATTATTTTGCGAAATGTTTGGATACATAATTTATTATTTATCTATTTTTTTTTTTTTTTTACAATTTTTAAGAAAATTTTTTTACAAATGTGAGAAGATAGTTTAGTAGTCGGAGATGTGAAAGATATGTAGAGTAATTAAAATACAATATCTACATATATTGATCAAAATCTTTTAGATTTGCTTAATATACCATTTAAGCGTATAGATTACAGGGTATCAATAGAATGATTTCTTTATGTCGTTGCATTTTGTTTGTTGTTGTCATGGTCTATTTGGCTTTTGGGTTTTTTTTTTTTTTTTTTTTTTTTTTTTTTTTGGAGACAAACTTGGAATGTTATACACAAAACTGAACTCTCTTTTATTTTATCCAACTACCCATCCATCTATCCATCTATACATCTATACATCTATCCATCCGTCCATCTGTTTTGTTTCGTTATTGTGCGAGTAGTTGTTGGTTGTCGTCTGTCATTTTGTTGTAAAACATTTTGTGAGAGTTTGGCGCAATGTGTTAATTGCTTGTTCGTTTCATTCTCGTCTTTGGAATGTGTTGCTTGTTCTCCTATACATATATATATATATATATATATATGTATATATATACATGTTAAGTTGGGGGTTAAAATGAAAGAAAGGAAATTTAATTATATATCACAACACAAATGTGACAGAAGAGAGGAAGAAGGAATACAAAAAGAGTTCGATATAGAAATAAGAGTTCAAATGGAATATACATATATACAAATAAGCAAGAAAACACAAGAAAAGGGGTAGTACTTAGGGGTAATATTGGGGGTTTTAAGGGAAAGCTAATTTAACACAACCGAGAACAAGAGCCGATGAGATTTTGGCTAAAATTTCGTTGCTAAATTTACCTTTCATTAAATATCATAAACCCCCTCCCCCCCCCCCCCAACCCACACACACACACATTCATTTCGTAAGGACCCAAAACAAGCAGCTTCAAGGATTCTCCTTATATTTCATTATTATTATTATTAATATTTATATATTCTGTGGGGGGCAAATAAACTTTTCTTTTTTACTTGTTGTTGTTGTTGATGTTTTTTTCTTTCTTTCTTTTTTTTTTTTTTTTGCAAAAAGGGATTTGTGTTACAATTTTCTAAATTTACCCTTAAACCTGATGCTGGTGGCTGCCTTACCTTTTCCCATTGCCCCCTTTATCATAATGCTATATTAAGCATAATTCGAATTCATTGTATCATCTGCATAAGGCAGAATTTCAATTTTTGTATATATATATATATATATATATATATATATGTATAATGAGAACTCACTCACTCATAATGTTGCTTACACAAACTGAAGCCGCCAGCTACGGGAATGGAAATTAGTTTGAGTTTAATCATCTAGAAATTGACTTATAATGAACTTGAGGTTCCTTTTATTAATTAGCCATTCGCATGAATTTCCTTCATCATCTGTCCCTGCCCCTGACCTTCTCTGGTAAAAAAAAAAAAACCATATAAATTTTTGTCTGATCAGCCAGATTTAAATTTAAACAAATGAGCGTATCCTGTTTGAAATAGCAAAATAATTTATTATATTTTACTTGACTTTATTGGCTAATGAAAAACAACTTTCGAATGACAAATTTCAAGACATTCTATTTACTATTGGTTAAATAATAGTAATAAAAAAAAATACAGAAAGAAAACCATTAAAAAAAGTAAGTTATTTTGAACAATTTTTATTACAATTTAACGACAATGCGACAATAAGTTATTTTTCTATTCACTATATATTTAGGATATAATTTTTCCATCAAAAGTTGGGTTTTATATCTATTTAAATATCTTATATAGGTGCACATGTATGTATAATTATATATAAAATTCTGATATCATGGCATTTATGTTGATGTATCGATCGATTATATATATCCCATTCAAGACAATAATTTTCATCAATATTACATTTTACTTAATGTCACAAATGAAAAATTCAATATCTTGAATATATCATGTCGATTTGGTCAGTACACAAACTAAATTCAAAGTATAAATATCTAATTATTTATATAAAATAAAAAAAAAAATAAAAAATTCGAAATGAAATAGAACTAAAAGAACAGAATGAAAAAAGGATAAACAATCCTTGAGTTTTGTCAATAATGTAAAATATGAGTGAAATTGTGCGCACATCGGCGAAAGACTAGATCTGGACAGGTATCTTTAGCTGCTTATTGTCCCATTCTGTATTATTATAGATATATATATCTATATATTCTTAGTTATACTTTCAAGGAAATTTAATTGCTGGAAATGAGAAGGAATTACTTTGGATTATCTATTGGAAGGCAATGGGTTTGCTATGTACATATATGGAATCTAATTTAATTCCACAATATCATCTGGATAACTAACTGATCCGCACTTTGTTCTTGTGGGGAAGGGTTCATAATGCATTTCAAACTGGTTGGATATAATGCTTGACGCTTGGTGGTGTCTTTATCATATCAGAGGGAGAGATAAGAGAGAGAGAGAGGGAGATAGCTTGAATCCAACTTCTGAATCCATGGTCAAGGATTACTGAATCCAAAATGGAACAATTTTAATTTCCTTGTTATAGTTCTTCTATAACGTTTTTGGCACGTTCGCGCTCTTCCTTAATCAAAACTGTCTGCTTTTAATTTAGTAGAATTCATAACTAGATTTGGATTTTTTTTTTATGTATATATATATGCAAGTGTTTGAAAATGCATAACGAATACTTGGATAGCTTTAACGGGAGTGAATCCTGACTTTTTAACAATATCTTACAAGGAGGAACCATGACATACACACACACTGAAGTAAATGTAACAAATTTTGAAAATAATATTGTAACTATTCCAGTATTACAATTCTATGTTTTATATATTTTTATATATGGTATATATGTTGGCAAACATACAGATTATCACTCACATGCAAAAAAAGAAAAATAACGCTTAAAAAAATATATGAAAATATGCTAATTATTTTGAAATTGAAACCAGTTTAAAGAGTGGCAGCTGTCACTTAAAAATTCATTTGCGTAATTGAATATCGAGTAAACTCAACTAAACTCGACTCAACTAAACTCAACTCGATTGTGATTATTTGTTTAATTATTGATTTTTGTGCAATAATCAAATAAAAATCATTGGATTGCATTTAAACAAGTATTTATACTAGCATACCCATGTGACTTTTTTTCTTAAGTCAACAAAATGTCAGATGTGTGTGTGTCTCTGTATGTGCGTGTGTGTGTGTGTGGGTATGTCTGCTTGATTTGACCGATCATTTGGGTAAAGTTTTACCATACATAAAACTTTATTATAAATATCGAATTCTATGTAAAATCTTTTGCAACTTTGTCATAGAGAAAAAGAAAAGAAAAGAAAAGAAAAAAACTTTTTCCAAACTTAAAATTGTGTTAACTTTTATAAGAACTTTTTCAACTTTGATGACTTTTAATACGTAGTACGTGTACTAAAGTACAAATTTATTTGGGTGGCACTTTTATTAAAGAAAAATATGTGAAAATGTTATGCCTAATAATAAATGTATGCTGTATTTTACACTAATATTTAAGTTGTTAATATATAGCATATATTTAAGTATTAAAATAGTGAGCTATTCAAATTTGTTATATAGATGGTAATTCTACATTTACATCATACCAATAAATTTAAATCAGATCGGTTAAAAAATACCGATATACCGGCAAGTTGAAATTCCCTTATGTTGCTTTTTTTGCTTCAAATTTATTTTATATTTTTTATTTACAATGTTTATAAAATCTTGATGCCGATATTGCGGAGAAATTAATTTATTAAACTGCAAGGGATAGAAACTTTTTTTTTTGCCAAAAAAAAAGAGTTCTCTAAATCATATCATATATAATTTATTTATATATTGGTAAATTGCATTAAATTTAGCCCGCTATTTAGTTAGTTAGTCTTAGTCTTTAGTACTATGCGTAAGGGTATAAAATGTTCATCAAGTATTTAAATAACGAGATAAAGTATGATAAATCATGAAGTCAGAGCAAACAATTTACTTATTTGGTCATGTGTATACCCTGTAAACATACATATGTGTAATAAAGAATACATATATACATATATATATACATATAAATAAATTCTTCAACTGTATTGTTCAGTTTTAACTAGATTAACACTATTCCTCTTCCTTTTTCTATATTGTTTTGAAAACTTCCTTTTTCTTTTGTATATTTTAATTAATTATCCCCGAGAAAAGTTTAGTGCGAAAATCTTAAAAATTATATCATTTTATTAATTAATTAACTTAATTTGTTTATTAACATGAGATAAATTCTAATTAAAATATATATCCATAAATGAATTGATTGCAAAAAAGAACAGAAAGTGGCGGAAATTACGTATACGCCTCTTATGACGGTATCAAAATATGCTTCTAAATTTATTGTTAATCTAATTAAATAATTCATTTTAAATAACTAATTTTATTGCAAGTAAGTTGCAGTAACTATCTTAACTTAGCTTAGTTGTATGTAATAAGTTTTAGAACAGGGTAACTCAAAGTCTAGATTTTTGCCATAAAGTGGCTGTTGTTGTTTTTGTTGTTGTTGTCGCTTGTTTCTCCGTCTGGTGGCTAGCCCACACGCATAGACAATGTGACGCTATTGAATACTACTTCGACTCCAGCTGACGATAGACGAATTAAGGTCAAGTTTGTTGCCCGTTTTTGTCATCATTATCGTTATCATTATCATTATCATCATGATCATTATCATGATCATAATAATCGTCACCATTTCTCATCATTATAATTTGAGCATGTTGCAATATCTCCTATAGGCCATATGTCGCCTAGAGCATACAGAATCAATCATATATACGAGTATATATATATATATATATATATATATATATATATACTAAATGACAATCGTTTCTTTGTTAAAAGAATGAGACATTTCGCAACATTTAAATCGGCAAATTGCGCTTTTAGGTATATAAAGATCAAATATCTTTTTATACCCTTGCAGAGGGTATAATAAAATTGGTCAGATGTTTGTAACGCATAGAAATAATCGTTTCCGACCCCATAAAGTATATATATTCTTGATCAGCATCGAAAGCCGAGTCGATATGACCATGTCCGTCTGTCCGTCTGTCCGTCTGTCCGTCTGTCCGTCTGTCTGTTTCTACATACTTAATCGATCTTAAATTTTGAGCTACGTGAATAAAAGTCATATCATTCTGTCCGTTGATGTTGCAAGCAAATTAAGTTCAAAGATTGGTCGGATCGGACAACTATAAGTTATAGAAAAATAGGAAAGATCAGAGGTACCTCGGTCAAAATGTGAGTTGTTCAAAACAGTTCTTGTGAGAAAAACTTTTTGTTTTTTAAGATATCTCAACCAAATTTGGCACATAGATGACAATTCTACTTCTACACCTTACCAGCAAATTTGATTCAGATCGGATAATAAACACCGACATAAATCAATAAAATCAATAATCAACCCCCATCAGAAAAAGTATGTTTTTGTGAGAAAAACTTTTTGTTTTTTAAGATATCTCAACCAAATTTGGTGATCAGATGAGAATTATACTTTTACATCATATCAGTAAGTTTGAATCAGATCGGATAATAAACACCGACATAAATCAATAAAATCAATGAATCAACCCCCATCAGCATTAGTATGTTTGCATATGCAGCCAATTAAATACGTTTATATTTGCTTTTATATATGCGTACACAAACAACATACATGGAAACATACAAACATACATACATACATATATGCGAACACGTGCTTGAAAAAACTACAAGCTGAGTGCGAAACAGAAAGAGACAAAAAACTATTTGTATTGTGTTGTTGTTTTCTAGAATTCGTCAGAAACTTTAGAGAGCGAGAAGCTGGACGCTTGCAATGTATACCGAAATAGCGAGGCCGTGAATTATAAGTTTGGTAGCGCAATAGGTAGAGATCGATTCTAGAAATGACGTGAGCGGAGGTTCAAATCCGACCATTGGCAAACTCGAATTTTTTTCTTACTGTTTCTTTTTTTGGTTCAAATTTTTTTAAAATTTTATATTTCCAATTTTTAAAATATCTTGAATCCGATATGACGGAGAAAGTAATCAATTAATCTGCAAGGGTATACAAACTTCGGCACGGCCGAAGTTAGCTTCTTTGATATTTTAAATATATTTCTTGGCTATTTTTTTTTTGAAATGAATGACTAATAAAAACAAAGAAAAAAACATATGAAGTCACTTAAAAAAAAAAGAAATAAAAAACGGGGGAAAAATTAAACATTTTCTTACATTTAAAATTATCTTAATTAATTGGTAATACTAGAAAATCTTTTATTTATTATATGTATATATATATATATATATATATAAACTACAAAAAAATTTGCAATATATATATATATACATATATACATATATGTTAATCGGATTAGCTAAACGGATGTACCATTTTTTTTTTTGTAGGGTATTTTCAAGTTGAAGTTCTTTTTGTTTTTGGTTTTTTTTTTGTTTCTTTTTGTAAATTCATTTATTTCATTGACTCATAAATGTTTGTTTGACTGTCAACCGAAAGTCATTAATGTATATTAGCGATATTTCAGTTTTAGTAAAACTTTTTGTTGCTTTTCGATTATTATTTTTATTATTATTATTATTATTGTTATTATTATTTGTTTTTGTTTCTGCTTTTGTTTTTCTTTCTGTTTTTGTTATATATTATTTCGCATTACTGCAAAAGCTGTTAATAGATCGTTAAACTGGTTTGTTGGCTAAAAAGCTGATCTTGTGAGCTGAGCTAATGTTTTCTTTGCCATTTACTCCTTAAGCCCCCTCCTACCCCCACCCTCTTCGCTCTTGTCCAGTTTTGAGTTTGAGTTTTGTTGCTTAACCTGTTGCCAAAAACATTATTTACGGCATTCGTAATTCTAAAATACCCCCTTCCCCTTCTCCCCGCCCCTTCCACCCTTCCCTATAACATTCCCGCATATTTCCACCTATATATCACATTAGCTTGCTTTCAATTTAGAATCAAGATTTTTGCCACTTAATTATTTGTATACCAGTTACCCATCAATTGAAATGGTATGCTATAGTTAATGATATTTCAAATAACTTTAGATATATATTGTCTAATATATATAGTCATATATAGGGTATCATTGAGTTGACTTGATTGAATGAGAATTTTTATTTTTAGCTTGCGGAAATGTGTGATACAAATGCGTTAAAAATATTTTAAGCTTGATTGCGAATTGAAAAGAAATAGAAATGGAAAAAAAAATAATAATAATAAGCAAAACTGGCTGAGATCATAAAATCGATTGATTTCCGAATATAAATCGATCTATGTTTGAATGTATGTATATATGTATGTATGTATGTTTCTACATCTATTGGTAATGATGTGGCTCAGCCTACGCACTTTATAATTAAAACACACAAGAAACGGACATGAAAATGATAAAAAAAAAATGAAAAAAATGCATAATATATGCATTTATTGAAATTTAATATCAGACGAACGGAGATCTGCCATATGGCAGATGAAGGGGAACAAATAAGCAATGCGCCCAATGAGACAAATCAAACAAAAAGCAAGCAACCAGCAAACCAACCAAAGGCAATGCATAAACAATGAAAGATGCAAGATGGCATCAGAGCAATAACAAGAGATTGTATATATATATACATACATAGAGAGAGAGAGAGAGTGAGGGAGGGGGGGGATATTGAAGGTGCAAGTTGGAGGAGCGTAGAGGTTATTGCCTGGCACTTTGATGTAAAGATGATGGGTGATGGGTGATGCGATGCGATGCGATGCAATGGGATGGGATGGGATGGGATGGGCAGGAAAAGACGGGTGTACGGTGCAGACTGCGTGTCTGCCTTTGACTTCCTCCCATGACAGAGTAAGAGAGAGAGAGAGCAACGCACACATATATAGAAAATTCGATTCGATTTGATTTAAGACCAACCGCAGGGTCTTTGACAGTTTGATATTTTATATAATAACGGGAAGTTGTAAGCTCTCCTCACGCATACGGAATTAAAAATAATAAAAAAAATTAAACTAAAAAGGGAAAAATGTAAAAGAAAACGAGATCAAAACAAGTCAACTGTCACTTCCGATGCGTTTCAATTTACATATCAAATAAATAAAAAAAAAAAGAAGGAAAAACAAAATCATAATAATATTATTAAAAACTATTTCAACTATCTCTTACGGTAAGAGACTTCAACATTTACCTTAAATATCCTAAACCAATTTGTAAAATCTTTTAAAATTACCTTTTAAATTCTAAAATTGAAAGTAATTTGTACTTGTAGAAAATGCCTCTGTCTACCTTGAAATATTTTTGTTTTTTATTTTATTTTATATTTTGTTTTTTAACATTTCTGTGTCCAGGTGTGCAACACAATATATTTCAATTTTTTTCCACTAATTTTTCCAAAACATCTGCTTTTGCTCAGCATGAAATTGAATATATACCGAATATAAGTGTACACTACTGTGATAGTGATATATACATATACATATATTTATTTTATTTATTATTTATTTATTTATTCTTTTTTTTTTTTGGGGTTTTTGTGTTTGTTAGTCGTTGCAACAAAATCAAAACATATTTATTTTCTTGTTTATTTTCTCTTATGAAATTCGGTCTAAGCGAACAACAAGAACTAAGTATATATAATTATTACAAAAGTTGTATAGAGTGTAGTATTTATTTTTAAGTAATTAAAATATTTAATCTGTTGTTTGTGATAATTATGATATGTATTATATAACTTTCTCTAGTCTAATGATAAAGTAAATGCAAGAGTATATAAATTTCAGTACGTGTTAGTTAATACCGGCCCAGTGGTTTGAGCTTAAGTTTGAATTGTAAGTTTTTTAAGTTTTTTTTTTTTTTTTTTGAGTTTTTTACTCGTATTTGACTTTCACTTTGAACCTGCGCGACATTCTTGACTAATGACAGCAATTCCAATGAGTGCGCCACTTGTTAGTTAGTTGGCAATCGTTTCTCTGCTCCACTGCTCATTATTCTCTTGCTTGTACGTTTATATATATATATATATATATATAGCTGAATGATGATTATGATGACATCTTATTATAAGTTTATTTTGTTTTTTTTTTTTGTCCATGTCACATTAAATACATACACATATTGATTATCAGCATTCCAGACTGAAATTTCGGGTCCTTTTTTTTTTGCGGCAGCACAGGTTGTCGTAATGAATAAAAAATCTGTATCCCCCCGCCTCCTTTCTCTTTTCCTCTCTCTCTCTCTCTCTCTCTCTCCGTCTGCCTGACCGACAGCTGACAACTCAACAAAATTTATGTAAATTGCAATTACCAAATATGCAAAGTAAAAGAAAAACAAAAACAACCAAAATACTGTAAATAAAAAAAAAAAAGAGAAGAAAAATACGAAATATAAAAATCAACGGGCAATCTAAAGGTAAAGGTGAAACTGCCATCTGTGGTTATGGGCCATTGCATTTTACACGGCGGCAAACCACAAAAAGACAAGCCAATACATATGGAAAAACTCGTTCAACTGATAAGGGGAGTCAATGAAAGTGAAACCATGTCACACAGACACACACACGCACATGCATATCATCGTGTGGTGTATTAGTGTGTGTGTGTGTGTAAATATCATAAATGTTTAACTTCAACAAATGCAACTCCAGAGCAAAAGCGTTTGATTAAAACAACATTTTGTAGGTTAAATCAAATCAACGACTGCCAAATACCCTATAACAATACGAAAAGAAAGGAAAGCTGATAAAGCTATAGATATAAATTATGTTCATATTCATTCTCTATCCTACATTGATTATGCATTGATATATAAATTTATATCTATATATGTATATGTATATATATAGGTGATTTGTTTTCTTATCAAATTCTTATTCTAAACACTTGTACAAAAAAAAGGAATTGAATATACCCGTAAAAATTACAAACATTTTAGCTACAGGGTATTGGATATGATATGAAATAAAACAGAAACACAAAAAAAGAAAAAGAAAACTTGGAAATTCAAGAGAATCGCTTGAATGACGCCTTATTAAGTTTTTATATACTCCACTTGATCTCTCATTTCGCAATGTCGCATTTCCTGTTCACTTTAGGGTTAGATTATGAAATGAAACACAGATAATAAATATAAATAAAAGGAATAAGTATAGGCAATCCATTTTCACAAATGTAAATGAATATATGTACAAATTGATCAAATTCTTAAACAAACGATTTCATTTTGAATATTTGAATCTCCCTAATAGTTTATAAATATTTTGTTTAAAATGATCTCGAAAAGAATATAAAAAAAAAAAACAAATCCAATTCAAATTTTAATAGATATTTACTTTCAATTCACATTTAAATGATATAATTAAAAAAAAATTACTTAAATAAAAAAAAATGATTAAACGTTTGTTTTGATATGACGAATCATTTAAATAAAATTAATATACAATTTGATGATAACAGATTTTGTTCAATTTTTATTTTAAATTTATTTGTTGCATATCAGATAAACAAAAAGTTATAAAAGAATTTATGACGAAATCCCGATTGGCCTCAATTTAAAGTAGAGAATGAAAAAACAAATTGACAGTGCTTTAATTATTTATCCTTATCAACTATTTACTTTTCTAGAGTGGAAATAATGTAAGAAATTATATAAAAAAACATATGTAGAAAAGAAATACATATATAAACATTTACTATATATGCATGTGGGAAATAAATATAAAAAATGTATAGAAAAATATATTATATAAAAATATATGTATATACATATATAAAAATACACATATATAAATATATATATATATATAAATATATATATATATATAAATATATATATATATAAATATATATATATATAAATATATATATATATAAATATATATATATATAAATATAAAGAAATATAGAGCAAAATATAAAAAAATTTATACATTTAACAAAATATATTAAATAAATATAACAAAATATTTTTTAAAAGTATATAGAAAAAGTATAAAGAAATATATAGAAAAGAAATATAAAAACTATATCATAAAGTATATAAAGAAAGATGCATACAAAAAAATTTATATAAAAGAAAGTTTAGGTTTAGAAAGTTTAAGTTTAGACACCAAAAGAAATCCCCTCATTTAATTGTCAATTCATTTCAGATCCTTGCCTAAATTTCTATACAGCATATAGAATCATATTCATCTTATAAATCTTTCAAACATTTTTGAAAAAGGCAAACTGAGAAAAGAACAAGAACCTATGTATAGCCTTCTGTTTTTATCACACACACACACACACACACACACATATTCATGTGTGTTTGCACTTTCAGTTCAGGTAGCTTCGACTAATTCAACAAGAAATATTCATGGATGAACATTTCATCATTGACACGGAGTGGAAGGTTGATCGGGGGGGTGAGGGGAGATGGATAGAGGGTTTAGTGGTCAAAAAGAAAAAAAGAAAAGCTTTTAAAACTGAGTTTTTGGGTGACAAAAGCACTGTGGGTTGGCTATACAATCTCCCCCATTTCAATAGCTCTTCTATCCTATTACCTGATCCTATGTGGGCGATGACACCTTTTGTTGAATGCTGCTGGCATTGGCCAGGATGTAATTAAACCACCGGTTCAATATTGAAACTTTATACCATTTGTATGCTCTAACATAAGAGTATTTTATATATTGCGATAAAATGTTTTTGAAAAAGTTACAACTTAATTTTATTATATTGCAAGTTATCGTACTGAAATATACATTCTACAGATTTTGTTTAGTACTTTATTAACTATATATATATGTAAGTATATAAAATGTATATAAAAGAGAGAGAATTTTCAATTGGTTATAGATATGAGTAAACATTTTAAGCAATATTTTTGTTTGCAAAGTATCTTTTTAGTCGTTATACCGATTGACTTATTTAGGGTTTTCCTTTTTTTTTTTGTTGTTGTTGTTGTTGTTTTTCGTCATGATGTCCCTTGGTCTCCGTTTATGTGTAGCATGAGGAGATTTGCTGTGGGCCACTTGAAGTCTGCCAGGCAGCAGCATTGTTTTTCAGCTCACTGCGACCGCTAAAAATAGTCAAAGGCATCCTACTACATATGCACAAGAAATCAGAGAAATGGAATGACAAAGGGAGAAAGAGAACGAGATAGTCAGAGAGAGACCAAAAGAGAGAGAGAGAGAGAGAGAGAGAGAGAGAGAGAGTGGTGGGAAGAGATGGGGAGAGATAGAGAGCGAGAAACGAGAAAAAGACATCACACAATGAAGATGAGAAGAGTTTCCTTCTTCTTTTCTTTTTTTTTTTTTGTTGTTTTCAAATAAAGGGCTAAGGCAAGGAAATGCCTTAATAAATAGAGAATGAGCAAAAAAAAAAATGAAAAGAAAAGAAAAAACAAAAACAGAGGGGAGTGAATATATAAAGAACACTTTAGTGATATTTTGCATAACCATGCTCATGGTATTATCCCCAGGAAAAGGAATTGTCAAGTGCAGAGAGAGAGAGTGAGAGAGAGATAGATAGATAGATAGATAGAGATAAAGTGTGAGGGAGACAGATAACCAGTAACTTGCATCATTCCCAATTCCTTTGCCACACATAGCCCTGCGTCACGTTGCCAAAGCAATTGAGTTTTAAGTCGTCGTCTCGCAGCACCAGACCCACTCAAAGAGGCAAATACCACAAGCAACAACAATAACAACAACAATGACAACAACAACAAGGAGTAAAAAATCACATGCCACGCGTGCAATTTAATTTAGATCTGGCCTTTTTCACATGGCAGGTATCCAATCAGAGCAGAGCAGAGCAGAGCGGGCCAGGCCAGGCCATCTAAATAATTCATGTGGGAGAAATGGCGATTCTTTCTTTTGCTACTTCTGACTTACTTGTTATTCATTCCTATTTTTGTCTAACGGTATAAAAACTAGTCCATACACACACGCACACACACACACACACACACAGGCACACACACACCCACACACACACACACACTGTCGGTTAATAATCAAATGCCAAACCAGGCTATTGTTAATTATTATTGCACAAGGGCTAAAAAGAATGGCAATCAAACTAAATAACAAGGCCATGCACTAACTCAGTCAATTCACTGAAAAGGTTAACCTGGGTAAAAGATTTTCATTTCCACACACACACACATACACACACACACAACATTCTGATGTTTGAATTTTCGTCATAAAATATTTATAAAGATAAAGTAGAGGGTAGTAGAAAGCATTAAAAATGCAATATACAAACACTAACTAATATGTTAGCACGTCAACCAAGTGAAATTATTGTTATTGTTATTTTATTTGTTGGAAAAAATTTGAACTTCAAGTTAAAAAAATGTCGGGATCACCGTTAATATCTCAATAGATAATTATACATTTAATTGCTAGTTAAGTATTGTTAACTTCTTTAAAGTTTATTAACATTTTAATCTATTCAAAGTGCAAAACAAAGTTAGTATGTAGTTGAAAATTACCATTTTTCATTTTTTATTTTGATTATTGAGAACTGTTGTTGTTGTTGTTGTTGTTCATTCTTTATGAATAATGAGTTACCCAATGTTTTCCTCAATCTCTGTCTGCTGACTTCAACTCTATATTTTATGGCCATAGTCATATAGAAGATATATGTATATATGCACAACTATATAAATGATGTATATGTATGCACAACTATATAGATATAGACGGTGTATGTATGTATGTAGATACACTTATTTTTTCGTTTTTTTTTTTTTTTTTTGTTTTCTCGGCCAGAAAGTTAACGCAATTTGCTGGAAAGCAACAAAATAAAATTCTATACGAGCAAAGTGCGCATAAACTTTTCACACAACAGAAAAATAACAAAAAATAAAAAAAAAAAAAAAAGAAAAGAAAAACCAAAAAGCCAACAAAAAAAAAAAAAGAAGAAAAAATATACCCAAAATGAAAATGAAATCCAAGTGCGAACAAAGCGCAGCCAGTCGATGTGACTCTCTGGTACGTAGGTGCTTGAAATGAATGTTTTTGGAATACAAAACGAAGAGGAGGGGAGGAGGGGGTGAGGGAATGATGCAGGTGGTGGTGGTGGTGGTGGTGGTGGCACATTAGATGGAGGGAATGTGCTGTAGGTTATTTGTGTTAGTTTGTGGATGGCAATCCCCCAATAATTAAGTGCAAAATCTTTGTGGAAATTGACTGTCTGGCAGCTGGTGCTGCTGCTGCTGTTGCTGCTGCTGCTGCTCCTACTCCTTGCCATTATACATTGATACTGAAAAATAATTTTACTCGTTTACCAGTTTTGCCCAATTGGCATTTAACCCAATTTGGTTTGTTGTTGCTTTTCTATTTTGTTTTTTTTTTTTTTCTTTTCTTTCGACTTGATTTCTTCTAGTCTTCTAGTAGTTTTTTTTTTGGTGAATTGAACAGAATTTTAATTGCCTTTGGGAGCAGTTTTTGCAATTTTTATTAATGAGTGTGCTAAATTGCAAAATGTGTTTATCACTCGATGGAGATTTTTCACCATTTCAATTGTTCCTGTTCCTGTATAGAGTTTTTCTTTTTTTTTAGTGTCCCTGTCATTGACTAAACTATTTCATATTATAAAGGTTTTAACTAAATAATTTCATTTAATGGAAATAAAAGTTTATTTCTTAACCTACATAGTTCAGTCTCAATACGATCAGAGTCATTTGTTTGCCAACAAAGGAAAGGATTGAAAGGTAAATCAATTTTTTTTTTGGAATTTTCCTTTCTTATTTTTGTCTTTTGTTGAAAACAGAAAACTAATCACTATATAATGCAATGGATCGACTTAAAATCTTCTAACTGAATTCATTGTTTGAAAGGTATAAAAATAATCCTTAGTAAGTCCTTACGATAATTAGTTGTAGTCTAAATACATTCATCACAACAAATTGTGCTTATTTTTTTTTTACTTTTTTGGGTTTTAAATAACTGTTAAGACAGCTGTCTTTAAAATTCACAGCTGTTTAATAACAGATGATCTTTAGTCACACAGATGTTTCATTTTGTTGTAAAATTATAGATATGGGATATTGATTGATTTCGTTAGTTTATTATGTTTCATTATGTAATATTATTTATTTTGCATTATTATTATTATCATTGTTGTTTTTTATTTTGAACTAATTTCAATTTCTTCTATTCTTAAATTCTCCCTCTCTCTCCCTCTCTCTCTTTCTCTCTCTGTCTTTATCTATCTATATCTTTTTCATTCCAAAATTAGCATTGCCAACTCGCTGTTAATTGATTTTGATTTTGGAAGAGTGAGTGAGGAATTGCGGAGAACTGCGACAGACAACTCAACTCCCAGTTTGCTATTTGAAATCATTTTGTTTGTTTGTTGTTTATTGTTTTTTTTTTTTTTTTTTTTTGTATTGTTTATTAAATCAATTATCATGTGTGCCAGTTTGTGCAACACTTTGCATAGTGCAACACTTGTGCACCAATCACCTGAGTGCCTGCCCATAAATAGTCAAAGTTTTATACAAATTTTTCAACAAATATCAATTTGATAATTGATTACACTGTTAGTTAGTTAGTTATGTTCACTTTAATTTATGGATAAATTTATAAAGTTTTAATACTTTAAGCAATAAGGATGGATGTATGAGTGCTTATCCGGTTGCCCAAACATTTTCCATAGAATTTCCTCCATACAGGAATTATGAGATTTTATATACTCACCTCCCCTAAACCCCCCCCCAACTAAAATTCCACCCACATTCCACTCTACATTCATTTCACTTGGCAATATGCTGCTGCGTGTGTGATTTACATTATAATAATTAGTTTATACCAAAGGCATGCGCTCTCTCCTTTTGACTTTGCTGCTGCTGCTTTTGCTGTTTCCTTTCTAGATTAAGGCTTGAGCATCAAAATTGCAAATAGCAAAGCAATTTCCACACACACTTATTATAGACACGTGTGGGCGGGCGGATGGAAGGGTAGGCGAATAACCAAATCCATACATATATCTATATATATATATATACATCATATTGTGGATTCCCATGCTTGAAAAACTTGCCAAGTTTAGCTAAAGGCTAAGTAAGAAAAGGAACTGAGAATGTATATATATATTTATATATATATATATATATATAGGGAGCTCCCCTAGCTAAAAGGTCGCTATGTTTATACATTGCAAAATTACTTTGGAACTCGTGCCACAACACAACGCTTGGTGGTGTGGTGGTGTAGTGGTGTAGTGGTGGTGGCCTCTGATTAGAGTAAAGTTTCATACACAGCAGGTGGGACACTACCTATAGCCGCATACCTCAAAATACTTATATACATACATATACAAATGTATCTAATGATAGTTACATTAACTATGAGTGGCCATTAAATTTCGCCAAGAATAATATTAACATTGTTTATCCAAGAATTATGACGTGGTCTTTATTTGATATGTAACCTAGATATTGTTTCAGTATGCAAAGTTTATTATCTATTCCGGTGAACATTTTAGAAGTTCATCGTAATCATTAGTAATTTCACCGGAAAAAAATGGTTTATTCTAACCCAAAAATTAATTATATTTACGCCGATGGAGAGATAATCTTTTAATAAAAAAAAGTCAAATGTAATGCTATTCAAAAGGACTTTTTAGGATGTCTCAAAAATAAAAATGGGACATTGAAAGCAAATAAAATTAATGTTTCTTGCTAAAAATTAAACCTAAAGATTTTATTTAATTTTTTTTTGTTAATTTCAGTAACTAAATTTTACTATAATAATTAGAAATATATATTATTTAATGATTAGAGCTGCCTAAATGCCATTTGGTATAAGTTATTTATATTGATGCGTCATTTATTAAATAAATGTAAATTATTTTAAAACTAAGGCCACATATGATGTTAGATATATATATATATATATATATTTATATATATTCCGACTGACAGAAGAACAAAAAAAAATGAAGAACTCTCCATCAGAAAATCGTTGGAAAGTTTTTATTTATTAATTTTTTTTGTTTGTTAATTTTAATTGTGTGGCACACCGGATTTGTGGGCGTTTCACTTTTAAATTAAATAAAATCGGTGAAAATATATAATTTTGTATAATTTTTTTTTGAATGAAACATTTGCATTTTTATTTTTCTATTTTTATTTTTTATTTTTTTGTTTATCTGCATTTGCCTTAATGAGACAATCATTAATCACTTAATCGCAGCCCCACAAAGACATAAAAAATAGGCAAAAATTTATGCAAAAAAAAAAACATATGAGAAAAAAAAACTTTTTTTGCCTCCCCCGCGGCGGCTTGCTATGGCAAAACCTGGCCAATGATTAATATTTGCTGATAGTTTTCCATTGCAAATTATGCAAAAATCAAACAAAACAAATAAAAAAAAAATATATATAGATATGTGTATACATATATATATATAGGAGTTGGTTACCGATTTCCGTTAACTGGTTGCACATTTCATGTGGATGATAATTAATGAACAACTCGTCCGATGTTGTAAGTTGTTGTCGTTGTTGTTGTCATTGTAAATGTTGCCTCTAAGAATCAATAGCACGAAAAATTGAAAGAAAAACTGGGGAATGAAACTAGTTGAAAGTAGAAACATAGAGAGAGGGGAGAGGGGAGGGGGGAATGGCTAAAGATGCTGCTCATTTGTTAAATCTGACTTAATGGAAAATTAATTCTGTCGGTGAAATCATTTTCAGTTTCCCAAATTCAAAACTTCAATTGAAATAAAATATCTTTCCAAATTAATTTTTCTCATTGATTTAACGTTAATTTTTCTCATTTTTAATGTAAAGATTGTCTGACAGGACTTTCAGCACTTTTAAAATTAATTTATCAATTTCATTATTTTTAATTTTAATATTTTTCTTGATGGTCTTTACTAAGTTATTTTTAGAAGATATATTTTTGTAAAATATAATAGCAAACATATTCGTTTTAATTTTTTTTTGTTTTTTCTAAAAAATATATCGTTAATATTTGACATATAAAAACTGTGGTAAAAATATTTCTGTCATTTTTGTAATTTATTGCTTTTCGGTGATGCTTTTCCATTAAATTTATTTTTATTTCTTTATTAAAATTTTATTTTTTAAAAGAGCGCTAAAACATAAATATTTAAGTCCTTCAAGCAAAGTAGAAGGAAATATTGAGTGGGTTAGCTTAGGAGTAGGGTAGGGTAGGGTAGGGTAGGGCAGGGCAGGGCAGGGCAGGGCAAGGCAAGGTAGGGTAGGATATTAAACTTGGTCCTTACATATCAAAGTTATTTATAATTAATTATAAAGAGCCATCGTTTGGAATTTCTCCCTGTATGTATGTATGTATGTATGTATGTATGTATTTATGTGTGTACTTTTATCTCTCTCCCTCTATTCCCGTCCCACTTTTGTCTTCTTCCCCTACTCGTTTTCGCTTTTCATCGACATCTACATTTGAGATTATGTTAATCAAAGTATATGCAAAATGTTGCCAGCAATCAAATTAAATGCGACATCTCGTTATGGCACCTCCTCACCTCACCCCACCTCACCTCACCTCACTTCTCTGTTGACAAAGTTTGCCTTAATTATAAAAATGTGAGAGGAAAAGAAAAAAAAAAGAAGAAAGAAAAACCTCAATATGTTCTCTTTCTATTTGCAGACAGCTAACCAAAAAAAAAAAAAAAAAAAAACCCAAACAAAAAAGGAACAACCAAAAAAAAAAAGAAAAATAAAAGTTACATAAACTCAATTTTGTAAAAGCGGATTTATACATACTTTCTTTCCCTTCCACCTACTCTCTTTAACGTTGCCCACTTTTGGTTCCATCTTCTATTCCCATGCGTGTCCTAAAATACAAACACACACAGATATATATATATATATATATATATATATGTATGTATATGTATATATAATGGTACATTTCAAGCTCTTATTTAGGGAGTAAATATTTGTACAATTTATTGTTATGAGTGAACAGACGGACGAGGCGAGGGAGGAGTGTGAGGGGGGGAGATTACGTCGTTTATGTAAAAAGTTGAAATGAACAGGTAAAAGAGCAACAGGCCTTTAACTAAAGAGCAGTGAGAAGTTCTGGACAGGTGGTTGTGTGGTTGTTGTGTGGTTGTGGTATTTTGGGGGGGTGTGGTGGAGGGAGGGATGATGGTGGATGGGACTCAATTGTCATAATCGTTGAATTCAGATGATTAATAATCAACAACATGACGTGGGTCATCTAGGAACGAACTTTACGGCAATCAGTGCGATTTTATTCTTTTTATGTTGTTGTTGTTGTTGTTGTGGTTGTTGTTGTTTACTCTCTTGTATACTGGCCTGTCAGTATCAGCAGTCACACACACTAGACACCACACACAGTGTATGGGAGGAGTTGTTGTTAATGTACTTCTTGTTGTTTTTATAATAAATGCTTTTGTTGTTGTTGTTGCTATTGTAGCAGTGGCCATGACCACTTAAAAGGCGTCATTCTATATGGGTCCACACACACACATGCACACCCACACACAGTGAGTGACAGAGAGAGAGAGAGAGAGAGAGAGAGGGACAAACGAGCGGCGCTAACGAACAAGAATTGTCAGTTATCTTGATTTTGTAACTTGGCTAAAAAACTTTAATTTAAAGTGGCGGCATTTGTTCTTTGATGCCGCCTCTACTCTATCTATCTATCTCCACTCACACCCACATAATTCTAAACCATTATGCAGATATACATGTATATATCTAGATATATATATGACTGTACTTAGATATGTATATACAAAGTAGATGTGTGATTCCAAAATCCTGGTCAACTGCCACTGCCACTTTAGTTGGCTATTTAACAAATGAATTTGCATGGCATAAAATTGGCTAATTATATAGTATACACACATATATACATATTTACATAGTGTGTGTGTGTGTGTGTGCGTGTGTGGGCGATCAAATGGCATTGCCATTTACTTATTCATTCAATCAGCAAACAATGATAGACAAAGATATATAGACATATGTATACTATAATCTGGGAGGTGTGTTAGACTTCTTTTTTTTTTTTTTTTTTTTTTTGGTTTGAAATCTTCAAAACGAAATGTTAATGCGTTGGATTATCTATGATATACATATATATATTTTCAGAGTTAATTTCGGACAATTGTCTAATCAACTGTATAACAGTTGTATAACAGTTTGAGTTGCAATTTCTTTATTCATTTTAGGCAGATAGAATTGAAAAATAAATGCTTCAAAAACAAGTTCAAAACAGAGATGACATCTTTTTTTCAATATTTTTAATTATTTTTTTAATATTTAAATAAAATATATTTCTTTTATTATTCGATTTTATTATTAGAACATTGGATATATAAATATATAAGTAATTATGGCAATTTGCTTTTAAATATTTATATATATACTTATATGTCTCATTCTGTATCCAAATCTGAAATCAAATCTTGTTTCATTTGACTCGATTTTGAAAGTTATTGATATTTAGACAAATTTATGGAGCCAATGAAAAAATTATATAAATTAAATATTTGAAAGTTGAGTCTTGAATCGTGAAAGCTCCAAAAAGGTTGAAAAGTTATATGTATATATTTTTTTTAATTTCTAGACCCTAAGAAACAAAAAGTTTTTGTATATCAAAATTTGTTTTACTTATTTTTGAAAGTTTTTTTTATCTATTCACAAATTAAACAAAATAATAATAATCAACAATAAATATTTAAAATATAATAATATACATAAAATATAAATAGAAATTTGTTGATAAATGATAATAGGAAAAAAACAGAAAATATATAACATTTAAAAATAATAATCCTTGAATAATATTTTTAAATGAATCCCCTTCATTTTTTTTTGTGTCTCTTATAGATGAGCATAAAGTGAATTCTGGTTCATGGGAGGATACATTGGATGATCTTCAGCCACACCAGCAGCAGCAGCAGCATCATCATCATCATCATCAGACATCCTCGTTCATTAGTAGTCCAACTGCAGTGCCAATTTCTCATAACGCGAGTATAACAACCGCACAACTTCATAGCGCATTTAGTCGTCGTATAGCCGAGCAGCGGGAACAGCATCTGCAACAAAAGCAGCAACAGCTACAGCAGCAACAGCAGCAACAGCAGCAGCAGCAGAGGGGATCTGCAGGAACAAACGGCTGTTCCGGCCAAGACAACGTCACAATTGCCGGCGGAAGTTTCAGCGCCAACGGTGGCCAAGCTGCCGTTGGTGTTGGCATCGGCAGCAGCGCCTGCAGTAGCAGCAGTGAACGTGATACAAAATCACCGTGTCGCCGTATTAACGACGAACGTGAAAGAGGAACTGCATCACAAACAATAGCAACAACTGGCAATAGCAATCACTCCGACGAGGAGGCAAATTTAACCGAAGAGGAACAAACCAGCAGCAGCGTGAGTTCATTAAGTGCCGGCAATCAACGCAATTCGCAATTGCGTTCCACCTTATACAAGGCCAAGCAACATTTGTTACTTGACAAATGGCGCACGGCTGCTACAGGTTCCGGATCAAATTCTGGTGCTACTACCCAGTTAGAGACTAACGGCAGCAATATGATAATGCGACGTGCCAGTGCCTGCACAATGCCCTCAACGGGTACGGCAGCAGGAGCAGGAGCAGGAGCATCTACATCATCATCAACGCAGCGAGATGATATAACAACGCCTGGTGAATCGCCTGGTAGTCGTCTATCACGTTGGTTCTCAATACGACGCGGCTCATCCCATCAATATGATGTGGGCGGTCGTGATGGCCGTCAATCGTCAGTCTCTAGTTTTGATATACCTGATACAGCGAATGCCACAGCATCTGGAGTCAACGCATCAACGATCTCGGCAACGACAACAACAGCAGCAGCAGCAGCAGGAACAACAACAACAACATTAGATGCTGCCTCACCACAAAAATTGGCAAATTTGGGTGCAATGAAAATGATGCCAGGAGTGCCAGAGGTAAATAACAATAATAAATATCCAAATATAAAATAAACAAATCATTATTTCATTCCGTTTTCAGTACGATGATGATGAGTCGGGTGGAGCAACTGGTTCAACTGGTGTTGGTAATGCTAATTCACGCTTCAATTTGGACCTGATGATACCGTCTGGCCATCAAGCCAATGGAACCACAAATAATTCCCATAATCGTCTCATAGTGCCAACGTTGCCACCAGCTCCAGCTGGATTATCCCAACAGCAATTAAAACGTCGTCACATAGTGGCCGCCATAGTCCATAGTGAGAATTCGTATGTGGCCACGCTCCAGCGTCTAGTCAATGTGAGTGGATAATCATTTACGTTTTTTTTTTTTGTTTTTTTTGCTTCTTTTTTATCTGTTTTTCTTCAACTATTTCAAAAGAGGAAGAGTTGAAGCAGGAGGAGGGGCAAAGAAGGAAGAGCTGAGATTTAGATTTTGTATACATTTTGGCCCATTATCTATTTTATTTGATGCACTGCATCAAGGAGTAGGGCAACATTTTTTGGAATTGATCTTTTGTTTTTTTGTTTTTTTTTGTATAGTTTTGTTGTTGTATTGTATTTGTTTTTTTTTTTTTACTTAAATTTTTCTTTCTATTCATCAAATAATTCGGTTTCGTTATCTTCTTTGATCAATTCTTCGAGATGCTCTTCCAATTCATTGCAACTCTCCTCCTGTTGCTCTTCGAGCTCCTCGCCATCATCATCATCACATATATCATCCAATTTTAATGGTAATGTTAATTGGGGTACTGTAATCTCATGTAATTCATATGTTTTCCATCCATCATTACAATCGATAGATTCAATTGGATCATTATTCAGTTGGTTAGTTAAAGATTCATTAATAGATTCATCAATTGCCTCCACTTCTTCGACACAAACTTCTTCAATCAGACAAGGCATATCCTTGACCAGGAGATCAATCTCAATGGGAACTAGCATATACATTTCACCCGTTTGCTCATCCCTCTGCATTTGTCCCAATTTCTTTTCATCATCTGATTTAATTAAATTAATTTCCACCATTTCACCCATATTTACTTGATCTGTTTGCCAATTATCCAAGGCAGATATATCCTGTTGATTAAATGTGTCAACCTCTTGACAACCGATCGGTGGCAATTGAAATTTATGTAGATTGGATGGTGCCAAATGGACATAAGCCTCATCGCTATCCGTTTCAAGATACAGTTTTACCTCACTAAAAGCTTCCGCCACATATCTTTCTTTATCCTTATTGATAATCTGTTTGGCATCATCTTTCCTTGTCTCTATATCAATATCTTTATCATTGTTCTGCAATAAATCTGCCATTCTAATCGATTTGTATAGTTTTTTGGTTTTTATTGTGTGTAATTAATGTGTATAAAATGTTTTTCTTTTTCAAGTTTAAATCTTGAAAATTAAAAGATCTGTGTGTAAATGATCGGGAAAGTTTATGAAAAACCTACTTGAAATATGAAAAAATCATAAGTTTTCTAAATCAAAATATTAATTTAAACTCCGATACTGCACACAGTTTTCGAAAGTCAATTGAGGATCCTCCATCTTAAATTAAATCAAAAGAATTCAACAGGACATCCTTCCATCCTTTCTTCACCCACTCAGTCTCCTTTTAAACAATTTACAAAATCTTTATCTTCTTCTGATAGGCGGCAATTATACAATTGATCGATAAAAATTAAAGTTCTGTCTAAATAATTTTGCATAAATAATTTGACAGCTATTAAAATTGCCACATAAATAAATAGAAAGGGTATACAAACTTCGGCATGGCTAAAATTAAAGAAAAAACTGTAAAATATATATATGTATATATATGTAAATTAATATAAAACATTTCATTAGTTAATTTCTCCAATAATTTAAGATTTTTGGGCAAATATTTGAAATAAAGTTGTAGTAAGACAAAAAAAGGAGAAAAAATTATAATAATAAAAATAAAATCAATTTGTTGACCCATTTACCTTACCTCTTCCCCACCCCTCTAAATCAGTGTTAAGCCCTGCATGAAGCATTTTGAATCCACCTCTTTTCAAATATATGTATATATATATATATATATGTATATATATATAATTTTTTGTTTTTGTTAATATCATTGATTAGCAAATCAGTTTAAGTTTGTAGTGGCACTTTAGTATTTTGTAACCTTCACAATTTTAACTAAATGTAAATCTCATTCATAAATATTATTTAATCTCTTTACATGCCATCCTCTTCCCATAAACGTCGACTTCTTCACCATCATAATTAATAATTATATATACATTTTCTTTCTCTTTTTCTCTGACACACACACACACACTAACTAACTAACTAACTAACATACTAACTAATTAAACCAAAATCACCAATCATACATACCATAAGTAGTTGCAAAATTAATAATAGACTAAAAAAAAAGTTAGTAAACATTTCACAATGATGTTTAACAAATGAAATTAAAACATTTCATTATTTATTTATCTTTGTTTTTTATTTGTTTTTTTCTTCTTTTTCTTATAGGATTATAAGAAACCGTTGGAGGAGTGCTGTCCACCTGTATTGAATCCAGTTAAAATTGCCACATTATTCCATTGCCTGCCGGATATTTTACATTCACATAAACTGTTTCGCATTACGCTGGCGGAATGCGTACGTAATTGGGATCGTGATGAGAAGATTGGTGATTGTTTTGTCAATGCATTTGGGAAGCCACAATTATTGGAAATCTATTCGGGATTCATAAATAATTTCTCTGTTGCCATGGAATTGGCCAAAATGGAGGAGAAACGTAAATCGGCATTGGCTGATTTCTTTAAAGTGAAACAGATCAGTGCCCATGATCGTTTATCATTTTTTGGTTTAATGGTTAAGCCCGTACAACGTTTTCCACAATTCATATTATTTCTGCAGGATCTATTAAAATATACACCACAAGGACATCATGATCGTATGTCCCTACAATTGGCCCTATCCCAATTGGAATTACTTGCCGAAATGTTAAACGAAAGCAAACGTGAAGCTGAACAATATCAGGCATTTAAAGAGATGCTTGGCCATATTAGTGGCACATTCAATACACGATCTTTGAGCAGTGTTAACATAAGCGGCGATAATGGTTCAAATCGTCCACGTTATTTATTACGTGAGGATAATGTTACACATATGGAATTAAATCAGGCCGGTTTAATTGTTAAATGGAAACAAAGACGTTTATTACTTTTAAATGATAAAGTAATCTGTGTATCGGTTGCACCAAAACAATCTCATGATTTTGGTGCCACCGAGAAATTGACATTTAAATGGATGTTCCCAGTGAATGATGTTGAGATTGTTGATAATACCACATCGGCAACATTATCTAGAATACTAACAGCTGGTAAATATTAAGATTCCGAACTATCTATCTATCTCATTTATAATTATTTAATTTATTTTTTTCTTTCTTTTGATTTCTAGGACTTAATCGCGGTGGCAGCTTAAAATCGAATGGAAGTTGTAATAATACCAATCATAATTCGAATAGCGGATATGGTAATAGTACACTACCTGGACAATCACCATTTAGTTTCGGTGATCCGCATAGTTCACCAGCTGCTCAGTTAACCAATGGTGCTGATAATCTATGCAACGAGATGAGCACATTAATGTATGATTATGAGGTTATATCACGTATTCATGATCTAGTTGGTAGCCTAAAGGGTACCTACAAGGAGCTAAATGCGAATACAACACGTAATGTTTTGAATACAATCCAGGGATCGATTCAACGTAAAGATGAGGAAATGGCATGGGTGGATTCATGTTGTCTACAATTAATTGGTCGCCATAAATCTGGTAAAGAGGAAACATTCACATTCCAGACACTGACACCGAATGTGAAAAAGGAATGGATAACAGAATTACGTTTGGCTCAATTGGCATTAGATACAAATAATTCACCAGCCTGGGAGCGTGCTTCATCACAAGCTGCTGGAACAGCAGGAATTGGTAGTGTAGGTGTAGTTGGTATTGGTGGTGGTATTGGAGGTGGATCTGGAATTGGAAATGTTGGAGTTGTATCTGGTCCAGTTGGTCAATCAATTTCCAATTCAATGGGTATGGGAGCGATAGGTGGACAATTGTTAAGTCATGAGGAGGCTGTACAACAGAGACAATCCCGCAAAATGCCGCTCTTTGTCAAGGCAATGCCTGTCTATAGGTCACAGCATCAAACGGAGGTAAATAATTCGATAATAATTTCGATTTATTTAATATAATATATATATATCTTTTATTATATTATAGGTGCGCTGTGGTTGTTATTATAGCATTGCCAATGACACAAAACAGAGCGGGAATGCTCGTCGTCGTCACAAGCAGTTGAACTATTTGTGGATGTGCAGCAGTGATGGTACATCATCTCATATTACTGTATTGGCCCAACATCCTCAACAGGCTGGCAATTTACGTGAGGCTGGTGCCTTTGATCTAGTCGAAACTCAAGTATCTGCCTTGGAATTTGTCAAGGGATTGGATCAATATCGGGCACGTGAACAGCATGCCAATTTACTTGGTGATCTTGTCTGGCTGGGTACGGATAGTCGAAAGCTTCTAATCTACTCAGCTCGCAATCCGGAACAGGAAGATCAAATTGGTAGCTATTCAGTGCCGGGAGCTGTCCAGCGTATACTTTATCATTTTGATGCCGTCTATGTGGCCCTATCGAATGCCACTATACTTATCTATCGTCGTGCCCATGATGGTGTATGGCAATTAAGAGATCCACAGATTATTTCCTTAGGTGATTCGGGATTACCGGTGCCCAGTTTATTGCCCATCAATATGAATATTTATGCCTCGTGTGCAAATCGTGTTTACGTTATGAATGCCCTTAATGGTGAAATTCAGCGTAGCTTTGAGGTTCATCATGGTGCCAGTCAGCAGGTTAATCTAATGGCACATTCTGGCATTGGTCTATGGATCTCGTTAAAGAACTCAACAATGTTATGTCTCTATCATACGGAGACATTTAAACATTTGCAGGACATAAATATTGCGTCCAGTGTATTAAGACACGATGGCAAAAAGGAGCAACCATTAAATAATAGCTCCGTTTATGTTACCGCATTGATGGCCTGCAAGGGTCTTCTTTGGGTTGGCACAAATGTTGGTATTGCAGTTACCATACCATTGCCCAGATTGGAAGGTGTTCCAATTATAAGTGGAGGCATCAATATGTCATGTCATGCACATTTTGGACCAATTACCTTCCTTTTGCCACTGATACCGAAAGTCTATCCCACCTATAAGCCAAACGCAAGTGGCAGCAATGTTGCTGTACCCAGCATGGGTGAGGATTTACAATTGCCTGCCATAGATGCTGATACCAAAGGTGATTTGGATGATAGTACGGTGATATTACGACGTGATTTACCCAAAACAGAGATAGAGCAGAGCTCATCCTCAATGGTGGAAGTGACACCGGCACCGGCACTGGCAACTGAGGCGGAGGGTGCCGATTCACCGCGTAGCTCCAAATTGGATAAACAACATTCACTCGATCAAAGTTTTACGGCCAAAATAAGAGCATCTTTGGCCAATTCACCTGCTTTTCATCGTAAACGTTTTCGCGATGTTGATCCACGAATGTCAAAAACTTTGCCCCGAGGAACTGGTGGAACAGGTGGTGGTGCATCCATTGTTGGTGGTGCTGTTGGTGGCGGTGGTAGAGCTTGTGCTGCTCCTTCAAATGCCAGCACATTATCCTCGCAGCATAGTGAACATGGCTATTGTGATGTCTATGGTTTATATGGCAAATTAATTTTCGTCAAAGAGGATTATGATGCTGAGGAGGGACCACAAAGTAATCCCATGGATATAATGTATGAGGGTATGCGTCGTTCAGATCCAGAATTAGCTGCAATACCTGGCAAAGTTTCCACTTTGGATCGTCGTTTGCATATGAAAGCATCACGACCACGTTCATTAGATTTATCCAATTGGTCGGTGGACTCAAAATCATCTAGCCTTTATACCTCATCCGGTAGTGAGGAGAGCATGGGCATACGTCTATTTGGTGGACGTAGTGTATCACGTAATAGTAGCAGTGCTAGTCATAAGACTTCCGGCACTGGTAGTGATTTGGGTAACATCTCTGAGAATGGCCTAATGACAACAGCCGATATACACCATCATCATCATCATCATCATCAGCAACAACAGCAGCAGCAACAGCAACAACAGCAGCAGCAACAGCAGCAACAACAACAGCAGCAGCAGCAGCAACCAGCACATCAGCAACAAACCACCAAATCGGAGGAGACACCTCCACCTGCTGCTGCAGTGGCAACATTGAAACGCAAACAGAAACAGAATTCAAAGCAACAGCAACAACAAAATGCGGATGGACCACGTACAGTCATCACACTAATGGGTGGACGTGGATATTGGCGTCATGTGTGGTATAATTCCAATTCAGCCGGTTCGCCAAGTCATCATCATGGTAGCAAGAGTGGCGGCAGTGGTAGTGGAAATGGTGCCAATTCATCGGATAGCAATTCATCGCCACTAACAGCCAATTCCAATGATGCTCACATTGTGGTATGGGAGAAGAAATTATAATCGCAGGAGTTAGTGTGCTGCTGTACAGTCCAACAGCAGCCACATCAGCATCATCCACCCCTCACAGAGCTCTGGCGACGAGTAGACGATCAAAAATTACTCCTGCAGCAGCAACAGCAACAACAGAAGCAGCAAAGACGTGCACGTGCCCGTGTACGCTTTCGCGGCACATTTATACAAAGGGATAAGAGTGTTGGCAGCGGTGGCGATGATAGAGAAGGCACTACATCAACTACAGGCACCAGTGGCATGTTTAGTGCCAGTTTGAAACGTTTGTCAAAGCTGAAACGAGGAGGCAGCTTAAAGGAATTCTAAAATGTTAAATCCAAATTAATCTTTTTTACCATCCCACCCGAAACCGCATCGATGTGTATAGTTTTCTAAATAGATTTAGCGACTTTTTCAAATTGGGATTACTTTATTGATTTGCTTTGGATTAGTTTCTCCTCAATGATTGTTAAATAGTCAGACTTTGGCAGATTCTTTAGTTTTTTTTTTTAGCAAAAATACAAACAAAAAAAAAAAAAAAAGAAAGCATTTTTCAAATCATTCAAAGATAATACAATTTTGCTACTTTTGTTTCAAAGCTCTCAACTCATTTTTCATCTGCGTATTTAATGGTCATTGAATCTCAAAATAGCATATATATATATATATATCTATATGCAAATATATATATGTCGTATATTGAATATATCGTATAGCAAATCTAAGCCTATATTATTGTGTATTTTTTTTTTTTTTGTAAACCTTTAGATTTAAGCAAATGTATTTTTTTTCATCTTATAGATATATACATATATTATATAAATATATCCACAAACACACACACACACAAAAGTTAATATCCAAAAATAATATTCCCCATTTTTTTTTGGTTTTTTTTTTTGTAATATTTTAAGGATAAATAAGTTAAAGATAAATCCCCTAAGGAAAAGCGGCAAAGCCAAGCTATAGGAAAAAAAACAAATGTTGTCTGTACCATAAATATATATTAATTAATCAATACACACACACACACACACACACAAAAAGAGATAATGCATATTTGTTAAAAAAAAAAAGAAATTAAAAAAAAGAACAAAAAAAGAGAAAATATCTAAAACAAATCGGCTGATAAATTATATATTTGGCTTTGTTGCTATGATGTCTCTCTCAAGTATATATATATATATATATATACAGATAGATATATATATCTTTTCGCCTAGCCCTAAGTTAACCAACATTTTTGTTGTTCTGTTTTGTTTGAAGCAGCTGGCAGCACTTTCCTTATGTATTACATATATATAAAAACAAAATAAAAAAAAAAACTAGATATTATAGTTGTGTATACATGATAGAACAAAAAAAAAAATAAACCACAAATTCTTAATATTATTGTAATGGATATGCCCGTATTTTGTAAACATTTGCAACAGGCCCGATACCCAATGTCTGGGTGTATTTTTTTTTCGTTTTCTTTTCTTTTTGTTTTTCAATTTTTTTTTTGTTTTATATTTGGGAAACAATAGATATATCTAATATACAATATACATACGATATGATACATATTTACGATTTATATACAATTGAAACGGTTGAAATTATTGTAATTGGACCATATTCTGGATAACCTTTGATATACAATATATGTTCTAAGGCATAATGAAACTATATAAAAAATTTTTTTGTCGTGCATGCACTTATACATATACAGGCATAAATACATACATATATATATATATATATATATGTATATATATATATATATATATATATATACATATAGTACATGAATATACACGTATTTACATATACATATGAATATATAGTTAACAAAATATATTTACATTCACATTTATCTATATACACACACACAAACACATACGAAATCCCTCAAATACCAATACACCCATAAAGCCCACATATATACATACATATGTATGTATGTGTACACACAGACAGATGATATATATATATATATATAATATCCTATATGTTTAATGGATCATTATTATGTATTGTCGTCGGCAAAGTTTACAATTACAAAAAAAAAAAAAAAAACTGAGGCAATAGGAATTTGCAAGAAATTAACATTTTTATCAAAACAGAACAAAACCCATTTGTATGTATGACAACAAAAAAACGTATTTAAAAACAAAAAAATATTAAACAAACAAAAAATAAACAAAATTGTCTTTGAATTTCATTTTATTCTATACACTGGAGTGAAAGAACAATGTGTTGTGAATAAGAAGCACTTAAGATATATAAAATTGATTCAACACATTTATAAAGTTGATTATATTATGAACTTAACAGGGATGAAGTCTGTTAAAGTGTTTCCTAAAGCGGTGCTATTTAAAGGGAAATATGCACCTAGGAAGTCTAAAAAAAATTTTTTTTTTAATTTAAACTTTGAAGTCCTTAGATCATCTGATGGAAAGGATAGATTATATAAAATAAATAAGCGAATTGGTAACGTTCGTTTGTTTGTCAAATTGGTACCCAAAATGAAACGAATAGCTCAAATTTTCTTGTTATTCTATACAACATTATCCAGTAGATATCATAAGACTTTTTTTCCGTTTTTTAGCTTTTTCTTATTGGCAAAAGGATGACTAATTTTTATCCCTAACAACCAGTTTAATAAAATTGATCAGATATTTTGTGTTTAAATGCAAATGTTCGTTCCTTTTTATGTTTACACATTTTATTGTTTTTCGTTTCTTGAAAATAATTAGATATTTTCAAAATATAGAGTATAAAATCTTATTGTTTCTTTTTTCACTTCTAATGATTTTTGACAAAATGTAGTTGGATACCGCAGAGACTTTTCTTTTTTTTTAAGGCTTTTTAAGGATTTTTATTATTATTTTTAGCTTAACATTTAATACCTTTTAAAAATATATTCTCTTAACTAAATTAAACTAGAATGATGAATTTTAAATAGTCTAATGCTAAAGAATAAGTCTGGAGTATTGTTTAGTTACATACTGATGGATCATTGTCTGAATGAGTAATCGTTTTCAATCATTATAAAAGATTAATCGAAGAAAAAGGATTGCTTATGATTAACCATATAAGCAGAATAGTTTTTAATTTTTTTTTAAAAAACGTTAAAAATATATTTTATTTTTCCTATGTGTAACAAATCCACTTTTTCCAAGTGTTACAAATCTGTAGATATAAAGGCTTAAGCACAGCTTTCTTTAGCCATGTCACCTGTCGGCCAAAGCAATTGGACACCGTTACTGAGCTTTTACATAGAGCTTTTAGTTACTATTTTACAACTTTACGTAGCTTAAAAGCTTGTTATGGGATTAAAATAAGCCGAATTACAAAACTGAAAGGTGATTAGCTAACGTTATTTTCATACCCTGCATATAAGATAAATGGGTATATAAATTGTAAAATGTAAGAGGCAGAAGGAAAGATTTCCGATCCTGTGAAATATATATATATTGATCAGCATTAAGCCGAGTCGATTACGACATGCCTGTGTATCCGCCCTTGCGAATAAATACCTAGATTTTAGAGATTATATTAACTAGAACAACCAAATTCGGTGTCCGCACCTGTCTTGTGTCTACGCATCCGCAAAAGACAAAAATAGATTACCAAAATTGTATTGAAGGTATCGAATTTTGATACACTAAATAATATATAATATATATGTACTTGTATTTTTTTAAAATTGGACAATTAATATCGGAGATATACATGAATAAATGTTATGTACTCAAATGGCAATTGTGAGAATGGCTGACGGAAGTGAGCGAGACGCCATTCGCTGCTTTGTTTTGCAAGTAGTGTAAGTTCCTGCAAGCAGTATTAGAAACTGTAGGCAGTATAAGTTCGCAAGCAGTATTAGTTTCGGTTATGCATTTGCTATTGCGCAATGTTCAGAGAATTTCATTTAACATTTTTTATTAAATTGTTAGCGATTTTTATGAAATTTTTAAAGTATTACTATTTGGTACAGGGAATACTTCCTTTCCCGATTAAAGCAAAAAAAAAAAACTAAAGAAAGAGAAATGAAAAATAATGTAGAAAAGTAAATTCAAATTATATAAATAACTTCAATTCAATAAAATCTGTATATAGATATATTCTTAATTAATATAAGCATCCATTGCTTTCTAAATGGTTTCATTTTGTTGAACATCTAATAAAAATATAATGAAAGCATATGGAAGAAATATATCTTAAATATATTATTACAACAAAATTTAGCTTTACTTAGTTAATTATAAATTATTAATTTCATTATCACCAAATTTGTATTTTATATTCGATTTTTGAAATATCATTTGAATTCAGTTTATACAGAAGGAATCAGTTATAAATGTATTTATCTTGATTTAAAATGTTATTTACTTTACATATACTTGGAAATTAGATTTCATTATGAGATGTAGTTTATTAGCCATTGTTTTATAAATAATAAGCATTAAGTTATTTAAATAACTCTACCCAATATCCTTGAACAGTTTGCAGGGTTTTAGAGACTTATTTACCTTTATCCGGGATATGATCTGAGCTAACTAGGGATAATCGTTGTATATTCTTACATCCATATCAAAAACTTATTACTAGGTCAAGTTCTCGAACTTAAAATGAATTAATATATGGATTTCAATGCTTTTACATATTAAAAATAAGATTATTTTATGTATTTATTGCCACATAATTGAAACGCTTATACATATATTAATACATACATATATTTCCGTTCATTTTCAATGGTACCACCGATAGATGGCATAACTATGATACGAATCCATCAATCGCAATCACTACTTGACCCACATGCAACAGGCGTTCAATTAATAGAAGGTTTGACTATATTTGGGAATTGATTTTGAATTTTTGCGTAAGTGCCACCAAAAAGGTGGCCGCAACTAATGATGCCTCATGAAATAGTGGGCGGAGGGGGGGGGTTGGCGGAGGTGAAAAAGAAATGAATCGAATGGTATATGAAAATAAAAGTCTCAGTCAGTTGCAGAGCCATAGAAAATTGATATTATCAGTAATGAATAATAGTGCCTAATAAGCGACAACCATGATGACGACGGTGACGATGCTGCCGACTCGTTGATGATGTCGTCGTTGTCGTTGTTGTTGTTGTTGTTGTTGTTGTTGGCGTTGTTTAAGATGGTGTTGCTGATGTTTCTGTTGCTGTTTCTGTTACTGATGATGATGATGGCCAGTGGCTGGTGACGGCTCATTACATAAACGGCGCATTGCTCCTAGACAAACTGTGGCAGCGGCTTATTAAACTTAATTGCTTACAACTGGCGACACTTTTTTGTATCTCTTTCTCTTTCTTTCTCTCTCTTTGTCTCTTTTCTTTTTATTTTTAGTTTTTATACATTTTTGTATACATTTTCGTTGTAATTTTTTATCAATCATCCAAGTCGAACTTGGCGAGTTATGGATCCGCTTAATGACTAATTAGATTGTGTGCAAGCCAGACTCCAACTCAGACTGTGAATAAGATTTGATATATATGTATATGTATATATATATTATATAATTTATAGATATTTGCAAAACTAAATGCATATGAAGTCATTAAATCTAAACAGAAGGGAATGTATTTGTTTTTTTTTTTTTCTCAGTTTAGTGTAAAGGTAAAGTCGTGACCTGGCCAAAAATAAAGTGTTTTGCGTAACAACAACAATAATAACAACAGCAACAGCAAGAAAAACAACAACATCAACAACAATGGTGAGGGATAACAGAGGTCAGTATATTTTCGGCTTCTATTGTTGTTATTGGCTTTCCCAGCCAGTCACGACCGTCGCAATTTTGTTGTCACTGTCAAAAAAGAAAAAGAAAAAAACAAAAACAAAAAACATTGCGGCTCACGCAATAAGACCGAGTGGAAAAACGAAGACAAACAAACAGCAGCAACATCAGCAACGGCGACAACAGCAACAAACAGCAACAGAAGCAACTTGGCCTAACGATTGCAGCATGCTGATAACAAGAAAGAAAAGAAAAATCATTCGCATTTAAATTAAAAGCAAATCGAATGCTTTATACACTTTCTTTCCAATTAAAGAAAATATATACATATAGTTCAAAGATATATTTCAAATGGATTTAAATTTTTCAGATGATTAATGCAATTTGTTATCGTATTATAAATGAATAATAGTATAATACATATATAATATATATAATATAATAAATATAAAAATTAATTAATTAATTAAACTTAAATATTTTTAATGAAATTAATCAGTTTAGTATAATGTTTTTAAAAACTCTTTTATATTGAAATATAACCTTTTTAATATATGTATATATCACATATAAGATTGTAATATATTTCAGTAATTTAAGTAATTTTTTTCTGTCTATCTAGATAGTGTATTATTCTATTGTCATTAATTGTTTTGCATTTCAAAATGACAAAAGCAGAATTATTGTATCAAATTTGAAGAGAAACTGGAAATAGACAAATGAAAACCATTTCGATATATAAACTAATATTGAAATACAATATTTTACAAAGAAAAAGAAAAAAGTGATACCTATATATGTAGATATATGGGTAGTTGATAAATTCTATCTACAATTAGTTCACATTGTTAAATTTTTGTGCTACATTTAAAATCGTTTATAGCGAATTAAATATATGAATTTTAAATTATTTTATTTAGTCATTAAAAACTAAAAAATAAAGTTTAGAAACTTTAAATAATGTTAAATGATTGTTAGTAAAAATAAAGGTAATTTCCATGGCTTTTAATTTTATTGCCATTGCCTGGCTGGCGTTTCCTTGTATAGTGTAGAAATGGTTTACTAGCGGAAAAACGGCAGCAACAGCAATAACAGCAGCAGCAACAGCAGCAGCAACTGCAACTGCAAAAGCAGCCGCTGCTGCTACAAGCGACAACTTAACAAACCTTGCCCCTGTCTTTACCTCTATCTCTGCAACTGAATACAAGCTCAGTTGCCGTCTCAGTTGCTGCTGTTGCCGCCGTTGCTGTTGCTGCTGTTGTTGCTGCTGCTGCTGCTGCTGCTGCTGCTGCTAGCAGTTTCCATTTCATTTTTAAGCAAACGTTCGTCGCGTTCAGCGTTTTAATATTTAATTGTTGGCGTTCCCGAACGGTTGCCATTGTCATTGCCACGGAGATACTGAAACGTCGTTAAGCGTTGACAATTTATCGCACGAACCACTGCAATAACACCATCAACATAACCACCGTCAAGACATCCACCGCCAATAAACTTTTAACCTCTTGAATCAAACGTCGTCGGTCCAAGTTGCACGTTTTTCTTCGTTTCGTTTGTTTTTTTCTATTTTTCTTCTTTTGTTTTTTTTTTTTTTGTTTGTTTTTGATTGGTTTTGCTTAGTGTTAATTTTGATTGTTTTACGCGCAAGGATTTTTTATCAAGTGAATTCTAAATGTTGCCCTCAATTGAGGCTGGAGCCTGTGCGAGCTTCATATTGTGCCTAATATTGTTTAGTACATGCCTTATATCGATTAAGGCTAGGAGTTATAGCAATGGTTTAATATTTTATGAACTTACCAGTCATACACCATATTTACCACCAACAGTGAGTGTGTCTCGTGGTAGAAATTTGGCCAGTGTTAAATATTCGGAAAAGGGTTCCATTTGGTCAACATTTGGTCAGCCATGTGAATGTCGTGGTGCCCTATGCGGTTGCTGTGCCGGATTAAAGGTCGATCAATATAAATTTGATCAAAAGGGTAAGTAAAAAGGATTCAAAGGAATAAAAGTTTGGATAAAGATGGTTTGGATATTAGATTCGTTTCCAATTTGATTTTGAAATAGGAACTTGTTGAATTTAAAATTGCTGCTGAAGTTCTATATTGAAAGTATATAATAAAAATAGTTTTTAAAAACTGATAAACTGACAAAAAGTTTCTTTAGCCCTATATGTACATATATCTGATGTATGTATATAAGTTTACATACATATAAATGGAATGCAAATTTATAATTCTGTTAATAAATTTTTCAATCTGTGAGATTTGCTCTAGATTCTCACCCAAAACAAGAATTCATTTACCTTAGCAGATTTGGTTTTTTTTTTGTTTTTTTTTCGGTTTTCGATTTCCATTTGGCAAATATCTTTACCCCTTCCCACTACTGCCTACCATCCGTTGCACTGTGCAGACAGACAGATAGATAGACAAACGTATGAAAGGAGGGAGAGGTGGTGGGGTGGGTGGAGGGGGGGGCATATGGATGGATGGACTGATGGATGAAGACAAGCGACTTTTAAGTCGCGTCTCGTGACATGGTTACATTTGCCAATCAAAATGCCACAAAATCGTTTGGCGCTTGAAGGCAATTCATTCGCTTGCTTGGTATTCCATTTCATTTCATTCCATTCCATTCCATGAGCGAATGCCACCCGCAACTTTCATTCCATTCATCGAACGAATTTTCTTGTTTCATTGTTTTATTAACTCTCTTTTTCTTTTTGGTTTTTTTTTTTTTTTTTCGTGTTTTTGGTTTCTTCTTCTGCTGCAGTTTGTGCCAATGTCACGTTTGTACCCCAAGTGGAGGAAGTTCAATTGGAAGTATATCTGAATGAGCGTCCCTCATCAAAATATGGCATATCAGTAAGAAATCCGACACCATTCTGCATACCTGTAATGATGGGTGTACCAATGGCAATGTGTGTACAAATGACTGATGTGACCATGATGGATAATCATTTGAATATGTGTATGGATTTTGTTGTTAGATTGGCCACTACCGATTTATTTGAGATGCATTTTCAATGTATGCGAATGGGATTGGATGGTATACAGTATGTGGATAAGAATGGTAAACCAGTATTGCCTACGGCTGAAATGCAAGATGATATCGATGATGATAATGATGATGATAATGATGGGGAGTATGCTAGTGCTAGTGCTAGTGATGATAATGATAAAAATGAGAAGGAGAAGCTGGAACATCAACCATTGGAGGAGGAACAACGTGAACCATTGCCAATTGAAAGTGAAATGCTAATGGCAAGTGATCAACTGAATAAAGTCAAGGAGGAGGCGGTTCAAGAGGAGGGGGAACTGGAGGAGGGACAGGAGGTGGAGCAATCGGAGATGACAATGGAAGAAGAAGGAGGAGTGGAACAAGAGGAGACACCTGACTATGCTGGCGAGAGCGACCTGAAGCAAAACGAAGTAATTGAAACAATTACAATGATGCACAATTACACCGCAGATGGAGAAAAAGTGATAGAGATGAAGCCAGAAGAAGAGGAGGAGGTGAAAAAATCAACCGAAGAGTTAGAGATAGATGTCAATAAGGTGAAGGCGGAGGAAGAGGATGAGGATGATGTTGTGGATAGTCAGCAAGAGGAAGAGACTACCACAATAGCTGAATTGGCAAATATAAGCGAAAATGAAATAAATATAGATGATGATAATGACTTGAAAGAAAACGAAAATGAAGCTAACAAAGAGCAGTTCATAGAGACGGAGACTGGGACGGAGACGGAGACGGAGTCCGAGACAGAGGCTGAAGAAGAGTCCGAAACTGAAATGGTTACCGAAGAGACACAACATCATGACACGGCTAACGAAAAAGAAGAAAAAGATGTAGACAAGGAGGAAGAAGCTGTTGATGAAACAAATGAAAATGAAAATGAAAATGAAAATGAAGACAATGGCGAGGATAACGAAAATGAAGCTGATGGCGATAATGATGATGATGATGATGAAGGTGAAGATGATAATGAGGGGAATGATGATGATGACGATGATGATGATAATGATGATGACGAGCAGACCACGACAGTAAAGGAGAAGGTGGAAAAACAGCCATCTAATAGCAATGAAAGCTCCTCAAACAGTCGTCAAGCTGTTGATGACCTTGCTAATGAGGTCTTTACCCAAACTAAACGACGACGACGTTTATAAGACGACTAAAGAAAGAGCAAGAGAGAGAGAGAGAGAGACACACAGAGAAGAAAAATGCACTTAATTTATTATAGTTTTATAGTAAGTTATTGTAATTGTTAATGAATTGTTAATAATTTTGTTAATTATTATGTATTTATTGAAATCAAACAAAAGAAAAACTTACACCAAAATAAAAAAAAAACCCCATAAACAATTTTAAATGCTAACTATTCTCCAGTAGTTTTTAATTATTCGATTGTTGATCCAAAAGCAATCGGTTTGAATTTGAAACAGACGTAAAAAAAAAGTGGAATAATATTAGAAAAGAAAATTTCTTTTCAAGATGAAAAATAATAGAAATCGAATATACAACAAAAAGAAAGACAAAAGAAAACTCAAATATTTCATAACATAAAATTTTTAAGGATTTTATATACCTTTCAGACAATGGGTATTTGTGTACAGATTGTAAAAATAGCAAAAAACAGATAAAAAAAAAAGACAGAAAGAAAAACGATTTTCCCAAATCGCTATCAGCAATTAATTGTTACGAGTTTTTTTTAAAATTGCCCCACACTCTCTCTTCTCTTCGCTTCTCTGGTGACCAGAGGACATTTCTATTTGATGCTGTTACTGCTGTGGTTATGGCTAAGGGAATTCACTGATGGCGTTGAACTACCTCGCCTCTTCTTATACTTGGTCCGTAAATTATGATCCATATTACGCATACGTCTTAAGCCCAATTCATGATCATTTACCGTTGTGCAAATTGATAAATATACTAACAATTTAGGTGATCTCAATTCAGTGGCCAATTTAGTGGCCTTGATCAATGACTCCTTTAAGCGTTCAAGTCGATTGAGTGAGGCATGAACTTGACAGACTAAAAAACTACTATTAAATCGCCATATATGATTTTCGCAACTGCGAGCCTCTATTAGATTTAGATTGAGAGAAGTTATTAGTTAAGATAATCTAGCCATATACATATATATACACACTCACCATTAATTGCTTTTCGTGCTATAGTCAGACACTTGTCGAAACGTGATTCCGTAAAATGTTTGCGAGCCATTTCAAAAAGTAAATAACAACGTTCAATAGCATATCGAGAGTGACGCAAACGATCCTCCAGATTGTCCAATTTTTGGCTACAACAAGGGTATAAAAAGGTATAAATACATATGTATATTTATCATAAAATAACATTTGGAGTTAATTATAAAATTTAAAATTCTAAAAACAAAAACATCTACCTTATTCGACTGTGTCGCTCGTCAGATTTTTGTAAATCTGCATGTGCATTATGACCAAAAACACTTCGGACATTATCCTTAGAACGTTCCGTTGGCATTTGATAGAGTAAATGTCGATTCTTTTCGTCAAGATAATCAATATTTGGCATTATTTTACAACGATCGATATGGGCCAATGCCAATATATTGTATACCTCATTAATAAATTCAAATTTCCATGGTAAAATGCGATGGGTTTTCAAATCGATATATGTTGACATTATATATTCCACGTAATCGGTTAGACGTTCAATATTTTGTTCCTTACGACGCTGACGCACCTCACGCAACATACGAAAACAATCACGACGCGTCTGATACTGTATACGATAGAAGCGATCAGTGCGATAACTGCGATATTTTAATTGATTTCGATTGTACATAGGATCACGGGCATGCATCATTCTCTGGAATGGATCAATTTTAAATCGATGGATATACATATGCATAGAAGAAATCGAAATTTACCAAAAATTTTTTCACTGTACTATATTGTTCGATGATTAATTGACGTAAATATTGGGCCGATTCTCGCATATGGGTATCTTGAAATATCTGATTGCCTTTCAATTCTCGTAATGCGGCCACATCCTTGGAACTACGTCCCAAATAACGATAGTTAAAGACATTTTGGCATTCACGAAGTCGGGCTTTTTCGAGTGGAGTTAATAGAACGATTCGTTTATCAATTACACTCTGAACATCACATTTATTTTGTTCACGCATTTCTTTCCACAAGGGGCGTGGCACAAAGGCGGCTAAAGTTTTACGATGTCGATCAACATCCTGAATAAGCGTAAAATTATGCTTAAAAAATGAACCCAATGTGTCGCCGAGAGTGTCATCAAAAACTGCCAATGTCTGTAAAAAAAAAAAATAGTAAGATATATATGAATATACATACATATGTATATGTATGTATATATTTAATCATTTAACTTACTTTACTCAAACGATATTCGAGACGCTCTTTGTTGTTAATCGAAGTGACTCCATTTGCCTCCGTATAAAGTTTAAGCAAAGTGTCTTCAAATCGATTACTATCATAGAGCGCATCGCATTGTTCGAGCATAATATCTTCATAAATTTGCGGTATTCCATCTATTCCAGAATTATCGGTTACTTTTTGGGAATGTATAGCATTTAGCAATGCTTGATGGGGATTAGCCAGAGCTCTTTCGCATTGTGCCCGTTTCAATAGTGTCAGATAATGTTTTCTACAAATATTCTCATCTTTATTATAGCATTGACGAATTCGCATTGGCATTGTATTAGATGGTGCTGTGCATGAGGTGGGCTTTCCACGAAATCCCTCTTCATGGCAAACATTAAGGGCTCGATCATAGCTATTCAATGCTTCCTTATGGAGTGATCGACGATTGTAATACTGTCCCCAATCATTGAAAATTCCAGCCTGGGCGCAGGCGTGCCAACGGATACGTTGCCAAGGTTTTAAATCGGAGGACAAACTTGTGTTTACTGCATTAGCACCTCCTCCTATCATTGTGATACCGTAAATTCTGCCCGTTCGCAATATCAAGCCACTTATATAGGCCATACAAAGTCAACAACAACAACACATAGACAATCACTTATTGATTTAAAACAGAAAATTTGGTCAAAACGCACATACAAAAAGAAAAAAAAAAGAAGAAAGAAAAGAAAAGGGGAAAAAAAAAGGAAAACGCACTACGATTTTGATTAAACATCAAACTGAGAATGAAAGATAATTCCTAGAATCAAAGGTTTAACTACGATTATAGTACAGTGATACCTCTCTTGGACGAACAGTTAACTTCACCAATTTGTTGTCCGTTCAAGATAGGTAATAACTATATAATAATTACAAATTGACGGTAACTAAGAAATCTTTCTCTCAAGATAGTTGTCTGTTAACGGAGTTCTCACTGTAGCTACCAATAAAAAATACAAAACAGAGGATATAATTCAGCGTTATATTTTTCTTTCAGTTTTTGAAACAGATGGACAGATTGATGTATGGCTGAAGCATTTGAGTTAAGTAAAAATTGGAAAATGGAAAATTTTCATATCATTTGGTTAAAAAAACTCTCACTCTTACACATTTTTTTGTTTTTTACTTATGCAATTCTGCCCCCCGCCCCCACCCCCCATTCACACACTTTTCCAAGCACACTTTTCCCTGAAAAGTAGCCGAAAATGCTTTAATGGGTTAACGGTGAATTTTCTCACACCCACACCTTCTTGAAATTTGTTGTCGAAATGTTTTTCTTACTTTTACACGGCGACACAAAAAAAAAAACAAAAACTAAAACACAAAATGCTTCAATGGCCAAATTAGCAAAACAAGAAAAAAGAAGCAACAAAAGCAAAGACAAAAGAAAAAGAAACAAAAGAAAGAAGCAATTAAAAAATTAAATTTGTTAAACACAAATTGAGGTAGGGAATTTTAGATACCCTACAGAGTATCACTTGGGTATAATCCAATGAATAGAAATTAAATTCTCTTCATTTCTTTTTAAATTTTTTTCCAGCTGGAAATTTTCGAATGAACCTCGTTTTACATAACTCTGAGGGGGAAGTCTTAGCGGACTGTGGGTTTTTAAGCATATTTATTTAATATATATGTCAATTATTGGAGGATCTGTGGTAAGTATTTATATATATATAGATATATACATATATTCTAAGACAACAGCTAAAAAGTTTTTCAATTATTTTAATATGCTTAATATACCCATTTATTTATATTGTAGAGGGTATGAAAACAAGTCATAATCGAGCAATATTATATAATTTTTAGCTACCGTATTATATTGTTGTTGTTGTTGTTGTTGTTGCTGTCGTTAGCTGTGAAAATTATTTAATAAATTAATGTTGCGTTATTCGTTTTTGTCTTTTTCAAGGGGAGAGGGCGGATATGTTGACGATTATACGACAATTATTACGAATGTTTTTTAATAATTTTTAATTGCTTTTATTATTATTATTATTTTATTCGGTTTTCTCTTTCTCTCTAACACTCTTTCACATAATTTTTTGGTTGGTTTTTCCTTTTTGTTTTCATTTTCGCTTAATATTTTTGCATAAGCGCAACGTGAGTTCAATTTCTGTTTCGCATTTTGGCCCACTGGCCAGTTGGAATGGGTGAACGATAAAATAAGTTAACGGGTGGAAGGGAGGGTGGTGGTGGTAATAGCCGGTCAACGATTGCTCTCCCACTGTTCATTTGTATGCCAATCGCCTTTTTTGTGCGTTTATTTTTTTTTTCATTTCAGTTTTCGTTTTTGCGGAAAGAAAGTTCCAACAGAAATTGCCAAAAATAAAAAAAGAAAAACAACAACAAAAATAAAACACCGGTGGTAGCAACGATGCAGGCAAATGTGGTCAAACGCCAATTAAAAGTGGCCAAAAGCAATAACAAAATAAAGAAAGAAAGAAAGAAGAAAAAAAAAAAACCAGACAAAACGGAAAAAAAAACTTCGAGCCAAAAGCAAGAGAACAACATTGCATGTCAATTAGATTGGATAGTTGGTGTAAGTATTGAAACCGCTGTTACACATTGAGGTAGACACGAGGGTTTTGCCTCCCATACTCGTACAATACATAAGTAAGAGTAAGTGTCGCTCTCGGCACTATTAAAGAAGACACAAACACAGAGGTCTCTCCATATGGCCCAGTAGACAATCGATATCAATAAAGCAAAAAATACATATAAGTATATTTTGATTATAACAAATAACATTTTAAATGAATTATTTGCATTTTACTCTCTACTTGTAGAATGAAATAATCTATATTAAATTGTTAACATATATAATATAAGCTATATTGTTTTTAAAACTTGAAAATCGATTAAGATTTTTTCCTTAAGATTTTCTGCGTTAACCTATGTATGTAGGCTGTGGAAATCATTTGACTCCGCCTTTAGCTTAAGGAAGTCTTTCGAGTTCGGTTACTATTAAATAATAAGAAAAGATATATCCATCTGGCTCAATTGAAATCACCCACAACCGGCACAATTTGCTGACATTAAGAATCTGTGGGTATTTGAAAAAACCCTGAAAAAAACCCTTGTTGGTGGAATGGTGCAAATAACTTCTAGGAACACGCAAAAGCTAGTGGAGTTCATGCCAAAAAGCATGGGAAAAGGAACACCAAATATTAAAATTAGCATAAACCGTTAATTTAAGCAAACTGATTAATAGAATTTTAAATAAGCTGTGAGAATATTTATTGATATTTTTTTTATTTTGTTGCTTTTGGTATTAAAACTATTTGTTTTTGGAGACCAGAAGTTGTTCTCTTTAAAATTATATTCAGTTTAATTAATATTGGTTATAGTTTTTCAATTATGTATTCTGTATGTATGTATTCTATCAAATTATATACATAAACACTTAATAGACATATATATACAATATAATTGTTACTATATAGGTTTTCCAGCATTTCAAAATGAATCAAAGGAAAATGTATAATAAATAAAATTTCTTTCTTTTCTTAATCTTCCTGTGACAACTTCCAAAATAAAATAAAAACAAATTGTACATTTTCTATATAAGCTCTAAGTATATGTAAAATTATATTTAAAACATTTTTTTATTGATTGCATAAAAAGGAAGACTTTTGTATACTAATTTTAGTATTGCAATATATTAATATCTGCCATATACTTAAGTTTTTGATTAATTAATTTATATTTAAGATATTAGAACCTTGTACTTTATATGGTAGCTGTATATATGATTGTACAAATATACAAATAACTGAAAGTTTTTAAGCAAACCAATAATTAATGAACTTAAATAAGCAATTGTTTCAACTTAAGTACAATATTTGAGTAAGTATATTATAAATAACTATTTAAAGTTAATCCATTTATATCAAACTTGAAAGTATTTCCCATTTGAAATACTATTAAATATAATGTATGTATATGTATATGTATTCCCTATTTTGACTAGGACAATTAAATATATCCATATATATATATCTCATTCTTAGTTTTTTCATGTTAAGTTACTTTAATGAATTCCTTGTTATTTTAAGTATTTAAAGTTATGGAGTACAATTTCAATCCTTATCACAACTAATCATTTAATTAAATGTCAATCTGCATCATGTTGCATGTTTTCAAACATTGTATGGATGGATGGCTGTATGTATGTATGTGTGACCCATGAGGCAAGGCAACACCTTTAGCCAATTAGCCAGTACTCATACGCCCTGTTGCGTGCATAAACAGCACTCAAAACCGAGAACGTAGCTGTCTGTCACTCAATGTGGCACACTGACACACACACACACACACACACACACACATTCATTTATATACCACAAATATACATATGAGAAATTCTATTTCAATGTGCAGTTGAGGTAAAGCCTGATATACTCATATATGTATATGTATTTGTATGTATGTATGAATGTATGTATATACAGAAAGTCGTTGACATTGAATGTTGACTTTGTGTCAAATGATGATATTGCTCCCAAATATAATACAGAACAGTCAAATGTTCGAAGTTGGCGCCTCTTAGGCGACCTCCAATACTCTTGTAAGTAACTACATATGTACATATACATACATATATATATACATATGTACATACATGCGTATATATTTATGGGACATCCATATGAAATTTGGTTGGGGTAGGGCAGTAAGTTTTCGGCTTACTGAAAAAGGCCTAAGTGCATACAGTGGTGTCTATAAATAGAGTAGAGACATGAAAGTAAATCCAAATGGAAATTTTTAGATATTAATGAATTACAAGAAATTTGCATTTAATTAGACATTTATTTGTATAGTCTATATTTTATCTTAGCTAATTTTGTTTAATATGTATTTAAATAATTATTCTTGATTACATATAATCATTTTTATGGAAATGTTTATTTTATTACTATCCTCGAGTGTTAAGACAAGAAGCCAGGCAGTTATTCAGTAGTGTCGTTGTGTTCCTACTAACTCAGACAAACAAGCAAACATTCTTTCCCTGTCACACTCCTCGCCAGTGTCGCCTACCCCCCCCCTCCCCTACTTCCCTTCCCCAACCAACCAACACATATAGAATGCTACAAATTCCAATCGGTAGCTACTCCTAATCGGGCCGGGCGGCATTCTCATCGTGTCGTTGTCGTCTTCTTCTTCGTGCCGTTATCGTTGGTGTCGTCGTCGTCGTCGTTTTTATGCGTGCAGCATCATGCAAGGCATAGAGCAGCAATCAGTTCGCATTTGTCTCGCTTACTGGCAGGTCATTCTTGCCTTAGTTGCCAACCACACAACACAACAAACAACACACACAAACACACATAGACAGAGACAGAGATAGCAAGAAGATAGAATTTGTTGACTTATCCAAAAAATTTCAGTTGGAAATTTGAAAAGTGCGTTAGGCGTTGCCTCGGTAAGTTCAAATTCGTTACTTTAAAAAACATTTCAAAATATTGAAATTAACTAATTCCTGCAACATAAAGTATTTAAATTTCAATAAATATATACATATTCGAATGACTTATTTTTTGTTTTAAGGTTTATTACTTCAATTAATAAATAAATAGATGAAATACATATTTTTATATACATCATTGTATACATACATATGTACATATGTATGTATGTATCTATATAAATATATTTAAGTATGTATATATCTATATAATATATGTACATATATTTTATGAGTTACATTTTTATGAATTTTTATGGGCCATTTCACTTCTAAAAATTTATATATATTTTGATTATGCTCTACTTGATGGCCAAAACTTGTAAAGTCTGAACAAGTTAAAGAGAGTTACTATATTTTTGTGTATATATGGGTATATGTACATATGTATGTGTGTGTGTGTGTGGGGGGGGGTGTATGTATTGAAGTATTGTCTCTATGCTATTTGACTCTATTCTCACTTAATACTTACTTATATATGAAAACGCGCCTTTTCTTCTGTCATATGCATTTTTTCGGCAATCAAGCAAGTTTTGTGCAATTTCATGCCAACTGACAATGCGAGTTGCGAGTTTCCGTTCACCCAGATTCCACTTACCCCTGGCATACATTTACACGTATATATGTATATACTTACATACATATGTACATACTTACACGGAAATGCCAGCAGATTGGCATCATCATTGTGAAAACTATGTATGTATGTATGTATGTATATAGATGCACATACTCATATGTGTGTTGGCCAAATCAGCCGTGCGAAGCAACAACAAAAATTGCACGCAAGAGCGGCTTGCAATTTAGATGGTTGAAAGTGGAAGTGGAGGTGGAGGTGGTGTTGGGGGATCGCGATGAGCAGGTACACCCAAACGAGGACATCATACAAATTGCATGCATGTGTTGAATGATACAAAATACCAAGCCAACTGGCGCAAACTTCTTAGCATAAAATACAAAAGCAATTTGTACTGAATACCCTATTCCCAAAAGAAAAGGAATTTTAACAAAATATAGTTTATATCAAAACAAAAATCAATTAGTTAATTTAAAAATGTTTTGAATCAGTCACTTGTCAATTTACTATATTATCTTTGATTGTAGATTGAAGATTGATATATTGACTTTTACACTATTTATTGAAAAGAATAAACTACTTGTACTTTTGGTATAATGTAAAATATAGAAATCATACTGATAGAGCATATTTTGTATATATCCTATAGGATATTTGTTTCTTTATAAAAATTTAAGTTTTATTATGAACATTAACTTTTATTAAAAACAGATAAAACCAAAAAAAAAAAAATATTAGATTTTATTATCTAACAAAATATATATAACATAAAACTTAATAAAAATATCATATTAATCACATCCTTATCTATTAATATTTGGAATAAAGATTTTTATTAACTCAAAAAAAAGTTAATTTTTAGTGGAAAATAAATTAAGTTATTACCGTTTTGTATATATTCATTTTCTAAGAGACAGTTCCCTTTGGATTTTCATTTGCCGACCCGCTAGTATCACCAATTAAGTTAAATAGAAACATTTTGTCTTGTGTCTGCTTTGGTATTCAAATGTTTTAAGATAAAAAAAAATAAAAAACAAAAGGAAAGAAGGAAAAACCCCATGAAAATTAACCTGAATTGCTGTTGCCCATTACTGGGTGAGTGCCTCTTTGTTTTCCCATTGCCGTCTACCATTTGAAGCCCCTGCAGATATGCAACAATTTCTTTTAGCACGTCCAGCACATGCCTAATTTAATTGGCTTAACTTAAGCTCAAGCGAAACGATGAAAACGGGGACTAGCAGCTATATGGAGCATTGACCTTATGTCTGTCGTTCTGTCTGTCTTTCTGTCGCTTAAGCATTGTAAAACCCTCCGTCTTAAATTATCGTTTAGATTTTATGGCCTTGATGCCATTGTTGTTTTATTCCCTCTTTTGCAATTTTTTCGACATGTTAAAAACATGAATAAAATGGCATCTCATTATTAATGAAATGTAATTGCATTTTCTTCAAGTTAGTTGAGAATTTGACAAAATGTAACATTACAACAACTTTAACATGTACAACTTTAATATAATATATATGATATATATATATTTAATATATATATATGAAAATCATCAATCAGAATAAAAGTCTCTCTACGATTTATGCTGCATTTTCCTTTTGAATTTTCTATGTGAATTTCATTTTTGACTCCCAGAAGTATGCAACATTTTATGCTTGTGCATTATGGAAAATAGCTTTCACACATGCATATATACATATAAAGCTAATGCCACAAGTACACACACACACACACACATACAGACACTTTTCTACACCCAAATCAAATTTGATCGCAATAAGTCATTAAATACTTATGCTCACCCACATTTCTGGTTTTTTAATTAGCTTTTTTTCCTTTTTCTTCTCTGGAAGCCAAAAAAAAAAAAAAAGAGAGAATTTTTTCTATTGCAATTGTTCCTAATTAAAACGCGCAGGTGTATATTTGCCTTTTTTATTTCTGTTTCGTATTTTTTCTTCTTTTTTTATTTTTCCTTTTTGTTGTTGTTATTTTTCTTGTTATTTTTCTTTTATATGAGGGGGGAAAAAAAAGAAAACGCCGCAAGCCAAGAAACAGCAAAAGAAAAAGGATAAATGCGGTTGCCAGGTCAAAACCGCGTTCGTAATTTGAAATAACACAGAAATATACAAAGTTAAAAGTAAAAACCAAAAAAAAAAAAAAAGGCAAAAGCAGAAACATGTTTATAAAAAAAAAGAAGAAGATAAATATGTTTATACATTACTTGTAAAACATCCGGGTATGCCCCACATATATTATTTTTGTACACATAATGTAAATAGTAGAGTGGAAAATTTAAAATAAACATAAAAAAAAACAAATTTTATAATGATATCAAAGTCGAAAAGTCTCCGGAGTTACTCTATTTATGCCAAGGGCATTTCAAATTTGGTGTTTCGCTGTGAGGAAAACTCACTTATTACTGTGCCAACTTTTGCTCAGAGCTTTTCCTTTTTCCACCATATTGTCGGGTATTATTTGTTTTTTTTTTTTTCTCTCTTCTGCTCTTCTGTCTGTTGCGACCGGTTAATTTATGATGATTGCAGTGAAGAAAAGTTTTTTTTTATTTTTGGCCTGGTTTAATACACGCCCATGTACTAACATTATGGAAATAGATTTTCTTTTGCAATACTTTTTTTTTTTCATTGGCAACACAATGGTGGGAATCAGAATGAATCTCGGCAAAGAAACGAATGCAATATATATGGTAAAAAAAAAACAACAAAAAAAACCCTGTGTCAAGTAGTGACTTTCAGTTTTTTTTTTTTTTTTTTTTTTTTTTTTTTTTTTGGCCAGCAGCTCTATACATGAAAACGTTTCTATTCAGAGGCATCTGTGCAGAAACTTGCAGATAATGCAAAATCTAACAATGTAAACAACTAAGTAAAGGAAGGCAAAGGTTGATAAAAAATACGAGAGGAGGTGGTGGAAAGGGTCCGGGAGAATGAATTTAAAGAAAAGGCAAAACGCGAAAAGGAAATCTGTTGACATAGTGCTAAAAAAAAAAAAATTCTAGACAGAAGGAAACACTTGAAACCGGGACCTGTATATATGTTTGTATATCCTCAGCTTGAGGTTGTCTTAATGTACATAGTTTCTCTATCCCCCCTTCCGTCTCTTTCTCTCTCTCTCTCTCAAACTATGGCTCTCTCTTTTTGCCTATTTCTATCTCTGGCACCTAACAATAGTTAGAGGAAACCCACAACAACAACAACAGCAACAACATAAAAATGTATACATATATACAATGCCTAGCAAGGCAGAGCAAATGCAGGGGAGGGGCAGGGCAAAGACAGGGCACAATAATAAGTTTGCCCCAATGAAAATGTTTAGAAATACAGGAATAACAAAAAGTAAAAGAGGAAATAGCGTAAACATGGAAATAGGCTAAAGATAAGAAGGTAAGACATAAATCGTTCTTATGATAATTTAAATATAGATATATATATGTACCCACTTATATATCAAAATATCCCTCAATTGTTACGCCTCTGCCCTGTGTCAACGTCTAGATACAAACTAGAGTGTTTATTTTTCCCTTCCCCTCTCCCCCTATTACCATTCTTAAAACCCATGTTGAATGCCTTTTACGGTCTTGCCAACATATTTGGACCCCAACCTAGCTCCCCTCCTCCTACATACATACCACAAATCACCAACTCAATGGGAAAGACTCAAGACTGGGTGACTAAAGATTTCCTACACCTTACACATAAAAAAAAAAGGAGCGGCCCTTCGTTTGTTTGCTTGCTGTCAGTTGTCAAATGAATAAATAAATATTATTGTCAATTAAACTTTGATTTATGTTTAAATTAGTTATACGCTTATTTTGTGTGAATGAGCGTGTGTGTTAATAAGAAGCATCTGAAATTCAATTGTCGGATTTATAATGTCACCAAGAAGAAAAGTTTCGAAACTGTAAGACAAATAAATTTATACAATTAGGTGATAAAATTTTTTTTAATATTATAAGCCTCTGCTCTCTCTCTCACTCTCTCTCTCTCTTTTTTATATATATATATATGTATATAAAGAAGATTATGTATATGTATATATAAATATGGATAACATAAACATAGATAAGAGGAAAAATCTTTAAAGTGCAATCATTTATTACTGTGCGAATTATAGTACAAATTATTCGACTCTAATATCAAGTCTATATATAGGTATATATTCACACATACATAACAAGAATATATTTTGTATCTAAGCTGAGATAAATTTCGTTTCACTTGTTTTTGTTTTTTAGTTTACAACTCATTTGGTTGTTAATTATTTTCAAGAATCTCTTGTTCCTGCCAGTTGCAGTTTCAACCACTAATGTTTACATATGTGTGTGTGTGTGTACATGAGAATGGTGTTTTTTTTTTTTTTTGTAAAAGTTAATTAAGTATAGGAACAGTTTTTAGTGTAGTTCATTAGTAAGCTTGTAGTGAGTTTTCCTTGCTTGATGGTTGATGGAGAATACAATTTTTGGCAAGTCCTTGAGCTGTCAAATACTCTAGTTTAGTCCACAGCAGAGTACGGGGGGGATGAAGGAAGAAAACCAGCAATTAACACACCCACGCAAACATGCACATATAATACACATTTTGTTTAATATCGTTTTTAGTAATTGTAACTTATTTAGTTGGTATTTTTGCAGTCATGGAAAAAAGGATACAATTGTTTAAATTTGCAAATGAAGAAACTGTTTTTTCTGTTCTATTTTCTATTGAAATATTATTTTAATGAATCGAATAAAAATCTAACAGTTGAGATAAATTCAATGTATATATACGAGTTTGATATATGAAAGTTAACATTACAAAGAAAAAAATACAAAAATATGTTTATTAATATAAATTAAATACAAATACATATGTACTTATGAAAAAAGTATACATAAAGTATATAAATACATATGCTGAAATATAATACATACAATATATGTTATACATATATAGCTTACAGATTTGCATTACAGACGTATTTTATATATTAATTTGTCTCTTTAAATGGTAGAACATTCAAATATAATGAGAACAGAACGAATTACAAAATTTAAAACTTAACAGTTTGAATAATATACACATAGTTATATCTTATTGTTAACTAAATTTAATATTAATTTCGTTAATTAAAGCTTAATGCATGTGTGTTTAATTAGAAAATGAAATGTCCAATTTGTCGCATTTATTTTTCAACATCAAAAAGTAGACAAATGTTAATTGTGTCTTGTCATTTTGGATTTGTGACCTTAAATCTCAGCACAAGAGTTTCATCATCTTATTCCTATGCAACAAATACATTTACGCACATCCGCACACATACACACACACACACACACGACTGTCGCTTTTAATTAGAATTTCAATGGCATGGCCCTAAAAAGTAGGCAACCAAAATGGAAAATGAAATAAACTTTTTTAAGTGGCTTTTGCTCCATCTCCAGTTCTCCACTTGATGATTTTCTCCACCCTCTCAGAGTTCCCATCTCATCCCTTTTACGCCAGCATTTGTCATTTGCAACTTTTGGCAAAAGTTTTTTGCAATTTTCTTCATTATTCTTCTTGTTTTTTTTTTTTTTTGGCTCTCTCTGTGTTTTAATTGAATCTGTTGCAACTGGCTAAACGACCCTCGTTGGCACATTGAACATTTAGAAAGATTATCCCTATAGTCACAGCCTGTTGTCAACGAAGCGTAATAGGGGCGTGGTCGAATGCAGAGCAAAAAGGGGCGTACCAAAAGCCATGCATTGTGTTTTAATTAACTTTTTTCAAACAGCACTAAATGCATTTTCGTTGTCCTTGTTGTTTTGGGTCTTATTTAGTGTGATCTTGTACATTTTCCCTTCCATTCATTCTGTTCTACTTTCAATGATGCTAAACACTGTCATACATACAAATATTTTGACCATTTTGTTGCCAAAAATTTCTAATTACATTAAATGCCACAAATTGTGTTAGTGACATGAAAGTAAAAGCTTTATTAAAGCGGAGATGGGTCACATGTAGATCAAAATGATAATCAGATGAATGTAAGAATATGCCCTAGAATAAATTATACCCATATTATATACATACATACATATCTATTTTAAATAGCTGTAGGCGACAGTCAATTTAATTTTTAAAAAAGTAAAACCATTTAATTTAAATTAGTTGTAGATTTTCAAGGCTAATTGGCTTAAACTAGCATTAAAGCGCATCAGCAGCTACCGGTTACACATCCTGCTTGCATTTTAAATTTAAATTTTTAACATTCTACTTCCGTTCGGTACAGTTTTAGTGACCTTTTGCATTTGCACTTGGCAATGGGCGTGGATAGGACAGGACAGGACAGGACAGGACAGGCCAGGACAGAACAGAAGCCGCCACTGACAGTTAGTCAGTGTCAAGTTTTGGCCGGCTGCTTGCACATAACTCGTAAAGATTTTACTTTGATTTATGCGCTTTTCTGTCTCTTTTTTCATTCTTTTTGATTTTGTTTTCCTTTTGTATTTTGCTTTTGCATATGTCCAGATATAACGTCACGTCGCAGAAAACGGTGTTGGGTTCCACATAGAAACATTCAGACCCACTTAAAGCGCTTATTTATGGCAGGCTGTTTTTCATACCCTAACTCAAAAAAAAAAAAGAGAAAAAGAAGAGAATAAGGCATGCAACAATTACATGGAAGTTTGTTATTCAGAAGAAAAAGGATATTATCTTTTTTGTGTATTGAAATTTTGTATTTATATCTATTGATATTTTTATTATTAATTTATTTTATTTTTTTATTATTATTGCAATTTCTATTTGTTTGTTTTTTTTTTTTTTTTTGTAGAATTTCATATACATTTTATATCTTATAATCGTTAAATAATATTTTTCAATCTTTAATAGGAAATATATATATTTATATTATTGTTAAAAGCTACAATATATATTTATATTATTGTTAAAAGCAATAATTATTCCAATAATTTTAATTTTGAATAACTTTTTTTATAAGCCCTACTTTTGTAAGGGTATTTAACTTTTGGCATGTCACGACTCTCAGAATTTGTTGTTTCTTTTAAGAGCATCAACTTTAGTACATATTTCATTATAGATGTCTGTATATATGTATATTTGTGTGTCTGTGTGTGTGTGTGCGTGTGTTTGCGTGTGTGCGTATGTGTGTGTGTGCATGTGCGTGTGCGTGCTTCGTAAACAACAACAAACATAAGTATAATAAATAATCTCAGCAACAGACTCAACAAAATTGGCATCAAAGGGAACTAAAATATTGAGCAAGTAACGGAAGGGGCACACATAAAGTAAAACATCATGGACCGCTTTGGGCGTTAAATTTAACGCTAAATACAAACAAGGAAATGCAAAAATAAATTTACTTAACTTTGTCTATACTCTAAAAGAAAATTGAATTGAATATACAACGAAACGCTAAACAAGTTCTATATATCTGCCAGTTAACGAATTTTAAGAAATAGAATTAAATGGGTATTGAAAAAGGATGAAATGGTTTTTAATTTAAATTTAGTTTCAGAACAGTTTTATTAATAATATTTTTTAATTTCCTTATTCGTTTTTGGGCAATCTTTAAATTTTCATTAAAAACACGTAGAAGAAAAGAATTCCAGCTTTGATAGAATGAAAAAACTAAAAAGATTCTCTTTGGAATAGAATTCAACAAACTAATTAACAATTTATATATTATATTTAAATTTTTGAATTTTTTTAATTTGTCTAAAAATAATTTTGATTTTAGTTTTCTTAAACAATTATTTATATTATTTATTGTTCTAAAGATTTTTAGGAGATTTTCAGGCATTTTATTTTGAGAAAAATGAGTTTTGATTTTTATAGAAGAGGCTTCCTTATTTAAAATTTTTTGACCTTTTTAAATTTATGCATTTTATTGCAGATTTAATAACAAAAAGAATGCACATGTAAACCAAAATATTTGAAGTACTTTAATACAAGAAAAATGAATAACTATGCCATAAACAACAGTATGGAGGGTATGTGTGTATGTGGAGAAGGGAAGTAAGGGATAAGGGGCAAAGGGCTTCATTTAGGTTAGGCTCTGTGATAAATGACATGACATTGAGCTCTGTCTGTCAGTCAATGTGAAAGTATCGAGATGTTGCCATCAACCCAACTGTGACTAAGTCTCTCTGCTTAAAAAAAAAAAAACAAAAAAAAAGGGGGGAAATGTGTGTATGTGTGTACGAGAGAAAGAGATAGAGAGCGTGAGAGAGAAATGGCTGCAATCAAAATGCAATCTCAAGGATTGGTAGGTGGTAAGTTGCCTGTTGCACTATTTTCCCTAACATTGCTTCATTTAACAGACAGTCAGATGTTGTTTGTTTATTTGTTCAATTGATTGAAAAATAAAAAACACAAAAAAGATACAGTGACACACACGCACATTTCAAGGACCAAGAATCAATTCGTTTTCATCGTTTTGTAAACATCCTTTGATAGCAAAAAGACAGATTTTCGTCTAAAGAAGGATTGAAGGCAAAACGGAAGTAATGAAAGTTTAGCTAAACCAACCGACGACGAAACAACATGAAAAATGAGTGTTTTGCGCTACAAAACAAACAAAAAAAAAAAAGAAAAAAAAAAAAAATAACGCAAAAAATAAGGAAAAAAAATAACTAAAAGAAATCCTTTTCCACAAGGCCGACAAATTTAGTTACATATTTGCTTTCGGTGTTTGGCTAGCTTACTTTCCCTTTCTAGCTGCTGGCGAAGTGGAAAAGTTGTCATAAGTCAAAATGCCATCCAAGCCAAAATGCCCACCCATCTAGTACCAAGGACATAAAAAGTAGAAGAAGAAAAATAAAAAAAAACTTGCTTCCATTTAAGAAGAGGAATACAAAATTTATTTCCATGTTAACGATTACTTAACTTTCCCTTTTTGCCAGGCATGTCAATATTTGACATTTTATTAACAATTCTCTGTGGGATAGATCAAGATATTTGATAATTGATTCAATTTTAATGGCCAATTAAAACCTTAACTAAAACAATTGGGTATAATTGATTTTTAAACTCGTTATTTTAAAGTTTTTATAATATTTTAGTTAAATAATTATTTGAACTTAAAATTATCTCAATGAAAGTTAAAATTTTTTCTCACATTTATTATTAATATGAGTAGTTTTATATATACATACATTGTTAACGAATTAATTAATTTTTGAATACATATTATTAAATTTAGAAGGAAATCGATTCTGTTTATGAACATTTTTTCGAAAAATAATTAAGAGATTTATGAACTGCTTTTAAGAGATTTAACAAATTTTGGAAATTTTCTTTACTTACTCGAAACTGTTGCAATTTATGTTTCTTTTAAAAATCAGTACAAATAATAACAAAATAGGAAATGTTAGTTAATAAAACTAATCACAACTCTGTATTATATAATAAAGTATTGAAATTAAAAAAAAAAGAAGCAAGCAAGTCATTCTAGTCGATTTTAAGTATACTCTGTACCAAGTAGTAATACTTTAAAAATCAAATTTAAACGAAATCGACATCAATACAAAAATCAGTACAAATAATAACAAAATAGGAAATGTTAGTTAATAAAACTAATCACAACTCTGTATTATATAATAAAGTATTGAAATTAAAAAAAAAAGAAGCAAGCAAGTCATTCTAGTCGATTTTAAGTATACTCTGTACCAAGTAGTAATACTTTAAAAATCAAATTTAAACGAAATCGACATCAATTTAATAAAAAATTTAAAATTAATTCTCTTAACATGCCGCAATATGAAATGCACGACTGTAACTTACACTGCTTGCAGAAACGTTACTGCTTGTGAAACTAATACTGCTTGCAGCGAAATAAATACTTGTTGAAACTTCTACTGCTTGTGGGATAAAGCAGTGCAAAGCATCTATTTCGTTTACTTATATCAGCCTTTCTTGCACAAATTATTTATTCACATATTTCGATATTAACGGTCCGATTTTAATGAAATTCAGTCAAGTAGTACATATTGGCTATATGTATAATTAAGTGAGATACCTTTAATAAATTTCAAATTATTTATTTTTTCTATTTTGCGGAGACGAAGGTGGGACAAAAATTTGAAACAAACTTCACATTATTCACAACAAATTTGGTTGCTCTAGGTCTTATAGTCTCTAAGTTCTTTTTGTTCAGACGAACGGACAGACGGATATGGCTGTTTCCATTTGCCTGTTAATACTGATCACGAATATATTTATTTAGTTTATGGGTACGGAAATGCTTCCTGTTACGTACACTGCTTTTTTAAGAAATCTATTGAAACCTTTCCTTCTCAAACCTTTTACATTATTTTCTAATGTAAGAATGTAAATCAAAAACTGTTTGAAAAAATAAATAGTACAAATATTAAAAAATTTTAGTTTTAAACATCTTAAAAACACATCAAAATTTGCTCTACTAGAACAGAATATTTCTGTTTTTTAATTAATTTGGATAATTAAATTAAAGTCACCATATTTTATGTATTTTTAATTTATTTCCAGTTTTCATGGTGGAGTTACTTCTCCTTTTAAAACATCCCATTTGTAGTTGAAAGTAGAGATGTTTCACTTTAATCTTTGTCCAGATAGACTAAGATACATATGTATATCCAGCGTATTGGCCCTCTTCTAACAGGAAGTTGGCCAAAATCTGTCCAATTTTCTGTGTTTATATAGGCTTTTATTTTCTAGCAGATTTCAATCGAATACTCGTATATATTTTTAAACAACTAACTAACTTATTTCTTATTTAAATAACTCAAGTCAATAAGTTTAAACAACTTAAAGTCTGTATGACTCATTCGATTTGTATATACATATATTTCATTTTGCTGTAAACTGATTTACATTTTAATATTCAAGTGTTTTTAAATTTTAAGTACATGCAATCAATGCCTGAGCATGGCCAATTCTATGACAGATTGCAATATGAAATGATACATTTGCAATTCAATGTAAACTATTTTGTATGCTAAAAAGTTATTCAGTTCAGATGAAATATGTATTAAATCAGCATGGGGCAAAAGAATTATTCGAAATGCAAATGGTGAATGAGTAAACGAAATTCAGAATTTGGGTCAAGATATCCATTCATTTTGGCCCATGTAAAATGTGTTGTTCAGGATTGAAAATGAAAGAGAGAGGAAGAGGGAGTGAGAGAGAGAGAGCTGGGGAAGAGCTCCAACTGGGAATAGAATGAAATCAAACACAGACACATACACACACACACACACAAACACCGACACACTCATAAATCCTTTTGCTTCTCTTCCCTCGAAAGGCTCATTTCATTAACTGTGTTTTTTTTTTGTGGTTGTTTTGCGTAATGAATGGATACTGGCAAGGATAAGGGAAAAGGATGTGAATTCAATTGAATAAAGTTCATCATTATCATCATTATCATCATCATAATCATAATCATGGTCAATGTTGGTTTTAGCAGAACGAAAGCTTTCAACTAAATGTGGGCGTGGCTAATTAATTACTGGAATTCCATACATACATAAATACGCTAAAAAAATATATTTGGGCCAGCTTTAGTTTAAATAACGATGATGTGACTTTTGCGTTGCTTTTAACACCCTCTGCCCAATGCCCTCTGCCCCCCCCTACCCGCTAGCCTCATTCACTCATCATTCTTTCGCCTCAGCGCCCACGCATTGTATAAAAAGTTGTCCAAGGGAAAGGCCAAAGCAAAAGCCAAACAAAAACAAACAAACTAAAAATGAAATAAAAAAAGAGAAAAAAAGAAGCAGTAAACTAAACAAATAAAAAGGCATAAAGCTGTGAAAAAGTCTGCAACGAATGAACTAGAAGAAGAGTGTTAAGGGGGTGATGGGGGGATGGGGGGTAGGAGTAATGGTTGCCGCGTTGCAAATGCGCTCATGCATGCAAAAATGATGTCAACGGAAAAAACTCTTAAAAAGAAAAAAAAACAGACACACTCTCACACACACACACACACATACACATACACCAAACAAATAAGTGCAGCATTCACAGGAATATGAGAGGAATATTCTTTGCATTAAAAATATCACAAATATTTTATCTCGGGGCTAAACGAGGCTAAAAAAAAAAATGTTTAAATTTCTTTTTTTTATAACCTTGCAGAAAGGGTACATTAAGTTCGATCGACTGTATAAAGTATATATGCATGTATATATATATATATATTCTTAAGCACCTCAACAAGCTAAGTTGATAATGCTGTGTCCGTCTATTTGCCATTTAGTTTGAGATTACTAAATCTACAATTCTTAAATTTTTGCACTTGGGTTGCTTTTAATTACACGCAGGGAATATCTTGAAATCATTCCATTCAGATAACTATATCATATAGCTCCCATATCAAGAATCGATCGAAAATTCAGTTTTAGGTCAATAAGTTAATTATTTTTCAAGTGATTATTACGAAACTTGGTATTTATATTTATAAATATTTTTACTACGTTTAATTAGAATCAGTTGGCTATAATATATATATATATAAATTGTATATATACATAAATGTCGCGGCAAGGATAACTTTTATATAAAGGTTAGAAACTAAGACTAGAATGAATTCTGCAACAGAACTCCAATTCAGTCGAATTTTAATATATATATATATATATATTTCTGTTGGTTAAAGTCGGTTGACAATGCTATATATACGTAGCTGTCATACAAACAAAAAACAGCTCTACAAATTCGAACCGGATAGCTCTTAAAACAACAAACTGCCATATGGATAATTTATAAGGGTATAAAAACTGCGGTTTGCTTGAAGTTTCCTTTTTCTAGTTTTTTTTTTCTTTTTTTTTTTTTTTGACCCTGTCACACATTGCAGTGGCAACTAACAATTTGACAGCAACTGACCTTTAAAATTTTGTATGTTTAACAATTATGCTTGTTCTTTAACTTTTTTTTTTTTTTTTTGTCTACTTTGTCTGTTGTTGTTGTATAAAAGTGGGAAAAGTGCCAGAGAGGGAGTAACAATATGAAGGAGTAACTGGAATCTCATGCCCAAAAGTTTTGGCAATGTATGGTAATCGGAGATCCATTGCAAAGGCCACACACACACACACACACAGACGAACGAACACACGGCCAAGGAAAGGTCAGTCCTTGATAAATGAAGATAAATTTCTTTTCCTTTTTTTGGCAAGCAAATTCAATCCCAAAAGCCAGCAAGAGAGAAAACGAAAAAAAAAACGTAGAAGAGTTGAAGGAGTTGAGTTTATTTTACAAGCTGTTCATTCCACAATTTTTGGCTATATACATTAATCTCGACTTTTTGATGTATCGGTTGTAATGCGGTTGCTGCCTGCCAATCCTCAAAGGATAGGGAATTTACATAGATGGCACCCAGATATGAATCCTTGGTAGATATTTCTGATCGACGACGACATTTAACACCCATATCCTGTAGCCGAACGGGTCCATCAAACTTGGCTATATAATGCCGTAACTGCCAATTGTCATTCAACGAGCCCTGCTCGAAAGGTAACTCATTTATGGTATATTTTGAGTCCAGTCCATGATCCAAAGATGAAATATAACAAAGATGTGGAGCTATTATATTGCCATTAGGATAAGAGCCACAAAATACATAAAGATCTTGATCCTGTACGGTTGGTGAGGCAAATCTCATAACTACATCAAATGTATTATATGAATCCAGTTGGTCCATTTTGTAGGCATAGCTTAGCAGGAGAATACCCTGAGGTAACTCAAAATCGGTTAGAAATAGCCTAAAGGCTCGATCATAATTGATAATCCGTAAAGAATTTCCACCCTGGAATGCCGTATCGAATGAATGTTCTGCATTACCCGCCAATGGCACTGAAGGTTGCAATGATTGTTGACCCAGATTGAAATAGGATCGATTACTTTTACGGTTACCAAGCTGATAGCTACCGCTACCGGATCCAACACCAAAGTCCGTATAGAAAGGCAACGAACAATAGGGATGTGTGCCCAGCCATGGCCATAGACGTGACCACCAACGTTCGTTTCGATCCAAGAATGCGGCATTTACTGCAGCATCACCTTGAGATTGATGTATATTATAACCGTATTGCTGCAGTGTTTCAAAGCACCATGCTGGGGCAAATATGCCACCGGAAAAACCTTTATCCGCGATCCGGGCAAACGTTTGAGAGCTCCGAAAACGTGCAACCTGATCGCGACCAAAAACATCGAGTCCCATAAAGACACGATGTGGTGAGGCGCCCTCTTGCCTAATTGTTGCGGCACTTGTTTCCAAGGAGCGATCATTCCAATGATAATTGATTAAAGTGCCGTGACTCAAACGAAAGAAATTAACATTGCGTTGATTTAATTCATTCTGCCAGGATAAATCGCCATTATTAATAACACTATCATACCAAAGGACACGACCATGTGGCACCTGAGACTCTGTCGACTGACGAAGCTCTTCAACAAATCGACTAAACAATAAGAAATGAGAGAGCAAAAGAGAGAGAGAGAGAGAGTTAGAGATATAATTTATATATAATTTAGTTAACATTATAAATTACTTACTAAAGATTTGGCATACTCGTAGATCGCACATGACACTCAACATTAATTAGCCAACCCTCGAAACCAAAATGTTGACATAGACGTGTCATGGCCTGAACAACATTAGTAACCATTTCAATACTTTGTAAAACTTCATGGAGTAGACGACTTCCATGTTCACCTTCAACAATATATGTACCCAATACGGGTACACCATGACGATGAGCAGCATTTAGCCAACCACTTGGCGGTATCGATATATACTTATGGCTAAAATAACAAAAATAATCCACTGCCGACCAATGAAGAAAACGATAATCATCGTATTTCTCAGAGCTATGATAATGCCTACAATAAATTAAAAAATTAAAAAAAATAAAAAAAAAAATTAAATAAATAATTTGATAGATAGTTAGATATATCTTACGTATACCGTACCGATCATTCAAATAGTTTCCCATCATATCGTGACAGACAAATAATTCGCGACGATTCCCATCATCTAGAGGACGTCGATGATTACTCACAAAATCCATTTGCTTATCCAAATAGACAGCCGGGCCACGAATTTTCATATTCAAGGGTTCCACATATTGGGGCCAATGGATGTGACGACTCCGCACCTGAAAGTCCAATAATTGCTGATTGTTATGGACAGGTTCTGCCTCCAGTTGGGCTGTAATTTCGGATGTTAATTGTAGCGAATTTTGGTTATGCGATCGCAGCATTTTGACAAACAGATAAATTTCAATTCAATGCGCAATACAGAATGACAATAGAATTGCAATTCCAGCTTTAATTTCAAATTCTATAACATATATATATATATATCAGTTATACCCTTGCAATATGGGTCGGGTATATCAGCACAGTAAAGAAAAAAGTTCAAACGACAAGATAAATTTAAAAATTTTTAAAAATAAACCAAATGTTCAAGCTGATTATTTTCTTAAAATCTTGTTAACAATTTTATTATATTTATTACACAGTTTCAATACTTTAGTATTAATCTAAAGGATAACTTTATTTCCAAGGCATTTATTTTGTTTTCTTTCATTAATTGTTGCAATCATTTTATTTGTTTATAAAGGGTATGGAAAAAAAACTATAGCATATATTTTGTGTTATCTTGCGAAAAATTTGCGCAATAAAAAAAAAACTAAACTAGTAAAAACAAATGCAAAGATAATGCATTTCATGGAAATGGGTCAAGTCAACAAATGCTGATATATAACACACACACACACACACATATATATATGTACATATATTTTTACACAACTTAACCCCAACCTTCCCCTTAGCCACAGCTTTGGGCTTAAAAGTTTTTCAATTTAAACCATTTAAACAACAATTGAGAACAATAAAAAAAGGACCTGAAATTGACACATCTGTGTAAAAAAAAAACTTTGATAATTTATTCAACTTTTTTGCTTAGCCACTTTTTACTTTATAGGACCAAAAATGCAAACTATTTGAATAACAAATAAAACTCACAGGATATTTGCTGTTGTGAAATGTGATTAATGAGCAATGAATATGAATATGAAGAACGATAAATTTAACAAAAAAAAAACATAAGAAAATAAAGTTCTTGGTTGAAAAAATATTTTATAGTCATCATTATCATTTAATATATAAATATAATAATAGATATATATATATATAAATTATAAATAGTATGCATATTAAAATCATATACAGATTTTCTTATTCGGTTTAATCTAAAGTTTTAAGGATATTCACAAAAATAAAAACCGATTCATCATGCACTCAATTTTGATTACACTTTTGTAAATGTAAAAATAGAAAACCAAAAGGAAAAAAGAAAATAGATGGAACAGAATTGAAGTTAGTGCTTCCTGTTCAAGTTGCAGATGCTGCAACAAAAAAGTTTTTCAGTGTTTTTCCCCCTTACCCTTCCCCCTTTATTTTGTTTTTTTTTTTTGCAATTTGTACAGTTTTTGGGGGTAAAAAGGCGCCAGGGCGTAACTTTAATCTATCATTCTCCAAATGTGTATGTGTATATATATGTATTTATATATATATATATGTATGTGTGTGTGTGTGCACAGCATGCTAAGAATATCAATGAGAGACAAAAGCGAAAACTGCTGCCAGTAAAAATCCCATCTAATGGCATTATTATTGTATTATAGTTTGAAAATGGTTAGAAGTGGTCAACAAAAACCATGTGAAAATTATATTTGTAGAAAACAATTACGAAAATTATTTTTATATAAACTTTAAAAAATTTTCATTTTATTTTTTTGGTGTATTTTAAGAATTATTCTTCTTCTCAATGGTTTCTGGAACATAAATTTAATTACTCTTAAGTTTTCTTGAAGAAAACCATTACAAATCAAAATTTAAAGAATTTTCCGTTTTAGGTTTTTTTGTAGTTCCGTTTTAAAATTATTTTTCACTTCCCAATGGTTTCTTGAAAATAAATTAAATTTATTTGTGTTCTTAAAAAATACACGCTTTTGTTGAATATTTAAAGTAATCGGAAATAGATATTCTATATAATAAAATATATATAAATTAATGCAAGTTAACGCCTTTTTTGTATCCTTGCAGAGGGTATATTAATTTTGATCAGAATTTTGCAACGCAGAGAAGGAAGCACCTCTAACTACATACATATATACAGTATATATTGTTAATCAGCAAAATAGCCAAGTCGATCAAGACCTGCCTGTCAGTCCGTTTGTCTGGATCAACTCCCTTTTCTTTACTTAGCTGCAGGCATTGTATAACTCAAAATCATTCCCATCGGAAGACTATATCCTATGTATAGCTCCCATAATAATGATCGGTGAATAACCTTTAACCTCAATATGTTTTTTAAACGAAAATTTAATATTTGCGAGTTTAATATACTTCCGAAAACTTTCACCAAGCTTTATCAGAATCGGCCATATACTATAGCTACCAATAGGAACAATCGAACCAAAACATTTTTTTTGTAGGGAAAACCCTTATTCTTAAGTCATCGGCATTAAATATGATCGTATGGCAATGGTAACTTTAATTAGCAATTGCTAATATATTTTATTTATACTAAAACTTAGACATAAACTAATAAAACATACCGTAAACAGATTAAAGAGTGAATCATCCAAATTAAAACTGACTTAGTAGAGGAGTAAATTTAGCTAAATTCTAATCAGTGGAAATTTCTCTATCTCTTTTTTACAATTTTTGTTGCTAACTTATTCCATCCCCCTAAAGAAATAATCCGTAAAAAGTGCAACCGGAAATGGAAGTGTATAAAAAGTAACACAGAGAAATCCACTTCCGGCCATAAAATACTGTGTGGCTAAAGAAAGAGCAAGGAAATCTTTAAACTGTTAAAGTTTGTTCATATCAAGCATTATTTTACTAACCGATTAATATGATTAATTTTACCAATATCGGTGAAGGAATATAGGCCATTATAATAGATGTATTGAGATTTATTTTTTACCCAAGAATACTTGGCATAATGTGGACATTTTTTTTAAGTTGCGTTGCAAGCATCTGGGTAAACAATGAAAAGAACACTTTTCACTTTTTATGCGAAATGTTTACTAACAAGTAATATGCATATACATACATACATACATACATACATATGTATGTAGGTATGTACATGTGTATGTATATACATAGTATGTAAATGGTTGAAACTTATAAAAGAAAACTTACGACAACCACAGGTGCCGGCTTTTCCACAGTTTTCCATAGAACAAACGATGCATTGTTGATGTTTTGCCTCCCCTTCTACCTCCTTCTCATCGTCCCTTAGGTCCTTCGGCGCAACAACAACAACTTTGTCACTGACATTTTCCTTCGTGTCTTTGTCTTTAATACTGTCTATATCGGGCTTTAATTCCAATGATTGATCTGTAGTTGATTCCATGTTTCACTGGTTTTATTTTGAATTTTAAGCAAAGTTTTCACTTGGTTTTAAATCACTTACAAAAAATATATATACATATACAAAAAGAATTAAATTATTTTGCTGCCGGCAGCAAAATTAAACAGCTGTTATTTTTGTCTGTTGCCAGCTCATGCAGTCTGTCAGTGATGTCGCGGTCAGCTGTTTTTGTTTTGTTTTTGGAACCAGTTCATCCAGCACTAGTTTTAGAAAATACGTTAAGAAACGAACATAACCGTTTCTCAATTGAAAATAGTCTTCAAAAATACGATTTCATAATATGTACATATGTTTCGTTAAATTATGCTTTTTTTTAAATAAACTATGTTGACAGGTTTGTAGTAAGTTGTGAATTTATTTGCTAAACTTTTATTTATTTGCTTTAAAAACATAGAATTCCGAAATAAAGTATACTGCAGTTGATGCTTGATTTACTTTATGTGGGGTTATTCACATGTAAAACATTCTATTGATGTATATCGTGAATACTATATTCATAAATCAACTTAAATTTATTATATTGTTTTTCCCCTCCCCGTTCTTCTCACTGCAGCTGCTCATGCGTTTTGTTCTTGTATTACTTTGTCTGCACTATCCACAAATAAAGGAGAAATTCAGATTTGAAGCCAACAACGTGTACATAAACTGTAATTAAAGCCAGCCAACGAGGAGACAGAACGATTGAAATCACAATAAAAGTTTATTGGCGCAGCCAGCCAGCCAGGCGTTTGGCAAACAGTTTCTCTTCATTTTTTTTTTTTGTTTTTTGTTTTAATTTAGTTTTTCAATTTTTGTTTTCTGTTCTCTGGTATTGTTTCATTTGTTTTGGCAATCGGAGAAAGGATTCATAATGCCAGCGGGTCGAGTCGCTGGCAAAGCTGGCTACTCCAATCATTATTACAATGGTAAGTGGAGCAGAAATTTCCATTTAAAAATTAAATTTACAATTAAATCAATTGAAATTGTGTACAGTCGATGCCAAAAGTTGCAACTTAAAGTTTGCCACTTGCACAATACGAATGACATTGACCGTTATTAATACGATGAAATTGTTTCGGTACACCGACTTATTTGTTGGCTAGTGTTAACCACGCCTGGGCACGCTTGATTGGATTCATTGCTATATAATGTGCGGTGGACGATTTCATATACATACATACATACATACATACATCCATATATATATATATACGCACATATATACATATGTATATGTGTAAGTGCATTCGCAAAAATTACAAGGACAACAATTTAACAAATGTTGCAAACTTTACGAAATATGGCGATAAAAGGAATTATTTATTGGCTACGAATGAAAAACAGAAAATCAATTATTATGTGAAGTGGTTGAACAGATCCTTAAATACCCCGTATCAATATGAAAACTAGCTAAATAATTACAGAAATTATATTTCAAATACAGAAAAAGTTATTAAGTTTTAAAGTCCTATTGAAAACCCTACAAAAAAAGGATTCATCGTGCTTCTTAGAAAAAAGGAAATCCATTGATTGATTAAACTATCCCTAAACCATTAAAAAGCTAAATTTTAAAATATTCTTATTTAGGAAAAAACTATTCTATATATACATACATATATAAAATATTCTCGCTTCAGAAAATGCAAGTCGAGTTAACTTTAAAATACCCAACAATTGGAAATTTATTTTGTGAAAATCCTTCGCCACCGAAAATCTGAATTTAATTTAATTTTTCACCATTAAAAAAACAGAAATGTATATTTAAATTTTGTATTTGCTTAATATTGAAAAATATTCTTATTTACATAATGTTCATTTTCTACATTTATTTCATGTACAGGCCGTTCCTATGTGGGCATCAATGAGGAGATTATGTGGGTGAGCATTGGTATGGGCGTGACCATTGCCCTGCTAATTACCATTGCTCTGTGCTATATTGCACGGGAAAAGTGCCAAAAGCGACAGCGGGAATATTATGTGACTGCATAGTTGTTGTATGCAGCCTGCGCCTGCAGCGAACAGATACACAGGACAAGGACAACAGCAACGGGAACGAATGATGGTGAGAAGAATGCAGTGCAATGCGTCCTACATATGGAACGAATGGAGAAGGATGCAAATGACAATGGTGGATATAAGTATGGGCGACAGGTCGACAATGCAAATATAAATGTGGATAAGGAACAGAGACAATGTCAAACGCAATGTCATGTAAGAGACGTTAATGATGAGCCAGAAGCTGGTGTCACTCTCATGCCATGGTCTGTTGTGGACATTAACGGTACACGTAGTTGGGGCTAAACTTTTATAGCCAATGTGCCGGACTAACCTCGGCCAAGCCGAAGTTTAAATACTCATGCATATTCTTTCTTTGATTGAACAATTCTATCCGATGGAATTCACCAATTCTAAGGGGAACGTATACAAATTCTATGAAAAGTTTAAGAACTGTTCAATTTACAGTTTATTAATAATTTTCTAAATAATTCGGTGTTAAATGTACTATATAATATACGAAAATTCCAAAATTTTGATATGGGAATCAAAACTCCAATGGTTCCGTCATATATTTTACAGAATGAGGAAAAATAAAATTTCTGTTGGTATCGAAATGATCTCAATATTTCTACGATAGATCAATTTCCTTGGGGTAGCCCAGAAGTAATACTTAATGTATTATGGAGCTAATGCTAACAGTCGTTTTATGGTCATCGAAAGCGATCTTGAAATCAATATATTTTATGATCCAAAGCACGGGACAGATACATACATAGAGACATACAGACTTAACGGAGGACATGGAGTACATGTACATATTTTTGAATGTAAATACATACTTCGAGATCTTTCTTAACTTACTAGATGTACCTTTTTAAAAAGGGTATTACGCAAAAAGTAATTAAAACAAAAACAAAAAACTACAGAAATCAAAACCCACCCATGCACATGAACACTGACATTACACATTCACACACAATCTATTTAACATAGATATTTGCACAGTTAGCCTTTGCCTAAGGCAGCTGTATAATTTTTTTTTTTATTAAATTTTGTTATGGAAATGTACTAGAATTTGTTCCAAACAAAAACTAAATGTTATTGAATTTGCCAAACATATACATACATATATATCAAGTGTATACTTATTAATAAAAAGCAGAAAAAAAAATATTGCCTTTCATTATTTCAGTAAATAATTTAAATTCAAATTTAAATTTGGCGCTTAAAATCAAGCAATATGAACTATCGCGCTTTTAACACTGAAAATAAGTGATGTGCAATTTTGCAGAGATGACAAGATATGCAATTCTGGTTCCGAAGAAAAATAATTAATAAGTGCTATAATCGTTATCCATATACGATATATATTTTACAAATGTACATATGTAGATTAAAATATCTCATGACTATACAAATGGCGTTTATTGTACATAATACTACCGATAAATTTAAAACTACTATGGTGTTGGTTTATATTAAATTTGCCAAATAGCTAAAATTTATGTTGATATTGGAGAATCTTATTTTATTGATATCAGAGAGACCAATAATTGAATTTTAAAGCTTGAGAATACCATCTGGATTGGGAACTGGTTCCGATTTTTGATTCGACTTATGCAAATTGACATCTCTATGCATAATTATGCACGCTTTACAACACTGGTACAAACAGCTGTGCTGGATATCAGGCCGCGCACGTTTTTCTTTTATTTACAAATTCCGTTGGCAGTTTGATTTTACCAAACTCCCAGAAAATGATGGACAATATAACGCTAAATGTAAAAGTGACATCAGGAAAGCCTAAAACGGTGAGTAACCATAATAATATTCTTTCGTTTATTTCTAAATCAAACTTTTAAATATAATTTAGTCGAAGTCTTCAATACAAAAACGTGCAACAAATTCCACAGCATCGTCTAGTGAGAACTTTGATTTCCAGTTTAATGCAGTAGAGAAGCCCAAGGCGAAGGCAATAGTGGTAAGGAGAAGGCGATTACCGGCTGCATCCACACCCAGTACCATAATTAAGTCAAATGCCACTGTCGCTTTGCCTGCCAGCAAAAGTGAGGATTTGATGTTTAATGTGACAAAATCATCGGAAATTGTAGATACTAAAAAGATTATTAAGCCCACTGAGACAAACGGTGAGGATCTGATCATAAATGTGACCACTAAGACAGAAAACTCTTCTATTGCGTCCCAGAAACCCAAGACCAAGTTAACTCGTGCCGAGCGTTTGGGTCAAAAGAAGCGTGCTCAACGTCCATTGGCAAAGATAACTGATGAGCAATTAAAGCGGATACAAAAGCGTCCACTGAATCCCAATAAATTGCCACGGCCCGGTGATCTATTCAAGGCTCAACTAGATGAGGAAAGACGTCAAAAGAAATTGCAGGAAGAAGTACTGGAAAATGAGACAGAAACTACGAAAGATAACGAAGACAATCAGCAGGAAAAAGTCAAGGATAAGAAGGAAACCCTTAAACCAACAAATCGCTTTCGAACCCCAAAAATTGGACTATTTGATCAGAGTGATGTCGAGGCCCTTCAGCAATTGGGTCAACGTGCCGTCAAGCCCATCACAGAGACAATTTTCTCCACTAGTAAAGTGAAAAGTTTGCAATTGCATCCGCATGCAGTAAAAAATCTAGAGGATTTACTTAGCATACGTGACCTAACCACAGTTCAGGAAAAGACAATACCACATATATTGGCTGGAAAAGATGTCTTGGTTCGTTCCCAAACGGGATCTGGTAAAACCTTAGCATATGCATTGCCTTTAGTGGAAAAGTTGCAAGCACAGATGCCTAAAATTAAGCGTACCGATGGCGTAATGGCTCTGGTCATAGTACCCACACGAGAATTGGTCATGCAGACATATGAGCTATTCCAGAAGCTTGTAAAACCCTATACATGGCTAGTGCCCGGCTTACTGCTGGGTGGCGAGAGCCGGAAGAGTGAAAAGGCTCGCCTTAGAAAGGGTATCAACATATTGGTGGGCACACCTGGTCGTCTAGTAGATCATTTACTCCACACAGCATCATTTAAATTAACAAGTCTGCAATTTCTTGTATTGGATGAGGCCGATCGTCTTCTGGAGCTGGGCTATGAGCGAGATGTCCAACAGCTAGTCGAGGCCATAGACAAACAACGAGCAGAAAATTCGGCAACAACAAATTTGCAGCGACTTTTGCTTAGTGCCACACTAACTACACAGGTTCAGCAACTGGCTGGACTTACACTCAAGGATCCGCTCTATATTGATAATAGCGATGAAGCGGCTAGTTTGGCTCTCAAAGGCAAAGGCGGCTATCAGAAGGAGTCTATTGAAGCTCAATTGGCTGATGATAGTCTGGGGGATTATCAAGAGGATGTTACCGGAGTTCTTAGCATACCAGAGAATCTACACCTTAGTTATATTGTTGTGCCGCCAAAGTTACGTATGGTGGCCATCTCTGCATTGCTAGCCAAGGAACTAGCTGCCAGTCCGAAGCAATTTAAGGCAATTATCTTTATGAGTACCACGGAAATGGTTAATTTTCATCATGATATGCTTAATGAGGCACTAACCCAACGTGTTCTCGACGAGGACGATGAAAAGGCGGAGGAAAACGAGAATATTGACGGTTCGAATAGCGATGGAGAACCTTTATTGCAGGGACTCCGTTTCTTCAAGTATTATTATTAAAAATTATAATCATTTTGATCAACAGAATAATACAATTCTATTTTAATCATTATAGATTACATGGATCCATGACACAAACTGAACGTCAGGGTGTCTTTCATGGCTTTCGTGAGTGTCCCAGTTGTGTTCTTCTGGCCACCGATGTGGTGGGTCGTGGCATTGATGTACCGGATATTAAACTTGTTATACAGTATACTCCGCCACAAACCACAGCAGATTTTGTACATCGTGTGGGACGGACAGCTCGTGCCGGACGCAAAGGAAGAGCCGTACTGTTTCTTGCTCCAAGTGAAGCTCAGTTTGTGCGGCATCTCGAGAAGAAAAGAATACGTATACAGCAAGGTGATATGTATGCCTATTTACAGGCTCTATTGCCACGTGATGATGAGGCACGAACTGTGCAGGAGGCGGCATCCAATTTGCAGCATAAATTTCAAACACTTCTCGAGGATGATCGGGAATTGCATGACAAGTCCTGCAAGGGTAAGTTTCATCCATCTGTCTATCAGTCTGTCTGTTTGTCTCTCTCTCTCTCTCTCTCTCTTGGCTAGTTCCCATGACACTCAATTTTCCAATTGCCTTCAACTCCAATTTCAAGTCAACGCCAAAGGGCTCTTGAACAAACTACCAATTTAATCCTTTCACCAAAGGACATTTACTTTGTAATTATGTTTTTTTTTTTTGCTTTTTTTTTACAACACAATTCTCAACTGAAAAGGGGTAAAAATACAGAAAAAAAAACAAAGAAAAATCAACAAAATATACAACGGGAAATGGGTAAAATATGAATACAAACGCTCTATGCTGTTTTTCCAATTATAACTTCGACGTGCTTGTTACGCCTCCTTATCTACGCCCACTGACAACTCGGTCCCAGATACCCGGACACGCGTTAAAAACATAAAAAAAAAAAAAAATAAAATAAAATTATTTCATATTTAAAGTTAATTTCGATTGCGTGTTGTCTATCAAATCACCAACGAACGATGAGAATGACTCCGTTCATCGGTCAGGTTGGTGTCATTATCTTTACCGTTAGCATTACCATTACCATTAGTTAGTTTGTTCTTGTTTTTTTTCTTTTTTTTTTAATCGCTGTCTATAAAGTATCCTATTAGAACAAGACTAGACAACTAGAAAGGATTTAATTAAAAATCAATTAAATCAAATAGAAAATATATATATATATATGAAATATATGAAACTCAGAGTAATCTCTTTATATTATTAATTATTTAAATGAAATAAAGCAAAGATCACAGTAGGAAGATTAATTATTAATTGTTATTTAGTATTCTATTCCTATTTGATTTTTTCATAATAAGATGAATAATCAATTGAAAAGTTGATATACTTTATCTTTTAATCAATTCAATTCAATATTTAAATTCAATATTATTTATAATCATAAATTTAACATTAAGCATTAAGAGTTCAAGTTTTTCCATTGGCTTTTTCTACGTGCATCTTTAAAATATTTATTATAATTTGTCTAGATATTTGTGCTTTTTTTTTGCAAATTAGGGGAAATTTTACAAAAGTTCTAATTAAATTATGTTTTATTTTTATTTTTTTTGTGCAATTTGATGTGATTATTTTATTAAGGACATTAATTAGAATCAACGAAATCGGGTAAAATGATAAAGGAAGATATAATATATTGAAAAGGTAGAAACTTTTACAGATTTCTGTATCCAACAGACACATAGTAGTATAATATATTAATATAAAAGTTCACATATGTATATATATATATTTATATACACATATGTATACATATCTACTATGTATATATAAATACCAGAACAAGTAGCAATATATGTATATATATATATATATATATATAGAGGTATCTCAAAAGTGATTTAATCAAATTTAAAGTTTAAAATTTTTATTTTTTAAAACTAAAAACTGTCAAGTATACATTTGAATTCCAAAGAGTATAGTATAATAGCCTTTAATGTATTTTTCTATTTAAAAGTCTCCCCCAAAAATCTTTTACAAGGCCTAGTAACTTTTACATATATCATCAATTTCCATTGATATTGGATTGATATTGTAAAATACTCAGAATCATAGTCCGATTGATACTTAATAGCTATGAAAAGTTAATGGATTACTTTGATCTGTTAATATTGACAATATTCAGTATATATATACACAACAATTATAGTAGAATTTCGATTTTTACTCGTTATGAAAACCAAGTTTTGAGGTTGCAGTGAATTTTTGATTTAATACAACTTAAAATATTTCTATATACATTCTTTTTATTTTTAATTCCTATAAATATTCTAGGCATTCGTTTATATAATTTTTGTATAATTATTTTATTATTTTCTTGATAAAGTGTTAAATATCAAAGTAGTTATATTTTTTATAATTCTTAAAAAAAAATATTCTTCGTTTTTGTTTATAGCAGATTTGTTTTAAATAATACTCAGTATAAAATGTGCAAAATATTCAAGGTCTGATACTAGCGAAAAATCGAGTTTTGACTTGGCAGTGATTTTGAATATACGTTTTTTTTATACCCTTCGCAAATTTTAACGATGGTTACACTGCAAAAATTCACGAAAATCCGTTCAAAATTTTTTTTCCAACTTTTTTCAACTTTTAATGTAGTTTTTTAATACGAAAATTATCCAGAAGATTGATGTAAAACTTTTCGAAATCGGCCAAAAGATGGCCAACTTAGAGCCTATAAACCATTGGTAAAATCCTTCAAAAGAAGGACAAATCCTTCGAAGGAACCTTTACTTCAGATTGCTCCAATTCAGTCAAATCTCGTCTGATTTTGAAAAACTATGTCTTTATTTGATTTTTTAATTAGTATAAAAATCTGGAAAACTAATTTAAATATAAGAAAATTCATTTAATATGAAGAAAATATTATGTAATATAAGTAAAATTTATATTCAATTAATGAGGATTTCGACGGAGTCTGATTTTATGAAATATCTCTTATTGGTACAGGGTATACTCCAAGTCGGCATGGACGACTTGCTTACTTCATTTAATTCTTAAAAGTTAATCAAGCTTAGGATTAAATTTAAATGAATATCAATCGTTATGTTCTCCATTGAAAAGGAAAGATAAATGTGCCTCAAAAATATATATTGAAGCATTAATTATTTCATTTGATGTAATTAAGTATTCAATTTGATTTCTTAAAAAAAATTTATGATACACTACTATCTTTCATAAAAAATATATAGCTAAAAATAAAGATCTCAGAGTATAGGTGATTGGTTTTTATAGAAACTAATAAGACTAAGGATGAAGTTAAAGTTAGAAAGTAATATATGAAATGAGAAATAAAACAAGGATTAAAGAGTATCTATGATTCGTATTTACTCGTTTATTTCATTAGTATTTTTATACCCTGTACCCATAGGGTAAGGGGTATTTGTACCAAATGACAAATTAGTTTCGTTGACTCTTAGGAGTGAGCGAGAAAGCATGCATTTGCTGTTTCAGCTTTTTAGGAGAATTTTATCAAAAATTTATATTCAATTAATGAGGATTTCGAAGGAGTCTGATTTAATGAAATATCTTTTATTGGTACAGGGTATACTTTAAGTCGTCAGGGCCTTCATTTTACTTTGCTTCTATTGCCAGCAAGTGTCCAGATAATACGTTAAGGGAAAAAAAAGTTAATTAGATGTTACCATGGCTAGACCCCCTCCAAACATTAAAGTGAAAGGGTTGTAGTTGTTAAGGTTAGGAAATGGAGTTTATATACACATTTTTTTTAAACCCCGCATTGATTGAAACATAAAGGGAGAGAGAAAGAGAGGAAGATAGAGAGAGAGACATCAAAATAACGGCGAAAAAAGAAGAGAGTTTTATTTCAAACTGACCAGACCAAAAAAAAAAAAAAAAAAACTAGAAGAGGAAGAGGGGGGGAGGAAATGCAAATGAATCATTGACTTGGTAGATGGCGACTTGAAACAGGAAACGGAAACTGAACTGTAATATCCAAATGGCTTTTCCAAGCCAAAAAAAAAAAAAAAAAAAAACCAAAACAATGGCAATACACAACTAGAGAGTGAAACGAAGAAATAGAAATAACGAAAGAGAAAGAGAACGAAAAGACGAAGGAGATGGTGATGGTAACGGTGATGTTGATGGTGACGGAGACGGAACCGAAGATGAAGAAGGAGAAGGAATAGAAGAAAATGGAAGAGCACCGTTGAAAATGGCAACTCAAATTGCACTTAAGCGCCGAGTCAAGCGTCAAGACAGGAAGCCACTTGGCAAAACTTAAGAGTAAAGACACAAGGGGGATGATGCAGTTACTCTACTCTGCCATGACTTGGCTTCTCTTCTGCTGTTGTATTCGGTCCAATCAAAATGCCATTAAAAAGTATTACGCTTGAACAAAAAACCCCAGGACAAAGCTGAAGCAGGAGCAGTTAGAAAAGACAACAGGATACACCTAAAAGACAACCAAAGAGCTAGGGGAAACAAAACAAAATGGAGTCAAACGGCAAAAGGATTTCTTAAGATTCCTCCATGTAGCATGCATTTTTATTTCTTTTTTTCTTTTTCTTTTTTTTTTTTTTTTGGAGGTAATTGAAACAGTTTTGCAACTTAAAATTCACTTTTCAAATAAATGTAAAGTTCTCGGTGTGAAGGAAAATGGAAAATAAATTTAATTAGGCAAGTCATAGCAACTAAACACACAAACACATACACACACGCATACAGATACCCAGGAAAAGGCAATGTGAAAATCCCTGTTGGCAAATTCTTAACTTAATCTTGGCCTCTAAGCCTCAAACCATGGAAATCAGGCAACGACCCTTAAATTAACTGAACAATACAACAAGAAGACAAACAAAAAAAAAAAAAACCAAAACAACAACACAAAACGAAGGGGCGAAAACAAAAATGTGAAAAAAACAATCACAACAATTTGCCACGCCCACACCCGAAACAATAGAAAACCGCATGGACACGCGCTTGAGCCGTTGATGTGAGCATTAGCCAAAAGCGCAACAACCCCGCCCCATACGTCGGAACATTCAACCTCGACCCACCTCGGACAAGTCAGTCAGTCAGTCAAACAAACAAATCACCAACCCAACCACCCACCAGCCCAACTCTCTAAACATTCTAACCAACCAACCATCCATCCATCCATCCATCCATCCAACCATCCATTCATCCATCCATCCATCCATCTATCCATTCATTCGTTCGTTCGTTCGTTCGTTTATCCATTCCGGCCGTATGAAAAGGAGGAAGAAAGTGGCATAAAAAGCCATTTTCAGCGGTTTTTGTGTGGTTGCAAAATTGAGACTTGGGATTGAGATTGGGCCTTGGAGCTGGAGGGTTGTGTTCGTTTGATTTGGGTTGGTCTCGGTTTGGTTTGAGTTTGGGTGTTTCTCTCTCTCTCTCTCTCTCCCTCTCTCTGAAGGATGAGAATAATCGCAAGTCTCGAATGACATTTATTTTATACGCTTACTTCCGGCTTGCAGACGTTCTCTAAACATCCGGTCCCATGATACTTTTTGTTTGTCTAATGTCAGCTACTTGACTATAATCGCATTTGCGGCAATTAAGCAGAGCCCCAAAGACAAGGGCTTGACTTTGAGAGTACTGACGAGACACGTGGTGTGGGGTGGGGAGAGGGGAAGCGGGGTAGCAGGGGAGTAGCAGTCCACAAAAAAGGGACGTTACAATACGGATACGGATACAGATCGGATACGGCAACAACGGTTGGGAGTTAATTGCTTGGGCAGAAATGATGCCTTACCCCCCACGTTCTCTCCCTCTCTTTCTCTCTCTCTCTCTCTCTATCACTCTCTCTCACTTTCTCTAGAGTGCTTTTCCATTGGAGACGTTTCCATGTTGTCGTATTTTGTGGCTTCTTAGTGGTTGGTTGATGGGCCAACTTTTAGTTGGTATGAAAATTAATTATGCTTCTATCCTTATGTTAATATGTACATACATATGTGATTGATTGTGGGCTATAATTCAATTTGTAAATGTTTGCAAAAAGATTTAATTATATACATAGATTTATTTAAATGGATTTTTTAAATCGTTTTATCAGTTTCTTATAGATTATCTCTTAGAGCTTGAGAACAAAAATCTTTAATATAGAGACTCCTAGTAATTGTAATTAGTTTTAATTCTTAATGATCTTTGTTGAATCTGATAAGATTTATAGATATAAAGAATCTTCTAGAATAGTGAGTTTCTATATATTTATCAGATCTATTGTTTCTTCAATTCGAAAATTTTGTTTCCCAAAATTAGTTACGGATTAATTATAAAAGAGATATAATTGTTTATAAGTCGTTAACAATTAAGTTTGATTCGATTTTAAATGAAAGTTTTTGAATGAAACAACTACAGAAACTCTTTTTATTTTTGATATCAATACTAAAAATCTTCATCGTTATTTATGTTTAATTGATATAAGGTTATTAACTTTCTTTTAAAGAAGAATTTGTTATTTAAATTCTTAGTAATTAATATTTAAATTTGCTTCCGCACGAATTGATTGATAAGTAAAATGAACAAAATCATCACAAAATTATCATCAACTTTAATTTTATTTTTTTTTATTTAGAGAAACATTGAAAAAATAAAAAATTAATCAATTCGCTTTAATCGAAGAACTTTGTTTCGTTTATAAAAATCATCAAAAGGATACAAAAAGATTCCCTTTTCCACAAACTTTGTAAATTTATATATAGATTATTTTGTGTATATATACATATACATATTATATTTATAGATTTGTATTTTTATATTATGTATTATAATTATAATGACATTTACATGATTCGATGTTGAGTTTAAAGACTGTTATAAAAATCATTAAAATATTTTGTATTTTAACTTACTGAAATATTTTTTCATAAACAAAGTTTGCAACTTCTTCACGTCCAAATGCAGTTTAATAACTTTTAATAGAAATACTCCACAGATAGAAACCAATTTTCTTGATAATATACCTTTAAAACGTCTTGATAAGATGATTGCTTTAGGTGTCCTTATGGACTGCAAGTTAACTTTTAAGTGTCATATAGGAGTTCTTGGGTTCAGTGGAACTCAGGAATTCAGTGATCCCTATACAACGAAAGTTCTCTTTTCCTCATTGATCCGTATTAGCATATGGATCTCGCATATGGTCACCACAATATGACCAAGAAATAATTGAATCTGTCCAAAAGCAGTTCCTCCTCTTTGCTTTTTGCGGTCTCACCTGGGATCGTAGTAATATACTTCTTTTACTCAACCAAACTTCTCTTACTAATCTTAGTATAATGTTTGGTGTGATCCTCATGCATGGTCATATAGATTGACCTGAGTTATTGAACCGGGTAACTCTATCAAATCCTTGTTGACCTACTAGAAATTGTATACCTTTATCTCTCTCTTTTACACTGTTCTACTAACTATGAGTTAAATGAACTTTTTCGAGTCCTTTGTTCTGATTACAATTGCCTTTATAGTGTAATCAGTTCTGAACTATCTCTTCCTATACTACAGAACTTGTATTTTATCTTATATAGCTCAAATACTTGTCTGTATTTTGTGAATTATTCCTCTTATTTAATTAGTAATTATTATATATTAATTATTAATTATTTAAATTAAACATTTTAATCATTATCCATTATTATTATATTTTATTTTTCTATGGCTAGTTTTAAGAATTTTTGATAAATTAGTTTTAATTTGTCGTATATTCATTCTTTATGCTATATCCATCCGATTCATTAAATAATTTATATAAAAGATCATTAAAATATATATAGACTAAACTGTCTTATAGGATTATCTTTAGGTTTTAATCGAAATATGGGATAGATCATTTGTGTGTCTGCGGTTGGAACGTTTAAAAAATGATTATTTTTTGAACGATTTTAATATATAAGCGTAAAATGTTACACATTAGATCAGGGTGGTGTATCGTCTGCACTCTATATTTTGTTTTTAGTTTGTTTCTTTTTTTTTTTGTATCTCTATCTTTATTTTTTATCTTGTCAATTTCGTTGGTGTCCCGTCCCACTCTCCATTTTTCATTCTGTAGACATCTGTCTACGGTTCTTTACTGAAAATTTCCATAGCATTTTTTATTTCACATCAAATTTACATAGCATTCTGATACTTTCAATAGATGCTTATCACAGAGACAGGGTGCACGCACACACACACACACACACATACATTTAGAGATACAACAGGGTGAACAATTGTGGCTTGTTCACATTGTTGTTGTTTTTTTCTATATGTATATATATATATATATATGTATATGTTTGGTGGCTGACAACCGCAGTTGGTAATTTGATATCATTGTTGTATAATTTGGCATTGCCTTGGCATAAGTGCTGCGTAATTAGCAAGGACATGCCCACAACCGAGGCAAATAATAACAATAGACGACGAAGACGACGACAACAACGACAACGACTATACCGATGGTAATGTGGAATCCTTTGCTGACATTGCTCATTTGTCATTTTAACAAATTTATTTTGTAATGAATGCGGCACTCACACACACACACACACACACACATGCACGGCAGCAGGCACTTAAGCCAGTACATCAATTAATTCTGAAAGCATTAGCATGCTTACCAATTTTATCATTCAACCAACTCCAATTCCCCCTTTTTTCCCACTCTCTCTTTCTCTCTACAACTTCAACTCCAACTCCAACTGATTGTTATATATTTTTACATCTTATAGCGTTTGTCTCATGGATGAAGTTCTATTCAACATTTCCCAAGGAATTGAAACCCATATTTAATGTACGGATTGCTCATATGGGACATTTTGCTAAAAGTTTCGCTTTAAAAGAGGCACCAACAAAATTTGTTAACAAACATGCAGCACCTAAACCGGCGCCTCCAACAAATCGTTTAACCTATACGGAACGGTAAGTATTAAGTTAACCTATACAACTAATTATCATTATGATAGAATGATTCGGCGTGAAAAGAATTCATTATTATCATTGGCATTATCATCACCCAATAATTAGAGGTTTTTTTTTGATCAGCAGCATTTGGCTAAACTCTTTCACCTTTAATTTATAAAATTTTTAAAAAAGGAAATTATTAAATCAAATCAGTTTTTTGTAAAAAGAGAAAAAGAAATAACTCTTAAAACTAATAGGTGGAATATGTGTACAATTTGAAATATATCTAAATGAACAATTTCAAATCAATTTCCATTAACAAATTTCCTATTGATTTATTTGAAAACTATATTGATTTTGTTTTTAGAATTAGTTCCTGCTTTTTGTTATTTGAATAGATTTCCAATCTATTTTCCAAACAATTTTTATTCTTAAATATTAAAACCGACAATTGTCAGAAAAGTAGTCAATAATATTTTGCTTTCAAATAACTAGTTAATTGAAAATTATAATAAAATTCAAAATAGTTTTTTTGCTTTCTTATTAAAAATCAACAGTTTTTTTTTTTTAAATATTTTTTGTATATGATAGGTTTCTATATATTATATATTATTCCATTATTATTAGAAATTTCTTTTTAAATTAATTTCAAATCAATTTCCAAAGTAATTTCAATACAAAATTAAATCTAAAAAAGATTTTTCAGTAGGTGACGGTTGTCAGGCAGTCTATATAGTCAATATTGTTTTGCCAAATGTTTGCCAAATGCTTTACCCTCTTATTAGTCTATTATTATTATATGTTATAATTATTATTATATTAAATTCAAATTCATATACACACACTTTTAAAACGTTAACCGATGTCTATTAGATGCATTAATTTGATTCATTTACTAAAATTTTCAACTACTTTTCTAATTAACTATTAGTTAACTTAATTCTATTAAATTTTTTAATCTATTTTCACTTATTTTTTCCTTACAGCGATCCTGAGAAATTACAACAACAGAAACGCACAAAACGACGTCTCTTTACCACAACTGTTAGCGGTGAAGTGCGTCAAATGCATCAACGAGATTCATCTGAGAATAATGATTTAAAAGGATTGAAACGTGGATTCGATGGCAAAGCTGCAGGCAAAGGAACAGGAACAGGAATGAGGGAATCAGGTGTTGGCATTGGCCGTAGCAGTTTCATGAAGAGTTTAAGCAAATCCCGTGCTCTCAATATATCCGAGTTTGATAGTGGTCTACCAGCAGTGGGACCCGCCAAGAGGCGCAAACAGTAGCCGTAGGAACTCAGTTATCAGGAGCATTTTGATGTCTGTTCAAGCATTTAATCGAAAATAAAATTGCTTGAGCTAAAAAGAATAAAAATCTAAAAAAAAAAACTGTACAATTTTCAAACATAACGAAATTTTCATACACTATAAAATAAATTTCATAAATTTATTTATTTTTTTTTTATTAGTTTAATGAAAATTTTAAATAGAATTACTAATTTTTCTTATAAGTAAAACATATAAAATAAATTGGTCATACTCTACATCAACTGAAGGACTAAAAAATGGCAAAAATTTGGCCAAAACGAATATACAATACCTAAAAAAAAAAAAATAAAGTGTATGAGAGTCAGGAAAAAAAGAAGAAAAATAAAAAAAAAAAAATTCCTCATAAAAGTTTCATTTTTCTCAACTTTTAAGCCCGGACGTCCTGCGGGAAAAGTTCTACAGCGAACGCGCTTCTGGCATATTTTAAGTTAATCTTTTTTCTTTCTATTTTTTTTTTTTCTTCTTATTTTATTTTTTCATTTATTTTTTTTTTTTTCTTGTCTCTTTCTCTATGTAATATGTTTTACCACAAAATATTAGAAATCCATTTTCCGCTCACTGCAGATTCATTCAGTTCATTCAGAAAATTGCCTCATCTTGTCAAAGTGATGGTGGGGGTGGGGGGGGGAGGCGTGGCAGAGGCACGTGTTGGTCTGCCCGCTTGCCTTTTTATGCAACTGAAGCGCATAATTTGTTGGACAAGGCATAAATAAATATAAACATCATATATAAAAAGGAAAAACAGAAACCAAAAAAAAAAAAAAAAATAGAAAATCAAACGATTTTTTTTAACGTTTTTTGTTCTATTTTTTTGTATGTGTGTTAAGACCAATATTTGTAAAGGACACGTGTCGGGATCTATGTATGTATGTATATAACTGTGGATATTATTGGGACCCCATTTAATAGTGAGACTGTTTCTAACACGAACAATACCATCCCCAACCCCCTCTCTTTGTATGTCTATGAGTACCGCTTTCCCCTAGCCAATTAGATGACGGGTCAACGATTGATTTTTAATTAGGACTCACTTTCAATATGCCTGTCACTCAAAGTCAAAGTACTCAATGAAATGAAAGTGCTTATAAAAGCCAATCAACCATGAACGAACTATAAGCACAACGTTTCATTTTCCTCTAATTATATGCGAGTGTCAACATATGAAATAATATTTTGTTATAAATGCCCTGACCATTAAAATGAAACCCAACCAGACAAACGATTTAACAAATATATCTACATATATACAAATGTATGTATGTATAAACATATTATAAGTGACCCATCGATATAAAGAATTAGGCAGAAATGTTTCATAAATTGTTCCATAGCCTTGAAGGATTCTTAACTGACTTATCTGTGGATCTGCACCTTGTTATTTCACATGGGTCACCACTAGTTACCTTATTTATTGATTATATTATGATATTGTAGTTGGAATTTATGGTTAAAAATATAGATATTATGTACATATGTAAGGTATTAAATCTCTTTCATTACTAATAATATTTAAATTCGATTAAGTAGATATGACTGATGACTTCTGGCGATTGCCAAAGGGCAACTCTTACAGAATCTCGACGAGCGGCAACTGGATGAAGACAGACAACTGGACGACTTTAATTCCACTTTTGAGACTTTTCACTCTTGGCGTTACTTAAACGTCTTGCTCTCCTGTTCACTTCCGATGCTGTCACATCTCACTCAAGGATACCATCTAGACTCCATTTCAGTGTGACCCTCGTTGCATGTATATGAAAGTTCTTAAACGATTTGACGACTTCTGCTCATAATAAATCGGTTAAACTAATAAATTATTTTGTCAATTAAAGTTAACTTTTAAAACATTATGAAATTATATATAATATATATATATAATATATATAATCCCTACCCTGTAACATATAATCCCTAGGCTTCAAGCTTGTTTAAAACCTATGTAGTAAAACTAGTTAAGTGACTACAAATTGTGATTTGATGACAGATTTCTAATTTTATTTATTTCAACAATTTCCGGCTACATCATAATCGGTCAAAAAATAGAAAGAAAAAAAGTAAAGGGGATTGTGCAGAGAAAATTGCTAATGTGATTGCATTAATGGTTCGAATTATAGACGCATTAGAGTGAATTAAAAATCCTTCATGGACATTGGAACACTCTGGGGGTTGTTGCCACATTGTTCAACCAATGGGAAATTGTAAAGCAGTAAAGTAACAAGGACTACATATATATATATAAGTATATAAAAGCCAACTCACCGTCATGGCCAGCGATTTGACCCTTTTTGTGTAGAGTTGAGTGGCGGCGGGTGGTGCCGATTGCTTAGGGGTGAGAGGGGGTTTTGGATACCCTTCCCCACCCCCAAATAATGAAGTTATTCTCAAGCTGTTGGTAGTTATTGGGAGTGTCCATTGTCGTCAGGTGCAAATGTTGAAAATTGAAAATGAATATGTGTATATATATAATAATATTGAGACACACATACATACATACATAATTCCAACCAAGTGAAAACCGAAACAGCTGTCAGCATTTTCCTGGTTATGGCTAAAATACAAAAAAAAAAAAATAATATACCTAAAGGGGGAAATTGGTAGTGACAATTATAAGAGACCTTTTCACAGTTTATCTGCATTAACACTATATGGAATTGGTTTACCATAAATGTCATTACGTCATGATAACTAATTGGTTTATAATATTAAAAAAAAGAAAATACTTTAAATATTTTGATAAGATTAGATTTCTTCTACGTTCCAGGAAAATATCAAAGGAATTTCATGAGTAAGATTCGTAGAAGATATTTAAGGATTACTGAAAGATAAATAACTACTCCTTGAGCATGACTTCAGGAATATATGAAAATAAAATAATTTATTTAAGAAACTATTTTTGATATTATCCATTTAAATAATATTCTTCAATATTGAAAACAATTTCTTAAGAATTCCTTAAAGAATTGTGATTATTTTATTTGTTGGAGTTTAGCTAAAATTTATAAGGATATATATATATATATATATATATATATATATATATATATATGTAATTAAAGTTCTCATAACCATTCTGTTGCTTCTGTTCTACGCATTTTCAGTTGTGTGTTGAGTGTGTGTTGGCTGTGTGTGCGTATGCGTGTGTGTGTGTGTTCAAAAACCAATTAATTTCAACATTCAACTGGGGGGCAATCTTTCAAGTCTCCTTTCGTTTTTATTCCATTATTCATTAGTCATCATGTAGTAGTGTGTGGTGACTTCCAATGAGATGAACGATCAATTGGTTGAGACTGGCCACACCACCTCCTCCTCCTCCTCCTCCTCCTCCTTCTAATTTTGCGATTGCTTTTAACATTTTGAATCGTTTCTTTTTCATCCTAATTGTTTGCATTTGTGTTGCAATTTAGTATGAAATCTCGCCTTTTGGCCAAATTGTCTTTAAATTGGCAGTTGGCGCTGTGCACCATAAATCCATGCACCCAGGCACCCAGGCATCCAGGCACCCAGTCACCATGCAACCACCAAGCATTCAAAAGGAATAAACAGTATTTGCCATTTCATTTATAAGCGCTTACATGAGCCAAGTGAGGACAAGATGGGAGCAAGAGCGGAAGTATCTTTTCCCCATCCTACATACATACGTATCTCGGTTATCTCTTTTGGTCATCTTTTGGACCCCCGACGGCGGCAACGGCGGCATCGCTCGCAAATTATCAACAAATTAGACTTTTCGTCGAAAAGTCAGACCATTTGTTTGCATGTCTTGTTGTCATTTCGCTGATTTTAGGCGACGGCGGCGGCGGCGATGTCGATGGCGGTGGCGGTGGCGGTGGCGGTTTGTCGATTGTCAGTTGTCGGTTCTCCTTTGGGGGCTCTTCAAGTTTTTATGGATCCTCGCCGACGCCGCTGGTAAAGTGATTTCTTCAACGCTTTGTTAGCGCACAGGATTGATGCAGCTGTCATTAGGCGTTTTTTTTTTTTTTTTTTTTATTTCATTTTCGGCTTAAACGGGTCTCAAGTTCGTCAAGTTTGTCAGGTTCTCGTAGCAGTTTCAAACTCTGTTTTGCTAAATGCGTTTTTAACGTGATTTTAATTGTCAGTTCGTTTGACGTTTATCTACCCCTTCTCCCTCCACACACACACACACACCACCCCACACCCGCTACACACACACACACACACACCAACCATCGAATATCCCCTTATAAACCATTCAAGTTTAACCCACAATCTACTTGGTGTGCCTCCTCCTCCTTCTCCTTTACAAGCACATCTGTTCCCTTCCTTCTTTCTGATTTAGTCTACTCTTCCATTCACTAAGCGCAAATTAAATCAAATTGAAACTAATTAACATAAATAAATTTACGCAAAATCCAATCGCAATATGGCTCGTTACAGGCTTTCACACTTTACGCTTCAGTGGGCGTGGCATCCCATTCATCGTATCCATCCCATCCAGTGTGACATTTACAAGCGACAACTGTCAAATTCGACAAGTTGCATTTGCAAATAAATAGAGACGAGTCGAGGTCGAGTTGGCCGAGTTGGTCGAGTTGGTCGCTCAAACGGAAACGGAAACGTAAACTGACGGCCAACGAATCCAAAAATTTTAAAATCAGTATACCATACCATTCCAGGATTCGTAGCCAATGGGGAATGGTGTGAGTGTCTGCTGATGGAGTGTATAAGTAACTGGATTTGGGGTTGAGATCGGGTTAAGGTTGGGTTGCTGGATGGATATTAGCTTTGGCTCGACGCTTACGCTTAAAGTTTTTAGGCGCTCTGAAATTAATTGGATTTGTACCCCCTTCCCCCCTCCATCTATCGACCATATCTGTCCAAGAGTTTTACATTCGTACTGTATGTACAGTGAAAAATGTAAACTATTTTTTTTGTAAAATCATTTTGAAAAATTATCTTAACAAATTATATGTATTATTTTAAAATAAGAGATAGAGAAGTGAATATTGGAGTGATAATTATAATTTCATTTACTGAAATAAATATAAATTATTTCAATAATTTAAGTATCGAGATCTACTAAGATAAGAGTACTTTAAAATACATTAAAAACTTATAATTAAATGATTAAGTTAAACCAAAAATTAGTTGAAAATTCGAAGAGTTTCATAAGAGTTCAATTCTAAATTTAATACTAAATTCTCTTATTTCTAAGGTTCATCTAAGATGCAATACAATTTAGATTTACCATAGCATAATTAATAATATAATTATCTATAGTGAAAATATATATAAAAATGCATTAAACGAGCAAATGTTAATTAGTTTTTTTTTTGTAATGTAAATAAATGAGATTTTATTTTGCAATTTACTAATATTCTTTAAAAAAATTTTTTATATAACTATTTATATAGTATTTGTAAATTTGAATTAATTATTATATAATTAAATGCCTTTAAAAGCATTTGAAATACCTAAAGATGACTGATTGTACCATTGTAAAAAAAAAATGGCCATGAGGCGTATGCGCAATGTAAACAGAAGCCAACTCAAATTTCAGGCCGTATCAGTGAGGATAACGCAAACAGCCGCCACCCCCAATACCAACACCACCACCACCACCACCATCGCACCACTCCACACTCCACTTGAAAAGAGAACTCCTCAACGCACACACAGAAATTCCAACAACCATTTGCAGTCAGTCAGTTATTTACTGCTTTATTTGCGGTCTTGTCAAAGCAATCAACACAGCCAGACCGTGTCCGTGTGTATCTGTGTCCTGGTCGACGACTTGTTGTCGTTGTCCTTGGTGGTGGATTTTATTTAGTTGTCTGTCTGTCTGTCTGTCTGTTTGTTTGTCTGTCTGTATGTCTGACTGACTGACTGACTGACTGTATCCTTGTCGTTTGTATTGCCGGCTTGTTCCTTCTTGTATTCCAAAAATTTATTTGCAGAATGATTTTTCAATAATTTATGTATGACGACGATGGCGATGACGATGACGATGACGACGACGAGAACTCGACGAGCCACTTGATTTAATGTGCGGGGTGTTACTTTCGACACCCTCCAATCATAATAACAATAATAACTACACTGTTTTCTGTTCGCGCTGATGTTGTTGTTATTGCTTTCGATGTTGTTGCTGTTGCTGTTGTTGTTGGTATGACAATGCAATTATAAATGGTGACAAAATAATTTCCGCTCTGTGATTTTTATGACAGTTGTTGTTGGTTGGAGATATAGTACATACATACATATATACATACGATTCATTCCACCCAAATGCACTTTTCCACATTGCACATTGTCTGGCCTCGATTTTTAAATTGAATTAAAATTAAACAGTTTATATCTGAAGGAACCCTTCATATGGAAAATCTAAGATATTCTACCCACATATATTATTAGTTTGGGTTTAGCCTCTCCACCCCTCCCACCACAACCATTCTAAATGCCAATTTAATGACCATAATTTTTAGGGCTGGTCAAAAGAACCATCAGTTATACATACTCGTATATAAAATCATATATGTACATATATATTCTGGCAAACATGAAATATAATTTAAGTTCATCCTGATTTCCGGTCATGAGGATCCTGCCTGAATGCAATATGCCCCAAAAAAATATTCAATGCCTGTGCGGGGGTGTTCTCTCTTCTCTTAGACACAGACTTTGGCAAAATGAAATGAAATCATAATTTAACGTCTCACGACCATCGCGAATTCGTTTTTTGTTTTTTTTTCTTTTTTGTTATTATTATTTCTTGTTTTTTACATTTATGAAATACTCTACTCGAAAGGCTTAGATTAACTTTTAAAAAAAGTAAATTAATTTAAAAATTAATTTTTTTAAAAGATTAATTGAAATTAAGACTGTCATAATAAATTAATAGATTTAAAAGTATCTTGTTTAAATAGATTTATCTTTGTGAAATTCTCTTAAAAGTCGTGCGAGAAAATAAGTGAAACAACTTAACCACATAACTACATATATATATATAAATTAATTAATTAAAACTTATTAATTATTAGATTTTATAAGTATACACATAATATATAATAATGTGGCCTGCCTAATATTCGATTAATTGCACTAGATATAGTAAAATTTGTTCATTATTTATAGTCCATTCTTATAGAAAAATTTGTTTATTATTAGTCACTTACTTTTTTTTTTTTTTTTAAGTCGATCAATTGGCCATTTGAAAAGAGCATTGAAAAGTTGCCATTGTCACCTTTAGTCAATTTTATTTGAATTCTTATACATACATATTAATAACAGGTTGTCATTTTATGCACGCAATCCCATTGCTTTATAATTGGAAATTGGAAATTGCTATGAAAAAAAATTATGATGAAGATGGATATGAAGAGACCCCAGAAACGTATGAAAATGTATGATAAAAATAGGTATGAAGAGATACGCGGATACAGAAACGGTGTGCGAGTGAGGACATAATTCTGGCAATTGGTTACAGAACATAATAAAGTTCTATCAGATATTCGAAACTTATTTTTTTTAAAAATAATTTGTTACTATTAAAACCTAGTACACACATTATTTAATAGTAATCAAAATTATTTATGAATTCTCTTAGCTTTTTAAGGCCATAATATGATGTGATATATTAAAGCCATGATATGGTATTAAACATATTTTACATAAATCTATGTATATATACAATATATGTACAATGTGTGATGTATTTATAGGCTTGTTATTATAAATATATAGATAGATATGGTAAACTTTATAATCTCTGAAAAATTTTACATTATTTAAGTGATTTTATTAAGGGCTTTATGTTCTCTGCAGATTGGTTGCGTTATGCATATATTGCTATGTTCTGAGGTAAGAATTTGGATCTATTTAGAATAAAAGTAAGACAGGTCGTAAGTAAATGGTCGAGATTAAGCCTGGTTACTAGATTACAGAAAGGACATAAAGTAAAGAAATTTTTGCATGAGTTATATTTGTGTGTCCCAATCGGAGACGTAGAATTTCGTTTTGATCGAATTTGTAGATCTTAATATCTTTCATAGGGCTGAGCTACTTTATTTATATCAAACTTATTTTAGTTAGTTGATTGATACCAGTCAGATTTATTAATGAAATTTTTCTGGACTTTCAGTATCTTTTATTTGCCATTCAATATCTGAGCTGTTTAATATTTGTTTTATATGTAAGTGGAAAGTTTGTATATTCAGTTAGCAGCATTGCATTTTATATTAATAGGTCCGGGAATTTAGGAAATAATCCAATTAGATGGATTCTTATCTCACAAACGTAATGTGGAAATCGTTTTTAATGTTTAAAAACTTTTTTAAATGGCATTTAGAAAGAACGAGAATCGGAACAAATTGTTTTCGGATCACATGTTTTTAATAAAAGATAAATTGTACATACTTATTTAGTTACTAAATCACAAAAAAGATTTAAAGCATGGTTATGTTTTTATTTTAAGCACTGTTGTAATATGTAATTCCTTCCCATAAGAAAAAAATTTCTTCATAATCAGTGAAAGTCAATGCATCAAACAGTGTTGCAAAAGTATAAACGACTTTTCTAGTATGGGAAAACAGTTTTGTACTTGTCACAAGACTTAAACTAAACCGAAGGTAGTTTGGAAACGAAATCTATAGTTGAAATATCTTATAAATTTCCATTCTCTTGAATTTCGGATTTTAGATTCATATTCATCGATATAGTATAAGGCCATGTTTCATAATCCAATATATATAGTTTAAAATGATTTTAAAATTAACACATTATAGATGCATTTAATATGCATTCTGTTGTTGGTTTCTGTGTTTTTTTTTTTTAATTTTTTTTACTCGACTTATTGAGTTTCCGTTTGACATTTGGCGTATGGACCATGTCAATGAACAAATGGTGGGGGCGTGGCCATATTGACAGAGGCGGTATTATTAATTGTGAGCTTTCTGAATGATGCATCTTGCAACAAAAACGCTTGTAACACACATTGGAATGCAATGGAAGGTGCATACGTAGATGGAGTAGGTAGATGTATATAATTTGTCTCATATTAAAATACAACTACAAAATATTTATTTATATATATATATATATATATATATATATATAAATGCATTTAAAATAATAATCGTTTGACAGTGTACGGAAATTGCACTTAATTGCATTTGAGTTGAGGTTTCATTTTACATGCATACATATATAAATATAGTATAGACTCTATACATATATGTATGTTTATTTTATTTTATTTTATTTTTTTGTTTTGTTTTCGTTGTGCATGATTCATGCATGATTCAGATAATTGTTTATTTAAGCACTGGTTTGTTATTCCATTTATTTTTTTTTTTTATATTTTAATTAAAGGGAACTTGACCATTCATTTTTATCTGCATTATAAAATATGTATATCAGTTTTCATTGAAAATTGTATATTATATCTATTTAGAATTTATTTTTTTTTTTTCAAGTGTCTTAATATTTAATATAAAATATATAATCTTTGGTCTTAAATTTAAGAAAACGAATCATTTTCAAGTATTGAAGAGTTGGAAAATTCTTAAACATTTTTCTATTGAGGCAACGCCTAAAAGGCGGCATGCAAAAATTTTCGTATCGTTCGTTTCGTTCGTTTCGTGTGTTTGTTTTTCTTTAGCCAGCGATTATATTCAATAATTGTGTGCATTTAGATAAGTTACAAGGGGCCTCAAGAGCCACAGACAAACGGCAAACATACCGGCTAACACACACACAAACACACACACACACATACCACTGGAGGCCAGTTCAGGCTCTGGTTTTGGTTCTGGTTCAGGTTCTGATTCGATTCTAGCCAAATGGAGGCAAGTCACGCCATCGCACCCTAACCAACGTATTCAACTCATTCCTAGACACTCTCAGTTGGTGTTGTAGGTGTTGAAAGTGGCTATAGGCCACGAACACCAACATAACCACCACCAGCACCACCACAACTACTACATACAAGTACCACCACAACTTTTCATCATCATGATCATCATCATCATCATCATCATCATCATCACATGGAACATTGCCATGGTCGTCTCCAGGTGGAGGTGGAGAGGCAAATTGGCTGTCGGCGCAGAAATGTGTCGGAAGTCTTTAGTAAAAGTTAAATAGAAAGCATATAGAAGATTTATATTGCAATTGCCCGGTATATTTATGCAAATTTATCCAACTGCAACTTGGTGGCTACAAATTTGTGGAAAAGTGTGGACGTATGGCAAAGAAATAACTTACATGTAATACATATACTATACATATAATACCTTATATAGAAAAATGTGAGCAAATATGACCCAAATACATTAAAGATCATTTTTATCATAATTTCAGTTGGATTCATGAAAAGGACTTCAAGAACACAGAACCGCCTAAAAGTTATATAATAGAAAAAAATATAGAAATTATGTTAGCAGATTATCTTGAAGATAAAGAACTTCCCCAAGAACTTTTCTATTGATCATCTGTACCCCAATCATCCCATGATTCTTATAGATCTAATAAATTGATTTTAATTTATTATTCTAATATATAATATATAAATATAAATAACTGCTACCAGTTCCGTTTACATTTACAAAAATTTCCAAAATTAAAAGAAACAAATTAATATTATTTAAAAAAAATTGATCTAACAATCAGCTGCCTGAAAACATATTTCACAGCTCAACAAACTACAAAAATGAGTTTCATTTATAATCCGTGAACCGAAAACGAGAAAACAAAAATTTAAACATTTGTTGCCATTTTCTATCTGAAACGTTTCAATCTCCGAATCCAGGGGAGATTAAAAAAGCAAAAAAAAAAAAAAGGAAAAGAAAATACAGCCAAAAAAAAAAAATACCCCTAAGGATGTTCAGTTGTCGAATTTTAGATACCCTGGATATTGTTTCGCTCTGACAGCGTGAATCCACAAACAGAAAATGTTGAATTTTCTTTCGCTCGGTAATATTTCAACTGGTTTTATCTGAACTAACTGTACTATAATAGATCTAAAATAATATATCCTAGAAGCTGAATATCAAATCGGAACACTATTGAAGCTTTATCTATATATGTATTTAAGTATATATATCAATCCAAAGACATTTTACAGTTGCTTTTTAACTCTTAAAATAATTAAACAAATGACTTTTTTTTTACATTAACTAAAAAATCTAGATCTTTGCACTATATCCATTGATTTAATGAATATATTTTTGGAATTATCAGCATACCCTGTAAATTATAGGGTAAATGTAAATACCAAATGCTAGATGAAAAATTTCAAGAGGCAATCATCATTGTGAGGGATTTTCGATTGGCAAGCGTCTTATCAGAGATGAGAATTTGAGCATTTTGTGCGTACGTTTGGCAAAAAGGACAACTGATAAAGGACTCGATGAATTTGTCACATTAGGCAGCATTATCGCCGCATATGTGAGGCAGAAGCTGATAAGATCTAGGTAAGTGAGAGCGAGACAATGCTAAATGGGAAAGGGATGCGTATGCCACCGAATGGCGAAAGGCGAAAAGGCGGGTGGCTACCAATCTATAGGCTCAATTGGTGGTGGATTCTAGCTCAGTTGGACGACTGGCTAATATAATTTTCACGAAAATATTGTTGTTGTCAGTGTAATTGCCAGGATATTAACAGGGGTTGTCCTTGCCCCTTGTCCTGTTCATCTCCTGTTTTTTTCCTCTGTCAACGGATTACGTTGGGCATTATGAGCAAATTAAGTGTGAAGTGGCATTTGGGATTTACACACACACACAGACAGACACAGACACACTAAAGCAAGAAGATATATATATTTATATATATATATATATATCTATATATATGAAAAGTACATCAAAAAAACTGCTTAAGCGCTTAACAGCCCTAGCCGAATGGCGCTTTAAAATCATTGAGGAAAGTTGACAAAAGGTGTCACATGTCAAGGACCCTCAGTCATTCCCCGTCTCTGTTATCCATTGATACTAATACATACATATATAAATATACATATACATAGACATCGACATATATACTTTATTTGCTTTTTGGTTTAAAGGAAAAACAAACTAACAAATGTTAAGCATTTAACCCTCACCTCGCCCTCATCCACCCGCTCCTCTCGCCCTCCTCCCCCCCCACTCTCCTATTGTACTTACCGTTAGCTTATCATTTACACTTAACAGCTCAGTGGCCAGTCGCCATCCCCGGCACGTGCAATGCATCGCATTAAGACATTATTAACCGCAAAATACTCATAAAGGATCAATTTGTGCGGACACGTGGCCAGGATAATGCTTTGCCACTGTTGTTTCTATTCTATAGTCAAAGCATTACAGTAGGAGGATACGGAAGAATAGAAATACCTCACATAAATCATCCCAACGGCTGCTCAGACAATGCACCAAAGATGCAAATGTCTAGGAAATGCAATTTAAGTTAAAGGAAATCTTTTCAAATGCTAAATGCTAAATTCAAAAGTATGATGACGAGAAATGAAATTAATCATTATCCCTCCCGCATGAATATCCTTTCTCAGTGTCTTTGGTGTGAAATTCACACGCTAACCAAGTAAATTATATTCAAGTTTCCTCTTTTTTATTTTGATGACAACTTTAATCAATAGACTATTTTAAGTTCTATTTTAACCACTTTAAGTTAAATACCAATTTAGAGATCTCCAATCAATGAAAAAGAAACTGGTCATTTTTGGATATCAGCTTTATCTTTTTTATCAAATGTTTTTTTTATAAGAAAGTTTGGTGAAAAAAAGTATTTTGGAAAACGCTTCAGAGAAGTATCTTAATTTGGATAATACTACAAAGGTTTCGATAAGGATTAGAACTTTGATATGAGAAAGTAATTGGCTTGATTGTTCCGTTAAAAATTTAAAAAATTTCTGGACAAACTTTTTTTAAAAAGACTCCAAATGAAACATGATATAACTGACAATTTAACACGATAGTTATAACATTTGAAAGTATTCATCAATATTATATTTACAGTCTGAACTTAAGACTTTAAACGAATCTTTAAGTTAAGAAAATCTTCAAGCAACTTGTCCCAAAAAGATTTATTTAGAAGAGTTATCACTTATTATTGATATTTTTAGAAGATAATGGTCTATTAAGATATTCTTTAGCAATCATTCCGTTCTAACCAAAGGGATAAGATCATATACCTAAATTTTCTGGAAGAGAAATAATAATTTATGCTATTTATTCCTCGTGATTTGAAATAAAATTTTAAGCAGATTCAATTGATATCCAAATTTTACTTATGAAATGGTTCAAGAAATGATCGAAAGTATGTGAAGAACTGAAAGTTCTATGTTGTATAATTTGATCCTGTTTTTGTTTAAAAGGTAAACTAATTTTGTATAAAAGGCATTTATTAATTACAAAAGATCAATTATTAATTAGAAATAATCCCAAATAAATCTCTTATGTGTATGTGACAATAATTTTTACATCGATTCGATTTGGTAAAATTCCATAAATGTCACATGCTAACATTAGTGCGTAGTCTATAGATCCTGTACATATGTCACATATAGATACATATATGTTGGTGTGAGGGATATGTGTGTGTGTGTGCATGGGGATGAGTGTGTGGGCGATGGGTGTGTGGGTGATGGGTGTGTGGGTGATGAGTGTGTATGAGTCCAACCCTTGTTGATTGGCTGCTTAAGCGAATTTGTGGTCCACCCACAAAAATGTGCGACTAATTGGATGTGTATATATACATACATACATATGTAGAGATATGTACGATATATGTGATTGGGGTGGTGAGTTGTGTTGAATAATGATAAGAGAGTGGGGGGAGATTGACATTGGCAGGTACTTTGACAGTCGGCGGCTGATTTCCATGCAAATTGATGTTACAGCAGAATAAGCAGGCAATATTTCTGCTTCATTTCATAAATGCGTCCAGAGAATGATGCTGCTCCCCAATCACCAAACCATCTCACACCACCAACGCAATTCACTCAATTCCCCAACCGTTACCATCTAGCCATCCATCAGATGGCAAAGTTTGCATATCAAAGAATTTCGAGAAGGTTAATCATCATTATGATGATGACAACGATGATGATAATAATGTCAGGATACTCGTACGCGTACTCGTACTATTCTTGCTTCGTTTCTTTAATTTATACATGAAATTTACGCAATTATTTTCACCATTTTGTTTCTGCTCGTGAATAAACAAGAAAAAAAAATGCACACATACACAAACAAGAGAGAGACCCAATGCTATAATATTAGAACATATGTATGTACATATATAAAATACTCCATGATGTTTTCTTTACACTTAATTGGCTGAAAATGTAGTGTTATTTTAAAACTTTGAAAAAACGACATTAAATGATTGAATAACATTATTCCTGCTTTCGTATTCGTTGAAAAAGAAAATCAGTTTCTGTAAGAAGAAATTAGAATATCGAAACTCTTCATATACATATATGTATGTATGAAAGAAATGGTTAACTGAGTCTTCTTTTAGCCTTACAATCAAGGAACTTTTTTACGTCCAGATATCATTGATTAATCGATTCTTTTTATAATTTTGACAGAATTTTCTACAGCTCTCATTTTATTTGTTCATTTTTTTTTACCATTATTGTTCGACACATGTTATCTACAATATGCATATAAAGTTCCTATAGTATTTGTTGCCAATAATTAGCAACATTCGCTGGAAAAACCTTCTCCTCTCCCCCTCTCTATGTAGCAACGGAACGTGTTTAATTGACCGAAGCAGAGCGAGCACTATATTTGTGTCATTTGCATTACGATGAGAAATTGCCCTAAGGGCTGGACATTTTATATTGTACTCCCTCAGGTTTCGCTTTTGTTTTAAGCCAACAACAACACCCTGCCAATTTGTAAACGATAAATAAATGTTCATAAAAAAAAAACACCGTCATTGGGCTACCCTGTAACTTGAAAAGATATCAGTCTCTAGTCCTACCTTATATACATACATAGGTAAAACATTTTAGCCTTCCACCATGAACATTTCAATTCTCAGACTCAAAATTACAGTTTTAGAACAATTGAATAGACCATAGACCAGAAACTGACATTTTAATGCAACCGACGGCGTCTGTTGCTTAAGTTAAATTTCATTGCATTTACTTTATAGGATCTTCTTAGCCTGTTCTAATAATATTTATATACCCATTTATTCTTTATATGTAGGGTGTATAACTGTAATTATGAGACTTATGAACCGAGAAACATAATAAAAAAGTTTGCTACTTGTAATATTCGCATAGTTGATCGAAAATTTTAAACTGTTATACATACATTCATTAAACATCGTATTTGCAATTGTTTGTAGTTTCTAACTGTAAATTGCAAATTGATTTCGCCCCGAATTCTCTCCACACACGCCCTCACACTCGTACTCGTATGAAGGTAGGCAATGCAATTGGCAAAAGTCACACACACACATGAACCGATCATAAAATGTCTTTGTGTGCGTAAGAGTGAAATCAGCTCCTTGGACAATACACTGAAGAAAAAGTCATTAACTGCCCGTTTTTAATAGCTTTGTGGTAAAATTAGTTTACATAAACTTTTGCCCAGTGTAAAGCAATCCAGCAATAATACATAAGTCCACATTTTTAGTGCTTTGAATTTAAAAACGAAAGCGAACTCTGTTGAACTAGCCAAATGTACAGCATTGTAAATTGGGGCTTGATATTAGTGTGCCCTTTTGTTCTTATTTTTCTTTTCTTTCTTTTGTTTTTTGTTTGTTAATCCAAACACAGAAAATTGGCTTTGGAACAACATTGTGTCGCATTTGCACCTAAAGGGCACTAAACATCCCACTCACTGGTCAAGTTATGGTCTCCTATTAGGTCAGTCAGTCAGCTGCATGTGTTTAACTTCAAGGCTCGTTTGCTTGCCTGCAGCGTCCTTGCATGTGGCACAAAAAGGAAAAAAAAAGTACCGCTGCACGCAATGGCCATAACTTCCCTTGCTTTCTCCCCATTCCTCCGCTCTCTCTCTCTCGCCATCACTACCTCTTTCTCAATGTCTTTGGCTCTCTGGGCCAACTGTCAGTTATTCAATACATCAACTTTTTGGCCTAATAAATGCACTAATTGCGGTTAAATGCATTTTGCATGCAATTATTATCATTAGGGGTTGGCTGGCACGTCGTCGTCTCCCTTCCCCCATTTATGCACCCGCCGCCACGCCTCCCCATACCCTTTACCCTGACTTTGGCCAGTCTCGTTTGTAAATTGTTTCTGTTGGTCATTATTTTAATTGCATTTAGACACGTAGCCAGAAACAAAAGTAACAAAACCCAAACTTTTTTCTCTTTTTTTTTGTATTTTGTTTTATATGTATTATATATATGTATATATTGTTTTTATTAGACCCAAAAAAAAAAAAAACAAATTGTATAGAAAAAAAATAATTTAAATTACAATTACAACGACGACGCATATATAATTCTAGTATTTCACACACAAAAAAATTTCACATATTTTTATTGAAATGTTTTTCATTTTGTTTTGTTTTTGTCACTTAATTTTATGGTAATACATTTTGTGGTTAAGCTTAACTAACTTCATCCACTACCCACTGCATTTGTTTTGTTTGTTTCAAATTTTTGTTTTGTTCATATTTTGGCTGCTAATTTATACAACATTGAAATAAATATCATTTTCATTTGCTTATCTATATATGTGTATCTATATACAAAAATCTATCTGAAAAGTTATGTCAAATTAATCAAGAAGAATGGAAGAAGAATGAGTTTAAGGTGTTTTTAAAAAATCAATTAACCTATATATTTACCTCATTTTCGTGCAACTTTGTTCACTATAATATATGTACATATATCATATCATATAACTATATGGATTCATATATTTTTAAATTGGCACATTTTTTATTTTTTTGTTTGAGGATTAAGAAAAATGAGCATTGAGCGTTAGGAGAACGCTGGAACGGCATTAAAAAATAATATATACATATATGTATATATGTTACATCATCATCTAGTATTTGGAATAACTGATGCATATCTGCATATACATATATCATAACAGTTAGTGTTTTACCCCAAATTGAGTATTCACTCTTCAAATATCGGACCATTATCTAAGATTTGAAACTCCGAATTCCTGACTACTTTTCAGATAGAAATTGTATATTATCCAATACTTGATGCTTAGTGCTAGACAAAAAAAAATTTATATATATATATAGTAAAAGAATAAACAAAAGAAAACATAATACACTTGGAATAAATTACTAAAAGCAAAGTTAATAAATAAGCCAACACATAAACACACACACACACACACACACACAGCTGACACACATACAATTTAATTTATCTATATACACAGACACGCACACACACTCATACAGACGAAGACACATGCAAAGAGGTGTTTTTCCGAAGTGGATGGGGGATGGGGGAGCGGTGTCAGATTCTTGAAGATTTGCAAACTGAAAAGGATATGTGTGGCAATGAAGGGAGATTCCTTTGTGAGGAAAAGCTTTTCTGGAATCTCATAAAATTTCCCGATCTGTGGCCCCATGATTACGAAACACTTCTTTCATAGCATTGACTTGTACGTCTTGACATTGAGCATCTCACACTTGTATTTGATCCTCATCATCGGATTGGGCCTGCGAACAACTATCCACCGATCGTCCGGGTGGACTGCCCGGATTTAATGTGGGACTGGGTGTTGAGGGCGGATGTGGTGGCGATGCCGTCACCGACGGCGGTGTTGAGGTTAATGGCTTTATAATGCCAATGTTGCCAGGTGTAATGCTATTTGGCGGACCAGCCGCTCCTGTTACTGCTGCTGTGCCCGTAACTGCACCTGCTCCTGCTGCCGCTGCTGCAGCAGCACTCTGATAATAGCTACTCAATGATGACAACGAACTGGAGGCGGATAGATGCGAGAATGGGGTTGCTGCTGAAGGCACACCGGCCGCATAGAGATTATAGGGCAAAGGTTTCTGCATGGCAGCCGCTGCTGCAGCCTGACGATAATATATATCAATGCTAGAATGTGATGGAGCACCATGGGCAGCAGCAGCAGCAGCGGCGGCACCAGCACCAGCAGCAGCCGCATACGGCCAAGCACCCAAATATGGTGAACCACCATATAAACGCTGAAAGGCAGCAAAATTACCAGCCTCAGCCAGGAGTTCCAGACCCACAGCAGTTTGACGTTTCCACTTGGTTCTACAAAATAAAACGAAATAAAAAAAACAATGCAAAAATATTTGTCATTAATTAATCATTTTTTGCTTTCACATATCTCTCTATTCTTCCATATATATACTATGTATATATAAGTATGTATTCTTTTTTGATTGAAATCATAACTTACCTACGATTCTGATACCAGGTCTTCACCTGACAATCACTTAGATCCAATTTATGTGCCAATTCCTGACGTTCCTGTACGCTAAGATATTTCTGACGTTCAAATGACTTTTCCAGTGTCTGCAACTGGTGATCGGTGAAGGCAGTACGAGCTTTACGTTGCTTTTTACTTAATCCACTCATATCATTGGTGGAGCCACTTTTAATGCTATTACCGTCATCATCTTTGGCACCTAAAAAAAAAAAAAAAAATAGTTGCATATATGCAGATAGATACAATTATAATACAGGTTTCGCACATTTAGAATTCCATATCAAGAATAGATTATTATAATTCTCAAGATACTACAAATGTCCTTTTTATATCTTCCAAGATAATAAAAAGTAAAGCAATCAAATTAAAGTGGCTTAAATACGTTGCTCTAATTTAATTACTAATTGCTAAAACTGCTTATTCTATAAAAAATTGTATATATACATACATATACATATATATATATATATTCTGCCATATGTTACGCTTTGATGTTTTTTTTTTTTTTTTGAACTTGTGCCTGCGGCTAAATATTTAAAATGTGCACTTGGCAAATTTTCGCTTTAAATAATTTAACGCTTGTGAGTTCTATATATACCTTTTTTTCCCCCCTTATTCCTCCCGTCATCCTCACTAGCTGCCTTTAAACCCGCTCTCGCTTATCGGGTAACCACAATCAAATGAATTTACATAAATTTTACAGAGTAAAGGTGGAAAGAAAATGTACAATTCTGAGAGAGGGTTGAGAATTGGCTTCTAGCCCTGCCTCGGTACGGTTTGTAGACATTTAGCCACACATTTATTATTATAATTTTTTTTGTTTTTTCTTTATTACACTTAGACAGTGTATAGCCATAGTCCCAGACAGACAGGCCACTGGTCAGTGGGTCTGGGAAATGAGAAGAGTTTAGGGGGTATTCTAAATAGCGGTAAGCGGGTATTGGCCGCTTTGCGAACGGAAGCGGCAGTTGTGTGTTGTGTGTGGCCATAGACAAAACGAAACCAACTGTAACTGGAACTGTTGTTTTTAAAAGATTTTCTATTCTCTCCCCTGACATAGAGAAATTATATAAAAAAAAAAAACAAAAAAATGCCAAGGGAAAAATCCAAATTAAGATTTTAAGCAATTTTGATCTGCAGAAGAAGGAATGATTCAGCTCCACCCTCAGATGTAGCTTTCGCTGCTAGCAGGCAAATTCATTTTACTTTTATTTTCTCTCTGTCTCTGTATTTTTTCTCTTATTTTTCCTTAGGCTCGTTAGCACAGGAGAACGAAAAGATAAAAAAAAAAAACAAGTAAAGATGATTTCAAAGATGCAAAATAAACGTTAAACGTTAAATGCAGAGACAAGAGATGCGAATGCTCGGGACTACCGTTTATATGAAGAAAAAAAAAAACATTTTTCTGCAACTGCCAACAGGAAATTGGCATAATAAATGGTCAGCAAAGAAGAAAGAAAATTTTTGTTGTTTTGTTGCTTTTCTTGTTTTGGGTTTTTTTTTTTTGCAGTGTTTTCTGCCATTGGGCATTCTACCAACTAAAAGGGTTAAAAGCACTTTAATAACAATTTCCGCGATTAAATGATTGCCAGTTTTCACAGATATAGAGTGCGAAAGAGAGAAAGAGAGAGAGAGAGACAATAAGAGAGGGGCAGAAAGAGGGAGAAAGAAAGGGAGAGAATCGAAAAGACTTAATGAAAGAGGTAAACTAAGAGACAGACACGTAGAGAGAGAGAGAGAGAGAGATAGATTGAGAGGGGAGCATGGATGGAAACTGGGTATAGATAATTATATTTTGCTTAGATTTTTATTTTATAATATTTCATTTAATATTTATTTTTTCTTTCTTGCGTTTTGCGTTTTTGTTGTTGATCACGCCCACTTTCTGCCATTATAATTTGCTGTTGTTTTGGAGCCCACATGTGGAGGGCAGAGTGAGGCCGTCGGTTGGGTGGTTGATGCAACGCAAGCAAAGCGTGAAAATGCAATTTTTGTTGGAAAACCGCAAACAACAATGCCTAGAATATCGTCATGCAATAATTTTTACAGTTTGTTTTCCAAAGCGCCAACAGCTGCGCTACAACAAGAACAACAACATAAGCAATAAGAACAACAATAATTCCCTCCCCGTCTCTCTTAATAGCATTCACCACTTTTTCTCTTTCTCTCTCTCTCTCTCTCCCTCGCACATACACACGCACACACCCACACACACACTATAATGTATATACATATATCATTTTTTTGGTATTTTGCAATGATTTTTTTTTTTTAAACAAAAGACTTAGGCAACGAACTTGACTAAATGACTAAATTATTGCTAGTTGAATAGATATTTATATATAAATATATATATATATATACATTTATATATATATGTGTGTGTGTGTGTATATAGTATAAAAAAAGCTGTGAAAATATTTTAATTTACGATTTAAATTGAAATTAATAATGACATTCTATATATATAATTAAATATATTTGAAATATATAGAAAGGAAATCTGTCTATTATTCCTATACGCTTCCTTTCTACGGCAACGCCCCCTACCCTCACCCACCCGCCCCAAAATAGTATAGAGGCTCACCTCACCATTACTACAAACGCTGTGATCGTCCATGTGTCCACCGATGCTGCTGCTTTCTCCAGCTCGTCCGCCGCCATTGCCGACGCCAGCCTCATCGCTATCGCAATCATCATTCTCCTCCTGATAATCGCTGCTGTCATCCAATTCGGCAGCGTTTGGTGGTAATTGTAATTGTGCTTGTGATGGGATTTGGATACCAGGGACACCGGGTTGACCCACTGCCTGGGCGGCAGCAGCTGCTGCTGCAGCAGCGGCATTACGTGCAGCGGCAGCAGCAGCGGCAGCGGCATAATGTTGTTGCATGGCAGCGGCATATTGGGCCACATTAAGTTTGGTATGCGGATGTGGATGCTGATGCGGATGTGTATGTGGATGATAATGATGCGGATGATGTGTTGGCGGATGGGCATGGGCAAGCGAATGTGTCTGATGTTGTAATCCTTGAAGCGATGTTGGTGGACCAGGCGATGGTATCGATGTTGTTCCAGTTGTTCCTTGTCCAATTGGTTGACCATGTTGATCAGATGCTTCCAAAAGTTCAATTTGATGATGATGATGATGATGGTGGTTGTTGTTGTTGTTGTTGTTGATGTTTATGTTGTTGTTGCTGCTGGTGTTGTTATTGTCGCTGCTGCTATTATTATTATTATTATTATTATTATTATTGGTGTTATTGTTGTTGTTGTTGTTGTGCTGCTGCTGCTGTTGTTGTTGTTGCTGTTGCTGCTGCTGTTTGCTATAGAAGACAGCCGCCGCTGCAGCTGAACCAGCCAATATATCATTGATCATGAATCGTGAACGATTTGGCTTAAGACTCGATGTTTGTGCCATCGTTGATGAATTTTGCGTTGTTGTTGTTGTCGATGACATATTGAGTGCCGCCGGATAATGTTGCAACGTATGATGCAACGAATGATGATGGTGATGATGATGATGATGATGTGGATGAGCTCCTGGCGATGTTCTCGCTTCGCTTGGTGTCTGTGTGAGTATGCTCATTGAGTCTTTCATTTATGGCCCAGCCACAACAGGGGGGACAGCTTTAGCTTTAAGTTTCAATCACTTTAATTTAAATTTTTGCAACACTTTTATCACAACTCGAAAAAAATAAATAATAATACTAATAATAATTCAATTAATGAACAAACAAAAACGAAACAATTGCAATTTCGTTCTTTATTTTTGAGCTTTATTTTTTTTTTTTTTTGTTTGGTTTATTATTGGTTTTGTTTTGTTTGCTATTTAAATTATTTTTCTCGTCACGTCACTTCCCGTTGTTACTTCCGTTTTGCTATCATTCGACCGTAATTTTTCAATTTCTTCTCTCTCTCTCTGTTTGAACTTATTGGTTTTAGTTTTGTTTTCTTTATTTCTTTTTGTGTTTTTTTAATTTTATTTGATTTGGCTTGTACGTTGTTGTGCGCTCGCTGGCTGCCAAAACGAGACTAAACGCACCTGCAAAATGCTCAAAACTCGAGGAGGGCCTCAGCCATCAGTCTCGGTCGCTGTCGCAGCTGGCACAGGCAGCAGCAGCAGCCAAAAGCCACGTTTTTGCCACTTTGTCATAGGGCAAATAAACGATTTTGGTGGTGGCTTTTTGTTTGCGTTAGACCGAATAGGCAATATGTTATAATACTAGTTCTCACTCTCTCTCTCTCTCTCTCTCTCTCTCTCTCTTTGGATCTACCTTGTGAACACTCTCTCGTTCATGCTGTCGCCTCTTGTATTGCCTTCTCAATGTGTTGCTATCTTGCTCTTGAGTTTAGCGCCATGTTAGCCGGTCATATTCACCACACCATTCGAAGCAGTGGTGTAATTTTATAGCAACTTTGTCCATTTTTATGGCAACTTTATGAGAACTTTGTGTACTTTGCTCTAATTGAAATACTACGAAAATTTAATGACTTAAAAAGGCAAAAATTAATCGTTAATTGTTTTCAAAATTATTTTTTTAAAGTTATGTTTGAAAATTGATTAAAAAAATTGTGATTTATTAAAAACGGCGCTAAAAAATTCATTTAAGTGGACAATAAGAATATCATTTTACCTCACTTAAAAAATTTAAGCTAATCTATGATAAATTGCCTTTTAAAAATTATCTTTCTTTTTATTTTATAAAGAATAAAAAAAGTACTATACAATGGTAAGTTCATAAATTCAATATTCTGAAATCAAATAAAATATTCTGAAATCAAAAAAAAATGTTCATATTTTCCGAGGAGAATTTTTTATATATTGAACATTAAACAAAAAACCATTCCTAAGCTTAAGTAAGACAATTCCATTCAAAATATTCAATGTTCAAGGAAAGTATGTATATGAAATTTCCTCTACTTTTTCTTCCTAGCATATTATTGGATAATAAATGAAACAAAACAGAGAAAAGGGAAATGCATCGTACAGTTCAGTATGTTATAGAATTTCCCTTTTTGGTTACCTTCAATTTTGTGGCAAATTAATGTGGTTCATGGATCGAAATGTTAACAAAATGGCTAACCTTTAAACCGCAATTAAAATTTCACGCCAATCGCTCAGATCCTCAAATGGTATATTTTATATTATTTTTGTTTCTTTCATAATTTTCTTTCAGTTTTCGGATCGTCCACATGTTGACCGAAAACCCTAACCCCACACCTCTCCCACAATGCACTAATTACTTCTCGCACAACACACATACACACACACACACACAACCGGAAGAAGACAAAAGGGAAACAGGAGGTAAAAAGAAAATGCAATTTGTCGAGCGGCTATCGTTTGATTGATATTGATTCTGACTGCGTTCAACCAAAAATGAGTGGATGGAGAGATGGGATAGGACGGCATGTATGTACATTCATAAAGGGTCTCAGGTCATTAGTTCTATGCGGTTGGCAAAAGGCGCAACGAAATTAGAGCAGAGTAGACAGCAATGAGAGAGAGAGAGAGAGCGAGAGAGAGCGAGAGAGAAGATAAAAATAGTCAGCAAGTGGCAGCAAGTGGCAAATGGCAGGAGGCAGGATGCAAAAGGAATGCGCGCGCTTCAATTGCTAGAGTTGCACACATTAAACATAATTAGACATGTCCGAGTTCAAGTTCGAGTCCGAGTCCGTGTCCATGTCCTTTCGACATATCCTGATGACGGTTATTGCATTTAAATGCATATAATTGCCCTCTTGGCTGCGGTTGTTCGTGCGTTCTGCGGTCGAATTCGTACTCTCAATGGAATGCTTAAAATAATTGTACAGAAACATACACACACAAACACACACACACACACACACACCCATAGAGAGAGGCACAACAACATCAGCAGCAATGAAAAAAATAATAAATAAATATCTATGGAAACCGCAATGCGCAGTTGTCCACGTCTCCGCCTTCGATTTCAGTCTCAATACAACAGGCAGCTTTAGCATTAGTTTCAACTTTAACTTCGAAATCGACATCGACATCGATATAGGTTCGACTGGTTTACTGGCTTTAGCTCAATGGACGATTGCCAGTAGTTTTTCCGGTCGTCGCAGGAAGCCTGCTCTTCTGCGAATTTTTCGTTCAATATCTAATAACTATCTAATTAGCGTTGTTTGTTCACCAGTTAATATTAATGAATCTTTTATCAATTTCAAATGTCTATTTACTCTGCTGTTAACCACATCCGCAATTCATAATGTCACTCCTCCCATTGAATGACCTCAAATACAAATACATATATGTATACATACATATAGATGAAGCTAAAAAAAGGAAGAAAAATTGTTTATTAATGAAAACCATTTTAGTTAAACGATTTCTAAAGTTTTGATATCATTTTACACGCAAATAAAATTCAAAATAAAAATAAGTTAAGACACATTTAAAGCCATTTGGTCTTAAGTGTTTATATCTGTAAAAATAATATATGTATTTTAATTTAATTTTAAACAAAACAAAATTAATAATAATAAAAATTAAACTTAATTGTATTATTGTCTTCTTACAGATAATATTCATTTCAAGGAAATTTAAAAAAAATATTTAAGTACAGAAAATTGTTGAAATTAGTTGAAAATTCATATTTTTGTTAATTATTTAAATCACTTTGCAGCTGTTTTAAGGGAAATTTTTATTATTTTAATTGGTATTAAAATTTTTATTATTTTTTTTTTATTTTTATGCCATATTTTTGATGAGTCTAAAAGAAGAAAAATTCTCCTAAGGATATTTTATAGCATTTAGTTTGTTTTTTTTCCACGTGTTATAATGACTAATTTTACATCATATTTTTTAGGGAATAAAGCCCTGAGTTATATTTATAATATATATGTTTTTCTTTTATGAATAGTAAATGGAATGATTATAAAAAATTACACAAAGAAAAAACAATAAAAATAAAAATTTAATAAGAGCCAATTGAAAGTCTCAAAAGCTTTGACTCCGATTGCAGTTCCAATTGGCTTGGATTCTAAATAAATATTTTTATTCTATAATATTTCAATTTATATTTCTTTATAGATGTATATATAAATAGAGAAAAGTAATAAAGAATTGGAGAATATAAAATATAATTTATTTGCTAATATTATTTTGCCGCTTTCATTTTGTGGCTATGAGCTCTAGTTTTTTCTTCTGATACTTACTAAATGTATGTAAGTACATATATATATATATATATATATATATATTTCGTATGGCTAACAACCCACACATTCACATCGTCATTGACTCCTTTGCACAAATTCAATATCTTGCAACTATCCTCCCTCGATCCCCAACTTCATCTCCGTCTCCGACTCCGTCTCTGTCTCTCACTCTCTGTCTCTGTCTAACTGAACTCCATTCTGTTTCATTGGACTGTTTGGTCCCTTCTTCTTTTGCTCATCTTGGTAAAAAAAGAGAATCTTAATCGGCATCTTTGATATTATAATGTTCGTGTTACTGCGTGGACAAACGTAATAAAATAACTGATCGTTGTCGCTGATAAGTTAATTTACTTTTAATGTGTTGCCCTACGATCAACGCTCGTTGCTCGACGCTCGACGTTCGACGCTCGATGAACCTCTAAGTCCGAAAACGATCGACCGTACGCTTACGTGGGGGTAAATGGCTTGTAGGTGACAAAGGGAATACTGGATCAGAGTTGGGATTCTTATACCCTTTGTATTTTTCAGTTTCACTAAAACGGGTATATTTGTATCTTCAAAATTGATTTGATTGATCATGTTTTTAACAGTATATACCTATGGATATATTATCGATTTCTAAATTTAATTATAGACAGTCGAACTGTAAAATTCGATTAAGTTTCAATCATTGAGCTTAAAAAAATGAGTTTATATGTTTATATAATACTTAGTTTTTGTCATTCGATTAAACTTTAGTGATATACGATGTATATATATATATATATATATATATATATATATATATATATATATATATATATATATATATATATATGTATACATATATATTATAGTATTTATTTTGTGGAAAAGGAAGATTGCTTTCTTGCAGATCACGGAGTATCTTGGAGTCGTTAAACAAAGTAACCTTATGGCATTTTTATTATAATTACTTCTTTTTTTCTTTTCGTTTTTTTTTGTTTTTTTTATAATTTCTTTTTTTTTTTATTTTGTATTTGTTTTGGGATGCTGGTCGCGTGTGCCATCGCCAACTGATTTGTCAACAACGTTGCCAACAAAGGTACCTATGTGCCCTGCTCCATGGCAATTTATCGCTGCTCCAGATCAGTCAACAACAACAACAATAACAACATCGACAACAACAACAACGACAACAACAACAACAGCAACAAAGAGATACAGGACAAACGCAAACATCATTTCGAATCGAATGAGAGCGGCGCTCATCTTAAAATTGATGACAATTGGATCCACTAAATGGATGCTATTTAAATTTTTAGTGCCTCGATGTCAACATAAATTATCCACAAAGTCCTAGGTAAGAGAAGAAGGCTTCATTTTTTTTATCCTTTGTTGCTGTTGTTGTTGTCGTTGCTGTTGTTGTTGTTATTGTTATTTTTGTTGCATATCTTTGGCACCTGTGCGGCAAATTTGTATATTTTTTGCATTTTTTTTTTTCTTTTATATTTTTTTTTATGGTTTTCGATCTTAGTTGGAGCTCAATCAACACTACTTTATTTATAGATATGGAGCTCTCTCTTTTTATGAGATCGATTAATACCAGATGAAAGTGCAATTATTATTTTTTTTTCCTTTTTTCATCAATGTCAATAGAAAGTACTTGGTAATTAAAACGAAGGATTATTAAATTGGTTTGCATCTGTTATATGAAAGTCATTTTTAAATCAAATAATCCAACAAAACAAATAATTAATCAACTATTTTGTTAAGGAAAATTAAATTTTTTGAATATTCCAAGTCTGCAAATATTTTAGAACTTTTTCTAAATTTTTTTTGTCTTATAATGGCATGGGATATCGAAACTATGTATTGCAGACTTTTATGTTTAATAATTTTATTTTTTTCTAAAAATGAGATATTTTTGTTTTGTTGCCAAACTAGAAATAGAACTACATATATGATATATAAATATTTTGAAAATTCTTTGTGATTTGATAAATATTTTAAAATTTTCATCTCCTATCATAGACATAGACTTATATTTTTCTTTATGGTGCTTAGATAAATTTTAGGCAAGACATTGTTATACATTTTCCTTTGAATTATAAATTATTTAATAATTTAGTCTTAGAGCATTCAGATATCGTTGTATCGTCGGTCAATTGGTTTAAAATTTTCTGCCATTCAGTCATTAAGATCCAAGCCATAAATTTGGCCATATCCATTCACACTCAATACCTCGAAACAACAATCTAAACCAAAGCTCGTGCCAAATTTTGAAAAGAGAAGCCTTTAACACTTAAGAAATTGTGGACCTTTTGTTGGTCCCCTCCCCCTCCCTTGCCACTCATCATCCATCCTTCATCATTTTTGTTCCCCCGACTCATTATCTTTGTAGCTTTATTTTTCTTCTTTTTCTTTTTCTTTTTTTTTATTTTTATTTTACTTGTCGGCGGCATAGACAAGGGCTCTTCATTACGAAAGTATCTGTGGAACAAGACGCCTAGACGTTCCAAGCAACGTTTGCACATTTTTGTATGAAATATGAACATTTGCTTAATGCCATTCCAAATGGAACCACTTAAATGAAATCTTGTATGTTATGATGTGGATTCAACTATTATATATCCTGTAAACATTAATGCATTGGAGAGATCAGTCTGATCATGGAATATATAAGAGAGGAAAAAATGTTTTATACGATCTTTTACTTTAGAAGTAGATGTGCATAGATTCGACATGATTTATATTTCCTTTATTTATAATATAACTCATACAAACAATAGGAATAATTTGAAAAATATCGGTTAAGTCTGTTAACAATAAAAGTAATATCTATATATTTGTTTTCAGACTTCTCTGTATCAATTTTGGATATTTAACTTTTTCTAGTTCTAGATTAAATTTCCAAAATATGAAAAAAGAATATGGATTGATCGATCGCTATTAAAGAAACATATATGTATAACTGTAACTGCTTTTCTCTGTATCGATTTTAGTATAATATATTTTGTATTTTAAACAAATATGATAGCTATAGGGTATAGAAACTTCGAAGCATTAAGAATTAGCTTCCGGGATCTTTTATGACTCAATTTGGTGCACATAAAACCGAGAAAATGTTTTCTTTTCCTTTTTTTTTTTCTCTCTCTCTCTCTCTCTCTCTCTCTCTGTCTCTGTCTCTGTCTCTTTTATTTTTGTTCTTCTTTTTCCTGTTTTGTTTGACCAATACAAAGTGCAACATTGTTGGGTAGAACGACTTGTTGATAACGACGTTAAAAAAAAAAAAACTAAAAATACAACAACAAAAAAAAAAACTTAAAAAGGTGTGATACGATCACAAATTGAAGATGAGTGTAGGAGCTATAGTCCGATAGCCTGGTAATGAATACTCTAATGTATGGCCATTTTCTCACGATTTCATCACTAGATATACCCGTTTATATCTCGTCGCTTGCCTGATACCTGATCGTTGTTAATTTTTATGTGCAATTAATCGGCTACGCGCATTGAGCATTTATAACACCAACACAAAAGATGACTTTTTTTTCTTCTTTTTTTTTTGGGGTGATTGGGGGAATGGAAAGCAGAAAGGAAAGATGAGAATGGGGAGAGGGGGATGGGGTATGGGGGATGGATTGAAAAACGATGAAATTCAAACCGAAATTAAGTCGTTTTAAATTAAATTGAACTGCAAAATGCATAGCCATAAAAAAAAATAAATAAAAAAAATGTTGCTGCAACGGCAGCAACATTGTGAACCTGATGATGGGTTGTGCTCCCATCATAAATGTGGGCAAGGTGTTGGTAAAGCAGCAGCTGCCATTTACCGATCAAAGACAAAAACAAAAACGAAACTTACAAAAAAAAAAAAGGGAACACGAATGGACACGGATGCAGATGCGATGCCCTCCCGCTGTGAAGACGCTTAGCTCGTTCAAATTGTTGTATGCATTGTAAATATATTATTGGCTTGGCTTATATGTACATACATACATACATACATACATACATATACATACACATTCATATTCATATGCATTTTGGTAGATGAAGCTTCTGTACTTCCAAAGTATTCAGTTTTATGACCCCTTCACCCTCAGATATTTGACTTTAAAGGATATTTTTGATACAAAATCAAACTGATATAAGCTTAACTTTGTTAAGTAATTGTAATCATGGTTTAACTAAACAGTGATTTAGCATTGTTTAAAAAAATACATATAAATACCAATTTCCCCCTATAAACTTAAGTTTTTAACCTAATTGGTTATTCTTTTTATAGCGTTAGATTGTATAGAAATTATGATCGTAAAAACTAAATGATGTTAAGATGGTATAAAAACTTGAAAACTTATTTAGTAGCAAGTAAGAATTATATGTATATATAAATTAAACTATTGTTAAAAAGACATCAACACACTATTCGGATCATTAGGAAAACTATATTTTCTAATTTTACCAATAAAAAAAAAGAGATATTTCAGATAATTTTATCAATGTTAGATCATTTAAAACCCACATGCATATATACCCTTTTTTTTTTCTTTTTGAGAGTAATAGGAAAATGGTTATTATGGCAAATAGCTAAACGTAAACCATAAATTGTTAAGTCACTGCCAAATTGTAAAACTCTTCTTTTCATTTTGTGAATTGCTTTGGTTCTTATTGTGTACCTAAATTTCCTTATATACAAACATATATGGCTACCGTGCATTTGTCCAATCAGACTTTTGAACGCCCATTTGCCCTTGGCCTATGAGTGTATGTGTGTTGGTATGTATGTGTGTTGGCCAATTTGCTAGTTCTCCTTTACCGCCTTCATATCGCCTCTTTGCCATGTCCTCTGTGCTTAATTACATAATTTTATATACGATTTTGCGGCAATGGTTATGTGAGTGTGTGTGTGTGTGTGTGTGTGTGTGAAGTCTTTTCCATGCCTTTTTGCTCAGCTAACCATGTAGCCTGCTTTCCGCTCCCACTCCTACCCATACCCATACCCATACCCAAACCTCTCTTTTCGTTTTCTTAATTGCCATGGCCAAAAGTGCCAAAGAAATGCAGCTCACTAATTACAACAACAATAATGAAAACAACAAAAAGAGCGAATGGTGCTCGATTCTGACAGGCGTAGCATTACCCCGTAACCCGTAAACCGTACCCTATACACTATATCCCATTCCATCCATACCCTTCCTTGGTGCTTTGGTGTGTCCTTCAAAAGCCAATTGAAGTGTGGCAACGTTGCATGCATGCAATGTACAGATATATATGTATATATATATATATATATATATATATGTATATATATATATATAAAAATATATATTTACATATATATATGTATGTTCATACAATACGAGTATGTAGAATTTTAAAAGTCATAAAATTGCGGAATGTCGCCAATTAAAATAGTTGCAGATGAGTGTACATGAGTGTATGTGTGTGTGTGTGTGTGTGTGTGTGTGTGTGATACTTATTCGTGTTGCACATGTGACGTGACATAAATGCATGTCATGTTCGTTGACTGTTTTCGTGTGCGGTTTTTCTTCTTATATGTATTTTTTTTCTTTCGTTTTATTCCTTTTTTATTATTATTTTTTTTTTTTTTTTGGTTTTTGTGGCACTTGCAGCAGCAACCCTAACCCGAGCCTCTTGTCGGCATGCAAGTTACCGCGCCAAAAACTATGCAACACAATGCGCGCAAATTGCGCAATCAAATTACCAAGGCCCCCACCACCGCCCCACCCCCCTATCACTCCCTTCCCCACTCTACCCTATAGCCGCCCAACAAGCTTGAGCTTAGGCAATCAATTATAATGTTAGCACGCAAGCTTCATAATTGTTTACAAGAAGAACAAAAAAAAAAAAGAAATAAACCATAGAATAAAGAAAAGTGGAAAAGATGAAGGGGAAAGGATGTAAGCACTGAGAGCAAAATACTGTTAGAAGAACCAGAAAAAGATAATAATAATTATAATAAAACAATTGCTAAATTTTGAAGCCATTGGAATAATTGAAATGAAGTCAAATTGGTAATAAACTTATGTATAAAAAAAAAAAAAAAAAAACTCAATTATTCATAATTGAAAATTAAGTTTTAAAATTAATTAAAAAAAAAAATTGGGAATTCCAACAAATTAAACTGTTCTATTTAGGGCTATCTAAAGATTATTTCAATAAGAAAATTTAATATTTATATAATATTTATTAAATATTTGAAAAGTCAGGTAACTCTAAGCTAAACTAAACCTTTAAAAAAGTATGTAAGATATGGCTATTTTCTAGAATCGGTGCACATTGAAGAATATATAATATATAATATACCCAATTCTCAATTTGTAAATATTTGTTACAGTGTACGGACTGCAGGTTATAGTCAAATTGTGGCGTTGTTAGCCTAAGTACGGTTCAGCCTTTTGGTGTCAAAGACAAACAGTCACGTCAATCGAAATATAAGTATATTCATACATACATACATATAACTGCATATGTACACACACGTACCACCATACAGGTATATATATACATTTATATATATATAAAGTACTCGTTTGTATCCATAAGAATGAATGTTTATACATACATATGCATGCATGTACAGACACAACTTTGTGTACTCTTTAGCACTATTTATGGAGTGACGAGATGCAAGCGGTGTGTGTGTGTGTGTGTGTGTGTGTGTGTGGTGTGTGTGTGTGTGTGTGTGTGTGGGTGGGAGGGTGTAGAAAATATTTTGCTTTAATATTCCAACCCCTTGGTTCCAATTGCTATGTCGTCCATTTATTGTCCACTATATATGTATATATTTTTATATTTTTTTACCTTTGATTAATGATATAGACACATTAATTTGGCAAATTCTTTTCAATCAATCAATGTATTTTGGTATAGAAGGTGCGAATGAATGAAAGTTGCGCCTGTGACCTCTTGACCTTTTCACTAGATGGCTCTAGCCTTCAATGATGATTAATGTAATGCTTAAGTTGTGTTTGCCCTTTTCATTTTTTTTTTGGGCAACATAGAATTTTGTAACGCCAAGTAACGAACCGTTTTAATTGTGTACCCACACAATCTAACCTAAAAGCTCAACTTTCCTCATACCATGGCCGACAACCTCTGGCACAACCCAAATCTTTCCGCACACGTGTAGTTACACCCTCCCTCTCCCACTCTCTCTCACTCTCTCTCTCTCTCTCCCTCTCCTCAATCGCTTGCATTGCAAATTGTGTGAAAATTGTTGCGGTTTGTTCAGTTCACTTCAGTTTTTTTTTTCACAGGCTCCCTTTTGCCTTCTTTATATTTTATTTATTTATTTATTTTTTTTAACTTTTCGCCAGACATTGTTAGCTTCGGAAAAAGCTCGTCTATAATTGTTGTTGTAAGTAGAGTTAATCGTATTATTATTATTATTGTTATTGTTTTTTTTTTTTGTTGCTGTTGGTTTTTAATTAGTTTATTATGATTTGTGATTGTTTTTGTTTATTATACATATATACACCCTGTAAGGCATAAGCAATTTAAGACAATGCGGAAGGGGAAGAAAGTTGGACTTATTTATAGCAAAGACTAACTATAGTTGTATATACATATGTACGATCGACGGAAATCAGGCCAGACAATAATCAATTTAAGACACGGACAGAGCTTATCACATATTGAAACGATCCCATTAATTTTCCTGTATTTAAATTATTTTATAAAATTTGTATACCCTGTACCTATAAAATTTGTACTATATAATACAATTTTCTAACTATTTGCTTATAATTATTGATAGATATTGTCTAGTATTTATCTATTATATTAGATTTTGAATAAATTAAGATTTTTATCTTAAGTACAGATTAGCTCATCTAATGTAAATCTAGCTCCTCCTTGATTGATCCGCTTTTTTTTTGACTATCAAAATATCCAATATATTTATGATGTGGAAATGTTAAAATACTCATTGAAATATTGTTACCGATGTTATAAAACTAATGTTTAAATAATAAGCCTTAAAAGTATAAGTTAAAGTTTAAAAAAAGAACTTAAAAAAGAAAAGAGGTTAATAAATTAATTATTGGTTCTTCTTTTTTTATAAAATAATAATAATATTAAAACATTAACACGAGTAAAGTTTAATTAACAAAAAACGAAAATGATATTGTAAAAAATGAATGAACAAATAGTAATAAAATTGAAAAACAATAATAATAAAACTAAGATAATTCGTTAAATAATTGATCAAGTAATACAATTTTACATCGCATTGAACTAGTTCAAAATAAACAAAACTAGTTTCAAATAGTAAAAACTTCTAAGAGAAACAACAAAATTTTAAATTTTTATAACGGTGCCTTTGGCAGACATTCACATATACATACATACATACATACATATGCTCATACATACATACATATATTAAAAATTCACTCAGAATTGGAATGCAATTTTTACTTGCAACTCTCCCAAATCCCTCCCCCTCACCCCGCCCCACCACACACACTCACCCTGTTAAGACACTTTGTCCCGTCTCACCAAAGACTGCATTCCACCTCCTTCGCACTTGGCCGCACTTCTATAAGCATTTTTAACGCGTCTCTTTCGCACCGTCGCCGTCTGCCAAAGCAATTAAGCCAACAAATATCGCGAACGGGCCGACGTTAATCGCAACTTAAATAAATTGCATAAAAACGTTTTCAAAACGAACTGGGAAATTCTTTGCACCATTTTCACAATTTCATTTTCTTCTCTTCGCTTGCTTCCTCTCTGCTGTTTGCATGTTATGCAAACACGAGCTAAAACAGCAACAACAACACAAAATAAAAGAAAAATTAAACCAAAAGAAAAAAAAAGAGAAAGAGAGAGAGAGAGGGGGAAAAAAGTGAAAAGCAAAGGCATAGCTCGGCCACAACAAGCACGAAAATTAACTGTGCTATAAAAGGTGGAAAATTGTGCAAACAAACGTACACCTAACCCATCTTACTATAACAAAAAATTTGCATAATTATGATTAACACAAGAGGGTGGAAGGCAGTCGGTAAAGGTGGGCCGATGTATAATGAGAGAGGGAAGTAGAGGGGATTGAAAAGAGAGAGAGAGAGAGCAAAAAAATAAAATAAAAAACTTCATTTTAAATACAGGTTCGACTTAGTTAGCAGTGGCTCCAAGAGAGAAGAGAGCGTGAGACGTGAGAATTTGGCTCACGACAACTGCATTAGTCGTGAATAGGTTGAGAAAACAGTTTTAATAAATTGATTTCGATAATCTCTTAATAAAATGATCTTAAGTTGCAAAAACCATTTTGTTTAAATCAGAAATTCTTAAAAAAAATAATTCAAAATTAATCAATATTATTAATTAATATTTAAAATAAAACTTATTGTGATTATAGACCCTGTATTACATTACAACTTCTAGGTTTTTTTTTTTTAATTTATTGTATTAATTAAATACTATACATTTGTGAAAATTATATAGGTACTATAATTAACTAACAATTGTAGAAAATGTCTCCACATTGAATCCTAAAAAATGTAATCATTAAAGCTACTTATAAATCATTCCATATCCTTAAATTAAAGTTCTTATGCATACATTATTCGAGTTCCTGTTTATCGTTTGAAGTTTATTTTAAATTTTTATTTAAATATAATTTTTCTATTTTAAATCCATTATGAAGGTTAGAAATTTAGGGGAGGGGGGTTTCCCTTTATTGCTAGAATTATAGATTATCCATTGATTTACTAAAATTCGAATGATAATCAGCTCAAATATACATGTAATATAGAATATACTTATATGTCATCTCTTTCTTTATCAAAATTTTTCCATTGCTAAGTTGTACTGATAGTTGTTAAAAAGCTATTTAATATGTTAAATATTAAATAAAAATTGCTTTTTGATAAAGATAAATATTTGTATAATATATATAGAAATGCATTTCATGTTTCACCTTTGTTTCTGTTACCTTTTTTGTTTTTTTTGTAATCTATGTACATCTCTAGTTGCAACTCAATGCCGAATTCCGTTTCCGTTTAAGTTTTCCTCCTTCTCGGAGGAATAGTGTGCGTGTGGAATGGTTTTTCTTCTTGTTGTTATTGTGTGTGCGTGTGTGTGTGTGTGTGTTTGTTATTTTTTTTTGCGGTTCTTTTGCGTTTTCCGCCATAAACGCTTGCAATCAAATTCACATAAAATAATTCACACGCACAAAACTAAGAGCAACAACAGCAACAACAACAACAATCGGTTGTTTTCGTCATGCAAAAGTTAGCAATCCTAACCACCATTCGTACCCCACCCCCCTCTACCTTCTCCTCCACTGACCGCACTTTATCATAGGTTGCATTACTTTGCTTTCACATTTGGCGTAAAATTACAACAAAAGTAACAATAACACGCGCAACACATTTCCATTTTCATTTGTTGCCGAAACAAACCGACGTTTAGTGGGTCCAAAAACCCATGTACATATACATACATACATCTTACACCGTCCACCAAAAGCTAAAATCTAAAACTATCGTGGGTACCGGAGAATCATGGGCGTAGAAAGTATCCTGGATATACACACATAGATCGAATTGCAATATCAATTTGTTTTTAAAATAAATATATCAATGACTAATCAATGTAGCCTACATGACAAATATATGTCTACATAAGTATACATATATGTATAATAATTCTCAAGATATTAACTTGCGATCCCTTTTACTACGACCCTGGTACTCTGTCAGCTGTCCCCAGCTGTATAGTTATATTATTAGACCCTGAAGGGTCGTATTTGCGTGCCATTTAATTTGTCCGATTAGCATTTTCAGTCACTTAAAATGCGCGCACGCAGAAAACGCATTAAAATCCGTTTCGTTTTTCTCTCATAAATTGCATAAAATGTTGAAAAGTTAGAAAAGTGCGAGAGATGAAATACAATGCAGGAAAATGCCGATATTTCATGAACCCGAAACCTATATTCAATTGGAGTGACTTGAAGTTAAAGGGTTGACCACAAAAAATAAAAGTTAAAAAGGAAAAACGGTGGAACAATTTAAGTGATTAAGGCCCAAATTTAAATAGAGATCGTAAGAGAAAGAGAGGGTTGAAAAGGTTAGTTAATATATACCAGAGAATTGATAGAGTTCAATCTTAAAACCGTTAAAAACAGTTACTACATCCATTTAAAATAGACTAATATGATTTCTATATGCTGATCTTAATAATTAATTTAGTTAGCAGACAAAGTTATCAACAATTTAAAATCTTTCAGTTATAGTATTGGTAGGTAGCCTTTTAATAGTCTATGTATTTGTTTATGTGAGGAATTATTATTTTTTTAGTATTTTTATTTTTTTATGTCTCTTTTAAAATGAATCTTGCTTCTCCGTTATAAGAGTTATTTTAAATCCATAGGATCTGTTAAAATATTCGCTCTGTTAAATGCCAGTGTTAGTAAACAAGTTCATAAGTTTGTCACTAATGATCATTACTTCTTGAACCAATCATCCTGCCACAAAGTTGTGAATATTATTTAATCGAATGAATTACTTCAATATATCGAAACTAACTTCTGCTAACTTTTTATAAAGTTTTTAACTATAAAACGTGATCCAGTCCAGCGAGAAGTGGTATGTAGTATGTATGTATATCAATCTTTATGAATTTCGATTCCATTCACTGCTTTTTTGTTGTTGTTGCTTTTTTTTATGAAATTGTTATAATTCGCAATCTTTTTTGTGTTCCATGGTGAGAGAGTGAGTGTGTGTGTGCATTTTTTTATGACAAATCATTCTGAGATCATCACTCAATTTGATGTAGAGGCGCGCTTATCCTGGAGATGGACTTTGCGGCATCCTCATCCCCCATCTCCCAATTCCCCTTATCCATCCCTATACCAATTCTCATATTCATTCTCATTCTCTGTGCTCGTGTTGGTTGTGTCCTGACAGCTGATGAAGTTGTGGCTTGAGTTTGAGGTTGTTTGATGTTTGTTGACACATTTCGCTGTCATGATTGACGACCACTTGCGTTTGTCTTCCTCTCACTCTCACTCTCTCTCTCTCTCTCTCTCTCCATATCTCTTTCTTTAGCTGTTGATTTATTTATGCCCTACAAAACAAAAACCAAAAACAAAAAAAAAAAAGGAAGCAAAAGCAAGCGCATCAAGGGCCCATCACTCCTCTGCCTAATGAATTTCAAATGATGCGGCAATTTTTTCATTTTAGCTGTTTTTTTTTATTTTATTATTTTTTGTTTTCTGTTTCTCATTTTTGCCATGGTTATTACAAACTCTCATCTTCCTGCTTTTATTTTTTTACTCTATTTTTTTTTTCTTTTTATTTTTAATTGCCAAAACAATTTTCTGTTACACTTTGGCGCCGTGTGTGGTTGAGTTTCATTTGAGTTGAATTTTAATTTGAATTTGTGTGGGCCAACCAGCCATTGTCTTTGGGCGTGGAAATGGGCTCCAATAGTGTGTGTGTGTGTGTGTGTGTCTATGCTTATATGAACATCGTGGCCATATAATAATGGAAGGGGCGTGGCATATATATATATATATATATGTATATATACATTTTTTTGTAGCTTTGTGTGGGAAACTTGATTTAACAACCACGCAATATTTGAAATTAGCTGAAATCTAATGAAGGAAGTTGGTATTTTGAAAGATAAAGTCTAGCTAGTTTCACCGGAATGCTTAGATGGAGATGATAGAACTTCTGTATTAGTGATGCGATGTGGAGCAATTGGGATTCAGTTCTACAGGTACTCTTATATTTATAGATTATAGATTAAATATCTCTAACAATTGTTTTCGAAACAAATGCCAGAAATTATATTTTCTTTTTGTCTTCAATTTGTATATCTTATAATATCTACATTAATAGGATTATAGTAATAACTTAAATTAATTTTTTTTTTTTTATTTTACTTAAAGTCAATTTGAGTCGTTTTATTTATACATAAATAATGTCTTTATTTTACAATTAAAAAGATTTAATATTATGTACAAGATTTAGATTATGTGAATTTAGATTTAGATGACATCTATAAATTCTTTGAATCTTATAATTTTTTTCAATTTCTTTTTAGATTCTATACTATATGAATCCTTTTGAATTTTCTACATACCCTTTTTTTTTTTTTAATTTCTTTTTTCTGATGTTTTTTTATTTAAATTCCTCTTAAATATATTTCTTAACTTACTCAAAAATTTGTTTGAAAAATATTAAATGAATTATAAAGTTATTTATTTATTTAAATAATTGTAGTATGATTAATCATATTTTAAATTATTTTTTCTTATTTAATAATTTATTAAGATAGAAAAAATGTATTAATTATAATTATGATTGAAATATATAATAAAGATAACGGCAATATGTACATAAATATAACTATATAGATTACTAGATTTATGGCTATATTTATCTAGATGTATATTATCTTTATATTTAGCCAGAATCAAATTATAAACAACTTTAACCCCAAAACTCAGTTCAATTTAATCGACAAACTATAAAAGATATTCATAAAGGAAAAGTTGATGTTTTGTTTTCCCTTTTCTTTTGTTGTTGTTGTTGTTTTTTTGTTGTTGTTTTGTTGGTAAATTGTAGTAAAAGTTCCAACCCTAGTAGTTATAGCAAATCTTTTGCCTAAGTACTTCATAAATATCTTGAATGAGTTTCCTTTTGTTCCAGTTTTTATAAGGCAACGCAATTTATGCCTAGACCCCAAAACTGGCCAACAACCATTAAGCCATAGACCAGGCCAAAACTAACTAACGATGGTTATGATTATTGTTTTTTCTTTTTGGTTTTTGGTTTTTTATTTTTTTTTGTTTTTGTTTTTGTTTTTGTTGTCGTGTTGAAGTCATTTCGCTTAAATCATTTTGATGGCATTATCGGCACAAAAATCAAATGCCTTCGTTTAAATAAGCGATAAGGTTTACTTGGTTGTTGTTCTTTTGGTTTTGAAATTAAGTGCCTGTTGTTGTTGTTGTTGCTGCTTGTCGAAAAGGCGTTGGAAGTTACCAAGGACTCGACGTTGTTCCGTCGACGCCGCTGCCCATTAACAATAATTTTAGTTTAATAAATAACGCTAAAACATGCGCTAAACAACATTTTAGTCAACCTTTCTTTCATTCAACTTCACCCTCACCCTTACCATCTATGTATTATTCTGTCTCAGTCCCTCTAACCATTTTTACTATATGTATATGTGTGAGTGTGTGTGTGTGTGTTGGTGGTGGTGGGTGAAAGGGGGGGAGTGTTGAAATTAATGTGCTGGCAGTAAGGCAAACGCGACACTAATTTGCCTGTGAACATATCAAATCAGGCTAAAAAAAAAAAAAAAGAAAAGGAAAGGAAAAGAGAAGTGAATTTTACGCCAAAGTTGATGTTGATGTTGTTGTTGTTGTTGTTGTCGTTGTTGCTGGGAGTATGCGCACACTTAATGAAAAGGTCCTTAAGTGCTTTTCCAACGGTATTTTGTTTCCGTTTGTAGTTTTTCTCTGACGTTCGCCAGCCGCTAAGGTGGCCACTGTTCCGTTGATTTGTTATTGTTGCCATTGGCTAAAGCACATAAATCATAGCGGGCTACCACTGGGTGGATGACGGAACAGTTGGTGGTTGTGATGGTGATGGTGACGGTGGTGGTCGTCCAAGTCATTTAACCCACTCGACATACACGCGGCCGCATTTTATTCCATTTTATTCGCTCACCCATTTCAATTCAAATTGCTTTCTAATTGCCCCCAAATATAGGCAATGCGTTCAGTTTATCCGGCACACTCACACAAATCCTTTTTTTTCCGCTCTAGATATAACTTTATACGATCATCACAGAATATTGTTTAGAAATTTAATTCAATTCAATATAATTGAAATAATTTTCTTTAAAAAGAAATTTTTTTAAATATTTTAAATATCAAATTATTAATTAATTATTATTTATTAGATTATATAAATAGAGCATATTCTATTATATTTTATAATTAGTAGATCGTTTGAAAAAATAATAATATATTTTCTTCAATTGAATATTTAAAATTTATAATGTTTAGTATTTATTTTATGAGTAATTTTAGTTAAAAATAATTTATTGCAAAAATAATGAAATATATGCTGAAATTATTTGCTTAGTATGTATAATTTCTGGTATTTTATTTAATGAGTATTATAAAAATCATTATATATTTTCTAATTATATCATAATTGGCATAAATTTTTAAGAAATGTTGGAAAAATCAGACTTAACACTATTTTCATAATATTTTTCGGATTTGTGATACATATATGCAAATTAATTTTCTCTGGTAACTATTTCACTTTTTCATTTATTAGTAACCGATTTGTGAATACTACAAATACAGACAATATATATATATATATAAGTTGAGCTGTTAATCGAGTTGGTTTTATTGTAATCAAAAGCGAAACATTTTCCCCTATGATTAATTGACTGCCAGAATTTCAAACGAAACCCTTTACTTCTCATTATTTCAAGGGGGTGGGGGGTAAGGAGAGGGGTGATTTGGGTTCTCTGGTGTTTGGGACCCCGCCCCCATATGCTAATTGAGCTATAAAAATACTTTGTGCGAGGATGTGGAGCACAACAAAAAAAAAAATAAAAAAAAAGAGGGAAAGAATGAAGAAAAACATAGTCATAAAGTGTGTCCCCCAGATTTTCTAAATAACCCAAACAAAGGCAACTAAGTCTGTCAAAGCTCTAAAAAGGAGGTTCACGCTGGGTAGTGGTAAGGGGGGGGGACGGGGTTGGATTAGAGATGGGGGCATGCGTGATGGTTTCACATAAAAATTATGCCATTCAAAGCAAATGGAGCTTAGGACGGCATGAAGAAGCCACCCAGGACCAAAAAAAAAAAAAAAAAAAAAAAAAAAAAAGAAAAGAAAAACAACCTTACCACACATGATTTTGCTGAGGTTTTGCCTTTGGTTTCTTTCTTCCCTTGGTAAGAGAAGATGGGGGAAGGATGAGAGGAACGGGGAGGGGGGGATTTGGATTTGGAGAAGAGAGAGAGTGGGTCGAAGTTGGAGCCTGGCGTTAGAAACATGATTTTTATTTTACGCAACTTAAGTGCGAACAATAAAAACGATTTCAGGCAGATTATGGCAACCGGCGACAACAGCAACAACGGCGACGAGAATAATAACAACAACAACAACTACAAGAACCACAGCAATAACAACAACGACAAGGACAACATCGTCCTGCCTTGGCTCATAATGCAAATTAGTCATGGCCAACGCATATGCAAGCGCACCATACACCCTCTCCTTCCCACCATTGTACCCACATCCTCCAGGATAAGACCCCCCCACCCCCCACCCACCACCCATCACTCACATACTCTTATACTTATATTCATTTTCAGCGCCTGCGTTTATTTGCCTTGGCATTTGTTTAGATTCATGAGTGTCAGCCGTATTATGACCAACCACTTGACTTCCTGGCACGTGTGTGTGGCCCACCTCTACTTTGTGTGTGTGTGTCTGTATGACATTTTATGCCACGCACGTCCTTATCCTGGAATCCTCGTCATCAGATTTAGGTTTTTATATGGGCGTTGATCGCATGACCAACACGGCGCATACGCGACTTCCGTTTGACTTTCGTTTTGATTTCGGTTTGCTTTTACATACATACATACATATGTATGTATGTATGTATATGCGAGTATATACACACACACACTTATATGTATAAATAAGTACACACATGTAGTCCAATAATTATTTGATTGTAGTCACTATTATTATAAATATTACTACATATATACACCCATAAGCATATATGTACGTATGTATTCATAAGTTATTTGACAATTTAACATGATTTATATATAAAATTAATTTTCATTACGTATTCTTGACCATGGAATCAAATAAACAATTGCAAGTATTTAATAATGTTAACTTTTAACAAATTTAATAAATAATATTAAAATTAAAATTAGTTTGCTTTTTTTTTTAAATTTATTTCATAATTAATCAGTTGCTCAAATTTGAATGATTTTTTCATGTTAAAATTTATTTGGAATAAAGTTTAATAATATTCTTAAAATATTGTATATTATATTAAATTAAAAATTTAATAGCTGAGGATCATTAAGATACATAGAATTTTAATAAAAATTATTCAAGACTGAAATTAAAATTTTTTTTTTTTTAATATTTATTGTATATTTTAAAACATTCCAAGGATATTTTTTTTTCTTTTTATGGCAAAGCAAATAATATGAAGATCTAATTAATTAAACTGCTGAAATCTTTGAAATTTTTAATTTAAGATATCAGTTAGTCTCTTCTCCATATATATATATTAATCAATTAAAACAAATTTAATTAATATTTGAATCAAATAAAAGATAACTCTGTCAAATGATGCTAATTTCTCGTACAGTAGAATATCCTAATGAAGATTTTGGGTTTTTTTTTGTTGTTGTTTTGTATGTTTTCATTTCATTTTATTCATTCTAGTCTTTATTATTTGCTTTGTTCCTTTGTAATCTTGTGCTTCGTCTCATTCTTTTGGTTGCCAATTTGTGTCTTTTAATTGAAATTACAGCTAACAAAACTTTGTGACTCTACTTTGTCACAGTGAATGGGTGTGTGTGTGTGTGTGTGTGCCAAAATCTTCAAGCTCATGAAGTTGGGAAAGCATCCTTCCGCCTTTACTTATATACTACCCTCCCACATACCCTCACATACATACACACACACACACACACATTAGATCCATGGCCAATTACAGGACGAGGGTCGGGGCACACATTCTTGACAACAAAGGGAAATGATATTAACATATAAATTGCACAAAGTGGCACTGATTTAGTTTTATTTGCTTTGCTTACACACACACACACACGCACACACACACAAAGACAAAAAATAGGGGATGAGAACACATGTGGGGGAGATGAGGTTAGAATTTTTTGCCTTTGACATTTTGTTACCAAGTCTTATTTGCTTTCTCTCTCTCTATTTCTCTTTCTCATACTGGCTCTCTTTCTTTCTCTTCCTCTCAATCATTTATTCACGTTTATTATGATGATTTTGCAGTGCAGAAAAATAACACTTACAAGAGGAAAACACACACACACACACACACACACACACACATATACATAGTCAATCAGTAAAGTTATGCCTCGCATTTTCCTTTTGGCTTTCCTGGCTAAAATGGATTACTGACGTCAGAGTTGGCTCTGTTTGGCTTGAATTTCCATTCAATGGCGGCTCAGTACTGTCGCACTTTCTGCACGCACACCCCCGATTCCTTTATTTTTCCTAAACCTAAAAACACCCCTACCCCGCCCCCCCATCCTTACTAGTCAAATACACTTACTAACAATGAGAGCGCCATCTCGTTTTAGCTCACATTTCCGGCGTTCGACTCAAAGCATTTGCTTCTTATCCTTTTATCTAACATTATGCGTTCTCTATCCCCCTCATACAATTGCCTTCTCTCTCTCTCTCTTTCTCTCACGCTCTCGTTTTCTATCTCTTTCAGTATTTCGCTGTCGTTGTATCCTTCTTTTCTTTACTATCCTTTGACGCTTATAATGTGGTGCTTTTAGCCTTCTTTCACATACAATTTACTGCCTTTTCAATGCTAAACAATTTATGCTTTTCCCTTTTTATGGCGCAAAAGGAAAACACACACACAGAGAGTGTGAGCGAGAGAGAGAGAGAGAGAAAATGAAAAAAGGAAAAAAGCGCATAAAAGGAATGGGGGCAAAAATGTCGGCAAAACGGGAAATTGATATTTTTGCCAGAGCAGAAAAGTTGTTCTTTCTTAGAACCCTCTACCACCTCACCCCCCCCCCCCCTACACTCACACACACACATATATATATATATATATATATATATCTAGTATATATACAAACATAAGTAATAGATTGGCAAGTACAGTGGAGAAACCTTAAAGCGAAATGTTTTTACATTATCTTTAAAAAATTAAAAATATGAAAAAACTATGTATATATAAAATTTAAATTAAATTTGTTGCTAACAAATTATTAGATAATTAAGATTCTAGGAATTGTATCTTAACAGTATGTAAAGCAACGCATAACGGTTAAGCTTTCAATGTTAACTCACTGTTAAAATATCGTTCGCTTCTTAGCTGGAACTAAATTCAATATTGTCAAACTATATCTAATAGATAATATATAGCCAGAAGTCAAATGAATGAACACAATTGATGTTATATACTTTATTTTTTACATACATATACCTATATATATAATATATAGTAATATATTGTTCAATCCATTTATTTGTCTGATATGTACATACATTTAACTTACATTTAAATTGCTTAAATTTTATTTGATTTTTATAATTTGGCTTAAAGGCTTTTGGCATTGGCCTCCCCTTATTTGGTTATTTGGTCTTTTTGTTGAACTTTTGTATTATCTTTTAAATGCACGGAAATTGTTAATTTTATGGCCAACCATATCCGCTTTGGACTTTTAGCAGCAATGCTGTATTGTGTATATACATATACGATATATATATATATATGGCCAATTTCAGTTCTGCCAACGGCAATTGTCATTTTTAAAAATGGCTGCCAAGTTATTGGACAAGTGGACAAAGTAAATGCACCAATCGCATTATGGTCGTCCAACGTTTTGGCCTCAAATTGCCAATTGCAGTTGGCTATACAGAGTATCGAGATTCAAGATTTGGGTCTCTGTGTAATGGCTCTCGAACGATTCATCATCGATGGCCGCTCAAGGCATTTTGGGCCACGTTCTGCAGACAATTTAATACCCTACATTCATAAGATATCAAGCGGGGTATGAATAGATACATACATACATATATTGTTTTTGGAATATATATTTCTTTGTCTATCAATGGCTTAGGGTATCTGATAGTCGTCCTGCTTTCTGTCTCCCCCTCTCTCTCTCTTTGTCGCTCTGTCGTTTGCTTTATCTACTGCTTTTTTTTTTTTTTTTTTTTTTTTTTTTTGTTTTGTTTTGTATTTTGCTTCAACTATAATTTAAAGTCTAAATAAAATGCATTTCTGTTGCACGTCCTGTGGCAACAACGACCCATCCTCTCTCTTGAACAACAACATTTGAGCCCCTTTGTCTGCCATATAATTTGCACAAATTGCAATTTAGAGAAATAAAGGAGGAATGAGAAAAAAAGATGAGGGAAGATGATGAAAACAAATTAAAACACAACAATTATTTATTCTTTTACTGTTGACTCTACAATAATTTATGCTATTCGATTTTCAAAGACATTTCGTTAAACAATAAGGAAATATTTAAATTAATTAAATGTAATGTAAGTATGTAGATTAATTTTAGTATTTGAAATTTATGACTAGATATCAATTAATCAATTAATAATTGTAGGGTATCTATTGGACTGAACTGGCGGATTATTTTTTAAATAATTTTAAACTTGACAAGTCGTATATAAAAGATACCTAGCCTGCTATAAGCCAGATCGTTGAAAGACTCTTAGTTCGATTCCGAGTTCGAGTCCGTGTCTGACACTGAATCTCTGACTCTGACTCTGGCTCTGACTCTGGCTCTGACTGTGACTCTCTGTGTCTGACTCTCTGTGCCTGAGTGGGAAACATAGAAATCACGTTTCAGCCATCAACGTTGCAAATTCAACAATTTTGAAATATGCGGGTTGCTCGGATAGGAGGAGTTGATGCTATAAAGGGTAACGGGATGGTGAGAGGGGGGGGAGATGGAAAGGGTAGCAGATAGAGAGGGTCGAGGGTATAAGGCTACAATATTTCTTCATTGTATTGATTATCGGTTGTAATGTTGCAAATTAAATGGCTTGGCCATCCATCCATCCATCCATCCATCCATCCATCCATCGAGTCGGTCAGCAGCAATCAGTCAAACAATCAAACGCAACTGGCCAATAATTCGAATGTCCCAAGTTGATCTCTGGCAAAGAGGTAGGGGTATTGGATAGAGTGGAGGGTTAAAGGGATTGAAATAAATTTTTATTATTATTTTCTTTCCTTTTCTTTAAGTTGTCTGTTGTTGTTTTTTTTTTTTTATTTTTTATTTTTTATTTTTAAGCAGGAGAACTGTAATTTGGCCATTTTCGATCATTTTTATGAGAAAATTTAAGAAAAATTAAATTGCACGAACATGTCTTGGTTGAATAAAAGATCAACAGAGAGAGAGAGAGGGAGAGAGGGAGAGGGGAACTAATGGCAGCAGCGGTAGAGAGGGAATGAAAGAGAAAGATTATTTGAGTGCGATAAGAAATTTATAAGAAAATTAAATGGCTCAAATTGGCATTGAAGTTTGAATTGGTAGTGAATTGGCCATTTCAGCCAGCTGCTAATCATCATTCATATCATTCGCATCAACATCATCATTCGCAACTGACATCGTTTCCAGGCCAACAAGAGTATATATAGATATATATATATATATATATTCTCTCACACAACAAGTCTAATCGCAATCAAATCTTTGCCTGATAAAAATTAATTATGAATGAGTTGAAAATGTTGGAGCAGTTGGAGCAGTTGGAGCACACACAGAGCACATTAACTTGGAATACAAGTCCAACTAATTGAAAATGCAAACAACACGACTTGGAAAATCGGCCAAGATGAAAATGGTAAAGTTTGCCAAGAGAATTGTTTGTTTGCCAACTGACAAAGAGATAAAAAAAAGCGAGAGAGAAAGGGAGAGAGAGAGAAGGGAGAAAGAGAGAGAGAGAGCGAGAGAGAGAGAGAGAGGGAGAAACTTTTGATGCAACAATTAGACAACGAGATTTACTTAGTAGAGCAACAAGCAACGGAATGAATCTATTGTTTATAATGATGTACTTAAATGAATTTAATTGTGTGAACAAAAGTTAACTAAAATGTATATAGACATGCATCCAGTTAAATCAGCATTGTTAATCGACTTGCTTGAATATTTAGAAAAATAGAAAGAAAATATTATGTATATATAATTCTATATAATCGAATACTGGATAATATATTTTTACTGACAATCATTTGTCTTTAGCATATGAGAATTATGGAAATTGTTGTTAATTCTTGCAACAATAGTAAAATTAATAGAAATTTATATAAGTACCTACATATTTATATGAATATTTCAAAAGATATTTTTCAAAATACTTATCATACAATCGACTCATATTCCTATACTATGAAGTTTTTTTTTTCACTTAAAATGAAATCGGATTAACAATTGTGAATTTTATATTATATATTTAAAAGTTTGAGCCAGATCTTCTAATTATTTATGATAATTCTATATATATATTTGTGAAAATTTGAAAAAAAAATTTAATATTTAAATTTAAACTTAACTTTAAGACAGGTACCAAATACTTAGTAATATAATTCAAATGTGAAGATAGATGCAGGTTAAAAATCATTTTAAGTAATTAATTTTGGCTTATTTAAAGTTTTCTTTTTATATGGCATTTAGCGTTATATATCGATCTGAAGAGAAATAACTTATTTTCAATGTTGCGATTCGATTTCCACTTTATGAATAGATACTAAGTACGGATTAATTTGGAAGTTGGAAAAAAGTTGGAAAAAAAATTTTTACCAGATTTTCGTGAATTTTTGCAGTGTAACCATCGTTAAAATTTGCGAAAAACGAGTTGAAAATTAGTTTTCCAGATTTTTATGTTAATTTAAACTGGCGATTCTAAAAATCAAATAAAGACATATTTTTTCAAAATCGGATGAGATTTGACTGAATTGGAGCAATCTGAAGTAAAGGTTCCTTCGAAGGATTTGTCCGTTGTCCTTCTTTCGAAGGATTTTACCAATGGTTTATAGGCTCTAAGTTGGCCGTCTTTTGGCCGATTTTGAAAAGTTTTACATCAATCTTCTGGATAATTTCCGTATTAAAAAACTACATTAAAAGTTGGAGAAAGTTGGAAAAAAAAAATTTTGAACGGATTTTCGTGAATTTTTGCAGTGTAACCATCGTTAAAATTTGCGAAAATCGAGTTGAAAATTAGTTTTCCAGATTTTTATGCTAATTAAAAACGGCGATTCTAAAAATCAAATAAAGACATAGTTTTTCAAAATCGGGCGAGATTTGACTGAATTGGAGCAATCTGAAGTAAAGGTTCCTTCAAAGGATTTGTCCTTCTTTTGAAGGATTTTACCAATGGTTTATAGGCTCTAAGTTGGCTCTAAGTCTTTTGGCCGATTTTGAAAAGTTTTACATCAATCTTCTGGATAATTTCCGTATTAAAGAACTACATTAAAAGTTGGAAAAAAAAAATTTTGAACGGATTTTCGTGAATCGAGTTGAAAATTAGTTTTCCCTTGAACACTATGGGTACAGGGTATAAACAAATCGACAAATAGTTTGTCAATAAAATGAGTTAAATAAATGAAATTTAAATAAAAAAAAAAACAGATAATCTTTCAACATCTGTCAATATCTGTGCACCTAACCCCGTCCACATTAGAAGTTAGAAATTCCTAAAGTTTTCAAGTCAAAAAAAAAATTAGTTTGACACTGCTTAATTTCTGTATAATTCTATATATAGGATATAGGTTGTATGTGATGTCACCCTTGTTCTCTTTGGGTTATAAATTAAGAATTTCAACCCTTTTCCCCAACATACATACATTGTATATATGTATATATATATATATATATCTATTAAGGCTTAAGTGATAAAATCAACTTTGGTGTTCCCCTACAACCGTTACGATTAAATGTCAGCCACATGCCCAACATGAATAAAATGATGAAAAAAAAAGATGAATAAAAAAAAAAATGAAATAAGTAAAAGGCAGATTTGTTCTAGCTCTCAAGTTGGTGTTGGGTACATTTACCTCCTGCTGGTTTATATTCTATACATACATAGGTATTGGATACGATACGATCCAGTTCCGAAACGCGTGCCCCGGCTGATTAGCGCAAAATGTTAATTTCACACTTTGATCGCATTTCCTCGAAAAGTCTGAAGGTGCGTTAATTTAATTTCAATTTAATTTCCAAGAGTGCCAGAGTGCCAGAGTGCCAGAGTGGCAGAGTGTGAGAGTGAGTCGGATCTCGGTCGTCCATCAATCACATGAATGCGGCTGTTCAAGAAGCGGTTTCATTAACAGCACCTCGTCAAGTGCTCTTTCTCTCTTCCTCCTCTCCTCTCTCTCTCTCTCTCTCACTCACACACTTTTGGTTTTATTGTGCACATTTTGTCCTACTGGCCATCGTAGGAGAAGTCGCAGCCTTCAAAGGCATTCCTTTGCCTATATGAAAGAGCTTTATCTGCGCTCATCAGTCGCCAAACAAAACAAGTCAACTGGCTTCATTTGTAATGGAGATGGAGATGGATATGGAGATGGAGATGGCAATGGCTATGGCTATGGCTATGGCTATGGAGATGACTATGGTGAGATGGAGAATGGAGTCCAAAGTTAAAGTTGGAGGCGGCTTTTGCAGTAGTCAGGGGCACTGATTGCCTTGCATTAATCATTTCAAGGTAGCAACGAAATGAAGCGTGTTGTGGATCATTCAACGTTGAGTGGCTACACTGAAAATAATTTTCATAAATTAATTTCGAAATTTATTATAAATTAATTACTAATCATATAGAGATCTAATATATACATAAACAATAAGTATTAGTAATACATTTTTGATTTATATTTTTAAACCAAAAAAATTAATAAAAAGCGAAGTTTTTCTTTCAGTGTCCCATCTCACATTGAACAGTTTAGGCCGCAAAATTGTTTCGGGCTACTTACAACAAAATCTTGACGGCAACTTCTTTTTTACCTCTTGTTGGCCAAACCCCTCTCAATCCCTCCCTCACCCCACCCCATTTTCGGTTGTACAAATGTTATTGTTGTAATTGTTGTGGCTTCGGTTTCAGTTACCGATACAGATTCGGGTTATTGGTATAATGATCCTATATAGTAAATCGATCGCAGCTCATTAGAAGACATAGATCTCTGAAAATGATTTATTTTTTTTGCATATATATATGTATATATATGCATATATATCTTGATAATTTTTTTTTTTTTTTTGTATTTTTGCGGTTTGCAATTGCAGTTGCAGTTGATTGGAATCGTTTCTTGTTTATGTAATCGCCCGCTTAAACATTTATTAACAACAAATGCACAATAATAATATAAAGTAATTTAATCGCTTGATATTTATATATTATGTATGTAAATATATATATGCATATAGTATATATATGTAGTTAGGAATCGTACTTAAATGACTTGGCTGCTCTCTAATATATTAGATTACAATATTATAGTTAAACTAATTGAATTTTACCTTTAAAATTATGAATTGTGATAAGGTTTTTCATATATCAATACATATATGTAGATATATATGTATCTCATATATATATATTTTTGCAACATTTTGCGGCATTTCTTTTGTGACTCGTGCCACCCAAAATGTTTTATTAATTGATCACAGTCAACTTTCAGGGTGGCTTCTGTTCTACGTTTATGGCCCAAATGCAAAAATTGCAAAACATTTTTCATTGAGCTGCGTTGGCGGCGTTTGCTTAGACTTAACCAAATGAACCAACCATTTCTTGCCAATGGCCATAAACCAAAGAATTCTAGTCAATATTCAAGTGCCTTCTATATAGTTCTTACCTCTGTCTCTGTCCTGTGTCTGTTCCTCTGTGTCTATGCCTGTGGTAGCATCAATAACGCACAGTAGCCACATTTGGCTAAAAGATTTCGATAACAACAAATGCAAGCCAGCTGCTGCTGCTGGTGCTGCTGATGTTGCTGCTGATGTTGCTGCCGTGTCTGAGTTGCCTGCCTGCTGATGAAGCCTTCCTCATCTGTTGGGCCAAGCGTAGTACCCAGCACTTCATTAATAACTTTTTACATTGATCATTAATTTTTCAACGGCGGTGCGCAGTTAGAGGTCGTTTCATTAATCGTTATTGTTGTTGCTGTTGTTGCTGTTGCTGCTGTTGCTGTTGCTGTTGTTGCTGCTGCTGCTGTTGCATCTTTAAGGCTGAAGCAGTTGTCACGCCTTGAGTAACAATAGCCAGTAGCCGCTTGATTCTACAAAATGAAATTACTTTTCTTGATCACAAGAATCAAAACAAAATAAAATAAAATTAAAAGATAATTCAGTTTAGAAAAGTCGAGATATTGTTGTGAAAAAAATCAGTCTTTCTGGTCTTTGGTTTTCATTTATGGAATTAACTTTGGATATCTTTTCTATTAATAATCTAAGCTAGACTAAGCTAATCTAATCTAATTATCAGTTCCATTTGTTAGGGATTTTTTGAAAGTTTAGAAAATAGATCGGAAAGTAAGAGATAGAATTTCATCCAAAGGAGTTTTGTATATTTTTTTTTGTGGTTTAATTTCCTTAAGAGAAATATAAATATATGAATTCCGATTTGCAGCATTTAATTGAATTCTTTTCGAATTATAATTTAAAATATAACTTAAAGGATTATATAGTTGATTATAAAGTTTATGATTCATTTAGGAATAAGTCAAACCAAATGTCTTTAAAAAACATGTCTAAATCGTCAAACTTATTGAAATTAAATATAACTTAAATTAAATTTAACTTAAATTTAATAATAATAAACTATTTAATAGATAATAATATTCAATTTAAATATAATAACTTTAACTTTTGTTTCAAAATCCATTCATATTATTTGCATATAGTTTATATGATATTTACGATTAGATGTGAAAACGTTTTCAATTCAATTGTTTTATGCTTGAATTTACGCTTAGACTGGAATATCCTTTTATGCAAATTCCTTTCGGTTCCTGCTCTCTAGTCTTATAACGGCTGTAACGGTGCTGAACATGCAAACTACCAGCCGTGAAAAATCTCGTTTTCAAATATTTTACAACATTTTTCGTGCCTGTGCCTGTGCCTACAAACATACATAAAAACATACAAACATAAAAACATACATACATACATACATGCATACCTACATATGCATGTATATATATACATGTATATATAGAAATACGTTTGTATGTTTGTATTGTATGGGTGAGTATCCTTTTGGGCATACCGGTCCACTAAACAGGGAACCACTCGTCGTCGCCGTCCAATAACTACCATCCCCCCCCCCATCCTCCTCCTCCACCCACCCCTCCCCTCACCACTCCCATCACCCATTCCATTACTTTTAGAGCAAAACCATTTGAAAATTTTGTTTAGCGGCCAATGTCGCCCAGAACAGACGCCAAACAAACAGACAAACCCCCCCCCCACTCTCTCTCTCCATTTCACCCAACCCAAAAATTTTAAAATTAGGTTGGAGTGCCGACTTAGAGACACCCTGTATTAGAGAATGGCGAAGGTTTTAAGCCTAAAAAGGGTAAACAAAATTTATAACCGATTCTAACTTAATATTTGGATAGTTATAGAAATCATATAGCTTAGAATCAAGAGGCTTATATACATTTATTTTGGATTAAGTTATTTCCCTTCTATTTGCTGTAATTGTATATACCCTTGTATCCTGAGCAGGGTATGACAAAACCAAATCAAAGCGATATCGAAACAGGATAAATAAATGTGCACATTTCCGCTTGGCGCGCATATCCTGTCCGCGCTTCCTACCCAGCCAGCCAACGATACTCTGCCTCATGTCCTTTTTTTCTATATTTTATATATATATATATATATATATATATATACATAAATATATTTGTATGTATTATTGATCTGCCGCCCATTTAAAAGAAGCAAATTCTGTTGAATGTAAAGTAAACCGACTTTGAGTATACCCTGTACCAAGAGGAGGAATTTTACAATAATAATCTCTTGCGAAGTTCCGCCACAGCGAACGCATCCTTTTCGAAGTGTCCAAAAGGACACTTCTCCTTCTGCTTAATGTGCAGGAAACTACAGGAGGTGCAGAAACTACATCACCAGGTGATATAGCCGCTGTTCCTGGACTACAGCAACATCGGGAGCCTTCTCCTTGAGGGGTTATAATGAGCTTAGCAGAACCTATTAGAGGACCTTCATCTTCGGGGCTCTTGCGTAAGTCATCCAGGCCATAATAATACTCCGGAATTTTTTCCTTTTTTTTTTAAAAAAAATTGTTGTCTTAATATTTAATTTTTTTCATAATAGAAAAAAGAGAAAAAAGAAAACAAAGATTCACACTAAATTTTAAAGCTTTAACTCTCATAATCTCTGAGATTTACCTATTAATACGGACGGACTCATATTTGAACGAACGGACAGACCGGACGGTCTCTCAAACGGTCTCGCCTGGTGATCGGAAATCTTTCTGTCTGTCTGTTACACACATTTTGGCAACCTTAATATATCCTTTTACCCAATGGATACAGGGTATAAACAATTGCCATGAGCACCACCAACACCGCCCATTTCCCCCCCTCCTTCCCACCCAACCCAAGCCAACGACAACAGCAAAAATAAAAGAAAAATGGACCAGAATTGTGTGTCTGTATGGGTGTGTATGTAAAAGAATTGTCGCGCACCCAAAAAGCCAAAAAAAAAAAAATAAAAATATATATGAAAAAAAAGGAAAAAGTAGAAGAAAAAAAAGCGGCCAGACTTGGAAATTGTAAAATTGGCCATTTTAGCTTTTTGGTTACGCTGGCTGGATGGTTGGCTTGGGAAGGAACTGGAGAGGATTAGAGAAGGAACGGCAGAGGATATATGGGTTTGGCTGTGTATAACAGAATTTGGTTGCATTCAACCAGAACGTTGCCGCTGAGCGGCTGGAAAAAAACATTGGCAAATGAATATGGATCCGAACAAGATGAATGCCCTACTAACTTCTGCTATAACTATTTCGATTTGATTTGAGTCATATAAAATTTCTAACTGATAATCAATCAAAATAACTTTTCAAATTAACTACGATAGACAAAAGATTTTGTATAGTTTTTTAATTTCTTTTAAAAGTTATGCAAAATTGTTTGATAAGAAAGTCTAAAAAAAACAAAGAATATACATATGTATATATATAAAATGTTAAAGATATTATTTATATTGATAAAATGTAAAATAGTTTTTAGTTTTATTGTCTAAATATAAAAGAAATTGAATTCATTTATGAATGATATATTTTTAAGTGTACTTTAATTAAGCAATTTTCGCTAAATATTTCGGAGAGAAATTTCGAATATTTTCTATAATATTTTCCCACATTATGTTTATTAACAAAGTGTCATATGTTCTTGAATTGTTAGAGTATAACTTTTGGTTTGTTTGCTTTGCTCTCTGTTTTTTTTTTTTTTTGCTATTTTCCTAGCTAAATTCACGAGCCGTTGCACTTTTAAAAACCGTTTGCTCATTGCCATTTTCATTTTCATTTTAATTTCACGTTCAATTTTCCCTTTTTGGCCAACAGTTTCCTCCCCCTCCCCCCACCAAACAAAAAATGTCCGCCATGCCGCTATGCTCCGGTTCACTCTACTCCACTTTAACCCACCCACCACCTCCCCCCCTCCTAAGCCATTCCATTTTGTTCTTTTTTACAGCATTTTAGTCTCTTTTATTCCTCGTCGATTTCCATTAAAATTCAATTGATGTGCCATTCGATATATGAATAGAGATAGAGATAGAGATCCATCCCATTGAGGGTATTCGGGGGATGTCCTGATATGCTTAGTCAACTATCTGCTATCTAAATCTCCCCTCCCTCTCTTTCTCTCTCTCTCTCTAGACTCTTTGTAATTTGTTGTTGTTTTTTTTGTTGTATTTATAAAATATTAGAGCTACATTGAAAATACAATTTAGGTTTAAGTGCAGCATTTTGGCAACAATTCATGTGGGACTTTGGCAAAAAGGGAAAGAAAATGTAAATCAAAAATAAACTATATATATATATGTATATATATATGTAATATTAGGTACAATATCTGAACAAGAATTGATTGATTTATTTAACCCTTTATTTATTATTATTTTTATTTATTTTATTTATTCCCTTCCGTAACCTCTTTGATTTTTTTTTTTTTTTGTTCATTTCTATTAGAAGAAATTTAATCATTATTTATGTTTTTATGAAAGAATAAAATTAAATCCATATACAAAATTTGAAGATTTGTGCTCAATTACATTCAATTTGAAACGGAACTAAAGTTAAGTATTAAAATAAAGCCATCAAAATGTGATTAACCCGTTTTCTTATAAATATATATATATATATGTATGTATATATGAGTATATATATTAGACATACCCTTTCTAAAGAAGAATATTAGCTACTTTAAAATAATGAATATAAAATGAAATTGGTGATAATATTCAATTTCATATTTTATTCAAATTCCCTTAAATTTATTTCATTTCGTATCAATATACCAAAAATCTATTAGCTTAATATCTTTCAATTTTTAGGGTATACAAATTTCGATGGCATTAAAAGTGGATTAAATCTCTATTTACGTTTTCTATTTCCGATGTAAAAGGTGATTACAAAACATTTTAGATTTCCGCCTCGGATGGTGGCTAAATTAAAACAAAGTCCATTTAAACGGAAGTCATTTTCAGGCCGTGTATAATGAAATCATTTTTTTTATTTTCTCCCCTTACCCTTACCCTATCCCCCCCCCTCGCTCTCTCTCTCCCTCTTTCTGTGTGTTTTCTTCATTCTTCTTTAATTTCGTTTCATTTGTGTAACCTGATAATTTTGAAACTAATTTGTTTTCGAAATGAAAATGATGACGATGTTGTATGCTTGCCTATGCTTAAGCACATTGTTCCATTCCCAACTATGTATGTATATATATATATATATATATAGGTATATATATGTACACACTTACATGTAGTTAGTTATATTGTAAACACGATTCATATACGGAAAGGGGAAGCTTTTTAGCTTGATGCAGCATCTGCATTACAATGGATCACACAGTGTAAGGAATTTAAGTAGCGAAAACTAATTAAAGCAGATAAAGAGTCTGATTAAAACAATAGCTAAATATGCGGCTGCTCATTCAGAGATGCATGCATAATAGAGTTTTAGTTATAGTTTGAGTATACATACAGATATATATATATAATTTTTTTTTTTTTTGTTTTTTTATTCAGTTGTGTTGTTGTGTTACCTTTTATGCTTTTTTATCCAAGTTTTATCTATCCTTTGTTTTCTCTATAGGTTTTCACAAATTAATTGGCAAAGTTCCGCACCCACCCACATATACAGATATATATATATATATATATATACATACATACATATACGTATATGTAAATACTCTGACTCTTTTACATTTGTATCTGTAAGTTTGATTGCTGCAGCTCTTTATATCTATGGTAAATATGTAAATACACACAGATATTTATATATATATATATATATTCGTATGTATATATAATTATAAAGTCACAGTCGAAGCACAATAGACATTGGTGAAATTGTCACTGTTTAGCATATTTGGTCACGATATATTTGATGCTTTTTGTTCCTGTTGTTGTTGTTGCTGTTGTTGTTATTGCTACTGCTGTTGTTGTTGTTGTTCCCGTTTATTGTATATTCTTTATGAGGCATAACACATTAATGTATCTTTTTCAGTTGACTATTTTATCATCCACAAGCATTTCCTTGTTAAATGCTGCCAAAAACTCACTCCACTTCACCGCCTCCCCCATCAAACCTTCTCGCAAATATCATATATATTGCAAAAATATATAGAAGACTGAATTGTAGGTCCCTTCGAAGCAATATCTTAAGTGCACTAAACCTCTGTTTATTTTGCAAATTTTATGAAGTTTTTCATCAATTTCAATACTCATATACGTGGTAAAAATTGTTCACAAATATGTGAAAAACTAATTTAAATCATAAACAGGCAATATAACAATATAAATCTATTTGCCGAACTTCAACAACAACCACTTCAACCATATAGAGGACTCCTATATCAGCACAGATCGAAGATCGCACAATTACCAAAAAAAAAAATCAAATGGAAATAATAAGTTTCCGAATGGAATACATCAAACTCAATCACCCAAACTATCTCGATCCGAATTACTCACTGTATAATATATATAGCAATATCTGACCCACAACCGATCGGAAACAAAATTTTTTAAAATAAGGACCTCACTTATTCACACTTCAACCCAACAAAACTTAACATATCCAAGATAATCATATATCTAAAAGAATCCAACATAGATATATCATGAATATAAAAATTATATTCGAACAAAAAAAAAACAAATATTAATTTAAGGCTAATTACTAAATATTAATTAAACTAGCCTATCTATTATTTTAGTAAATACATAATTTTAAATATAATTTTTATATCAATTAAAAAATACCATTCGAAAAAATTTAAATACGTATAAGTATATTTATAATTTAGAACTTAAAGTTTCTAAATCGAACCAAATATGAATAGATATATGGATTTCTGAATAGGCTCTGAAGTCCTTTTTCATCTACAACTTTGTTTCTATCTTCACAAACTACTTTAAATTTGGGTGTAAATTTTGTTTTTTTTTTTTGGATTTGATTAAAAAGTTAAATATGCAATTGATTACTTTATGAACTTAGTGCCAATAACTGGAAAAAAAAAGGTTCTCATACCAAAACTTCATTTTGTCCTTATAGTCAAAACGAACAACAAATATAAAGAAATAAAACCAAGGAAAATTGTCGTAGGTTTTAAGAATTTTCATTTGTGCTACTCATGCAGTAAAATTAGAAAATACTTGCTGGACAAATTGTTGGCTAAATATTACGTTCAAATACTATGAAGAGGAAAAGATGGATGATCCTTGTGATTCCACATTATGGATATGTTAAGCAACTATCTGCAATTTACTAAATTTTTAAACCATTTTTCTGAAAAATACTTCATACCATGAAGAAATTAGTAAATTTATTTTTTTCACATTTAACTTTTTACTTTCACTTCTATTCTTTTTTTTTTTTTTTTTGAAAAAAAAAAATTGGATTTCAATCAATTATTGTTGAGAATGTCAAAGAATTCATTTATCTATTTGTTATTTATTAATTTATTAAATTAAAAAAGGAAAGCTATTTATCTTTCAAACAAAAATAGAATCATGTAAATTTGATGCTTAATTTTTATAAATGTTAAATAATCTCAATTTAATAATTAGCCCATGGCAAATAAAAATTGTTGTTAAAACTTTTTTAAGAAATGGAAAAATTAGAGTTGAAAAAGAAAAAGAAAAACAAACACAAATTCGAGATAAATCAATCAATAGATACATATACAGTCACTGTATCTTTGTATCTACATATATATATTGAAAAGTCAGTATATATATATATAGTATTGAGTTCAGTAGAACTACTTTAAGTACAATTAAATATTATTAAATACTTTAAAGCAAACTAAGAAAATGAAATTTAATAACTAGAAATATATATTTTATATGAACAACTAAGATCTGAGACAATCCGAAAGATCTTGAATAATACATCTATAATCTATAAAATCAAAATGATATTGATTTATACATATATGTACAGATATATTTGTATAATTGTAGATACCTAAATACATACATAGGCCACACAGAGCAAGTTTTGTTGATATGAAAGTTATTCTCCCTGCAAATCTTAAAGGATTGTATACTTATTAACAGATTAACAAAATTTTATATATATATAAATAAATATACATACTTATATGTATAAGTATGTCTGTACATATGTATGTATATGTATGTATGTATGTATGTATGTATGTATGTGTTGTTCATTGTCTATTTGCTGGAGCAATTTAAAGTCAAACGGTTGATATTTGCCGACAGTCACGTCACGTTTTCACTTCGATCTAAACGGTGCGAATGGCGAGGGGGGGTGGTGGTGGCGTAGTGAAGGTTTCAAATCTATGTATGTATAGGATAATGAATTCAATGATCGCTCGATTCGTAGCTATTATAAAATCGTTAATAAACGCTTGTCAATTCCATGCCCCCTACAAAAAAAAAAAAAAAAAAATAAAAAAAAAACGTTTATAATCATTAATAATAGCAATTTCCTAATTTTTTTGTGCATAGAGAAAAGAGTTGGAGCCGCAGGCTTCAGGCCTTCTCAGACACAGTTGGTTTTTTTCTTTTTTTGTTTTGTTTTTTATTTTGTTTTGTTTCATTTACCTTCTTTTTTTTTTTGATTTTCGTATTTTTTGAGTGCGTCAAACAGTAGCCAACAACTTTTTAAAAGCTCATTTAAATATTGAATATATACATATATATATATATATATGTATGTATATATATGTGTGTGTGTATACAATAGATAATGAACGGTTGTCAAAGAAAAAAAAGTTAAGTGTATAAGATAGAAAGAGAAAAGTTAAAAGTAATTACGCAAAGAAATTAAAATGAGATACAGATAAACTCAGATTCAAATTCAAATTCAAAGTCATCAAAAAATATCATTTTATATATATGTACATAGATAAATGCAGTGAATAACCTTCATGAATACATATGTGAGAATATCATTATTCATTAACCAATCAATTGTGATTAGATTCATTTCCTTTCATTTCATTTTATCACAGTATGGAACAACAGTGAAAACGTTTAACACATTTCACAGGAAAGAATTTCAATATTTTTGTTCGTCTCATAATTGTTAACTGAATGAATGACTGCTTTAATTTTTGGCCAAGAAAATGGATCAATGAACCAAAACATCAAGTAGCCCAACAGAGACAGAGGTACCTCAAGGCGTTGCTGTCGGCAAAGAGCAAAGACTGAACCGAAACAATATATATATACATACATACATACATACATACATATGTATGTTGTATATATGTATATATAAAGAGACCGAAAATGAAGAAGCTGAAAGCAAACTCGGTAAAGAAGGCGCCCATTTAAAAACCTTTTAAGTCATCAGGCACGCCCACTTTTTTTTTCTTCATTTTTTTGGTTTCGTTTAGGTTTTTTTTTTTTTTTTTAATTTTTAATTTTTTTTTTTTTTTTTTTTTTTGGTTTGTTGCAAAGGCATTTTGTGGTGCGCAGGCGCCACCTTGACGCCAGCCGGAAATAGGCAACAGATCGACTGACTTTTCCATTCCCGAAGAAAAGTCGCTGCTGAGCTCCTTGACTAATTCGATTGCAATTAGTTGCATGCCATGAGAAGAGAGAGAGAGAGAAGAAGCAAGCAAATAGAAGCGGCAGGAATTGTGGGTGCATCTTTCGTTTGCGGTGACAGGATTTAGTTCATAATCCAATTAAATGCATAGCAGTCGACATACATACATATGTACATATTTTTTGTATCTTCCACCACGCACCTGTGAGGTATTTTGTTTGTTGGTTTTTTCTCTTCTTGTTTTTATTGGTTTTTCCATTCAGATTGCTGTTGGGTTTTTGGCAAGCAACCGCCAGCCGTTGAATGATCGGCCAATGATTTTGCATAAATTACAATAAATTAAGTATAGTAAGACGATGGTAGGGAGCTTCAATAAAATCGAAAACATATATCTCACGGACTACAAAAGCCAAATGCCGACTTCAATGAACAACGGTAGCTATGTATGTATGCACGAATTTTGCAATTCTCTATAGAGTATCAATATTTGATTTGAATTTAAATATTTGGGGAATCATGTTATTATTGTTTAAGTAATTTCAATCTAAGTTAAATAAAAGTTTTAAAAAAATTTCAAATTTTTGGTAGTAGCAGAAAAGGGAATATATATTATACATACATACATACCTATATACATATATATTGAAATTGTGTCTATATACATATAAATTGAGTATATCTACATAAATATATACAGTTTGACCCCATATCTGATATAAATATATACATATGTATATATAAATTGAGTCTCAGTTTCAAAGTTTACATTTCTTTGAATAATCTTAATTTTTAAGAAATTCTAAAAACATTTGCAAACTTAATATTTTGTAGTCCTTAAAACAAAAATAAAATTTAAGACAAAAAATCTTCTGATTTCCGTCTAAAACAAAATAAGAGAAAATGTAAGAAAATTTTTAATATTGCTTTTAAATATAGATTGAAAATAAAAATTTTTTGGCAAAGAAATAATGAGACAGAAAAGACTAAAGTCTATTGAATAAGAAACTATATCTATGTCAGATATATTTACATAATTATAGTGTACAAAACCATTTGAAATACTTTAAGAAATTTTTCCAAATTTGCAATGCTTCAAAAATGTAATAAAAGTTTTTTTTATAATAGAAATTAAGAACACTTTTAGAATTAAAGTTAATTAGATTAAAAATTAGCAATGCACATAAATTAAAATTGAACCAGTTGCTGAGAATCAGGTTATTCAGATACATATGCATATAGTTTTCGATCCTTAACTTATTTCTACTTAGCAATATATATTTTTTAACAAAAATCTATATCTATATATGTATATGAACTTGAATGACCATTATTTTCATTGCTATATGACAAGAGAAAATCTTATGACTCGCTTGACTACAAAGATTAAAAATCAACATTTCTTTAAATCAAAAAAAAAAAAAAAAAAAAAAAGTAGAAGAAATTCTTGAGGGGGAGCATCGGCGGCTTTTTGGATTTGGTTTGGTATTGAAGCCACCCAACACGAGGCCATTAGAATAGATCCATAGCCAAAGTTATGGCTTCAATGCCTGTATTTTGTGTGCTTTATTTTTTTCTTTCTTTCTTTCATTTTTTTTTTGCGTTACTAATTTAACGTTTCGTTTTGGCGACAAAAGAAGGCCACGAAGAACCATTGAAAATTTTATTTTAAGAATCAATTGTGCGTCATCGTGACTCAGCAGCTGATAGCCAGATTGAGAGAAAGAGAGAGACAGGGAGAGAGGGAGTTGGTTGTGGTGGTTCTGGGGTAGCGGAAGGTAGTTTCGTTGTGATGGTAGTGGTTAGGGTGTTAACAAGCGGCTATCACACATTGCAGATCTGCAGCTTTTGTGGCCTTAATTACAATCTTTTGAATACGTTTGGCGCTTAATCCCGAGGCCATGATCTGAGGAAGACCGATGCCTCACCTGCGACGACCACAACGGCATATAGCAAATTTCATTTCATTTGATATTTTTGTTCTCTGTTCTCTTCGTTTCCATTTTATTTATTATTTTTTTTTCTTCTTCTTCTTCTTCTTTATTGCTTTTTCCTTTTGGCATCCCTGAGCTGAAATCATCAATCAAAGAGTCGTCGTATTTTTCACTCCTTTCTTTTTTTTTTTTTTTTGATAATATATATTTTTTATTTTATTTTTTTTTTTTTTGGCCAACTTTCAACACATTTAGCCTCGCTTCAACGATTTGAAGTACCTACATCTGCCATATATTGCTCCTTCGTTACCTCGGACAGAAGATACTCAGAGCAGTAGAGCAGGAGAGAGGGAACTGAATTCAGATGGTCAACTGGTCAAAATAGTTGAACATTTTTGTCTTCATCTTTTTGCCGTTTGTGGTGGCTTTTGTGGCTTCCTTTCAGCTCCTTCTTGGACCTGCTCCTGTTGTCAAGTGAAAAATTCTTACAAAAAAAAAAAAAATATATATATATATATATATATTTTTGTGATACCTAACCATGCCATAAACCGCAGAATTTAATACCAAAATATATATATATATATACATACGCATATAGTATGTATATATGTATGTATATATGTATATATATATTCATATATACATATATACCTACATATGTCTTAGTTAATCTATCGGTCTAGGTGTAGATAGATTTTTGGGGGTGTCTTTTCTTTTTTTTTTTTTGGTTTTTGGTTTTTGGAATTGTTGGAAATTTGATACAATTCGTTACACAAGCTTATGTCCTTAAGTCAATGTCCTTTAAGCAATCATCCACCAATCAAGCATTCAATTGAGTTTCAAGAAATCTGTTATACGATCGTTAATGTTAAATTATTTATTGAAAAATTATCATTTACAACTGTAAATTGTTTGCATTAAGTGTTATATCTAGATTATTTAGCTTTTTATTGATGACAAACCGATTTGGACACCCACCAAACACACTATAAAAGATCGGGACATGGACTACTATAGAATGGATCCCTTGTCATTCCTTTTGATGCAACGTTACCACAAAACCGCATAAATACACATACACACATACACACAGAGTCCAGTCCAGTCCAGTTGAGGCCAGTCGAGGCAAGTCAAGTTGAAAGACAGTCACAAAGTTCTCATTCCCATTACGTTGCCAAGCGGTCAATTGCTGCCCCAACTAAATTGGTAACTAAATACTTAAACTAATTTTAAGGTTTAACAAAATCCAAGACACACACATACAGAGAAAGAGAGAGAGAGAGAGAGAACTGTGTCTTGATGACAGGCGAGTAAGCGGAATGGTCGGTTGACCGCAAGCAATGAAGTGTAGGCCAATACCATGGGCATGCTTGTGGTTTGAGTTTAAGTTTTTAGTTTAGGTATTTGTATTTGTATTGGTATTAGTATTTCTATAAGTAATATATGGGGGGGCTCGGGTCTTCTTCTTCTTCTTCTGATTCTTCTTACTTTGTGGTTCTCCTGATTCGGGGGTGCAAAGAGACTCGAAGACACTTTAAGTAGCTACTAACTGTTATTTGCATTGTTAACTAATTTTGCTGACAAAAACAAAAAAAAAAAAACATACAAATAATTTCTAGGGTTTCCCAATGGACAAAATATGAAATCCAATACATACATACATACATTATATATATATATATATATATGTATATATATACGAGGCAGCCAAAAGAGCGCAACATCAAATTGTGAATTAGGTATGTACATACATATATAAGGTATATAAAAGATATCGATGCTTACATACCCTTACTTTCACTTCTACTTAGTTAAACTGATTCTTCTTAAATATATTTTTTTTATTTTCCATTTTATATTCCACTTTTTAAATTAAAATTTTAAAAATTAACAAAAATTAGTTATTAAATTTGGTTTAGTTAGCCTTTGAGACTTTTTCAAAAGGTTTTTAAAGAACAATTGATTGAAAGGATCTTAGCTCTGTTGATCACACAATGTATTATACATATATATATATATATATATATATAATTATATATATAGATACCCTTTTGGTCATCTGATAGTTATAGTTTTATAGTTTGATAGTTACCTTTATTATACCCTTGCAGACGGTATACTAATTTTGATCAGAAGTTTGCAACGCATTGAACGAAGAATCTACGACTATATAATGTATATATCTTATTGATCAGCATCAATAGCCGAGTCGACATAGCGCTGTAGTCTGTCTAAATCAATCTTATAGCTACAGAGCTGAACTATTCCCATCCTTTTGCAGTATCATCTCGATCGGACGACGAAGCTGCCATAGAAACGATCGGCCCTATAGAAGCTATAATACTAGTCAATCTATTGTTTCTTAAGTGAATGCCACGAAATACAATACTTATGAGTTTGATATACTTACTTATGATTATATATATACATAGTTTAATCAGAATCTGACTGCTATGTATATCTTATAGCTGCCATTGGAACAATCGGTCCAAAAACATTTTTTGTATGTCAATATTTTTGTTTCTCAAGCATGAAATCATATACATATATATATATATATATATATATATATATGTTTATTTGGTATATATAGAAATATCTCTATTGAGTTTTAACAGAATCGGTTGAATTTATGCTAAAACTGGCATAGGAACTATCTTATCAAGGAATTTGTTGGTATGGAAAACTTTTTTCTTTAGCCATGGACATTAACTATAGATTTGACTAGTATTATACTATATACCTCTTAATGATTCTGGAGAATTATATATAGTTTACCAAAAAAAAAACAAGAAATCAATCTGCAAGGGTATACGAAGTTAGCCCATCCTTCTATTTGGATATATTGTGGTTGTTAGAGTTTAATTTAAGCATTAATAGCAGGCTAACTTGCATTGTTATTCCCTTTTAGATATATGTATATGTATATATACTCGTATATAATTTTGTGCTCATTCTCTATTCGCGTTTGTCATGAAAATACCCCATCCTCAGAGATATGACTTTGGTTAATTATTCAACCCAGGTTCATCGTTGGTGTCGTGTGAACTCGGTTTGTAGGTTTTGTTCCGAGGCTTTTTTTTTACCGCAAATGTGTCTAATGAAGTTGGCCCGCTTTGATTGAGTGGGCGCAATTAAGCTGCTGGAGTGGCAGGCAGCTGGAGCTGGAACATCTAGAGTGTGTTCAGATATACTAGATACTAGATGCATAGATATATATATATATGTATATACATGTACTGACAGATACAGTTGCCGCGCATATTTCTCACTCATAATTAAGTCGTTTTGAGCGCGTTTAGAAATTGTTTTCGCTGCGTGTTTTTTCAGTTTTTCAGTTTTTCAGTTTTTTTTTTTTCATTTTCTTCTTTTTGTTTTTAGCATCTTTTCAGTTACTACTAATTGCAACAGATTTCTGTTTCCCACCACCACAAAAACTGAACCCAGGGCAACCCCAAGCCAAGCGGCGGCGAAAGTCGACTTGCCACAAATTAGGTTATTATGTGCATAGTTATAAACTAACAGGTGAATACTACTATACATAAGTAACTGACGCCTTCGCCACATGCGACATTTAATTGTCATGAAAAATGTGCATTTTCTTTTCTTTTCTATTTCTCGTCTTTTCTTGCTGTAGATTGAAGCCAGCAACTGGGATATGGGACAAACAGTTCCCTTTACCACTTACCTTTCTCTTTATCTATAACTTATATAGCCATTAAATGCATACATATATAAAATAGAATAGCATTGAAACAATATCTTTATATATATATATATATATATATATATATATATTCATGGTTAGATTTTTAGATCTTGAAAATCGTTTTGGTATGGTATTTAGTTTTATTATAGGGTCACCTTGACATGCATAAAATACATATATATGTACATATTTGATTATCGATTCGTTTTTATTATAAGCAATATGGCTTAAAAGATTGCCTTATGCCAGTTAACACGCACATGGACCAAGCCAAAGACATGAAAAACAACAATTGTTTTGCCATTTTGACATAAAACAAATACCCTGGCCGAGTCAAAGCGGAAATGTGTTGAAATGTTGTTTTAATTTTTGTTAATTGCACGAAGCTTGATTTGATTATGCTGGGGCTAAGAGGAAGTGGCCAAAACGAAGTAAAACAAAAAAAAAAACAAAACAGAAAAATAAAACACAAAAAATAGCAAAGTGAAACGAAACCGACAAAGAGTGGAAACCAGTAAGTTAATATAGTGTATGAAATTTATATACATATATGTATATACATATGTACTTACATATAATTTAAAATAGTTTTTTGTTTTGCGATTATTTTAAATGCATATGTATAGTTATAGTAAATCTGTGTATGTAAGAACTTATATATACACGTACAAATAAATGCTCCTAAATCCCATTCTGGAAAAAGTTTTTTGTTTTTTTATGAGAATTCTTAATTAGATTTTAGTGAATTCTTTAAAGTGATCAAAGTAGGCATTTGATTGTTAAAATATGTTGAATATATTGAATCGATTTGTTAATTATATATATTCTTCAGAATATGTATATAATAGATTTCCTACTTATATATATATTTTCTTAAGAATGTATATATATATGTTATAATCGATTTCCTAACTATATTTACTTCTAGGAATTGATTGATATGTTACAATATATATTTTTAAAAATATATATATTATAATTAAATTCTTAACTATGTATATATTCTTAAGAATTGATTGATTTCTTTCCTTTTTCCTTATTTATACATATATATTCGTAAAAATGATATCTATTATGATAGATTTCTAAACTTCACAAAAAGATTGAAAATTTAGTTATTTATATTTTTTCAATAACTAGTATTTTATTTATAATCAGATTTTACTTAAAAACTATAACACTCTATATATGTACATATATTATATTTGATTTCT